>CM052901.1:38213843-38226431 GCA_028534135.1 Potos flavus | reverse complement strand
TAACATAATACCCTTTAGTTCCATCCATGTCGTTGCAAATGGCAGGATTTTGGTGTTTTTTTTGATGGCTGCACACTATTCCATTGTATATATATACCACATCTTCTTTATCCATTCATCTGCTGATGGACATCTAGGTTCTTTCCATAGTTTGGCTATTCTGGACATTGCCGCCATAAACATTGGGGTGCACGTGCCCCTTTGGATCACTACATTTATATCCTTTGGGTAAATATCTAGTAGTGTAATTGCTGGGTCATAGGATTGCTCTGTTTTCAACTTTTTGAGGAACCTCCATACTCTTTTCCAGACTGGCTGCACCAGCTTGCATTCCCACCAACAGTGTAAGAGGGTTCCCCTTTCTCCGCATCCTCGCCAACACCTGTCATTTCCTGACTTGTTAATTTTAGCCATTCTGACTGGTGTGAGGTGGTATCTCACTGTGGTTTTGATTTGTATTTCCCTGATGCCGAGTGATGTTGAGCACTTTTTCATGTGTCTGTTGGCCATATGGACGTCTTCTTTGCAGAAATGTCTGTTTATGTCTTCTGCCCATTTCCATTGGATTGTTTTTTCTCTGGGTGTTGAGTTTGATAAGTTCTTTATAGATTTTGGATACTAGCCCTTTATCTGATATGTCATTTGCAAATATCTTCTCCTATTCCATGGGTTGTCTTTTGGTTTTGTTGACTGTTTCCTTTGCTGTGCAAAAGCTTTTTATCTTGATGAAATCCCAGTAGTTCATTTTTGCCCTTGCTTCCCTTGCCTTTGAAGATGTTTCTAGGAAGAAGTTGCTGTGGCTGAGGTCGAAGAGGTTGCTGCCTGTGTTCTCCTCTAGGATGTTGATGGATTCTTGTCTCCCATTGAGGTCTTTCTTCCATTTTGAGTCTATTTTTGTGTGTGGTGTAAGGAAATGGTCCAGTTTCATTCTTCTGCATGTGGCTGTCCAATTTTCCCAACACCATTTGTTGAAGAGACTGTCTTTTTTCCTTTGGACATTCTTTCCTGCTTTGTCGAAGATTAGTTGACCATAGAGTTGAGAGTCCATTTCTGGGATCTCTATTCTGTTCCATTGATCTATGTGTTAATGGTCTGTTTTGGTGCCAGTACCATACTGTTTTGATGATTACAGCTTTGTAATAGAGCTTGAAGTCTGGAATTGTAATGCGACCAACTTTGGTTTTCTTTTTCAACATTCCTCTGGCTATTCGGGGTCTTTTCCATATCTTCTTTAGTGAGGTATTTTCTCAATTTCTCACTTATTTATTAGAAGGTCTGTTTTATTCTTATTTTTTTTTTTTTTACCTTTGTGACCTTTGTGAGATTTTTTTATCTGGATACAAGTCCTTTATCAGATATATGATTTACAAATATAGTCTCCAAGTCAGTGGCTTGTGTTTTAATTCTCTCAACAGTGTCCTTGGAAGAACTATTTTGTTTTAATTTTTAGGAAGTCTGGTTTTTCAGTTTGTTTATTTACAGTTTGATTTTGACATTGATTTCATATCTACAAAATATTCAGTTAAACTAAGGTCCCAAGGTTTTATTTTCCTGGGTTTTCCTCTAGAAGTTTTATACTTTTAGCCTTATATTAGGTCTGTAATTCATACTGACTTGATTTTTTATATGGTGCTGTACATGGATCACAGTTGATATTTGTGCATATGGAGATCCATTTGTCCCAGCAGTGTTTTGTTGAAAAGGCTATCATTTATGCACTGAATTGCTTTTGTACCTTTGTCAAAATCCAGTTTTCCATATATGCATGGGTCTGTTTCTGAACTCTTCATTTTGTGCCTTTGACACACATTTTTACCTTCATCCTAATACTACACTGTTTTGGTTGCTGTGAATTTATAATTAGTTTTGATATAAGGTAGTACTTATCCTTCGGCTTTATTTTTGTTTTTCAAATTTGTTTTCATAGTCTAGGCCCTTTGCATTTGCACATGACTTTTACAATAAACCTGTCATTTTTAAAAAATATATGGTAGGTTTTTTACTGTAATGGCATTGAATCTATAAATCAATTTGGGGAGAATTGACATCTTAACAATATTGAGTCTTCTTGTCTCTTAAAGATGATATTTCCCTTCATTTATTTAGGCCTTTTAAATTTCTCTCAACAATGTTTTGCAGTGTTCAGAATACGGGCCTTGCACATCTATGGACGTAGATGCGATGCATAGATTACCTCTGTGTGATTCCTGCTTTTTATGCTATTGTCGATGGCACTAATTTTTATTATAATTTCCAGGTATTATATTTTCACTGAACCATCAGTAGCCAAATGTTGCTGTGAATCTTTTTGTTTAAAAACACCAGTTACTCTAGGATGGAAAAGATAATTGCTTCTTAAAACCAGTATTAGTCAGTGTTCTCCAGAGAAACAGAACCAATAAGATGTTGCCATATAGATAGAGATTTATTTAATTGACTCTAGAGATTGTGGAGGGTTGGCAGAATCTGATAGGGAAGGCTAAGCATATTGAAGACTCAGGAAGGAGTTACAGCTGGACTCTGAAAGCTATTTGCTAGACAACCACAAGGGCTGATGTTGTAGTGGAGTCAAAGACAGGACTGGAGGATATTATGCTGAGTGAAATAAGTCAAGCCGAGGAAGTCAATTATCATATGGTTTCACTTACTTGTGGAGCATAAGGAATAACATGGAGGACATTATGAGAAGGAAAGGAAAAATGAAGTGGGGGAAATCGGAGGGGGAGACAAACCATGAGAGATTGTGGACTCTGAGCAACAAACTGAGGGTTTTGGAGGTGAGGGGGGTGAGGGGATGGGTGAGCCTGGTGGTGGGTATTAAGGAGGGCACGTATTGCATGGAGCACTGGGTGTGGTACATAAACAATGAATCTTGGAACACTGAAAAAATTAAATTAAATTTTAAAAAAAGGCAATCTACTTGAAAAACTCCCTTTGGCTTAGGGGAGATAATCCCTCTGTCCTAATAAAATCTTCACATGGTAAGATGAGGCCCACCAACATAGAGAGCTAACTCTTTTACTCAAAGTCTACGCATTTGAGTGTAAGTCTCATCCAACAACACTCTCACAGAAACATCCAGAATAATGTTTGATCAAATATCTGAGTGTTGTGGCCCTGCCAAAAAGATGTACATAATTTATCATCACAATATTCATTTGCCTTGACTTTAGATATGACTGGCACTATACTAAATCCAGGGATGAAAATGACCTACAGAAAATTCTACAGATCATCTTCAGAAAACCAGTCATTAATATGCAATTGTTTAGTAGCTTTCAACTTTGTGTGGTTAGAATTGAATTAGGGATTTTTCTTGTTTATTCTTAAACAAATGCACCTCAATGAATTCCTGGATTTTTTGGTGGTAAGAAAGATTGAGAGAGCCTGTGTGAGTGTGTGTGTGTGTGTGTGTGTGTGTTGGTGAAGCTCTGAGGGTATCTCTTGTGAGGAATATGTGAGGTGAATTACTGTGGGTTATATCTGTCTTCCTCAGTTCCAACCACATATTAGGAGACAAGTCAGGATGGTTGCTGTTTGTTTTCTCTCAGCTTTCCTTGGACGGCATGGTTACCATGGTGACTCAGTGACTGCTGTGAAGTTTGGTACAAACTGAAAATCAATTTATGATTCTTGCCTTAGTCATTCATCATTCTGATAGTTGTTAAGTGTTGCTTTTATAATGCTGTCATTCCTTCTGGATTTAAAAATTGACATTCAAATGTTGAATAGAGCTTTTCACTTCTCCCCTATCATTTACTTATTTATTCATGTATTATTTTATTGGTATGATGCTTAGATTCCTATTTTGCTCAAATATTTACCATCTGACATCATAATTCTGTATTTTGATGCTCAAATTGTCACAGACAAGTAGTATAGACACACACACACACAATATTCATTTGCTTAGATTTTAAATGTGATTGGCACTATACTAAATCCAGAGATGAAAATGACTTACAGAAAATTCTACAGGTCATCTTCAGAAAACCAGTCACTAATATGTAATAGTTTAGGAGACAAGTCAGGATGGTTGCTGTTTGTTTTCTCTCAGCTTTCCTTGGCCAGCATGGTTACCATGGTGACTCAGTGACTAATGTGGGACTCAGTACAGACTGAAAATCCATTTATGATACTTGCCTGAATCACTCATTGCTCTGATAATTGTCAAGTGTTTCTTTTTTATAATGGTGTTGTCATTCCTTCTAGATTTATTCATTGGCATTCATGTTGAGTAGAGATTTTGCCTTTTCCCGTATCATTTAATTATTTATTCTTGTATTTCATTTTTTTAAGTTTTTATTTGAATTCCAGTTAGTTAACATACAGTGTAATATTAGTTTAAGGTGTACAATATAGTGATTCATGACTTCCATACAACACCGGGTGCTCATCATGACAAGTGCACTCCTTAATCCCCATCACTTATTTCACCCATCCCCAACCCATCTCCACTCCGGCAATCACCAGTTTATTCTCTATAGTTAAGAGTCTGTTTCTTGGTTTGCCTCTCTCCTTTTTCCCTTTGCTCATTTGTTTTGTTTCTTAAATTCTATGTATTTCTTTTATTAGTATGACTCATGGATTCTTATTGCGCTCAAATAGTTGTCATCTGACATTATAATTATGTCTTTTGATACTCAAATTGTAGCAGAATTAGCCAGTGTTAGCTCCTTCAAATTGGCTTCCATCAGCGTCCATTGTCACCTCCCTAAAATTCTTTGAGCATGTACTTTCCTCTATGAGCCTGAGTATCCCCAAAACTGTATAAAGAAAGCAACGTTGTGAGCTTCAGAACAATGCTTTGAGGCTATAAAGGAAAGAAGTCTGAAAATAGCAAATTACACTGTGTGGCATCTAGAAAGCCCTCAAACTGTTAGCTGCCTGTTCTAGCTTTGCCTCCTTAATTCTGTCAATGTTGGCAGAACATCATAGCATAACTACCAGAGAGAATACTTGGACATGGAGCAGCAAGCAGGGGTGAGCCCCTATCTCCATGATGTGAGAGCTTCAGTGTCAGTGCTGTGTGCAGGAGGGGACTGTGGGATGGAGCCGGGGAAGAGGCAGAGTGTCACTGCACAGCTTCCAGTAACCTGAGTGGGGACAGGCAAGGACATGCTCACCCTTTCCCCCTGTGTGTCATTTGTTTTCCCTTCCTCTCACTTTCCTCTCTGTTCCACATGCTGTATGACCTTCTGACTGTCCCTCGTAGTGGAACAGCAGAGAAGATGTGCACTCTAAGCATCAGAAATGAGCCAATAGAAAACCAAGTGTGATGTT
This sequence comes from Potos flavus, assembly GCA_028534135.1. Taxonomy (NCBI): domain Eukaryota; kingdom Metazoa; phylum Chordata; class Mammalia; order Carnivora; family Procyonidae; genus Potos; species Potos flavus. The sequence goes on along the minus strand of CM052901.1, from coordinate 38,221,148 downwards.
CAGTGTGCTAGACATTTTCCTCAAGCAAGACTGAAGAAATCAGGGTCCCATCATGTAAGTCACTTCCCATTTTCCAGTAGGGATACAAAGGGATAACAACACCCAATTCTCAACACAGGGATATTGTGGAGTTTAGTGTGAATCCACATAGGAAAGCAATCTGTGGTCATAGTGGAGAGGTTAGAACATGAGACCTTTTGATTAATGATATTAACAGAGGCATCCCACATATCACAGAACTCTGCATGGTAGACATTAAATTAAGGGTGCACAAACTACAGATGCTTGGGTCAGGAGTTTTCTAAGTGTGGTGCTAGGAACACTTGACCAAAATTAGTAGGGTGTGCTTGTTAAAATTGCAGCTACATGGGCCCACATTAAGTCTGTTGTACCCAAAACTGGGAGGCTCAGTAGGAGGTATTTACATTTTGAATGATTTCTCCTATGTATGGTGGTATTCATGCAAGTTTGAAAATCACTGCTGTGAATTTGCAACAAGCTTGTCTTACTATTTTGAATCATGTAATGTCTTATTTTTGTGTCAATTTGTCCTGCAACTGAGCTTTAAATATCTATGTCTATTCACAGTAGATCAAAAAGGGAATAATCTTTTCTCTTCAGTCATACTCATTTACTGTTTGATATTGGAGGGATTGAAGTAATTTCCTAAGGGTCCCATAACAAAGTACTACAAACTACGTGGCTTAAATAAGAGAAATTTATTGTCTCGGATTTCTGAAGGCTAGAAGCCTGAAATCAAGGTGTTGCCAGGGACATCCTCTCTTAGAATACTATTGGAGTATCTATACATACTTCTCCCTAACTTCTGGTGGTTGTCTGGCAATGTTTACATTTCTTGGCTTGCAGATGTTTGAATCCAATGTTTGCCTTCATTACAAGCCATTATCCCCTGTTCTGATTTCACATGGCTGTCTTCTTATGAAGACAGGAGTCACATTGGTTTAGGGACACACTCTACTTTAGTATGACCTTATCTTAATTCATTATATCTCCAATAATCACGCTCCAAATAATGTTTCTGATGTACTGGAGGATAAAACTTCAAGATATCTTCTTTGCGGTGATGCAGTTCAACTTATAGCAGTCACTGAACTAGTTCCTGGGGACCCAACACAGTGAAAAAGACAAGGCAACATCCATGGCACTTTGTTTCTAACATGGGAAAACTGGCAATAAGCATGTAAGTAAATCAGTACTCATGACAACTGTATATGAAAATGAATGCTTTAAAGTAAATGAATCTTTTGAGTAGGGAATAATGGGGATGGGATTATTATTTTTATTTTAGAGAGAGAGAAAGCACAAGTGGGGGGAGGGGCAGAGGGAAAGAGAGAGATGCAAACTCCCCGCTAAGTGCAGAGCCCAACATGGGGTGCGATCTCAAGACCCTGAGCTCATGACCTGAGCTGAAACCAAGAGTTGGGTGCTTAACTGACTGAGCCACCAAGGCGCACCAGAATGGGACTATTATATGTGGGATTGTCAGTGAAGCTCTTTCTCAGGAAGTGACATTTCAGCTGAGTTGTGAAGATCAAGAGGAAACCAGGTCTGGGCTGGCCTTTGGTTTGTTATATGCTTGACATCATTTTTTTCCAGGAACAGGCTGAAGCCCGGCAGACAAAGTGCAGATGGTAGGAGATGAGGTCAGAAAGTGAGACAGGAACCACATCATTCTGGAGACATTCTGAGGTTGGAGAGTTACAGTCTGAGAGTGACATGATCTCATTCATGTGCTCAGAGGTGACTCTAGCCACTGTTTGGAGAATAGAATGGACAGGGACAAGATGGCTGTAGGAATGACCATTAGGAGAATCTTGCAGAAATCAAGGGAGGGATAAGAATTGATTGCTCCAGTGCTACAACAGTGTGCAGGGTACAGAAGTGACCCTGGACTGAGTATGATGTAGGTAGGACAAGCAAGAACTGCAGTGGTGGATGGTGGCAGTTTGTGATAATGGAGTGAATCCAGGATGAACCCTTGACCTTTTCCTTAGTCAGGTGCAGAAATGGTGGTTCTGTTTCCCAAGATCTGTTGTTTCAAGTGCCTTTGACATGTTCTGATGAGAATTAGGACCCAAATGTGGTTACAGTGATAGTGATTAAAATATTCATTAGTGAGGAGCAGAAAGATGGTTGTAGAGTAGGAGACCCTAGGCTCACCTGGTCCCACAAAAACAACTAGATAACTATCAAATCATCATAACCCTCCAGAAATTGATTTGAAAACTGAGCTGAAACCAAGAGTTGGGTGCTTAACTGACTGAGCCACCCAGGCGCTAAGAAAGAAAGAAAGAAAGAAAGAAAGAAAGAAAGAAAGAAAGAAAGAAAGAAAGAACGACCTCCACAACTAAAGGGAGAAAAGAAGCCACATCCAAGAAGGTAGGAAGCGTGGAGACGTGATTTAAGGGAGAAATGTATCATGGCTGCTGAGGAGCAGAGGAAGCCATGATCACAGAGCGGGGTGAAAGAGAGAGGAGCACATGGAGAATGCACAAGGAGAAAGTTAACCCAAAGCCATTGGCTTGGAAAAGAAAAGGGGCTGAATTTCATAAGTTCTTGCAACGAGTGGCCTTAAAGATTGGAGTTTTAAAGGTCAGCAGGCTTGACTGGGCTAGAGCCTAGAGGAGATTGCACTGCTCCTGGAGAGAGAATCGAGGGGCAGATATCATGGAAACAGCGATCTGAAGTGCACCTGGGGCACACAGAGGGGAGATTACTTACTCTTCTTGGAGTGCATCCCTGATAGAGAATATCAGGGATGGAAAAAGATGGAAAAAGACAGTCTCTTCAACAAATGGTGTTGGGAAAACTGGACAGCAACATGCAGAAGAATGGAATTGTCCTACCTTCTTACACCATGCATACCTCCATACTGTTTTCCAGCTTGCATTCCCACCAACAGTGTAAGAGTGTTCCCCTTTCTCCACATCCTCACCAACATCTATTGTTTCCTGAGTTAATTTTAGCCATTCTGACAGGTGTGAGGTTGTATCTCATTGTGGTTTTGATTTGTATTTCCCTGATGATGAGCGATGTTGAATATTTTTTCATGTGTTAGCCATTTGTATGTCTTCTTTGGAGAAATGTCTGTTCATGTCTTCTGCCTGTTTTTAAGTGGATTATCTGGGGGGGGGTTGGTATTGAGTTGTAAAAGTTCTTTATATATTTTGGATACTAAGTCTTTATCAGATATATCATTTGCAAATATCTTCTCCCATTGCACAGGTTAACTTTTAGTTTTGTTGACTGTTTCCTTTGCCCTGCAGAAGCTTTTTATTTTGATGAAGTCCCAATAGTTCATTTTTGCTTTTGTTTCTCTGCCTTTGGAGACGTGTCTTGAAAGAAGTTGCTGTGGCCAAGGTCGAAGAGGTTCCTGTCTATATTCTTCTCTAGGATTTTGATGGATTCCTGTTTCACATTTAAGTCTTTCATCTATTTTGAGTCTATTTTTGTGTATGGTGTAAGGAAATGGTCCACTTTCATTCTTCTGCATGTGGCTGTCCAATTTTCCCAACATCATTTGTTGAAGATACTGTCCTTTTTCCATTGGATCTTCTTTCCTGCTTTTTCGAAGATTACTTGACCATAGAGTTGAGGGTCCATTTCTGGGTTCTCTATTCTGTTCCATTGATCTATGTGTCTGTTTTTGTGCCAGTACCATACTGTCTTTTTTTTTTTTTTAAATTTTTTGACAGAGAGAGAGAGATTACAAGTAGGCAGGGAGGCAGGCAGAGAGAAGGGGGGGAAGCAGGCTCCCTGCTGAGCACAGAGCCCGATGCGGGGCTCCATCCCAGGACCCTGAGATCATGACCCGAGCCGAAGGCAGAGGCTTTAACCCACTGAGCCACCCAGGAGCCCCGCTACTGCCTTTTTAAAAACTGGATTGTTTATTTTTACTACTGAGTTTCATGAGTTTAAATATTTTGGTTATTAACCCCTTATTGGATATTGTTTTTCATTTTCTATGCTCTCTTTCACCTTCCACTTTGATGCTAAAATATCAGCCTCCCACTGATCCCGAAAAGGACACAGTATAGAATAACAAAGTATAAAGATGCATCTGCTATACAATAGACTGAAAAGAGGCAACTTGAGTCCCAGATACCGGATCGTTCCTGTCCTATAGTATCATGGGTAGTCACTTCCCCTGTGCTGGCCTCAAGCCTAACACAGAAAAATACCGCATATTTCAATGGTTAGAGTAGGGAGAAAATGGGACACATTTAGTTATTCATTTTATGATCTTTAGCAAATGTTAAGTCTCCAGATATATGAGACCCACATGTAACGTATATGCAGTGCATGTGCTCACATGGAAAATATAATGGGAATGTTAGGAACTGAATTGTGTCCCCATAAAATTTATATATTGAAATCTTCACCCCCAGTACCTCACAATATGATTGTTTTTGGAGACTGGGCTTTTAAAGAGAAATTAAGGTGAAATGAACTCCTATGGGTGGGCCGTAAACCAATGTAATTGGGTCTTAATAAAAGGAGCATAGGTCACAGAAAAGACAGACCTAGGGATGACCACGTGAGGATGCAGTGAGCAGGTGTCCATCTGCAAGCCAAGAAAAGAGGTCTCAGAAGAAACCAAACCTACTGACACTGACCTTGAACTTCTAGCTTCCAGAAATGTGAGAAAATAAATTCCTATTGTTTAAGCCACTCAGTCTGTCTCATTTTGTTATGAAAGCCCTGGATCTGACCACCAGGTTCCATCACATTTCTCATTTTTATTGTTCTCTTTTAATTGAAAGGAGTACGTGTTACAAAAGAGTAAAAAAAAAAAATCATGAAATGGTTTGTTTACTATAATGCCAATTCTGCTTGGAACTTCATATGTATATAAAAGCAGTTTCATTTGCTATCGACCCCAAACTTCATCATGTTCATTGATTTATTTCTTCCCTCCTCACTGTCAGCTGATGTTCAGTGTGGACTGTACAGAGGGTCTCTACCAGAAAACAGGGCTTTCACCCTCCCTTACCACACCCCTGTACCTGCTGCCCAGACCTTCTCCCACCCCCTGTTTGTCATCCCCTGTCCATGACACAGGACACAGCTGCCCAGATCCCGCTCTGATGGCACATCCTCTCACAGTCACTTATCCCCTGTTCTGGCATACACTGCCTTCACAAACCTGCCTCTCAATGACAAGGCATGCCACTGACACCTGGAGTTTCATCATCTTCAGGATCTAGAGTATATGTTTTCACAATCCTTTTTTCCACCTAACAATTTCTTCAGACAGAGTTAGAATCATTCTGTATACATACAAGTCCTGGGGTTTAAGGGAGTTTGTTTGGGTTTGTTGTTTTTGTTTTTGTTTTTTTTACTTCTTGCAGACAATTCTTCGGAGCAGAGTTTAACGATGGTGATACTTTGGTGCCATCTGGTGACAAAAACCTAAACTGCTGCTTGAACAATAATGGAACAGGACAATGGGAGGGAGGGTCTGTGACACAAACTCACCAGACCTAGATTTCTAGAAGTCAGGATGGAGTGACAAACTCCTTGAGTAAAGCATATTGGTGAACTCTCCCTGGACATTTTAAATGAAATCATACAATATGTGGTCTTTGCATTTTTGGCCCCTTTCACCCAGCTTAACATTTTCAAGTTTCATCCATGTTGTAGAACATGTAAGTACTTCCTTTCTTTTTATTGCCAAATAATATACCACATTTTCTTTTTTCACTTATTAATTGGTGGATACTTAAGCTGTTTCCACTTTTGGTTATTATCAGCTACCCAGATGCCCCAAGGGTATTTTTTTAAACCATTCTGACACCTTATGTTTTTTGATTGAAGTGTTTAGTCCATTCACATTCTAAGTAATTACTGGAAGTTATTTTTGATAGATATGTATTTATTGCTATTTTATTATTTGTTTTGTCTTTGTTTTTAGACATTTTCTCTGATCCTTTCTTGTCTGTCACTTTTGGTCTCTCCTTTGCACTCGAAGAGTTCTCTTTAATATTTCTTGCAGGGCTGGTTTAGTGGTCACGAACTCATTTAGTCTTTGTCTGGGAAACTCTTTATCTCTCCTTCTATTCTGAATGATAGCCTTGCTGAATAGAGAATCCTTGGCTGCAGAGTTTTCCTATTCAGCACGTTAAATATATCATGCCACTTTCTTCTGGTTTGCTAAATTTCTTTTGGGATATCTCCAGCTAGCCTTATGGGTTTTCCCTTGTAACTTAAGGACTTCTTTTGTCTTTCTGTTTATGATTTTTTCTTTATCACTATATCTCCCATTATGTCTTGGTGTTAGCCTGTTTTTATTGATTTTGATGGGAGTTCTCTGTGCCTCCTGGGTCTGGATGTCCTTTTCCTTCTCCAGATTAGGAAAGTTTTCTGCTATTATCTTTTTTAAACAAATTTCTGCCCCCTTTTCTCTTCTCCTTCTGGGACTCTTATGATACGGATGTTATTACATTTGATAGATTCACTGAGTTCGTAAGTCTATTCTCATGTTGCATAATTCTTCTTTCTCCCTATTATTCAGCTTCATTACTTTCCATTATTTTAAAGAGGCCTTTATCTTGTTCTTTCATTTCGGATAAATTCCTCTGTCTTCGCATTTTGTCTAAGTCTCTGTCTTCTTCTGTGTTTCATAAAAACCAGTTATGTCTCCTGCTCCTAAAATTAATGGCCCTATGAAGAAGACGTCATGTAGTGCCCATGATGTTGTATAATGCAAATGTTATTACACTTCATGGATTTACTGAGTTTCTATGTCTATTCTCATGTTGCATAATTCTTCTTTCTCTCTCTTGTTCAGCTTCATTACTTTCCATTATTTTGTCTTCTGGACCTCTAATTCGTTTCTCTGCTTCTTCCAGTGAGCCATTCATTGCATCAAGCCTGTTTCCAATCTCTTTTATTGCATTCTTCATCTCTTTCTTTTTTAACTCTTTTATCTTTTTAACTCTTTTTAAATTCTTTTTTAACTCTTTTATCTCAGTGGTAAGGGTCTCACTGGTGTCTTTTATCTTTTATGAGGCCCAGTGAGTATCCTTATGATTGTTGCTCTAAATTCTCCACCAGTCATTTTACTTATATCTGTTTTGCTTAGATTGTAGCAGAACCTGGACTGGATCCTGGCGGAAAAACCAAGCGGCACTCAGAGACTAAGAAAGGAGAGAGATTAGATTTATTCACCGGTGGACTCAGAGGAGATCCTTCTCCAAAGATCTGAGCCCCGAGCACAAGCAGGGAGGGTAATTTATATCCTCCTCCTCGCGCATACTTGGCATTCTGGCGCGCGAGAGGAAC
>CM052901.1:38141660-38203113 GCA_028534135.1 Potos flavus | reverse complement strand
AAGTCAAGAGGAGAAAGTCAATTATTATATGGTCTCACTTATGTGTGGAGCATAAGGAAAAACATGGAGGACATTGTGAGAGGGAAGGGAGGGATGAATTGGAGGAAATCGGAGGGGTGAAGACCCATGAGAGACTGTGAACTCAGAACAAGGGACTGAGGGTTTTGGAGGGGAGGGGGTGGGGGGATGGGAGAGCCTGGTGGTGGGTATTGAGGAGGGCACGTATTGCATGGAGCACTGGGTGTGGTACATAAACAATGAATCTTGTAACACTGAAAAAATAAAATATTTGGGAAAAAAAAAAAGAATGGCTAAACTTAACAGCACAGGAAACAACAGGTGCTGGCGAGGATGCAGAGAAAGGGGAACCCTACTGCACTATTGGTGGGAATACAAACTGGTGCAGCCACTCTGGAAAATAGTACGGAGGTTCCACAAAAAGTTAAAAATAAACTACCCTACAATCCAGCAACTGTACTAGTAGGTATTTACCCAAAGGATACAAAAATACAGATTGGAAGGGATACATGCACCCTGATGTTTACTGCAACATCATCAACTCTAACCAAACTACGGAGAGAGCCCATACGTCCATTGACTGAAGAACGGATAAAGAAGGTGTGGTGTGTGTGCGTGTGTGTGTATGTGTGTAATAGAATATTACTCAGTCATCAAAAAGAATAAACTCTTGCCATGTATAATAATGTGGATGGAGGGAGCCTGGGTGGCTCAGTGGGTTAACCCTCTGCCTTCGACTCAGGTCGTGATCTCAGGGTTCTGCGATCGAGTCCCACATCGGGCTCTCTGCTCGGCGGGGAGCCTGCTTCCCCCTCTCCCTCTGCCTGCCTCTCTGCCTACTTGTGATCTCCTTCTCTCTGTCAAAGAAAGAAAGAAAGAAAGAAAGAAAGAAAGAAAGAAAGAAAGAAAGAAAATCTTTAAAAAAAATAATGTGGATGGAGCTAAAGGCTATTTCGCTAAGCAAAATAAGTCAGAGAAAGACAAATACCATATGATTTCACTCATATGTGGAATTTAAGAAACAAAATAGATGAACATGGAGGGAAGAGAGGCAAACCAAGAAACTTTTAACAACAGAGAACAAACATGGTTACTGGATGGGGGATGAGTTAAGTAGGTGATGGGGATTAAGGACTGCACTTGTGATGAGCACTGGGTGTTGTGTGTAAGTGATGAATCACTAAATTCTACACCTGAAACTAATATTACCACGCATGTTAAATAATTGGAACATAAATAAAAATTTGGAGAAAAAAACAAAAATGTAAAATAAAAGAGAGATGAAAAGTACAGTATAGGGAATATAATCAATATTGTAATAACATTGTATGGTGACAGATGGTGACCATATTTAATGTGGTAAGCACTGAGTAATGTATAGAATTGTGGAATCAATATGTTGTAGATCTGAAACTAATGTAACATTGTGTGTCAATTATAGTTCAATAATAAAAAATAAAAGTAAAAACATATGGAGAAAAAATGAATAAAAATTTAAAATAAAAATTTGAAAACTGGCTGTGTGTGTGCATGTATGTGCGTGTGGTAGAGGAAGAGAGGGAGATTCAATTTCAGTAGGAGTCAAGGAAATGGAAACACAGAGATCAATTTAAATATTATGAACAAGTATAGAGGTGGGTAAGAAATGAGAACACTTGGGGCACCGGAGGGGCATAGCTGGTTAAGCCTGACTCTTGGTTTCAGCTCAGGTTGTGATCTCTGGGTCGTGAGATCAAACCCCACCGGTCTGTTTGAGATTCTCTCTCCCTCTTTCTCTGTCCCTACCCCCTGCATGTGCTCTCTCTCTTAAATAAATCTTTTTAAAAAATAAGAAATGAGAATGCTCACTTTTTGAGGGAGTTTAAACTACTGAAATCAAGTCCCAGGAAGGATCATTAAGCAATGTAATGCACAGAAATTTTTTCATATATGCAAAAGTAAGCAGGTAAGACATCATTTGATACAGCATTGCATGAAATAGAAAAGAAAAAAAGAAAAATATAAGCAGTCTAAATGTCCACCAGTACAGAAAAACTACGTGAGCAAAGTTAACAAACCATTTGTACTTCCCTATGGACTTCAAGGCAAAATGGAAAAATATTTTAATTCCAGAGTGAGCTGCTGATCAGGAGATAACAAAGTTATCTCCCTGACTAATTAAACTCCCCAAAGTCAGTACCCTGATCTGAATAATGGTCATAATGATAAGTAACTTGAATAGCTGTGAGGATTAAAGGAAATGAAACAGAACGTGTATTTGCTTAATGCAGTTCCATATATATCACTTTCCCTCCCTCTAGATCACCTGTCCCATTTATGCTGGGACAGCCTGATTCAGCACTTCACGGATTAGCCAATGCATGTAGCCTGACACATGCATAGTCAGATCTGTGGGCACAAGGGATGGGATTTCAACTCCTCTGTCATCTTCATCACTCAGAGGGGTTGCTGACTGGGTTACCCAGGGGTCACAATAGCAGGAAATTGTGACCAACCATTTCTCTAGCCCTGAAAGCCCATCTTCTAAAAGTGAGGCTGCTGCGTGTCCTTTAGGGAGGGCAAGGGATGGAACTTCATTCCCACCCTGCCACTGACCTGGAGTGACGACTTAGGTTCTGTCAGCCTGAGCTTGGTCATCTGTGAAATAAGACTCATGATACCTGATTCCTTGGTCACAGAGCAGTCCCAAGGGGTGAGAAAACTGCCCAGAGAATACAACATGTAGTGGGATTTTTCAGCCCTTTAAATGTGATTTGGCAGTAAGGGTTGGCTGAACCTCAGGGCTAAGGCAGGCTTCATGAAAAGTTGTTTCTCATTGTTTCCCCTAATGAAGTTATGGACATGTAGAGGAGAGGAGCAAACATGTCTCTGACATGGCTTGAGTTCAAAGGTTTGGGGACAGAAGGTGATCTACTTTCCTGGCTGTTTTTGAAGCTCATAACAGCTGCTCACCATAGTGCTTGTGGGCAGAACCTAATGCAGCCCCCCATGCTGGGAAGACAGGCTTGTCTTTGATTCATTTCATGAGCTCAGTAGACAATGGCACCAGGGCAGCACACTATGGTGTTTGCCCAACTACTGCTCCTGGACTGCTCCATATCCTAATACATTTATGGAAAAATTCTGGACCCATCTTGAAGTCACCAGTGCATTATTCAGCCACACTACACCAAGCTATCAGCCATTTACTGCTTTCCTAGGAGACAAAAATCCAAGAATTATTAGCATTTCTTTGACACACAATTATCCATTCCTCCATTCACTAATAACTAATAACTATATATTGAGCTTATGAGTATATGGGCAAACTCAAGGGTTAAATCTGAGATGAGCTAGCTCCTCCCCATTAACTTTTAAACTTGCTCAAATTTCAAAGAATTGAAGATTTTTAAAAATCTCTCCTTGGTCTCCTCATCAAAATTCCAAAAAGAGTTTCCTACCTTCCTTGGTAACATTCTTTACTTCCCACTAATGCCTCCTTCCACTGGACTATGGCTCTGTCCCCATGATTGCAATGAACATGGTCTCACCAAGGTCACAAGCCATGTTTTGTCACTAGGTACACTAATTTTGTATAAAAATACAAATATATGAATATTACTTTTAATGACTACCTAAAACACTCATGCTTGTGCAAACTGCTTCTGTTACTTAACAAATCTGACAGTTTCCAGGCTCTAGATCATGAGGTACTGTACAAATCCAAGCTGTACTGCTCCCTAACTATGTAGTCCTGGGCCAAATCCTTATTCTCTCTGTACCTCAGCTCTTCATCTGTAAAATGGGGATTAACACCATATCTAACTCATAATAGTTCTGTAAGCATTAGTGACTCAATACATATAAGATACTTGCTACATAATACCTTTTAGTCATTTTAATTTCTTTGTCACTATCTTTATTGGCCATTAGTATCTCTGCTATCCCTATGATATACACTAATCTTTATTCACAATCAATGACCTTAGAGGTACATTGTTAGACATGAGCAGGTCAGGGTGCCTGGGTGGCTCAGTTGGTTAAGCATCTGCCTTTGGCTCAGGTCATGATCCCAGGGTCCTGGGATCAAGCCCCACATCAGGCTCTCTGCTTAGTGCAGAGTCTGCTTCTCCCTCTCCCTCTGCCTGCCGCTCCCCCTGCTTGTGCATGCTCTCGCTCTCTCTGTCAAATAAATAAATAAAATCTTAAAAAAAAAAGATGAGGTTACAAAACTAAATACATGCATATGTGCATAAATGTATAAGTACCAGCATAAGAAAATTTCTGAAAGGATATAATGCAGATGAAAATCTTAGCAGGGCTTTTCTTCTGGTGGTTATGTTTGAGGGCAAAATTATTTTCTTTTTATGTTAATTAATTGTTAGTATTTTTTCTGTTATCTTTTACTATACTAAATGCCTTGCAATAAATATTTTTGCAATTACACGAAACAATGAAACAGTAAAATTTAAGCATTCTCAGCCCACCTACAGGAAAGCCATCAGCTTAAGAACAGGGACATCCCCAAAGGCGCAGGACAGGAAAGAAGATAGTGGGGGAGCACCTTCCACAGTAAAACAGGACACAGTTCCCCAAATTCCAAAATATGATAATTATTATCAATACTTCAGATCTCTGCTTAGTTAACTGGGGAAAAACATGGTACCCTAATTTGTTTCATTTTTCTTCACCCTGATTAAAAGTAAGGTTGACAGTCTTATCATATGAGAGGCACTGGTTAGATGAAGTGACTCAGGAACCACAAGCCTGTGTTCGAATATAAGCCTAATGACTTACTAGCCCTGTCCTCGCTGTGCCTCATTTTCCTGATTTTAAAGTCTGGCAACAATAGCTCCTCTTCATAGGCTGTGGTGAGGATGAAATAAGTGAAAGCTTAGCACTGACACCAGTGTGGGGCACTGAAGGAGTCAGAAATATTAATCTTTCTTATCATTATTATCATACCAGAATGCATTAGAGATTCTACTGCCATTTTTATTCCTATATGGATGTACACTGATTGGCATGGATTGATCTTCATAATATATTTGTTGTAAAAAAGCAGTTTACAAAACTGTTAAGTAGGATATTATTTCATTTCTGTTCTTAAATATACAGTGACATATCATAAAATTTCTGAAAAAAACATATATTCAAATGATAACAGTGGTTACTCATGAGTAGTAGACTTTTAAGGGTTCTTAACAATCCTTTCATCTCCTGCATTTTGCATTTTTATCCGCAACAAAAATGTCTTGAGGGGCACCTGGGTGGCTCAGTAGGTTAAGCATCCAACTCTTGATTTCGGCTCAGGTCATGATCTCCGGGTTGTGAAATCAAGCCCCAGGTCGGGCTCCACACTCAGCAAGGAGTCTGCTTCTCTCTCTTTCTCCCTCCCTCTCCCTCTGCCCTGCCCCCTACTCACGCTCTCCCTCTCTCTCTCTAAAATAAATAAATCTTTTTTTAAAAATGTCTTGATTTTGGAAGTAAAAGAAATATATATCCTTAGCCCTTTCCATAAGAAAGTGGTTCAGGATCAGAACGGGTAATATCACTAAGCCAAGGGAATTATTAGGTAATAGGATGGTCTTAGAACTAACTTAATAATCTACCACATGACAGTTCCAATTGAATGTCTTTGGGAAAATTAGAGATGCCTAAGGGAAGAGCAAGCATGTTGCTCCTATAAACCTTACATTCTACAGACAGACAATGTTTCTACCTCCCAGGATTTAGCAAAGGTCATGAGACAAAAGTATTTTCACAACCTGCTTCTCTTACCTCCCAAATAAAGCCCCCTGAATGGAAAGCAGGCTCATGGGTTTAACCTCCCGGTTAGTCAAGCATTAAAAGAGTAAAAGGAAAGGAAAATATACAGATGCCCAGCACTTTTCATAGAAATCAGCTCAAGTTCAAAATCGGATGCATCCCTAAACCAACCTAGGGATTTGGTCATTAGTCCGTACACAGGAAAACAAACTCCCTACAATCATTGTCTTCTTTCACCAGAGTGGCTCAGATTAGATTCTAGATCTACAGGCCTAGATGAGTAACAGTGTGAATTAAAGCCAGAAAATTACTTTACTTGCTGGAAGAAATGCTGTCCATTTCATGAATCATTTAATAAATCGGTTAGATCTTAAAAAAAAAATAAATAAAATAAAGCCAGAAAATTAGGCCTGGATAAACAAGAAGGTGCTTTGCATTTAGGATACATTCAGGTATTGTTTCACAGTAGCCAGCACCTAACAAACTCTAAGACTTTGAACATCACACACAAAAAAGTAACTGAAAATAGTATGTTCAAAATCTGTTCATGCTCCTTATAACATATAAACTGAGAAAATGGGTGTGTCCATTTTAGAAGCTTGGAAAAAAAATACATATAGCAAGGAAGCTGATATAGCAGGTCACACTGTTGAAATGTGAATGTGGATTTGTTTTTCTCATATTTCTTCCTTTTTACTTTCTGTGAGATAGCCAAGAATCTATGGGTAAACATGCAACAAAATAATACCATATTTTTTGTAAAAAATATATACATATGCAATAAAACTATAGAGAAATGTATTAGAATGAAAAATCCAATGTTTTGTTAGTGGTTACCCCTAGGTTAGAAGGAGATTAATGCAATCAGAAAAGAATTCAAATGAGTTATGTAATGTTTTACTTCTTAATATGAGTATACTGAACTCCATTATATAATTTCTACAACTTTTTATATGTGTGAAATACCATAAGAATCACTGTTTGATGAGTTTATATATGCTGTAAACAACGATCTATATTAATTTGAAAATTTTGGAAAGCATGGTTAATTCCAGTGATACATAATTAGTCAGTTTCATATATCTGAAGATTCATAATTTGCTTTATGAAGACCATGAAACCAGCAATTAAACATGCCTAAACTTACATCATAGTCCACAGAGCCCATGTCCCTATCCACATATATATAATCTTTTTCTGAGTCAGGGCTGAGATCAGCAAAGAGGAGGTGACTACCCATGGTCCTGTAGGCAAAAATTTATCTGTTATTTTGGATGCAGGTCTCTTGTTCCCAGTCAGCTGCATAGCAGACCCATCTTCATACTCTGTTATTCTGTACTGTTTCCTTTCTGGAGATGAATGGGGCTGGCTATTCCAATGTCAAAACAGACAAAAAAGATTCAAAAGTTAAAGATCGAATAAAAATTTGATGAGAAGATGAAGTAAAAAGTAAAGAGAAGATGATCTGCGTCCTCTTTCCCATCATCCCCAGGTAACTCATCCTATAAGAAATGCTACCAAATCCTACATATAACATAAAGAAAATTTAAAAAATCTCATTACTTCAAAAGTCATGAAAATTTCAACTTGAATGAGAAATGACAGTCAACATATAAAAACAAGATGTCACAGATGTTGGAATTATCTGATAAGGATTTTAAAGTAGTCATTCTCAGAATGTTTCAAAGAGTAACTATAATTATACTTCAAATAAATTAAGGAACAGAAATTCTCAGGAAAGAAACAGAAGATATATAGAAGAACAATATCAATATTTTAGACCTGAAACACACAATAACTGAAAATTTTAAAACTTAGTAGATGGACTCAACAACTGAATGGAGAGAAAAACGAAAAGAATCAATGAACTTGAAAACACAACAACAGAAAGTACCCAATTTGAGCAACGGAGAGAAAATAGACTTTAAAAAAAAGACAACTCAGGGAACTATGAGATTATACCAAAAATCTGAAATTAGTGACATGGTTATCTTAGAAAAAAAGGAGAAAAGGTGCATGGATAAAAAGTATTTGAAGAAATAAAGGCTAACAATCATGTAAAATATTACAATTCATATTAAGGAGATTTGATACTATCTAGTAAAATTACTAGAATATTTACTCTTGGAACCAGCAATTTCTCTTCTAAGACTCTATCCCAAAGATACAATACAAAAAGACAAAAAAGCTTAAGTACAAGGCCATTACTACCAAAACAATCATAATAGTAGAAGATAAGAAACAAGACAAATGTTTACCAATAGGGGACTGGTTGAATAACCTATAGTACATCTACATCCTAAAGTACTAAGCAAGTATAAAAAACATGAGGGAAAGGGCGTCTGGGTGGCTCAGTTGGTTAAACATCTGCCTTCAGCTCAGGTCATGATCCCAAGGTCCTGGGATCGAGTCCCACATCCGGCTCCTTGCTCAGCGGGAAGCCTGCTTCTTCCTCTCCCTCTGCTGCGCACTCTCAAGGTCTCTCTCTGTTAAATAAATAAAATCTTAAAAAAAAACATGAGTGAAAGATGTGGTATATATATATATATATATATAATGGAATATTATTCAGCCATTAAAAATGAAATCTTGGGGTGCCAGGGTGGCACAGTCGATTAAGCATCTGACTCCTGGTTTTGGCTCAGGTCGTGATCTCATGGTCATGAGATGGAGCTTCTTGGGCTCATGCTCAGCATAGAGTCTGGTTCAGATTCTTTCTTCCTTTCCCTCTGCCCCTTCCATTTGTGTTCTCTCGCCAAAATAAAGAAAAATTTTTTTTAAAAAGTGAAATCTTGCCTTTTGCAATAACGTGGATAGTGCTAGAGAGTATTATGCTAAGCAAAATAGAGGAAGACAAATACCATATGATTTCACTCATATGGAATTGAAGAAACAAAACAAATGAGCAAAGGAAAAAAGAGAGAGAGAGAGAGAAAGAAAAACCAAGAAACAGACTCAACTATAGAGAATAAATTGGTGGTTACCAGAGGGGAGGTGGGGTGGGTGGGTGAAATAGGTGATGGGGATTAAGGAGGGCACTTGTCATGATGAGTACTGGGTGATATATGGAATTGTTGAATCACTATACTGTACAGCTGAAACTAATATAACACTATATGTTAACTAACTGGAATTAAAATTAAAACTACATAAAAAAATTAAAATAAAAAATAAAGAGCATGAGGGATTCCTCGTGGCAAAAGGTAACAGAATACAAAGCCCCAGACCTAGTTTCCCCACAGAGACAATAATGTAACAATATACAATCCAAAAGGCCTTTATGAGAACCCCAGAAACCAGTTGAAAAATTGTCATACCCTAGCAAGCACAAAACCAAGAAGAGCTACATTAATACAGGTAAGAAAAGCCACTGCATTTCACCCACATTAACCCCTCACCCAAGCCAGCACAGCTCAGAGCAACTGGGGGAAAATACCCAAATTGCAGTTTCTCCTTCAAGAGCAAAAGAGAATGTACGTCCAAGATTCTGGCTTTTGAGGGGCTTCCCCAGGGATTGATTTCTGTGTCATCTGACCCAAAATGCCGACAGGGGCCAATGAGAGCAAATGAGAGTTCTGTAGCCTACTGGAGAACCAGAGAACCTGCAGTACCACAGACCAAATGGAACAAGAGATTCCGAGCTCAGGAAAAAAAAAGCCAACAAATCACTCTGATTGGGAAATTACAGAACAAGCCCAGAGAATATGCATCCCCCCAAAAGATTTGAGAAGTTCCCCACAACCTCTAGTGATGCTGACAGGTAAAAATCTTCCTCTGTAAAAAAACAGTCCATAAAGACTGGGAAAGGAAGCTGCTTTTTCAAATGTATAAATCTCAACAAAAGTAACAAGGCATACAGAGAAACAGAGAAATATGACCCAACCATATTTCCAAAATAAATCATGGAAACCAATCATAAATACATAAGTATCTATGAATTATTTGACAAAAAATTCAAAATACTCGTCTTAAGGAAGGTCAGTGAGTTACAAGAGAACACAGAAAACTAAACAAAATCAGAAAAAGAAACATAATCAAAATGAGAATATCAACACAGAGACAGAAACTACACAAAAGAACCAAACTGAAATTCTGCAGCTAAAAAACACATTAATTGAATAGAATTGATTATGGTATTGCATAGCTCTCCTCTAATTCTAGTATAGTATTTAAAAGATAAAGGCATAAAAATAATTATAACTATAAAACTACATTAATGGATACAAAATATAAAAAGATGTAATTTGTGACATCAATAACAAAGTGGGTGGGACATAAAGGAGTAGAGTTGCTATACCCAATTGAAGCTAAGTTTTTATCAGTTTAAAATAGATTGTTATAACTACAAAGTGTTTTATATAATCTCTATAGTAAACACAAAGAAAATACCTATAGAACATACACAAAAGAACAACAGAAAGCCTATTGCAATAAAAAAAATCAATAAAACACAAAAAAAGCCTGGAAGAGAGGAAAAGAGGAACAGAATAAATCTTAAGACACGCACAGAAAACAATTAGCAAAATGGCAATAGTAAGTCCTTTCCTATCAGTGATTAGTTTTTTAAGATTTTATTTTAAGTAATCTCTACACCCAATGTGGGGCTGAAACTTACAATCCTGAGCTCAAAGTCACACTCTACCAATGGAGCCGGCCAGGTGCCCCAGTGATTACTTTAAATGTAAATGGACTAAACTCCCCAAAAGATATAGAGCACCTGAACAGATAAAAAAAATAAGACCCAACCGAATGCTGTCTTTAGATATAATGATACACATAGGCAGAAAGTGAAAGGATAGAAAAAGATACTCTGTGCTAATTATAACCAAAAGGGAGTAGGGATGACCATAGTTATATAAGAAAAAATAGACCTTAAATCAAAATTGTCACAGGAGTTAAAGAAGGATATTACTTAAAGATAAAAAGGTCAATTCAACAGGATGTTATAACAATTATAAATATTTGTACCAAACATCACAGCACTCAAATATATGAAGTAAGCATTGACAAAATTAGAGGAAGAAATACACAGAAGCACAATAATAATAAGAGATTTCAATAGACCACTTTCAATAATGGATAGGAAAACCACATAGAAGAACAATAAGGAAAGAGGATTTGAACACTGTAGATTAATTGCACCTAAGATACATATAAGAAATACTACAACCAACAACAGCAGAATACACATTCTTCTCAAGCACATATGAAACATCTTCCAAGACAGATTATGTGGTAGGCCACAAAACAAATTTTTAACAAGTTTAAGAAGGTTGAAATCATACTGAATACCTTTTCTGATCACAATGGAATGAAACTAGGAAATCAATAGCAAAAGGAAAACTGGAAAATTCCCATTACGTGGAAATTAAACAATACACTCCTGAACAGCCAATATGCCAAAGAAGAAATCACAAAGGAAATTAGAAGATATCTTGAGACAAATGAAAATGAAAACAAAATACACCAAAATTTATGGAATGCAACAAAAGCAATACTAAGAGGGAGGTTTATGGGAATAAAGGTCTAGTTCAAAAAAGATCTCTAATCAACAACCTACCTTTACACCTCCGGGAAATAGAAAAAAAGGAACAAACTAAACCCAAAGTTAACAGAAGGAAAGAAATAAAGATTAGAGCAGAGATCATTGAAATAGAAAACAGAAAAACAGTATTAAAAATCAATGAAACTAAGACTTGGTGTTTTGAAAAAATCAGCAAAGGTGACAAACCCTTAGCTAAATTAAGAAAAAAATAGAGAAGACTCGAATAAAAATCAGATACGAGAGACATTACAACTTATGCCACAGAAATAAAAAGGATCACAAGAGACTTTTTTTTTTGAGAGAGAGTACAAGCAAAGGTGGAGGGGTAGAGGGAGAGAGAATCTTAAGTAGGCTCCATGCCCAGCGTGGAGACTGATGCGGAGCTCAATCTCAGGACCCTGAGATCACGACTTGAGCTGAAATCAAGAGTCGGATGCTTAGCTGACTGAGCCACACAGGCACCCTGATCACAGAGACTTCTATGAATAATCATACAATGACAGATTGGATAACCTAGAAGAAATGGGTAAATTCCTATGAACATACAAACTACCAAGACTGAATCATGAAGAAATAAAAAAATCTAAACAGATCTATAAATAGTAAGGAGATTGAATCCATAATAAAAAAAACTCCCAACAGGGGTGCCTGGGTGGCTCCATCAGTTAAGAGTCTGCCTTCGGCTCAGGTCATGATCTCTGGTCCTGGATTGAGTCCCACATCCAGCTCTCTGCTCAGCAGGGAGCCTGCTTCCCCCTCTCCCTCTGTCTGCTGCTCCCCTTGCTTATGCAAGCTCTCTCTCTCTCTCTCTCACTCTGTCAAATAAATAAATAAAATCTTAAAAAAAAACCAAAAAACTCCCAACCAAAAAAAAAAAAAAAAAAAGCCAAGAACAGAAGGCTTTGCAGGACAATTCTACCAAATATCTAAAGAAAAATTAATACCAATCCTCCTCAAACTTTTCCAAAAATTTGAAGAGGAGAGAATATTTCCAAACTCATTGTATGAGTCCAGCATAACCCTGACACCAAAACAAGACACAGATACAAGAAAACTACAGAACAATATCTCTGATGAATATTGATATAAAAATGCTCAACAAAATACTAACAAACAAAATTCAATAGCACATTAAAAAGAATATACACCAGAGAGGAAAAATATACATATAACATGACCAATCGGGATTTATTCCCAGAACACAAAGATGTTTCAACATATGATAATCAATCAGTGTAATACACCACACATTAACAGAATAAAGGGAAAAAAACTCATGTGATCTCAACTGATGCACAAAAAACATGAGAAATTTCAAACTCTTTCATGATAAACTCTCAACAAACTAGGAATAGAAAGAAATCACCTCAACATAATAAAGGCTGTATATAAAAAGTATATAGCTAACATTGAACTCAGCCTTGAAAAACTGAAAGCTTTTCCTTCAATTATCAGGAAAAGGCATGAATGCCAACTATTACCCCTTCTATTCAACATAGTATTAGAAGTCCTAGCCAGAGTAATTAGGCAAAAAAAAAAAAAAAAAAAAAGATAAAGAAAGAAAGAAAAGCCATCCCAATTGGAAAGGAAAAATAAAATTATCTCTGCTCACAGATGACATAATCTTACATGTAGAAAATCCTAAAGATTTCACCAAAAAAAAAAAAACAAAACTATTAGAATAAACAAATTCAGCAAGTCACAGGATATAAAATCAACACTCGAAAGTCACTTGCATTTTTATACACTAACAATAAACAATCAGAAGAGGAAATTAAGAAAACAACTCCATTTTAGATAGTATCAAAAAATAATAAAATACTCAGAAATAAATTTAACCAAGGAGGTGAAAGACTTATATGATGAAAACTACAGGACATGGATGAAAGAAACTAAAGATACAAATTAATGGAAAGACATCTTAGGTTCATGGACAGGAAGACTTAAAATTGTTAAAATATCCATACTTCCCAAAGTGATCTACAGAATCAATGCAATTACTATCAAAATCTCAATACCATCTTTTGCAGAAATAGAAAAAATAATCCTAACATTCATTTGGAGCTTCAAAGGACCCGCTAATAGCCAAAACTTGGGAAAGCCTATCTTGAGAAAGAGAAACAAAGCTGAAGGCCTCATTTTAAAACATATTACAAAGTTACAGTTCTCAAAACAGTATGGCACTGGCATAAATACAGGCATATAGACCAAACAGACTAGAGAGCCCAGAAGTAAACTCTGGCATATATGGTTAAATGATCTTTGACAAGGTTGTCAAGGTGACACAATGAAGAAAGGATAGTCAATTCAACAAATGATACTGGGAAAACTGGATATACACATGCAAAAAAATGATGCTGGACCCTTACTTTACACCATATAGAAAAATTAACTCAAAATGTATTAAAGATCTGAAACTATAAAACTCTTAGAAGAAAATATAAGGGAATATCTTTATGACAACGGACTTGATTTCTTGGACATGACATTGAAAGTACAGGAAACAAGCAAAAATTGAGAAATGAGACTACATCATATTTAAAAACTTCTGGGACACCTGGCTGGCTCAATTGGTGGAGCGTGACTCTTGATCTTAAGGTTGTAGGTTCAAGCCCCACATTGGGTATAGAGATTACTTAAAAATAAAATCTTAAAAAATTTTAAAAACTTCTGTGCAGCAAAGGAAATAACAGACTGAAAAGGTAACCTACTGAGTGAGAGAAAATATTTTCAAATCATATACCTGATAATGAGTTAATATCCAGAATATAAAGAGTTCCTTCAAGTCAACAACAACAAAACAAATAACTAGATTTAAAAAATGGCCAAAGAACTTGAGTAGACATTTTTTCAAAGATATACAAATGGCCAAGAAGTCTATGAAAAGATGTTCAACATCACTGATCATCAGGGTAATGCAAATCAAAGCCACAATAAGATATCACTTCACACTCATTAGGATGACCACTATTAAAAAAAAAACAGCAAATAACAAGTATTGTTACAGATGTAAAGAAATTAGAACCCTGTGCACTGTTGGTGTGAATGTAAAATTGTGTAGCCCCTATCATAAGCAGTATGGAGGTTCCTCAAAAATTAAAACATACAATTAGGAATGCCTGGGTGGCTCAGTCAGTTGAACATCTGCCTTTGGCTCAGGTCATGATCCCGGGGTCCTGGGATCGAGCCCCTCATGGGGCTCCCTGCTCAGCAGGGATCCTGCTTCTCCCTCTCCCTCTGCTACTCCCCCTGTTTGTGTTCTCTCGCTCTGTCAAATAAATAAATAAATAAAATCTTTAAAAAAACCATACAATTAATATATGATCCAGCAATTCTACTTCTGGGTATAAATACAAAAGAATTGAAAATGAGATCTTAAAGAGGTATTTGTACTCTTGTTCACCAAAACACTATTCACAATAACCATGAGGTAGAAGCAAACTGTATGTCCATCTATAGATGAATGGATAAACAAAATGTGACATATCCATATAATAGAATATTATTCAGCCTTAAAAAAGGAAATCCCGTCATATGCTACTACAACATTGATGAACCTTAAAGACATTATGCTAAGTGAAATAAGCCAGTCATGAAAAGATAAAAACGCTACATGATACCACAGATATAAAGTAGTCAAATTCATAGAAACAGAAAGTAGAATGGTGGTTGGAAGCATCTTGGAGGAAGGAGAAAGCGTTGTTCAATGAGAACAGAGTTTCCAGTTTTGTAAGATGAGAAAGTTCTACGGATCTGTTGTACAACAATATGCATATAGTTAACACTATATACACTTAAAAATAGTTAAGGTGGTAAAGTTTATGTGTGTTTTAACTTAATTTAAAAAATTATTTAAATAAAGCAATGAAGACTCCTTCTCTGTAGGGCTATAGCATGATATCCAAGATATATCATTAAGTGAAAAAAGCAAAGTGCATTTAGAGAGTTAAGATGGCAGAGGAGTAGGGGTCCCTAAGTTCATCTGGTCCCAGGAATTTTGCTAGATAGTTATCAAATCATTTTGAAGACCTGCAAAATAAATCAAAGATCTGAGAAAAGAAATGCTGCAATTCTACAAATAGAAAAGCGACCACTTTTTGCAAGGTAGGAGGTGTGGAGACGTGAATCCGGGGCGGTATGTGGGAGGATACTGCAAGGGGAGAGAACCTTCTTAAGGAGGCTATTGTAAAGTATTATAAGCAGTGGAGCACAAAATTGGAACTTTTAGGTCTGCTACAGTGGGAGATGTCCCTGGCATAAAGGTTCTCAGGTGGTGAAGCAGGGCAGAAAACCAGGTGGGAAAGAGAGGTCTCAGGATCCCTGGGGTCACAGGAAGAACACGGGGTGGGGGGGGGGAGCTGAGTATGGCAGCGATGCCAGGCATCAGAGTGGGGAAGCCAGCTGAAAACAGTGAGTCTAGGCACCAGCTTTCTGCTTGGTGTTGCCGTAAACTGAGAACCAATGCATGGTTGCTTGACCGCTGTCAGGGCAGGAGCCTGGCAAAAAGCAGAAGCACAGTGAGATCCCTCTCCCTCCCCCAGGAAGAATAGCACAGGTCCATGCCACAGGAATTGTAAAGTTCGGGGACTTGAAATTCACTCATGTGCCTGAAATAAAAATTCTCAGTCACAGGCTGGGGAACAAAGAGTTCGGACAGAAACCAGGGAGACAAGATGACTGACTGCTTTTCTCTGAGGGCTCACTGAAGAGTGGGGGGCACAAACTTTCGGCTCCAGGGCTAGAGATCTGGGCCTCGCCATTTTCATCCCCCATGTCTGTGCTGAAAGCCTTCAGGGAGCAAAATAGTGCTACATACCACAATCTGGAGCCTCTTACACTGAGCTCGGCCCCCTGGCAAGAGGGATGCAATTCCACCAGGGCAAGGGCACTGAGAATCAGCACACAGGCACCTCCCCAGAAGACCAGCAGGAACAACCAGCTAGCACCAAGTTTACCGATCACAGAGAACTGCAAAATTTCAGCCCTTGGGGAAAACAGTATATAGCAGTCATGGTTTTTGTTAGGTTTGGCCAGCAAACCCTGAGGCAGTAAATGAAAAGATCACTCTAGACACTTAAGTAGGAGAAAGGAGAGGGCGAGGGGACCAGATGGTCTAGTGGCAGAAGGTCCTGAGCCAAGCTCTGCCTCCATTTTTATTATGAATGTTATCAATACATCAGAGGAATAAGAGAAACAAAAAGGAGTGTGAAGCTTTAGTAATCAGGACAGTGATATAAGGAGTATCGTGTGGTTAGAACAAGCTATGCTCGTGATGCATGTGCAGGCAGGGAGTACGTGACCACCAAAGAGAAATGTTTCTCCTAAGGATTTATGCCCTGGATGAGTGCATTGAGCCGCAACAATGATCTAGCTGTTTTCAGTCCCGGAAACCTTAAAAAAGGCCAAGTTTTCTGGACGCTCCTTTGTTTTTCAACTAGTCTCACCCAGGGAGCCATATGTTTATTAAATCTTATCTAGCCAGGCATTATGAATTCCCACAGGTTTTATTATTATTCTTTAGTCTTTCAGTTTTATTTTTTCCCAACTATTTACTTATTTTATCAATTCTATTTCTTATTCTTTTTTAATTTTTATTTTTACATATACATTATATATATATATATATTCTTTTATTTTTGGTTTCCTTTCATTGTCTTTTATTTTATTTTTGTATATATGTAAGTTTTACTTTCTTTCCTATTTTGGGATCTAGTTTCTTCTAACAACTGACAAAAATACACCCAAGATCTAGTTTATTGTTTTGTTCTGTTTTACTTCTCATTTGATTTTTTCTTGTTTTGTTTCTGTTTTCTTATAGTTAGTTTTGTTTCTTTTCTTCTGGTCTTGTTGTTGTTATTTTTGTCTTTTCTCTCTCTTTCTTCTATTATTTTCTGGATGTAATGACAAGATAGAGAAACTCACCCCAAAAGAAAGAAAAGGAGGAAGTACTCACTGCCAGGGATTTAATCAATATGGATATAAGTAAGATGTCAGAACTAGAATTCAAAAATTCAAAACAATGATTAAAAAGATACTAGCTGAGCTAGGAAAAAAAGCATAGAAGACACTAGAAAATCCCTTATTATAGAAATAAAGGAACTAATATCTAATCAGACTGAAATTAAAAATGCTATTACTAAGACATAGTAAAAAATGGAGACTCTAACAGCAAGGATATATGAAGCAGAAGAGTGAGTCAGTTATCTAGAAGACAAAATGGTGGCAAATAAGGAAGCTGAGAATAAAGGAGAAAAACAACTACTGGATCATGAAGGGTGACTGCAAGAAATCTGCGATACCATAAAGTGAAATAATATCCAGATAATAGGGGTCCCAGAAGATGAAGAGAGAGAGAGGAGCAGAAAGTTATTTGAACAAATTATAGCTGAGACTTCCCTAAAATGGAGAAGGAAACAGGCATTCAAGTCCAGGAGGCACAGAGAACCCCTCTCAAAATCAATAAAAATAGGTCAACACTTTGACATATGATAGTGAAGCTTGCAAATTTCAGAGACAATGAGAAAATCCTGAAGGCAGCACGGGACAAGAGGTCCTTAACCTACAAGGGTAGAAACATGAGGCTGGCAGCAGACCTGCCCATGGAGACCTGGCAAGCCAGAAAGGACTGGCATGATATATTCAATGTGCTATATGGGAAAAATATGCAGCCAAGAATACTTTATCCAGCAAGGCTGTTATTCAGAATAAAAGGAGATAGTTTCCAGGACAAAGACTAAAGGAATTCATGAGCACTAATCCATCCCTGGAAGAAATATTAAAGGGGATCCTTTGAACACAGAGATAGCCCAAAAGTAACAAAGACCAGAAAGGAACAGAGACAATCTACAGAAACAGCAATTTTACAGGTAATACAATGGCACTAAATTCATCTTTCAATAATTACTCTGAATGTAAATGGACTAAATGCTCCAATCAAAAGACACAGGGTATCAGATTGGATAAAAAAACAAGACCCATCCATATGCTGTCTACAAGAGACTCATTTTGGAGCCAAAGACACCTCCAGATTGAAAATGAGGAGGTAGAGAACCATTTATCACACTAATGGACATCAAAAGAAAGCTGGAATAGCAATCCTTATGTCAGACAAACTAGATTTTACACCAAAGACTGTAATAAGAGATGAAGAAGGACACTATATCATAATAAAAGGGTCTATCCAACAACAAGATCTGACAACTATAAATATTTATGCCCCCAACTTAGGAGCAGCCAAATATATCAATCAATTAATAACAAACTTAAGGAAACTTGTTGATAATAATATGATAATAGTAGGGAACATTAACACCCCATTCATAGCAATAGACAGAGGATTTAAGCAGAAGATCAACAAGGAAACAATGGCTTTGAATGACATACTGGTCCAGATGGGCTTCACAGTTACATTCAGAGCATTTCATTCTAAAGCAACAGAATACGCATTCTTTTTGAGTGTACACGGAACATTCTCCAAAATAGATGAGATACTGGGTCACAAATCAGGTCTTCACAAGTACCAAAAAACTGAGATTATACTAGGCATATTTTCAGACCACAATGCTTTATTACTCTTTTTTCAGACCACAATGCTTTAAAACATGAACTCAATCACAAGAAAAAGTATGGAAGGAACACAAATACATGGAGGTTAACGAGCATCCTACTAAAGAATGAATGGATCAACCAGGAAATTAAAGAAGAATTTAAAAAATACATGGAAACAAATGAAAATGAAAACTCAACAGTTCAGAACCTTTGGGATGGATCAAAGGCAGTCCTAAAAGGGAAGTATATAGTTATATAGGTCTTTCTCAACAAAGAAAAAAGTCTCAAATACACAGCCTAAACTTACACATAAAGGAGCTGGAAAAAGAATAGCAAATAAAGCCTAAATCCAGCAGGAGAAGAGAAATAATAAAGATTAGAGCAGAAATCAATGATACAAGTGTGTTTGGGTGGCTCAGTCGATTGGGTATCTGGCTTCAGTTTGGGTCATGATCCCAGGGTCCTGGGATGGAGCCCCATGTCAGACTCCCTGCTCAGCGAGGAGTCTGCTTCTCCCTCTCCCTTTGCCCTTTCCCCTGTTCACACTCTCTCACTCTCTCTCTCACTCTATCCAAATACATAAATAAAATCTTAAAAAAAAAAAATCAATGACATGGAAATTAAAAAAAAAATACAATAGATCAAAGTAACTAGGAAAAATTTGTTTGAAAGAATAAGATTGATAAACCCCTAGCCAGATTTATCAAAAAGAAAAGAGAAAGGACCCAGATAAATAAAATTGTAAATGAAAGAGGAGAGATCACAACCAACACTGCAGAAATCCAATTATAAGAGAATATTATGAGTGACTATGTGCCAACAAATTACACAATCTAGAAGAAAGGGATGCATTACTAGAAATACATAACCTACCAAAACTGAAACAAGAAGAAAGAGAACACTGGAGCAGACCCATAACCAGCAAAGAAATTGAACCAGTAATGAAAAACATCCCAACAAATGAGTCCAGTACCAGACGGCCTCCCAGCAGAATTCTACCAAACATTTGAAGAAGAATTAACACCTATTCTTCTGAAGCGGTTTCAAAAAATAGAAATGGAAGGAAAACTTCCAAACTCATTTTATAGGGCCAGCCTTACTTTGATCCCAAAACCAATGACCCTACCAAAGGGGTGCCTGAGTGGCTCAGTGGGTTAAAGCCTCTGTCTTCGGCTCAGGTCATGATCTCAGGGTCCTGGGATCGAGCCCCACATCAGGCTCTCTGCTCAGTGGGGAGCCTGCTTCCCCCTCTCTCTCTGCCTGCCTCTCTGTCTACTTGGGATCTCTTTCTCTCTGTCAAATAAATAAATAAAATCTTTAAAAAAAAAAAAAAAGACCCGGGCGCCTGGGTGGCTCAGTTGGTTAAGCGACTGCCTTCGGCTCAGGTCATGATCCTGGAGTCCTGGGATCGAGTCCCGCATCAGGATCCCAGCTCCACTGGGAGTCTGCTTCTCTCTCTGAACTTCTCCTCTCTCATGCTCTCTCTCACTCTCTCTCTCCCTCAAATAAATAAATAAAAATCTTAAAAAAAAAAAGACCCTACCAAAAAGGAGAATTACAGACCAATATCCTTGATGAACATGGATGACAAAATTCTCACCAAGATACTAGCTAATATAATCCAGCAGTACATTAAAAGGATTATTGACTATGACCAAGTGGGATTTATTCCTGGGCTGCAAGGGTGGTTCAACATCTGAAAATCAACCAATGTGATACACTACATAAATAAAAGAAAGGACAAGAACCATACGATCTCTCGATAGATGCAGAAAAAGCATTTGACAAAGTACAGCATCCTTTCTTGATTAAAACTCTTCAAAGTGTAGGGATAGCAGGAACATAACTCAATATAATAAAGCCATATAGGAAAGACCCACAGTGAGTATCATCCTCAATGGGGAAAAACTGAGAGCTTTTCCCCTAAGGTCAGGAACACAACAGGGATGTCCACTATCACCACTGCTATTCAATGTAGTACTAAAAGTCCTAGCCTCAGCAGTCAGACAACAAAAAGAAATAAAAAGGCATTCAAATCAGCAAAGAAGTCAAACTTTCCTTCTTTGTAGATGAAATGATTCTCTATGTGGAAAACCTGAAAGACTCCACCAAAAAATTGCTAGAAGTCATATAGGAATTCAGCCAAATTGAAGGATATAAAATCAATCCACAGAAGTCAGTTGCATTTCTATACACTAACAATGAGGCAGAAGAAAGAGAAATTAAGGAATCTATCCCATTTACAATTGTACCAAAAAACATAAGATACCTAGGAATAAACCTAACCCAAGAGGTAAAGGATCTATACTCTGAAAAGTATAAAACACATATGAAAGAAATTGAGGAAGATGCAAAGAAATAGAAAAACATTCCATGCTTGTGGATTAGCAGAACAAATACTGTTAAAATGTCTATGTTACCCAAAGCAATCTACACATTCAGTGCAATCCCTATCAACATACAATCAACATTTTTTACAGAGCTGGAACAAACAATCCTAAAATTTGTATGGAACCAGAAAAACCCCAAATAGCCAAAGGAATGTTGAAAAAGAAAACCAAAGCTGGAGGCATCACAATTCCAGACTTCAAGCTGTATTACAAAGCTGTAATTATCAAGACAGTATGGTACTGGCACAAAAACAGACACATAGATCAATGGAACAGAATAGAGAACCCAGAAATGGACCCTCAACTCTGTGGTCAACTAATCTTTGACAAAGCAGGAAAGAATACCCAATGGAGGGGTGCCTGGGTGGCTCAGTCAGTTAAAGCATCTGCCTTTGGCTCAGGTCATGATCCCAGAGTCCTGGGATTGAGCCCCATTTCGGGCTCCCTGCTCAGGGAGAGTCTGCTTCTTCCTCTCTCTTTCTCTAGTAAGTAAACGAAATCTTAAAAAAAAAAAAAAAAAAAGACAGTATCTTCAACAAATGGTGTTGGGAAAATTGGATAGCCACATGCAGAAGAATGAAACCGGACCACTTTCTTACACCATACACAATAAACTCAAAATGGATGAAAGACCTAAATGTGAAACAGGAATCTATCAAAATCCTAGAGGAGAACACAGGCAGCAACCTCTTTGACCTTGGCCGCAGCAACTTCTTGTTAAACACGTCTTCAAAGGCAAGGGAAACAAAAGCAAAAATGAACTACTGGGATTCATCAAGATAAAAAGCTTTTGCACAGCAAAGGAAACAGTCAACAAAACTAAAAGGCAACCTACAGAATGTGAGAAGATATTCGTAAATGTCTTATCAAATAAAGGGCTAGTATTCAAAATCTATGAAGAACTTATCAAACTCAACACCCAAAACACAAGAAATTCAGTTAAGAAAGGAGCAGACTGGGGCGCCTGGGTGGCTCAGTGGGTTAAGCCTCTGCCTTCGGTTCAGGTCATGATCTCAGGGTCCTGGGATCGAGCCCCGCATCGGGCTCTCTGCTCAGCAGGGAGCCTGCTTCCTGAACCCTCTCCCTCTGCCTGCCTTTCTGCCTACTTGTGATCTCTCTCTCTGTCAAATAAATAAATATTTAAAAAAAAAAAAAAAGAAAGGAGCAGACAGCATGAACAGACATTTCTCCAAAGAAGATATACAAATGGCCAACAGACACAAGGAAAAAATGTTCAACATCACTTGGCATCATGGAAATACGAATCAAAACCTCAATGAAATACCACATCACACCAGTCAGAATGGCTAAAATTAACAACACAAGAAACAACATATGTTGGCAAGGATGTGGAGAAAGGGGACCCTCTTACACTGTTGGTGGGAATGCAAACTGGCGCAGCCACTCTGGAAAACAGTATGGAGGTTCCTCACAAAGTTAACAGAACTACACTATGACCCAGCAATTGCACTACTAGGTATTTATCCAGAGGATACCAATGTAGTGATTCAAAGGTGTACATGCACCCCAATGTTAATAGCAGGAATGTCCAAAGTAGTTAAGAATGGATAGAGTCCAGGTGTCTATGGACTGATGAATGGATAAAGAAGAAGTGGGGTATATATACAACGGAATATTACTCAGCTATCAGAAAGAATGAAATCTTGCCATTTGCAAAGGCATGGATGCAACTAGAGGGTATTATGCTAAGTGAAATAAGTCAGTGAGAGAAAGCTAAATACCATAGGATTTCACTCTTATGTGGAATTTAAGAAACAAAACAGATGAACATAGGGGAAGGGAAGGAAAAACAAATTAAGATATAAACAGAGAAGGAGGCAAACCATAAGAGATTCTTAACTATAGGTAACAAACTGAGGGTTGCTGGAGGGGTGTTGGGTGGGAGGATGGGGTAACTGAGTGATGGGCATTAAGGACAGCACTTGATGTAATGAGCACTGGGTGTTATATGGAACTGATGAATCACTAAATTCTACCTCTAAAACTAATAATACACTATATGTTAATTAAATTGAATTTAAATTAAATTTTTTTTTAAAAAGCAAGGTCAGAAAAATGTGTAGAGACACTGTTGTCCAATACAGTAGGCACCAGCCACACACAGCTATTTAAATTTAATTTAAATGAAATTAAAATTGAGTTCCTCATTCATACTCACCAGGTTTCAGGTGTACAACGGTATCTAATGGCTACTTTATTGGAAAATGTAGACACAGAATATTTTTTCATTTCCACAGATATTTCTATTGGACTTTACTTGTGTAGAACATGCCATGTTTTACCTTGAAGTGGGAGAAAAAAATACATGTTATATTTGCTTATATTTTGAAGACTGGAAAGTTAAAAAAAAAATGACAGAAACCTATATGGAAATGGGAAGCAGCCCAGGATGGAAGCTAATGAGGTATATTCTCTTAAAAATATATTTACTGACTTCATGTAAAAATGCCAAGAAACAATGACCAATCAAATAGCAATGCATGATTCTAGCACTCAGATTGAACACTCTAAACACATTTCCCACTAAAAGGGTCCAGACTCCTCTAGAGAAATGACCAGTTCTAGTACCAGATGTGTCTGGACCCAACTCTCCTACAAGAAAACATGTCAAAATGACTCAGGAGCCAATTTGAAGTGTCTCCCACAGGCCAGATAGAACAATTTGGTTCCAGGGCGCCTGGGTGGTTCAGTGGGTTAAAGCCTCTGCCTTCGGCTCAGGTCATGATCTTAGGGTCCAGTGATTGAGCCCCACATCGGGCTCTCCGCTCAGCAGGGACCTGCTTCCCCCTCTCTCTCTGCCTGCCTCTCTGCCTACTTGTGATCTCTCTCTCTCTGTTAAATAAATAAATAAAATCTTTAAAAAAAAAAGAACAATTTGGTGCCAAGTAAAATAATGACTACAATGGACTGGTTAGTATACATCAAATATACAAACATATATGAGTCATGATGACATTCTAAAAGGAAAGCAACAGCCGGTTAAGCAGCTGACTCTTGATTTCGGCTCAAGTCATCTCAGCATCCTGGGATGGAGCCCTACATTGGGCTCCATACTCAGCAGGGAGTCTGCTTGAGATTCTCTCTCTCCCTCTCCTTCTGCTCCTCCCACAACTCTCTGTCTAAAATAAATAAATAAATCTTAAAAAAAAATAAAAGGAAAGCAAAACATAAACGAGACAAACTTATTTTTCACCTTTGAAGAATCCTGGGGAAACTCATTATTTTTAAAGGTAGAAATACTACAAAGGATTTAAACATTCCTCCTTCCCTTGCTGTGTAAACCATACCTCAGCATGGTATAATTGTTGATGAGGGGGAAGTACCTCTTACAGAAGAATTCCAGCTAATAAATGCAGAAGAAATTACAGAATTAGAACATCACCCTTTTATAACCTTTAATGAAATGCAGATCTAGGCAATGATCTTCAAGGCTGAAAAAAATATGAGGTGAAAAGTAGATGAAAAATTTTGTAATGAATAAATCAGGCTATTAACACCTGAACTCAGTGATCAATCTTAGTGTCATAAGAGAGACAATTAGACACAATGAGTCTCTTGGTGTAATGCTATGAGAAGTATCATACCACATCTAAGGTACTGTTGCCAAAAAATATGAATTAGAGCAAGTCCCTAAATCTACTCAATTTAAAGGAAATAGGGTAGAGGAGACAAAAATACATAAACAACACAATAGGGATACAATCAACACAATCTAGAATGAAAACTCCACAGAACAAAAGATGCAGATAA
This sequence comes from Potos flavus, assembly GCA_028534135.1. Lineage (NCBI taxonomy): Eukaryota > Metazoa > Chordata > Mammalia > Carnivora > Procyonidae > Potos > Potos flavus. The sequence goes on along the minus strand of CM052901.1, from coordinate 38,178,093 downwards.
TTGAAAGTTTGGGAAAAAAAAAAGAAGGGGGTCTTCTTTACATTAAAAGCCACTGAAGACTTCAGAGAATTAAAATTAAAACCACAATGAGATACTACCACACGCTTACCTAAATGACAAAAATGACAAAGATGGAAGATACCAAGTGTTGGTGAGATTGGGAATATAGCCTGAAACAACCACTCTGAAAAAGTCTTTGGCAGTATCTACCGAGCTCAGCATACACACATACACTATGACTCAGAAATGCCTGTCTTAGGTACGTATGTGCCCAAGAGAAAGGAAAATAAGTATCCATCCAAAAGGTAGGTTCAGGGGTGTCTGGGTGGCTCAGTCGGTTTAGTGGCTGCCTTCGGCTCAGGTCATGATCCCAGGGTCCTGGGATCGAGCCCCACATCGGGCTCCCTGCTCAGAGGAGAATCTGCTTCTCCCTCTCCCTCTGCCTGCTGCTCTGCCTACTTGTGCTCTCTATCTCTCTGTCAAATGAATAAATAAAATCTTTAAAAAAAAACAACAAAAGGTAGGTACAAGTATAAACATTCATAGCAACATTATTAAGTAAAGAACTAGAAAATACCCAAATTCCCATAACAGATACATACATTAAAATATCTACAATGTAATACTATACGCCAATGAGAATGATCTGCAACTACAGTGATGATGTAAATCACATACTCAAACACACACACACAAGTACACTCAAGCACACACATACTATGTTGATTTGAAGAAGCCAGACACAAAAGAGTACATGCCATATGATTCCAGAAATTTTTTCTTCTAATCTCCCAACTGAGTTTAAGAAAGAAGAGGAAAATCAACACCTCATTTCCTTTCATTTGAAGGTAGTTAGTGTCCCCTTATGTTACCTTCAGAATAACCTCAGAGAAGCACATATCCTCTGAGCTCTTGAAAAGTGGTTCTCTAGGGGCACCTGGGTGGCTCAGTGGGTTAAAGCTTCTGCCTTCGGCTCAGGTCATGATCTCAGGGTCCTGGGATAGAGCCCCACATTGGGCTCTCTGCTCAGCAGGGAGCCTGCTTCCCCCTCTATCTCTGCCTGCCTCTCTGCCTACTTGTGATTTCTCTCTGTCAAATAAATAAATAAAATCTTTAAAAAAAAAAAAAAAGAAAGAAAAGTGGTTCGCTACACAGAGTACCATATCTGATGGACAGAAAATGGAGTATAAGCAGGAGATATACCTGACCCTGCACCAGACCTAACCCACTAACTCTAGGTGACCTTGGGTAAGTCACCACAGTTCTGCTTATCTCACCATCAAAAGGGGTCAGATCATATCTGCCACCCAACCAGCGAGGCCTCAGACACAAAATAATGTCATTCTCATCTGAAGAGCACTCTGAGTCCATAAAAAGAATTCATAGTGGAAATCCAAGGTATTATTTTAATAGACAAGTTGTCTAATGCATATAGTAACTGTGATAATTATTTTTTTGTTTTTATAATTATTACCTTCTCATTTTTCTTAAATAAATACCCTCTATATATTAAAAAAATGCATACTGAAGCGTAGCTTTCATCCAAAAAGATATGGCCTGGGGGCACCTGGCTGGCTCAGTCAGTAGAGCATGTGACTCTTGATCTTAGGGTCATGGTGTTGTGTCCCACATTGGGTGCAGAGATTACTTAAAAAAATAAATAAATAAACTTAAAAAGAAAAAACAAAAACATATAGCCCTGGCCTAACATCACCCACTGTGGGCTGACATAGTTCGACACATGTTTTGTTGTTGTTGTTGTTTAGATTTTATTTATTCTTTTGAGAGAGAGAACACAATTGGCAGTTGGCAGGGGGGTGGAAGAGGAGAGGGAGAAGCAGGCTACCCACTGAGCAGGGAGCCTGACACAGGGCTGAATCCCAGGACCCTGAGATCATGAACTGAGCCGAAGGCAGACAGATGCCTAACCATCTGAGCCATCAAGGCAACCTCAACACGTGTTTTTTATTATTTATTTATTTTTTTTTTTTTAAATTTTATTTTTTCGGTGTTCCAAGATTCATTGTTTATGCACCACACCCAGTGCTCCATGCAATACATGCCCTCCTTAATACCCACCACCAGGCTCACCCACCTCCAAACCCCCTCCCTTCCAAAGCCCTCAGTTTGTTTCTCAGGGTCCACAGTCTCTCATGGTTTGTCTCTTCCTCCGATTTCCCCCAGTTCATTTTTCCTTTCCTTCTCCTAATGTCCTCCATGTTATTCCTCATGCTCCACAAGTAAGTGAATTCTTCCTAAGTGTACTGGTTAGGAATGCGGCCTCTGGAGACAGACTAGGGCCAAATCCTAGTTCTGCCACTTACAAAGTGTGTGAGTGTGAATATTTTACTTCTCCTTATAGTCACTGGATTGGCTTCCGTCTGCCCTTCTGATCTCATTTCCTACCATCTGTACTCTGTCTGCCAGGCTCTGGCCACTCAAGCTCATCATCTGCTTCTGGAACAAATGATGCCACACACACATCACAAATCAACAGGCCAGCCTAGGCCTAGTTGCCTCTTGTCCTTCAGGACTCAGCTCAAATGCCACTTCCTGAGAAAGAACTTTATGGACAGCCCAATCTAAGTAATTCCTGACCTATCATTTTCTGATGTGTGTATGTGTTTATTTTCCTAAAACCCATATGGAATTGACCCACTTATGATCTAACAGCTTATTGCCAGTTTTCCCAAATCTAAATGAAAGCTCCAGGGACTCTGCCTGTCTTGTTCTTTGTGCTATGTTCCCAGTACCTAGTTCAGGGCCTCACATATAAATTACTAAAAACGTATGACCTAAATTAAGGAATTATTACCTATTTGACACACAGGAGCAGACACAGATATTTGACGAAGAAATTAGACGCCAAAGATTCAAAATTTTAAGAACACTTTGTTGCAAATCCAGACTTCTTTTCAAATTGGAATGAGCCAGAACCAACTATTTGAACCAAATTATTAAAATTTTAAATCCTTCCCACCTACCTCCCTGTTTGGGATACAGCAGACCTAGGGTGAGCCCAGAAATCTGCAGTTTCCACCAACACTCCTTGATGATTTTGATGAAGTGGTCCATGAGCCACACCTGGCAAAATCCTGACCTAAACATCTGATATTTGTGTAACATTAATTTAATGCCTACCATGCAGATTATGTGATATGAGGGGCATCTCCATTAACAAAATTACTCAAAGGGGGCGCTGGTCCTTCCCTCCCACTCATGACCACAGATTGCTTTCCCACATGAAATCACACTTAAACTCAACAATATTCCTGTGTAGTGGGAGGAATTGAGTATCACTTTACTAAAGTATAGATGAGGCTGGTGGAAGAGCAGTGACTTACCTAATGTTTCCCAATGATGGGAATCCGGTGTCTTCATTCTTGCTCCAGGAAATTATCTAGCACACTGGACATTATACTTGGTTCTTTTCTATCAGCTCCTGTTTGGTGGCCCAGAGTCCACACCTTTCTCTGATGTTCTACTAGAAGGGAAAGTCAGGGAATTAGACAGAAGTTGGAATAGAGAGGAAAGTGAGAGGAAGGGAAAGCACACGAAAGGCAGGGGAAAAGGGTGAGCACGAGCTTGCCTGTCCCCACTCAGTTCACAGAAAGCTGTGCAGTGACGCTGTGCCTCTTCCCCAGCTCCATCCCACAGCCTCCTCCCACACACACAAGTGACACTGAAGCTCTCACATCATGGAAATGGGGGCTCATCCCTGTTTGCTATTCCACATCCAAGTATTCTCTCTGGAAGTCATACTATGATGTTCATGTCAGAGGTGGCATCACCTTGACAGAATTAAGGAGGCAAAGTTGGAACAGGCAACTAGCATTTAGAGGGCCTACTAAATGCCACCCAGTATAAGTTGTTATTTTCAGACTTTTTTTCTTTATATCCTCAAAGTATTGCTCTGACATGGGCAATGTTACTTTCTTTCTACAGACTGGGAATTATTCAAGCTCGGAAAGTAAAAAGTCCATGCTCAAAGAACCCTAGGGAAGTGACAAGTAGACAGGGAAGCCAATCTGAAGGAGCTTCTGATGGCGGGACCTCAGCTTCAGCAACTTGCAAGCAGACCACTGCACAACTTGCTGTCCAAAATAAGCAAAGAGAGCCTCTGCAGACAACTGGACTGAAGGAAAAAGAGGCCAAGACTCAATAGCAGAGCACATACAATACACACAGGAGACACAGTTTGTAGCACCAAGCCCTGGGGAACAGGGGACACTACACTGCAGGGCACTACAGGACCTCTTCTTTTTAAGGCTATTATCTTTCAGAACAAGAGAATTAGTGCACTTTCCTAACACACAGAAACAGACGCAGAAATTCAGACAAAATGAGATAGAGAGATATCTCCTAAATGAAAGAACTGGACCAAACCACAGCAAGAGACCAAAGTGAAACAGATACAAGTAGTATGCCTGGTAGAGAATTTAAAATAATGATCATAAAGATACTCACTGGAATGGAGAAAACCGTGGAGGACGTCAGTAAGACCCTTAACACAGAGATAAAAAAAGAACCAATCAGAGATCAAGTGCACAATAAATGAAATTAAAATTACAAATACACTTGATGAAATAAATAGCAAGCAAGGTGAAGCAAAGGAACAAATGAATTAATGACCCGGAAGACAGAGTAATGGAAAATAACCAAGCTGAACAAAGGAGAGGAAAGAAAATTATGCAAATTGAGAATGGTCTCAGGGAACTCAGTTGACTCCATCAAGCATAATAATATCCTCATTATTAGGATCTCAGAAGAAGAAGAGAGATAAAGGGGCAGAAATTTTATGTGAAGAAATAATAGCTGAAAATTTCACTGATCTGGGGAAGGAAGCACATATCTAGATCCAGGAGGCATAGAGATCCGCCCCCCTCCAAATTCACCCCAAGGAGGTCCACACCAAGACATATAGTAATTAAAAGGTCAAAAAGGAATAGGGCACCTGAGTGGCTCAGTCGGTTGAGCATCTGCCTTCAGCTCGGGTCAGGGTCCCAGGGTCCTGGGATTGAGTCCCACATCGGGCTCCCTGCTCAGCAGGGAGCCTGCTTCTGTCTGTCTCTGCTCCTTTTCCCTGCTCACGCCCTCTCTCTCACTCTCTCTCTCGAATGAATAAAATCTTTAAAAAAAAAAAAAGGAGCAATGAGGAAAAGATTTTTAAAGCAGCAAGAGAAGACAGTTACATAAAAGGGAATCCCCATGGGGTGCCCAGGTGGCCCAGTCAGTTAAGCATCTGCCTTCCACTCAGGTCCTGATCCCAGAGTCCTGGGATCAAGTCTCGCATTGGGCTCCCTGCTCTGTGGGGAGCCTGCTTTTCCCACTGCCTCTGCCTCCCTCTCTCTGTTTTTCATGAATAAATAAATAAAATCTTTTAAGAAAAAAAAAGAGGATATCCCCATAAGGTTATCAGTGGATTTTTCAGCAAGAACTTTCCAAGCTAGAAGGGAATGTTATGATATATTCAAAGTGCTGAATGGGAAAAAATCTGCAGCCAAGAATACTCTATCCAGCAATGCTATCATTCAGAATAGAAGTAGAAATAAAGAGTTTCTCAGACAAACAAAAACTAAAGGAGTTCCTGACCACTAACCAGCCCTTCAACAAATATTAAAGGTGACTCTGGGTAGAAAGGAAAACCATAAGTGAGAGTATGAAAAGTAAAAAACACAAAAGCAATACAAATAAATATTTCTGTAAAAATCAGTCAAGGAATTCATAAAATAAAAGGATATAAAATGTGACACAATATACCTAAAACATGGGAGGAAGAGGAGTAAAGAATGAGTTTAAACTTAAGCAACCATCAACATAATATAAACTGCTATATGCAGAAGATACTATATACAAACCTAATGGCAAGCACAAATCAAAAACCAGTAACAGATATGCAAAAAATGAAGGAAAGGAATCCAAGTATATCACTAAAGAAAGCCAACAAACCATGAAAGCGAGCAAGAGAAGAAAGAATCATACAAAATCTATAGAAAAAAAACCACAAAACAAGTAACAACATGGCAACAGATACATATCTATAGATAATTACTTTGAATGTAAATGGACTAAACACTCCAATCAAAAGACATAGGGTGACAGAGTGGATAAATAAAACATGACCTGGGGTGCCTGGGTGGCTCATTCAGTTGAGTGTCCAACTCTTGGTCTTAGCTCAGGTTTTCATCTCAAGGTCATTGAGTCCAGGTCCCACATGGGGCTCCATGCTGGGTGTGGATCCTACTTAAAAAAAAACAAGACTATATGCTGACTATAAGAGGCTCCTTTTAGGGGTGCCTGGGTGGCTCAGTGGGTTAAAGCCTCTGCCTTCGGCTCAGGTCATGATCTCAGGGTCCTGGGATCGAGCCCCGCATCGGGCTCTCTGCTCAGCGGGGAGCCTGCTTCCCCCTCTCTCTCTGCCTGCCTCTTGCGATCTCTCTCTGTCAAATAAATAAATAAAATGTTTAAAAAAAAAAAAGAGGCTTCTTTCAGACCAAAAGACACCTACAGATTAAAAATGAGGGGATGGAGAAACATCTCTCATGAAAATAGATACCAAAAGAAAGCCAGGGTAGCAATATTTATATAAGAAAAAATAGACTTTAAAACAAAGATTAAAAAAAAATAATAAAAAAAATAAAACAAAGATTAACAAAAGACAAACAAGGACACTATATAATAACAAAGGGAACAATCCAACAAGAAGATATAAAAATTGTAAATAATTATGCACCCAACGTGGGAGCATCAAAATGTATAAAACAGTTAATAACAAACATAAAAGAAATAATCAACGGCCATACAATAGTAATAGGGGACTTTAACAGATAGCTTTCACTGATGGACCGATCATCCAAACAGGAAATCAACAAGGAAACAGTGACTTTGAATGCACCAGATGGATTTAACAAACATATTCAGAACATTCTAACCTAAAACAGCAGAATATACATTCTTTTCAAGTGCACATGGAACACTTTCCAGAAAAGATCACATATTAGGCCACAAAACAAGTCTCAACAAATACAAAAAAAAAAAAAAACGAAGTCATACCATGCATTTTTTCTGACCAAAATGCTATGACTAGAAATTAACCACAGGAAAAAATTTGGAAAGATCATAAACACATGGAGGTTAAATAACATGCTACTAAACAATGAATGGGTCAACAAAGAAATCAAAGAAGAAATAAAAAATTACATGAAAACGCAAGCATAACAGTCCAAAATCTTTGGGATGCAGCAAATGTGGTTCTAAGAGGGAAATTTATAGCAACACAGGCCTACCTCATGAAGCAAGAAAAATGTCCAATAAACAACCTAACCCTACACCTAAAAGAGCTAGAAAAAGAAGAACAAACAAAACCCCAAACCAGCAAAAGGATGGAAACAATATATTAGAACAGAAATAAATGATATAGAAGTTTAAAAAGAATACAATAGAACAGATCAATGAAACCAGGAGCTGGTTCTTTGAAAAGATCAACAAAATTGATAAAACTATAGCAAGAGTCATTTACAAAAGAGAGAGGACTCAAACAAAATTACTAATGAAAGAGGAGAAATAACAACCAACAACACAAAAATATAAACTGTAACATAATATTACGAAAACCTATATGCCAACAAATTGAAAAACTTTGAAGAAATGGATAAATTTCTAGAAACATAAACTACCAAAAGTAAAGCAGGAAGAAAGAGAAAATTTGAACAGAAAAATTGAATCACTAATCAGAAAACTCCCAAAAAACAAAACTTCAGGACCAGACAGCTTCACAGGCGAATGCTACCAAATATTTATTTATTTATTTATTTATTTACCAAATATTTAAAGAAGAGTTAATATCCATTCTTCTCAAACTATTCCAAAACATAAAAAAGGAAGGAAAACTTCCAAACTCATTCTATGAGGCAAGCATTATCAGAAAACAGATAAAGACACAACAAAAAAAGACTATAGGTCAATATCTCTGACAAACATAGATGCAAAAATACTCAACAACATACTAGCAAACCAAATCCAACAATACATTTCAAAAAATCACTCACCACAATTAAGTGGGATTTATTCCTGGGTTGCAAGGCTGGTTCAATATTCATAAATCAATTAACGTGATACATCACATCAATAAGAGAAAGGATAAGACCATATGACCATTTCAATAGATGCAGAAAAAGCACTTGGCAAAATATAGTATCATTCATGATAAAAACCTTCAGTAAAGTCAGTTTACAGGAAACACCTCAACATAATAAAGGCCATCTATGAAAAACATACTTAATGGGAAAAACTGAGAGCTCTTCCCCTAAGTCAGGAATAAGACCAGGATGTCCACTCTCACCACTGTTATTTAACATAGTACTGGAAGTCCTAGCCACAGCAATCAGACAACAAAAAGAAATAAAAGGCATCCAAAGGTAAGAAGGAAGTAAAACTTTCACCGTATGCAGATGACAGGATATTATATATAGAAAACCCTAAAGACTCCACCAAAAAACTGCTAGAACTGATAAATGAATTCAGTAAAGTCACAGAACACAAAATCAGTGTATAGAAATCTGTTTCATTTCTGTGCACCAAAAACAAAGCAGCAGAAAGAGAAATTAAGAAAACAATCCCAGGGGTGCCTGAGTGGCTCAGTTAGTTAAGCGCCTGCCTTTGGCTCAGGTCATGATCCTGGGGTCCTGGGATCGAGTCCAGCATCGGGCTCCTTGCTCAGTGGGGAGGCTGCTTCTCCCTCTGCCTGCTGCTCTTCCTGCTTGCGCTCTCTCTCTCTCTCTCTGACAAACAAATAAGATCTTTAAAAAAGAAAAAGAAAGAAAGAAAGAAAGAAAGAAAGAAAGAAAGAAAGAAAGAAAGAAAGAAAGAAAGAAAGAAAGAGAGAAAGAAAACAATCCTATTTACAATTACACCCAAAATAATAAGATACCCAGAAATAAACCTAACCAAAGAGGTAAAGGATCTATACTCTGAAAACTATAAAACACTGATGAAAGAAACTGAAGATGACACAAAGAAATGGAAAGACATTCTACATTCATGGATTGGAAGAATAAATATTGTTAAAATGTTTATATTAGCCCAAGCAATGTACACATTTCATGTGATCCCTATCAAAATACCAACAGCATTTTTCATAGAACTAGAACAAATAATCCTAAAATTTGTATTGAACCACAAAAGATCCCAAATAGCCAAAGCAATCTTGAAAAAGAAAAGCAAAGCTGGCGGCATCACAATTCCAGACCTCAAGTTATAGTACAAAGCTATACTAATCAAGACAGTATGGTACTGGGGAGCACCGAGCTGGCTCCATCAATAGAGTGTGGGACTCTTCATCTCAGGGTCATGAGTTCAAGCCCCATGTTGGGCATGGAGCCTACTTAAAAAAAATTGAATGGTACTGGCACAAAAACAGATACACAGATCAAAGGAACAGAATAGAAATCCCAGAAATAAACCCACAATTACATGGTCAATATTCAACAAAGCAGGAAAAAATATCCAATGGGAAAAAGACAGTCTCTTCAACAAATAGTGTTGGGAAAACTGGACAGCAACATCCAAAACAATGAAACTAGACCACCTTCTTACACCATACACAAAAATAAATTTAAAATGGATTAAAGATCTAAATGTGAGACCTGACACCATAAAAATCCTAGAAGAGAACACAGGCAGTAACTTCTTTGACATTGGCTATAGCAACTTCTTTCTAGATATATCTCCTGAGTCAAAGGAAACAAAAGTAAAAATAAACTATCAGAACTACTTCAAAATAAAAAGCTTCTGCACAGTGAAGGAAACAATCAGCAAAACTAAAAGGCAACCAATGGAATGGGAGAAGATATTTGCAATTGACATCTCTGATAAAGGGTTAGTGTCCAAAATATTAAAGAACATATAAAACTCAAGACCCCCCCAAAATAACCCAATTAAAAAAATGGGCAGAAGACATGAATAGACATTTTTCCAAAGAAGACATACAGATGGCCAACAGACACATGAAAAGATGCTCAACATCACTCATCATCAGGGAAATGCAAATCAAAACTACAGTGAGATATCACCACACACCTGTCACAAGGCCTAAAATAAAAAACAGAAGAAACAAGTATTGGTGAGGATGTGGAGAAAAGGGAACCCTCCTGCACTACTGGTGGGAGTGCAAACTGGTATAGCCGCTGTGGAAAACAGTATGAAGGTTCCTCAAAAAATTAAAAATAGAACTACCCTACAATCTAGGAATCACACTACTGGGTATTTCCCCCCAAAAATACAAAAACAGGGGCGCCTGGCTGGTTCAGTCAGTAGATCATCCGACTCTTGATCTCAGGGTCGTGAGTTCAAGCCCCATGTTGGGTGTGGAGCCTACTTAAAAACTAAAAAAAAACAAACAAACCACTAATTCAAAGGAATATACGCATCCCCTATGTTTACTGTAGCACTATTTACAATAACCAAACTATGGAAGCAGCCCAAGTGTCCATCAATATATGAATGGATAAAGAAGATGCAATATATACATACATATACAATGGATATTATTCAGCCATAAAAAGGAATGAAATCTTCCCATTTGCCACATGGATACAGCTACAGAGTATAACACTGAGCAAAATAAGTCAGAGAAAGACAAATACCATATGATCTCACTAGTATGTGGAGTTTAAGAAACAAAACAAAAGAGGGGCATCTGGGTGGCTCAGATGGTTAAGTGTCTCTCTTTGGCTCAGGTTATGTTCACCAAGTGCTGGGACTGAGCCCCACATCGGGCTCCCAGCTCAGCGGGGAGTCTGCTTCTCCCTCTCCCTCTGTCTCTCCCTCTGCTTGTGTGCTCTCTCTCTCTCTCTCAAATGAATAAATAAAATCTTTAAAAAAAAGAAACAAATGAGCAAAGGAAGAAAAAAGTGAGAGAAACAAACCAAGAAATACACTTGTAAGTATAAAGAACAATCTGATGGTTACCAGAGGCGACGTGGGTAGGGGGTGGGGGAAATAGGGGATAGAGATTAAAGAGTACACTTATCAGATAAAAAAAATAAAACGAAATGATAAAAAAGGTAAGTTTTACATAAGGTATGAAATTAATAACAGCTTGTAAAAACAAGGAAAGCAACACTTGATAACTATCATAGTAACAAATGATTCAGGCAACAGATCTGAATGCATCAGTCTGCATCAAATCCCACACCAGTCACTGAGTCACCATAGTAAACATACTGGCCAAGGAAAGCTAGGAAAAAACAAACAGCAACCACCCTGATTTGGTTCCTAACATGTGCTAGGAATTGGGATGGACTGACATAACACACAGTAATTCACCCCTCAAGTATTCCTGACAATATATTCCTGGCAGCTTTAGCAATATATACATACGTGCATACATATGTACCCACATTCACATATGGTTCTTCCTCTTCTCTCCCCACTCAAGATCCCAGGAATTCATTATAGTGGAATAGCTGGGGAGTAAAAAAGAAAAACACTACAATTCAATGGATTCAATTCTAAATACACATATAAACTTGAAAACTACTGAACTATTTTAGTGATGACTTTTTTTTTTTCAGATGAACTGTAGACTTGTCTGTAGGACATTTTTCTCCCTAGTTTCAATACATTGTCAATAACCTCTAAAAGCTGATATAGAAATACAAACAAATGCATGTTATGCATCAAGTACTTTTTCCATTGTAGAGTAAGTAGCCTGAGCTTTTAACCAAAAAGATTCCTCAATAGTTATTTTTCAACATTTTGGCTATTGACAGTTTAGTGAAAATATATGTGTAAATTACAATTAAATGATACTGTCATTCGGGCGCCTGGGTGGCTTAGTCGTTAAGCGTCTGCCTTCAGCTCGGGTCATGGTCCCAGGGTCCTGGGATTGAGCCCCGCATCAGGCTCCCTGTTTGGCGGGAAGCCTGCTCTCCTTCTCCCACTCCCCCTGCTTGTGTTCCCTCTATGACTGTCTCTCTCTCTGTCAAACAAATAAAATCTTTTAAAAATAATTAAAAAATAATAAAAATAAAAATAAAAAATACTGTCATTCATGATAGCACCAAAAAGTATAAAATACTTAGGAATAATCTCTCCACTTATGTGTAAGGTAGGTACATTGAACACTACATAACATTGCTGACAGAAATTAAAGATCTAACTAAATGGAGGGACATACCATCTTCATGTGTCAGAACACTAGTATTATTAAGATGTCTGTTCTCCTCAAACCGATCTACAGATTCAGTGTAATCCTAATAAAAATCCTAGCACACATTTTGTTTTTTAAGAAACTAAGAGGTTGATGCTAAAATTCATGTTGAAATGCAAAGGGCCTAGATTATAAAAACGACTTTGAAAAAGAACAAATTAGATCGTGCTATTTACAACAACATGGATGGACCCAGAGGGTATTATGCTAAGCGAATACCCTCTAAGACTAATACCATATGATCTCGCTCATATGTGGAATCTAAAAAAGCAAATGAATAAACAAAGAGCAGAATCAGACCTATAAATACAGAGAACAAACTGATGGTTGCCAGAGGGGAGGGGGCTGGGGGATGGACAAAATGGGTGAAGGACAATTAGAGATACAGGCTTCCAGCTATGGAATGAATAAGTCATGGGAATAAAGGGCACAGCATAGGAAATATAGTCAACAGCTTTGTAATGCTCTTTGTATGGTGACAGATGGTAGCTACACTTGTGATGAACACAGAATAATGTATAAACTTCTTGAATCACTATGTCGTACGCCTGAAACTAATGTAACATTGTGTGTCAACTACTCAAATGTTTTTTTTAAAAAAAAGAACGAAGGATCAAAACTACCTGATTTCAAGAGTTATGATAAAACCTTCAGTAACCAAAACAGTGTGGTTTTGGCATCAAGGTATACAGTAAGCAGATCAAAGGAACAGAATAAAGAGTCCAGAGTTCACACCTATATGAACAACTGATTTTTGACAAAATTGCAAAGGCAATTCAGTGGAAAAAGGACAGTCTTTTCAACAAATGGGGCTGAGACAGGTGTGTATCCATATGCACAAACAGTGATCCATGTACCTTACCATATACAAACGACAACTCAGAATGGATCATAGACCTAAATATAAACCTAAAACTTCTAAAAGAAAACAAAGGAGAGGGGCACCTGGGTGGCTCAGTCATTAAGCGTCTGCCTTCAGCTCAGGTCATGATCTCAGGGTCCTGGGATCAAGCCCCGTGTTGGGCTCCCTGCTCTGCGGGAAGCCTGCTTCTCTCTCTCCTACTTCCCCTGCTTGTGTTCCCTCTCTCACTGTCTTCTCTGTCAAATAAATAAATAAAATCTTAATTAAAAAAAAGAAAAAAGAAAACAAAGGAGAAAAATCCTTGCGACCTTGGGTTAGGTGAAGATTTCATAGATGCAAAATCAAAACTACAATTAATAAGTGAACAAATCAATAAACTGGACTTCCTCAAAGTTAAAAATTTCTGCACTTCCAAAGACAGTGATGAGAGAAAAGACAAGCCACTGACCAGGAGAAAATATTTGTAAATTAGAACTCTGATAAAGGACTTGTATCCAGAATACAGAACTTCTCACAAAAATCAATAACAAGAAAACAGTTACTCTAACAAATAAATGGGCAAAAAATTTGAATAGACACTCCATTAAAAAAGATATATAAATATTGAATAAGCACATGAAAAGCTGCTAAGCACCTTTTCGCAAATATTCAAATCCATTAGGGAAATATAAATAAAAACTACGAGATACCACTATACCCCTCTAAGAATAGCCAACACGAAAAAAACTGACTATACCAAGTCCTGGAAGGGTTATGGAGGATGGAACTCTCATACACTGCTAATGGCAATGAAAAATGGTGCCAACACTTTGGAAAACAGTTTGGCAGTTTCTTAAAATGTCAATCTTACAACTACTATATGTCCCAGCCATTGCACTCCTAAGTATTTGCCCTAGAGAAAGAAAACATATGTCCAAACGAAGACTCATATACAAATATTCATAGCAGCTTTATTTATAAGAGCCCCAAATTGGAAACAACCCAAATATCCATGACCAGGTAAATGGACAGAACAAATTGTGATATATCCATATAGTAGAATATTAGTCAATCATAAAAAAGAAGGAACTATCCATACATGCATCAAATGGTTAAATCTAGAAATAATTAGGCTGCAGGAAACAAGACAAAAAAATGCACATTGTATATTCTATTCACATACAATTATAAGAAAAGAAAAATAATCCATACTGACAGAAGATCAGTAGTTGCCTGGGAATGGGGTAGGGTGATGTAGAGAGAAAGAGGCTGCAGAGAGGTACATGGGGGCATTACCAAGGGGCACAAAGAATGTTTTTAAGGTGATGGATATGTTCGTTATCTTGAATGTAGTATTGGATTCAAGGTGCATACATATATCAAAGCTTATCAAAGCATACACTTTAAATATGCAGTGTATTGTATGTCAATCATACATCAATAAAGTATTTTACGTATATTTATATATTCAAATTCTCTGATGTAATTAAATAAATCAGGTGAAAGATTTCCACAAGTGTGTTCTTGTAGCATTAGCAGATCCACACTATGTCTTACCAAATTGGTCCATGCTACGTATAACCATATGTTATATGTAGAAATAGAAATAATAATTTTTAATGAAATATATCCAAATACTTAGGGAAAGGTGATGTCCATTTCCTTCTAAAGTATGGAAATAAAAATATTCTATTCTAGGAAAATAATCATAATGATACTTAAATGTAACTGGTTATTTTAGGGAATGTAGCTGAGTATCATTATAAGAGGGCAAATGCTAGGGTAATGATTATCTTTTTTATGTTAAGTTCTAGGGGTACCTGGGTGGCTCAGTAGGTTGAGAGTCTGACTCTTGGTTTTGGCTGGGGTTCTGGTCTTGGGGTCCTTGGATTGAGCCCCACCTTGGGCTCTGCACTCGGTAAGGAGTCTGCTTGTCCCTCTCCCTCTGCTACTCCCCTTGCGCTTGCTCTCTCTCTCTCCCGCTCTCTGGAACAAGTTGATAAAATCTTTAAAATAATAATAATAACAATAACAACAATAACAGTAATAATAATAATTTCTTGTCACTGATATCTTTAACTAACAATTGGAAATTTTCTGGCTCTTTAAAAAATTTCATTATATAATTGGAAAAAATCACAGGCACCAGAGAAGGATCTGTTATAATGTCATATTACTAGGAAGATCTAACAACTGCACATTTCCACACCCACCTGAAAGACATGAGAATTCCTGATTATTATTTACATGGTGAGAACAATTTAGGTATATTTACTGCAAATGTATGTTAAAGACCAAGTAAGTTCCTTCCTAAACTGGATGATTTATTGTTTTTCAGGGAAAAAAAAATGTCTAAGATGGGCCTTAAAGGCTACTACACAGTCTATAGCTGCTGATGAAATAAAATTCCACCTGCTAAACCTCTTCTCCCATGATGAGATCAAAGCAGGTTCTCTGCTTTTAGGCTAGTTTATGAATCTCACAGGAGCTATTCCACAACATGCTTTTGTTCAGATCTATGCACTCTTTTCAGCCAGGTACCATATTCCATCAGGGATGTAAGGTGATGGGCTCTCCTGAGGACTGCTGGAGTAGAAGCCATTAGGACACAGATCCTCAGAACCTGCCTCCTTCAGGCACCTGATATGAGCGGGGCCACCACCATAAAGAGCTATACAGGGAGAGACAGACCAGCAATCACTGTATTTTACTGGAGTAACTAAGTGCCTAATACAACACTAGGTCCCCTTTCGCCAAAAGCAAACCACCTTCACTCTTCAGACCACCACCACTAGCTGCCCGTGATCACCCTTCCAACAGAGCAAGTCCAGGGAAATGAGCAACCATATTAGCAATAGAGACATAAGCTGGTGTTAGGGGAATGAAGGGGAAATAGACTCTCACATACAGTGTTATGTCAAATGGGCATATCTGTTTTCTAAGGCCCCTGTTATGACAGCTGAATAACTTGAACGGCCTTTGAGACGGAATTCCCATTTCTCCCAACCAGAGAGTTTCAGGTGAGGGTTCAGAAAAGGATTTCAAGGTGATTCTGACCTGTGTCCAGGTTCAGGGGCCCTATCTGAGGGGGCAGATAAAGGAGCTATCAGAGTTATCTGATTTGGGGGGTAGAGATAGCTAATGTTTATGTAGCATTTAGTTAAAGCAGGGCCTAGGGAAAGGTTCTTCATGTTGTTGACCAGATTTAGTTCTTCACCACAAACTTGCTATGAGGTGTTGCTATCCTCTCATCATGGATATTTGCAACTCCAAGCATGTGTTCCTAACCAGAGACAGATGGCAAAAAAGATAAAAGTCCAGGTTGCCCTCCTCAGCCCCCACTGACATGGGGGAGGTGGGTGTGCATGGGAGTGGAAGGGAAGGGGTGCCTTGTTCCTGTTTGGCAGAAGTATGAAATCTCCGCACCAGGCCTCCACTGACACCACCCTGGCAGGTGGAGAGGACACTTCCTTACTGCCTTCCATGTGATCTCCACTGACACTGTTGGGGTGGGGGGAGACTTCCTCCTCTTTGGATGGTCATGAAACTTCCAAGAGAAGAGGAGAAGGTACCTCATTACCACTGAGTGTGGGTGGAAGGTAAGCTCCTGCATGGTCTCCACTGACACCATGAGGAGGGGTGCTCATTTCCCCCCGGTTGGGATGAAAGTCACTGTTCTACATGCAGTCTTCTCTCATATCTCCCGAGGGTAAGGATTGGTGCCTAATTACAATCATGTGGGCATGGAATCCATGTTCCCCACTGAGCCTTTGCTGGCATGGTAGAGGTAGAGCTATGCTTCATTCTGTGGTTTTTGAGCAGTTGTTGTCTAAAAACTTTCTTTCTTGTTAGGTTTCCCCTTTTCTGGTTCTTTGTCCAGAGAAAAGATTTTTTGAGGGCTCTTTTTGTCTTTTCCTGTTGGCATTTTTTTCGTTCCCTACTCCTCCAGCACCCAGTCTGGCATATATGAGGCAAAATACAACCAAGAGAATTCACTGTGTATCATTACTTAGGTCCCAAAGTCCCAAGTCAGTCTGTCTTTTTCCTCTCCACCTTTCAGAGTCTTATATTTGTTGCCCATATAATATCCAGAGATTTCAGCTGCACCTAGAAGGAGTAATAGGGAGAAGTGTATCTACTCCTTCTGGTCCCCAAAAGAGAAGTCCTTTTAGTTTTAATACAAGTAAAACATTTTTACATTTGCATTCCCCCTTTCCTAGATAAAAAGTACCATGCAATTTACATCTCTGTATACACTGACTTTTTCATTTAACATTATATTCTGGAGATCCTTCCACAGTCCTACATGGAGATTTTCATCTGTCTTCTTTACACCATACTTTGTGTACACCTTGTGTGACCGTGTGATAGTTTATTCATCCATTACACAACTGATGAATATTTAAGTTGTTCCCATTCTTTTGCTATTCAAATAGTGCCAGACTGAGTATCTGTATCTATATTTATTATTATACCCCTATCAAAAATCTTTTTGTGTCATTGCCAGTATATCTTTAAGATAGTTCTAGAAATAGGATTTCTGAGTCAAAAAGTAAGGTCATATATAAAATTGCAAGATATTTTCAATTTCCCCACTGTAATGATTATATTAGTTCCCGATGGTTCCTACAAAAAATTACCACATACTCAGTATCATTAAATGGAAATATTCTCTCACAATTCTGGAGGCTAAAAGTACAAAATTAGTTTTACAAGGCCAAAATCAAGGTATTAGCAATGCTTCACTCCTGGAGACTCTAGGGAAGCTTCCCTGCCTCTTCCAGCTTTTGATATCTACCAACAGTCTCTGGCTGTGGCTTCATGACTCCGGCCTCTGTATCCTTGGTCACACTGCCTTCCCTTCTTCTGTGTCAACTCTCCCTTTGTCTCTCTCTTATGAAGACACTTGGGTTTGCATTTAGGGCCCATTTTGATAATCCAGGATAACCCTACCATTAGGTTGTTCCCATTCTCTTGCTATTCAGATAGTGCCAGAGTGAATAGCTATATATACATGTATTATTATACCTAAAAGCATCAACTTAATCACATCTGCAAAGAACCTTTTCCACATAAGCAATATTTATAGGTTCCAGGGATTAGGACCTAGTATCTTTGGAGACCACTATTAAGCCTACTCCAGTGATTATATCACCTAGACTTCCAGAAGGCTCTCTGTGGTTGGTTTGGGGCCACGGCCCCTCCCTCCCACCTTCCTGCTCTGTGAAGTTCAAGCTGCAGTTCAGGTTTTTGTCACACGATGGCACCAACTCACCACCATCATTAAATTTCTCTAAAAAGAAAGGTCAGCTAGGAGCAAAAAAACACAATACCCTCATTTAAAATACAGCCTTTGAATCCACATTCAGAAAGATTCTAATTCTGTATGAGAAAACTAATGGATGTAAAAGATTCTAAAACATACACTCCAGGGCCTGCAGGTGATGAAACACTAGGTGGCAGCAGCATGCCTTGGCAGTGGGCAGGGCTTAAAGAGGCGGCTGAGGCAGGAGGGAGGTGATTGAGAGGATGGGGCCTATGGGCAGGGTCTGGGCAGCTGTGTGCTGTGTCATGGACAGATGACAGGGGGTGGAAGAAGGCCTGGCAGCCTTACAAGGATGGGATAATGGAGGGTGAATGCCCTGCTCTCTGGGACAGACCCTCTACAGTATGGACATGTCAACCCACACTGAGGAGGGAAGAAATACATCAATGAACATGAACTAGAGTTAGGGCCACCTGTGGATGGAATTACTTTAGTATTCATATGAATTTTCCTTTTTTTATTTTTTTAAAGATTTTATTTATTTGAGAGAGAGAAAGAGCATGAGCAGGGGGAGAGGGAGAAGCAGACTCCCCACTGAGCAGGGAGCCCGATGTGGGGCTCAATCCCAGGACCCCAGGATCATGACCTGAGCCAAAGGCAGCCGCTTAAGTGACTGAGCCAATTGGTGTGTCTTAGTAAACAAACCATCTGATATTTCTCCCCTTTGCTAAATGCACTCTTTTCCTTACGAAAGAAAAAGAAAAATGGAGATGGATGCCACCAGGTAGCCAGATCTAGGATGTCAGCTCTGAAAGTTTCAAACCTGGGGGCTCAGCAAGGGGAAGGATGGGACGGAAGTTTGGATCTCAGTCTAATAGTTTCAGGCAGAGTTTAATGGAATTTTTTAACCCACTAGCAGCCATCCAGCTGTATCACCATCATTTTCTGGGCTGTCTAGGCCTGAGATTGGCTGTCCAGCATTGGTTTGAACTGAAGATAAAGATGCACTTGTGAATGTGAATATCTGGGGTGATACAGCTAGAGAGACCTATAAACACACACACGTACGGGGAGAAACACTTTCAATTCTATTTTTTCCTACATCATTTTTCCAAGTAATTTAAAAAAAACGAATGCTTTTCCAAAGTAATAAATACATGTGTGCATTATTTTTCTGAATTTGTTTATAAGTATATTCTGCTTTCAAATTTTCATCAGAATACTTTGTTCCTAAATACTATATTTCAAACAACATATGAAAGTACATTTAAAAACTGAAATTGTCCTATATTTCTAACCAGCTGCAGTCCTACCGCCTGACTCAAAGCGGTCTGTTGTCATAGAATGGTGCCTCCTCTCCAGATGTGTCCCTGTAGGTGAAGGATACATGAAAATAGATGCTTGCACACGTTTGTGTGTGCGCGCGCACACACACACACACACACACACAGTCTTTTCCCAAAAAGGAATCACATTTCTCATCTTTTGCATATTATATTTTCCACTCAATAGGAATCTAAGCATTTATACTTGCATCTTTTTAATGCTTGTGGTTTGGGCATATTTTGACATGTTTATTGTTCATTTATAATTTTACATGAATTTGCTGTTTAAATTATAAGCCAATTTTTGTTACTAAGTGTGTTTCACAAACTATGGACACTAATCTAGTAGATGAGCTATATTTGCAAATGATTTCTCCCTTGTTTTCACACAATTCTTAGTATATTCTCCATTTAGGATGAGTTTTAATTTCAATAATATTGTGACAAAAACTACGTAGCTCACAATTCTAAAAATTAAGTAACACATAGAGACCATGTAAGGCAGTCCCTAAGGTTTAAGTCATTCAGAGCCCAGAAGGATTCAAGACAAAAGGTGAAAAACTTTAAAATAATACCAGTTAGCTGTTGATCCTAAGAAAATAAGTTGTTTCCCTAATTTATTTAAACTCCCTTAAAGTCAGTGCCCTGATTTGAATAATGTATATTTAAAGCTGTTAAGATTAAAGGAAATTAAATATAAAATATATTTGCTTAAAGTAGCTCTGTTCATATTGCTTCCCTTCCCTCTGGATCACCTGTCTGATCTGTGCTTCTGCCCCAGCCTAAGTCAGCACTTCGGGGATCAGCCAACACATGCAGCCTGATACCCAGGTCTCTTAACACAAAGGGTGAGATTTCATCTCCTCTGTTATCCTCACCAACCAGAGGTGTTGCTTAGTGAGTACCTGCAGGGCCACAATAGTAGGAGAGCTGATTCAATCAATTCTCCAGCCTTGGAAGCCCATCTTCTGAAAGGGAGGCTGCTCTGTGTCCCCTAGGGAGGGCAAGGGATGGAACCTCATTCCCATCCTGCCACTGATCTAGAGAGGTGACTTAGGTAGGCTCTGTCAGTCTGAGCTTGGTCATCTGTGAAATGGGACTGGCCAGAACTTTGTCACAGAGCTGTCTCAATGAGTAAATAAGAAAACCTGCCTAATTAAGGCATGTGATCTGATGAGAACTGGGTGCTACGCAACTAATGAATCACTGAACACTACATCAAAAACTAATGATGTACTGCATGTTGGCTAACTGAACTTAATAAAAAAAGAAAGAAAAAGAAAACCTGCCTAGAGTATATGGCATGTAGTATGACTTCAATGGCCCTTTAAATGTAATCAACAGTAAGATGGAGGGTCGATGCACACTGGTTAAACATAGGGCTTGGGCAGCCACACAGAATCTGCTCAAATCTTGGTCTTATGACTTGCTAGCCCTGCCCTCACTTAGCCTCAGTTCCCTCATACTTAAAGTCAGGCAACAGTAGCTCCTCCTCATAGGCTGTGGTGATGATTGAGTAAGTATAGGTTTATCATGTACAACAGTATGGGGCACAAAGGGAGTTAGTAATCACATTGACCTTTCTCATCATTATTATCATGCCAGAATGCATAATTAGAGATTTTAGGGTCACTTTTATTATTATGTGGGCTTATATTGATTGGCTTGATTTGACTTTAATAATATGGTATTTATCATAAAAAAGTAATTTACATAACTGTAAGTAGATGGTCATGTCACTGCTAATCTTAAAAAATGCATGATTATACATGCACAGTAAGATTTCTGAAAAAAAAAATGATCACAGTGCTTATCCATGGGAAATAGACTTTCAAGGGTATTTAATAATTTTTTTCCTTCTGAGCATTATCCATTTTTAACTACCATAAAAGTGTCTTGGTTTTGAAGGTTAAAAAATAATAAGAATGAATAAATCTCCCTAGACCTCCCCATAGGAAAGTGGCTCAGCATCAGAATGGGGAACATCACTAAACCAAGGGAATTCTGTACTAGGCGGTCTCAGAACTAAGTTTTGAATCTACATAACAGTTTGAGGGATACTACAGATGCCTAGGGGAAGGGCAAGCATGCTGCTCAAATAAATCTTACACTGGAGAAGTCCTCTGATGTCTCCACTCCTCAGGACTTAGTAAAGGTCACGAGAGGAAAGCAGTTTCACAGCATGCTTCTTTCTCTTCTCTCCAAATAAAGCCCCTTGAACTGAAAGCAAGATCATGCGTCTGACCTCCCAGTTAGCCAAGCAGGGAACCTACAGTGGAGGGAATGTGGGAGGGAGCATGAGATGGCCCAGTGCTCTCAGCCCACAGCTTCCAGAAGGGAGACGGTTCAACAGTGGGATTCAGGGGGAAGTTTAGTCACTGGCTCCTTCAGTCCAGGGCCCAGGGCAACCAACACACATGGATTAAAACACCTCTAAAGCACCTTCCTTGTACAATGAAAATAGTAAAAGGAAAGGAAAATATATACAGCCAGGCACGTGTAATACAAATCAGCTCAAGTTCAAAATGGGACGGGTCCCTCAATGAACATAGGGATGTGGATACTAGTCTGGACACAAGAAAATGAACTCCCTGCAGTCACTGTCATCTCTCGCCAGGCTGGCCCAGGTCAGGTTCCAGATGTACAGGCCTAGATGAGTAACAGTGCGAATAAAAGCCAGAAAATAAGGCCTGGGAAGAGGGAAGATGTTTCAGGTTCAGGAGACACCTGAAAATATTTTGGACTAGCTGGAGCCTGGGAACTCTAAGACTAAACATAGCTGAATAAAAAAAAAAAAAAAAAAAAAAAAAAAAATGCCTGAAAATAGTATCCTATCTGCCGATTCTGTTAGAGCTCCTACAGCATGTAAAGTGAGAAAATGGGTGTGCCTACTTTAGAAGCTCTGAAAGAGAATACATACCAGATATATACTCATAACATATATATTTGCTTTCCTGTTCTTTCAAATCCCAGTGGTCTCTGTGAGTTGTTCATAGTAAAGCTGTCTCATCTGTTGGGGAGAGAACACAGGAGAGATGATGCATATATGTGTCAAAGTTTTACAATATTACATGTCAGATACTTCCTGCTGGTTTGTTCATTTCTCCTCACAGCAGTCTGTGAGGTTAGTACCAACTTGCCCATTTTACAGATGACCAACTACAGGACCACATCCATCTACTTAGAAGCATCTTTCATTTTCTTTTCTTCTTCTTTTTTTTTTTAAAGATTTTATTTATTTATTTGACAGAGAGAGAGAGATCACAAGTAGGCAGAGAGAGAGGGGGAAGCAGGCTCCCCGCTGAGCAGAGAGCCCAATGCGGGACTCGATCCCAGGACCCTGAGATCATGACCCGAGCCGAAGGCAGAGGCTTTAACCCACTGAGCCACCTAGGCGCCCCTCTTCATTTTCTACAGGTTATTTTTTCCCAATGAAAAGACATAATTTTAAGAAACAGAAACAAAATGTTTTCTTCACAGCAGATTACAAAATCAGTAACTGTGGTGTGATTCCAATCTCCTCGAAAAACATTTATATAAAAACAATGAAAGGACATATGCATCATTTTATATCCTACTTATGCCTTTATATCTACATCTCGTGTTTATTAAATGTGAATCAGATGTCTGCTGTGTGACAGGCACTGTCCATCCAATTCCACATCTGCATCCACATCTTCCCTCTCTTGATATCTAGACTGGAGATCTAGAAATATCCACAGGCCACAAGGTGAATATTAGTGTCCAACCCAGGGACGGTGAGGTATGACCTTAAATAGACTCCATTCCAAGCAACTTTAGCCCAATCTTGACCCTGAGTCAAGATGGAAACCCAGCGTCTAAGCAGGAAATAAGGTGGTTGAGCAGGGAGATGCTATTCCCTGGGAAAAGGCAACTTATAACACACACCTCCGTCGTCTTGAATAGCACTAAGATACTACGACCTTCTCCTGAGGAGACCTCATTCCCAGAAAGAGAGTGAAGGACAAGGTAACAATTGTGTGGTTTCAGTGTTGGTTCTCTCATGATTGCAAACTAAAGGTTTCACTTTCTCTTTAGTCTGTGGCCAAGTTATGTGGAAGATTTTGGAAATGATTTTGTGTTTCTCCTTATCACTAGGAGGGTGGTCCTCTCATTTAGACCGGTGAGGGATCCATCTAAGGCGGCATGGAATTTCCGCTTCATTGAAGACCTCATCTCCCAGTTGTGTGGGTCTAGACTCACATCCACAGGAGAAAGAAGAGAGACTGAGTTCTCAAAGACAAGCCCAAGACCAGGATCCTGACTTCACCATCTAATTCTCCTGACTTAGTAACATGGTTTTCACAGATTTCTTACAATATGGTCACCTCCCCCAACTGTTCCTCCTATGCCTGACACCCCAATATGATTCACTTCTCTCATCTCTCTCCTGTCCACAGAAGCACACCCACTGAAATTCCTCTAAAACCTGGAGGTGGAGGAAGCTTTTCCAGCTATGCCTACAAATCTAGAGGCAATTAGGGAAAAAGTGATGTATTTAATTTCATTTAAAAATTATATGGCAGGGGCGCCTGGGTGGCTCAGTTGTTAAGCGTCTGCCTTCGACTCAGCTCATGATCCCGGGGTCCTGGGATTGAGCCCTGCATTGGGCTCCCTGCTTTGTGGGAAGCCTGCTTCTCCCTCTCCCACTCCCCCTGCTTGTGTTCTCTCTCTTGCTCTCTCTCTCTGTCAAATAAATAAATAAAATATTTTTAAAAAATAAAAATAAAAATTACATGGCAAAAAACAAAAAAAAGCAAAGCAAAATGAAAAATTACAAATTGGGAAAAATATTTACAACTTACATCACAAATGGTTATAGCCATAATATATAGAGTCATGAAAAAAATGAAGGCAAAAATACCCCCAAAAAACACCAGGAAAGAAAAAGGGACAATACACACAAACAAGTATTTCACCAAAAAAAAAGTGCCTTAAACATGTAAAAATTGCTCAGCCTAACTCACGATAAGACATTCAAAGAAAAAATAACTAGTTCTTCTCACCAATTAGATAGTCTATGAGGAAATCAGCATTCCCATGCATCACTGAAGGTAATATGAAATGGTTCAAACCCTGGAGATGGGATTTGATGCTATCTAGTAAAAATTACATACGTATTTCCTCTACGTATTATCTCTCTTTTAAGAATCTATCCTAAAGAAATAATACAAAAAATGAAAAGGCATAAGTTACAAACAAGGTCATTCCTTAAAGAAAAACTCATAATAGCAGAAAACTAGAAATAAGACACCTGTCCACCAATAGGGGGCTGGATGAATAAACTATGGTACATCTACATCCTGGTGTACTATGCAGCTTGAAAAGCAATGAGAAAAAAAAAAAAGAAGAAAAGCAATGAGGACTCCCTCCCTGTAGTGCTATAGCTGTATTGTTCAGTGAAAAAAGCAAGGTACAGAAAAATGTAAAGAGCTATTTCTGTCCAATATGATAGTCATAGACACACAGGACTATTTAAATTTTTTTTAAGATTTATTTATTTTAGGGGTGCCTGGGTGGCTCAGTGGGTTAAAGCCTCTGCCTTCGACTCAGGTCATGATCTCAGGGTCCAGGGATCGAGCCCCGCATCGGGCTTCCTGCTCGGCAGGGAGCCTGCTTCCTCCTCTCTCTGCCTGCCTCTCTGCCTACTTATGATCTCTCTCTGTCAAATAAATAAATAAATCTTAAAAAAAAAGATTTATTTATTTTAGAGAGAAAGAGCAAGAGCAGTGGGAGGGGCAGATGGAGAGAGAAAAGGGAAGCAGAGTCCCCATTGGACCCAGGGTTTGGTCTCAGGACCCAGAGATCATGACCTGAGCCAAAAGCAAGAGTTGGACATTTAACCAACTGAGCCACCTAGGAGCCCCTAAATTTAAATTAGTTATATTAAATGGAATTAAAAATTCAATTCCTCAGTGGCAGTAGCCACATTTTAGTTGCCGAACACACCCACGCGTAGCTAGTGACTACCAAGTTGGATAGCACAGATACAGAACATTTTCATTTCTGCAGAAATTTTTATTGCAGAGCACTGGTGTAGAATATGCCACCTTTTACAAATGAACAGGGATAAAAACTAATAAACATACATTGTAAATTATTATATGTTTTAAAATTGGGAATTTAAAACTCAGTTGAGAAAAATGATTACCTATAAGGCAACAGAGGAACCTGTAAGTCTAGGATGGAAGAAGATGATGTACATTCCCATAAAAAATATAATACATATTTACAGGTTCCAGGTAGTAAAAAGGACAATCAACAGTGCCCAATCCAGTAACAATGAGCATCTCTAGTTCCTAGACCGAATGCTCTAAAAAAATATTTATCCCTAAAAGAACCAGGCTTCCTTGAAGAAATAGCTGATTCTAGGGCTGAGAAGGGATTGTACCAGACGACCCTGGACCAAACAGCTTATACCAGAAAGCATATCAAAGACGCAAAAGCCAACCCAAAGGGACTCCCACAGGCCTAAGACAGACCATCTGAACATCAAAAACATTAATGGCTGCAGTAGATTACAACCTCAAGTATATAAACATCTAAAGCTCATGACAACACTCTTAAAGAAAAACAAAAAAACACACAAAACAAACTCACGGTTCATATTTGGAGGATCCAAGGGAAACAACTCATTATTTATAAAAAGCAGAAACAGTGCAAAAGAAGTAAGCATTCATCCTTCCCTTCTGTGTGGACCATACCTCACTATAACCACGTAGTTGTTGAGAGGAAGTTTGTTTTATAGAATTCTAACTAATAAATGCAGAAGAAAGTATAGAATTAAAACACCACTCCTTATATCTGTTAAAGAAATGTAAATCTAGGCAATTATCTTTAAGAAGCTGCAACAAACCTGAGTTAAAAGGTGGACTGGAAATTTAGTAATGGGTGGATCAGGCTGACAACACTGGATAGACAGCACATGGAATAGAGAGGAAAGTAAGAGGAAGGGAAAACACATGAAACACAGGCGAAATGGGTGAGCATGTGCTTGCCTGTCTCCACTCAGGTCACTGGAAGCTGTGAAGTGATGCTGTGTCTCTTCCTCAGCTGCATTCCTACAGCCCCCTCCCGCACATAGCAGTGACACCGAAGCTCTCATATCATGGAGATGGGGGCTCATTCCTGCTAGCTGCTCCATGTCCAAGTAGTCTATCTGGTAGTCATGATAGAATATTCATGTCAAAGGCATTATGTTGACAGAATGAAGGAGGCAAAATTAGAATGAGGAAGTAACATTTTGAGGGCCTACTAGATGTCCTATGCTATACGTTGTTATTTTCAGACTTTTTTCCTTTAAATCCTCAAAGCAATGCTCTGAGGGGACATCATTACTTCCTTTCTACAGACTGGGAGATATTCAAGCTCACAGAACAAAGTCCATGCTCAAAGAATTCTAGGGAGGTGATAAATGGACACAGAAGCCAACCTGAAGGGGCAAACACTGGCCAATTCTGTGACAACGTGACCAACAAAATAAATAATTATAATGTTAGGTGGTAACCTTTTCAGCAAAATAGGACTCTATGAATCATAGTAGTTAAATAAATGAATGAATAAATAAATAAACCATAGGGGAGAGTAGGAAACTCTACCCGACATCTGAACATCAATTAATAAATCTAGAAGGAATGATAGAATTATAAAAGCGACACTTAGCAACTATCATAGTAATGAATGATTCAAGCAAGAATCATAAATGGATTTTCAGGCTGTACCAAATCCCACAGCAGTCACTGAGTCACCATGGTAACCATGCTGGCCAAGGAAACCTGGGAAAAAGCATACAGCAAACATCCTGATTTGTCTCCTAACATGTGCTAGGAACTGAAGACTGACATAACTTATAGTAATTCACCACACATATTCCTCACAAGAAATATTCCTTCCAGCTTCAACAATATACACATACACACACACACACACACAGTTACACATACTCTCTTCCTCTTTTTCTTACCACTCAAGAACCCAGGAATTCATTGAGGTGGATTTATTTGGGCATAAAGAAGGAAAACGCCACAATTCAATTTTTACCACACATACAAGGTTGAATATTACTAATCTATTTCATTTTAGTGACTATTTTTCTGGAGATGACCTATAGAATTTTCTCTGGAACATTTTTCTCCCCAATTTAAGTACTTTATCAATAATATCTAAAAGCTAATATGGAAATCTAGGCAAATGAATATTGTGGTGATAAATTTTATGCATCAACTTCTCTAGGCCACAATGACCAAATATTTGATCAAACATTATTCTAGTTGTTTCTGTAAGACTACTTTTGAATGAGATAAACATTTAAATGGGTAGTCTTTCAGTAAAGCAGCCAGCCACGAGGTGGGTGGTCCTCATTCAATCACCTGAAGGCCTGAATAGCATAAAGGGCTGATCTCCCCTGAGCCAGAGGGAATTCTACCAGGAGACTTGCCTTTGGAATTTATCCACAAAATCAGCATCTCATGTTTCTCTAGCAGACAGCCTTCAGACTCCAACTGTAACTCATTCTGGAGTCCCCAGCCTGCCAGACTCCCCTATCAAATTTTGGATCTGCCAAGTCTCCCCAATCTCATGAGTCAATTCCTTAAAATAAATCTCTATCTATATATAAATATGCTATTGGTTCTGTTCCTCTGGAGAACACTGACTAATACAGGTGTTAAACATCAAGTATCTTTTCCAGCCCAGGGTAACTTGTGCTTTCAACTGAAAAGATTCCTGGCAACATTTGGCTACTGATAGTGCAGTGAAAATATAATACTTGAGAAGTATAATAAAAATATTACAAAAAAAAATATTACCACTGGGGCACCTGGGTGGCTCAGTTGTTTAAGTGTCTGCCTTCAGCTCAGGTCATGATCCCAGGGTCCTGGGATCCAGTCCTGCATTGAGCTCCTTGCTCACCGGGGAGCCTGCTTCTCCCTCTGCCTGCCACTCCCCCTGCTTGTACTCTCTCTCTCTCTCTCTGACATATAAATAAATAAAATCTTTAAAAAAAATTACCATTGAGTGGTGCCTGGTGGCTCAGTTGGTTAAGCATCTGCCTTCAGCTCAGGTCATGATCCTGGGGTCCTGGCAGGAAGCCCCCCACGTTTGGCTCCCTGCTCAGAGGGGAGTCTGTTTCTTCTTCTCCCTCTGCTCCTCCCCCTGGCTTGTGCTTTCTTGCGCTCTCTCTCACTCTCTCTCTCAAATGAATAAATAAAATCTTTAAAAAAAATTACCATTGAGACAACCTACTGAATGGAAGGAGATATTTGCAAATAATATATCTGATGGGGGTTAATATCCAAAATATATAAAGAACTTACACAACTCAACAGCAAAACACAAAAACAAAAACAAATAATTCAATTAAGAAATGGGCAGAAGACCTGAAAAGACATTTTTCCAAAGAAGACATACAGATGGCCAACAGACACATCAAAAGATACTTGAAATCATAAATCATCAGGGAAATGCAAATCAAAACCACAATGCGGTATCACCTCATATCCATTAGAATGCCTAGTGTCAAAAAGACAAGAAATAACAAGTGTTGACAAGGATATGGAGAAAAGGGAACCTTTGTGCACTGTTGGCCAGAATGTAAATTGGTGCAGCCACTGTGGAAAATTGTATGGAGGCTCCTCAAAAATTTAAAAACAGAACTGCCATTCAATCCAGTAATTCCACTACTGGGTATTTATACCCTCAAATGAAAATACTAATTCGAAAAGATATGCATCCCTATGTTTACTGCAGTATTATTTAAAATAGCCAGGATATGAAAGCAACCTAAGTACCCATTGATAGACGAATGGATAAAGAAGATGTGGTATACAGAAACACACACACACAAACACACACTCAATGGGATATTAGTTGGCCATAAAAAAGAATGAGATCTTGCCATTTGTCAAAACATGGACAGACCTACAGAGTATTATACTAAGCAAAATAAGTCATAGAAAGACAAATACCATATAATTTCACTTATATGTGGAATATTAAAAAAAATGACTAAACAAAAGCAGCAGAAACAGGGCAATAAATACAGAGAAAAAAACTGGTAGTTGCCAGAAGGGAGAGAGATGAAGGGATAGGCAAAATTGATTTAAAAAAATACTGCCACTGACAACAGCATCAGAAAGTATGAACTACACCGAGGTAATTTACGTAGCACAGCTATGTCCATAGATGTGTAAGGACTATACTCTGAACAGTGTAAAACATTGCTGAGACATATTAAACAAAGCCTGAATAAAGGAGGGACATATCATCTTCAGGGATCAGAAGTCTCAGTATCATTAAGATGTCTATTCTCTCCATGGTGATCTATAGATTCAATGCAATTCTAAAAAATCCTAGCTTACTTTTTTTTAGAAGAAATTGACAGGCTGGGACACCTGGGTGGCTCAGTTGGTTGAGCAGCTGCCTTCGGCTCAGGTCATGATCCCAGGGTCCTGGGATCGAGTCCCACATCGGGCTCCTTGCTCGGCGGGGAGCCTGCTTCTCCCTCTGCCTCTGCCTGCCTCTCTGGCTGCTTGTGCTTTCTCTCTGACAAATAAATAAATAAAATCTTTAAAAAATAAAAAATAAAAAAAAATAAAAAAAAAAAGAAATTGACAGGCTTTTCCCAAAAGTCATGTGGAAATACAAAGGGCCTAGACTATGGAAATAACTTTGAAAAAGAAGAAAGTTGGAAAATAAGCACTACCTTATTTCAAGACTCATTACGAATCTACAGTAATCCATATAGTGTGATATTGGGACGAAGGTAGAAATGTATATCAAAGAAACAAAATGAAGAGTCCACAAATACCCACACATATATAGATAACTGGTTTTCGACAAACCTACAAAGGCAATTCAGTGAAGAAAGGATAGTCTTTTCAACAAATGGTTCTGGGACAAGTATGTATCCATATACACAAACATAAACTGTGATCCATATATATATTGTACCATATGCAAAAGTCAACTCAAAGTGAATTACTAACCAAAGTACAAGAGCTAAAACTATAAAATTTCTAGAAGAAAACACAAAGAAAAATTCTTGTGGCCTTAGGTTAGATGAAGATTTCCTAGATAGGACATCAAAAGCAAAATCAAAACCATAAATAAAAAATTAAAAACTAGACATCCTCAAAATTAAAAACTTCTGTTCTTTCAAAGACACTGTTGAGAGAATTAAAAGACAAGCTTCTGACTGCAAGAAAATATTTGCAAATCTTATATCTGATAAAGGACTTGTATCCAGAATAAAAAAACCTTGCAAAGTCAATAAGAAAACAAACACTCCAGTAAATAAGTGGACAAAAGATCTGAAAAGATGCTCCACCAAAGAAGGAATACAAATGGTAAATAAGTAAATGAAAAGATGTTGAACATCATTAGTCATTAGGAAAATGTAATCCCACTACACCCTGAAAATGGCTAAAATAAAAACAGTGATCATACCAAGTCCTGACAGAGCTGTGGAGGATGGAACTCTCATACACTACTGGTGACAATGAAACATTGTGCAACCATGTTGGAAAAACAGTTTAGCACTCTTACAAAGTTAATTTTACAAATTCTTTAAGTAAATACACCTCACTATTAGAGAAAGAAAACATATGCCCAAGCAAAGACTTATACCCAAATATTAATAGCAGCTTTATTTATAAAATTGAAAATAATCCAAATATCCATTACCAGGTGAACAGATAGAACAAATTGTGGCATATCCATAAAGCAGAATATTAGGGAACAAAAAAGGAGGAAATATTAACATATGTAATAAATGGATAAATCTAGAAATAATTAGGTCGAAGGAAAGAAGATTGGCAAAAAAGAATACACAATATATGATTCCATTCACATAAAATTATAGGAAAAAATAACTAATCCATAGTGACAGAAGATCAGTGGTTGCCTGGAATGGGGTAGAATAACAAGGACAGGGACGCCTGGGTGGCTCAGTCCGTCAAGCGGCTGCCTTCGGCTTGAGTCATGATCCCAGGGTCCTGGGATCAAGTCCCACATAGGGCTCCTTGCTCGGCAGGGAGCCTGCTTCTCCCTCTGCCTGCTCTGCCTGCCGCTCCCCCTGCTTGTGCTCTCTCTCTCTGCCTGTCTCTGACAAATAAATAAATAAAATCTTAAAAAAAAAAAAAAAGAATAACAAGGACAGAAATACTGGAGAGAGGTAGATGAGGCACTACAAAGAGGTATGAAGAAGCTTTTTAAGGTGGTGGATATGCTCATTATCTTGACTGTAGTATTGGATTTACTCTGCCTGCTTGTACTCTCTCTCTGACAAATAAATAAATAAAATCTTAAAAAAAACAAACAAACTTATTAAAGCAAAAACTCTAAATATGTATAGTATGTTGCATGTTAATCATACCTGAATTAAGTATTTGTAGAATATTTATACATTCATAATTCTGTGATGCAATTAATTAGATGAAAGATTCCCACCATTATGTTCTTACAGTATTAACACATCCACACTATGTCTTGTCAAATTGGTCCATGGTACACAGAACCAAAACAGAAATAATAATTTCCAATGAAATATATCCAAATATTTAGGGAAAGTTGATGTCCATTTCCTCCCAAAATACAGAAAAAATATACATTAGGAAAATGATCATAATGATATCTAAGAGTAACCGGTTATTTTAGGAAACACAGCATGGCTGCACATCATTATAATAGGGCAAACTCTAGGGTAACAAATAATTTTTAATATACTGAGTTCTAGGGGCTCTCGGCTGGCTCAGTTGGTGGAGCATGCAACTCTTGATCTTAGGGTGGAGAGTTCGAGCCCCACTGTTGGGTTTGGAGCCTACTTAAAAAACAAAACAGGGGCACCTGGGTGGTTCAGTCTGTTAAGCATACAACTCTTGATTTTGGCTCAGGTCATGATCTCGGGGTTGTGAGATTGAGCTCCATGTCAGGCTCAGCCCTAGGAGTGGAGCCTGCTTAAGACTTTTTCTCTCCCTCTCTGCCCCTCCCCCTGTTTGCACTCTCTCTCAAAAACAAAACAAAACACACACACAAAAAATAAAATATTACGTTCTAGTCACTGACATTTTAAAATAACACTTGGAAAACTTCTGGCCTCTGGGCCATTAAATAATGTCATTATATAATGGAAAAAAAAAAACTATAGTCACCAGGGGGAAAAAATCTGTATTACAATGTCAAATTGCTATGAAGATCTAACAACTGTACATTTCTACAGTCATCCACGAGGTACATGGGAATTGCCAATTATTATTTACATGATGAGAAAAATATGTGTATATTTATTGCAAATGCATGTTAAAGACCAACTTCCACCTACAACTGTATGGTCAACTAATCTTCGACAAAGCAAGAAAAAATATCCAATGGAAAAAAAAGTCTCTTCAACAAATGGTGCTGGGAAAACTGGACAGCTACATGCAGAAGAATGAAACTGGACCGCTTTCTTACACCATACACAAAAATAAGTTCAAAATAGATGAAAGACCTAAATGTGAGACAGGAAACTATCAAAATCCTAGAGGAGAACACTGGCAGCAACCTCTCTGACCCTGGCTATAGCAACTTCTTACTAGACACGTCTCCAGAGGCAAGGGAAACAAAAGCAAAAATGAACTATTATGACTTCATCAAGATAAAAAGCTAAAGTGAAGGAAACAATCAACAAAATTAAAAGGCAGCCTGTGGAATAGGAGATACTTGCAAATGACATGTTGGATAAAGGGTTAGTATCCAAAATCTATAAAGAACTTAGCAAATACCCCCCCCCAAAAAAACAAATAATCCACTTAAATGGGCAGAAGACAGGAATAAACATTTTCCCAGAGAAGACATCCAGATGGCCAACACACACATGAAAAGATGCTCAACACCACTCATCATCAGGAAAATGCAACTCAAAACTACAATGAGCTATCACTTCACACTAGTCAGAATGGCTAAAATTAACAACACAGGAAACAACAGATGTTGGCAAGGATGCTGAGAAAGGGGAAGCCTCTTACACTGTTGGTGGGAATGCAAACCAGTGCAGCCACTCAGGAAAAGAGTATGGAGGTTCCTCATGATGGTAAAAATCGAACTACCCTGAGATCCAGCAATTGCACCACTAGGCATTTATCCAAAGGCTACAAAAATACTGATTCGAAGGGGCACATGCACCCCAATGATTATAGCAGCATTATCAACAATAGCCAAACTATGGAAAGAATCCAAGTGTCCATCGACTGATGAACGGATAAAGAAGATGTGGCATATATATGCAATGCAGTATTACTCAGCCATCAAAAAGAATGAAATCTTGCTGCTTGCAATGACATGGATGGAGCTACAGTGTATTATGCTAAGTGAAATAAGTCAGTGAGAGAAAGACAAATACCATATGATTTAACTCATATGTGGAATTAAGAAACAAAACAGATGAGCATAGGGGAAGGGAAAAAAAAGAGGGGGAAACAAACCATGAGAGACTCTTAATGATAGAAAACAAACTGAGAGTTGTTGGAGGGAGGTGGGTGGGGGATGGGCTATATGGGTGAAGGGTATTAAGGAGGGCACTTGTTGACTGATGAATCACAGACTTGTACCCCTGAAACAAATAATACATTATATGTTAATAAAAATATATAAATAAATAAATAAAATAAAGTAAGAGAAAAAAGAAGGGCACTTGCTGTGATGGGCACTGGGTATTGTACCTAAGTGATGAATCACTAAATTCTACACCTGAAATCAATACTACACTATATGTTAACAACTAGAATTTAAATAAAAATTTGAAGAAGAGGGCGCCTGGGTGGCTCAGTTGTTGGATGGCTGCCTTCGGCTCAGGTCATGATCCTGGGGTCCTGGGATCGAGCCCCACCTCAGGCTCCCTGCTCCGCAGGAGCCTGCTTCTCCCTCTGCCACTCCCCCTGCTTATGTTCCCTCTCTCGCTGTCTCTCTGTCAAATAAATAAATAAAATCCTTAAAAAAATATTTTAAAAAATTTGAAGAAGAAAAAAAAACACCAACTTCCTTCACCAACTAGCCGATTATTTTTCAGAAAAAAAAAAAAAAGCTTCTCTAAGATGAACCTCGAGAGTTACTACACAGCATGTAGACACTGAAGGAATAGAATTCCACCTGCTAAATCTCTTCTGCTGATGAGATCAAAATAGCTCTCTATTTTTAGACCAGTTTGTGAACCTCACAAGAGCTATTCCACATCATGCTTTTGTTCAAATCTATGCACTCACTTGAGCCAGGCATCAATTTCCACCAGGAGAGTGAGGTGTTGGGGTCTTCTGAGGATTGCTGCCCTTGAATCTGGAGTAGAAGCTTCAGCAGCCATCAGGACGCAGATCCTCAGAATCTGCCTTCTCCAAGTACCTGATATGAGTTGCATGAAGAGATGCACAGGGAGAGACAGATCCAGAAATCACTATGATTTACTGGCCTAAGTATGTGCTCAGCACCATGCCAGACACTGGGTTAGTGGCAATGACACTGATACAAACTGCATCGTGATCATAACAACCACGTTTTAATGGGCTTCTCACAGACCCTTTTTCTCCTCCTTTCCTAATTTATCATCCAACACCAAAGCTGAAAAGGAGTAAGAAGTGGCCTGAATTCATACAGACATTCATGATCCCACAGTAACCACCCAGCCTCGGGCTTGCTCGTGTGTATCCCTGACTGTTCTTAGCGATCCTGTGGGTGCAGCATTCTCATCCCCATTTTACAGAGGGGAAAGCTGGGTTTCAGGGTCGTTGTTTGTCTTACCTCCCGCGCCCCTGTCTTTAAAGGAAAGCATCTCCAGGACACCCCCTCGAGCAGGGCTCACACTAACTGGGGCCGGCTGAGATCCCAATGGTTTTACCTACAAGACAGCCCTGGCACCAACTCCCAACTCGGGAAGGAATCAGCTTGGATCTGGAGTCCTTTGTCTCCTCACGCCCTGGGGCGGTTCAGCCCCCACCGCGGGGACCCACATCAAAAGAACCCCAAACTCCCGAAGGTGGACCCCTGCTCCTCTATCGAGGGCACGTCTGTCTCTATTAAAAGTCGTCACGGTCGCCATATTGACGTCAGATTTCTATGGCAACCGCGAAGCGTGGGCTGGTCCTCCACATCCCTTCTACAGGCTGCTCCACCCCCTCGCGCATAGTTGCAAGCTAACACCTGACTCTTCAGGCCACCACTAGAGAAAGCATAATAATTGGAGGCACCAGGCTTGGACTCGAACAATTCGTGGAACTCTGCCCTTGTTGATGGAACAAAACATGTCCCTGTCTTCAAGAATTTTGCTTCTTTTTTTTAAATTTAATTTTTTCAGTGTTCAAGATTCATTGTTCATGCACCACACCCAGTGCTCCATGCAATACTGCCCTCCTCAATACCCACCACCAGGCTCACCCATCCCCTCACCTCTCTCCCCTCCAAAACCCTCAGTTTGTTTCTCAGAGTCCACAGTCTCTCATGGTTCATTTCCCCCTCCGATTTCCCCCAATTCACCCTTCCTTTCCTTCTCACAATGTCTTCCATGTTATTCCTTATGCTCCACAAGTAAGTGAAATCATATAATTGACTCCCTCTACTTGACTTATTTCACTCAGCATAATCTCCTCCAGTCCCGTCCATGTTGATACAAAAGTTGAGTATTCATCCTTCCTGATGGAGGCATAATATTCCATTATATATATAGACCATATCTTCTTTATCCATTCATCTGTCGAAGGGCATCTTGGCTCTTTCCACAGTTTGGCGATTGTGGCCATTGCTGCTAT
>CM052901.1:38080841-38141560 GCA_028534135.1 Potos flavus | reverse complement strand
GGGTAAATACCCAGTAGTGCAATTGCAGGATCATAGGGTAGCTCTATTTTTAATTTCTTTTTTTTCTATTTTTAATTTCTTAAAGAATCTCCACACTGTTTTCCAAAGTGGCTGCACCAACTTGCATTCCCACCAACAGTGTAAGAATTTTGCTTCTTTTGAAGAAACACTAGGGGAATATTATCAGTACACAGAGCCCCAGGGAGATATCCCAGGGTTCTTGAAGATAAGCTAGACCTTGGAGGGTAAACATGAAAATCAGGACCATGCTAAGCGGTTAGCCATCTGAGGCAGAAAACTGAAAGATTGTCTGTAACGTAACTGAGTGATCTAGATACATACGCAAATAATGTCATTTCAGAAATCTCAGAGTAATTTCAGGGAGGCAGGCCTAAACTATAACAGTCAGTAGGTAGACACCTAGTCAGTTGTACCATGCATTGTTTTTTCCTGGAGAATTCTTATCCTCCACTTCCCATATTTTCTTCCAGGTGTAGGGACATCTATAACCAAACACACTTGCTTCCATCTCAAGAGAATCACTTACCTGATTAATGAGGTTGGAAGGACAAATGGGTTGCGCTACCCAAGCCCTCTCCCTTCAGAGCTCTTGTAGCAAGCTGCCCTTATGGAGCACATATTTTCCTCAGGCCTCAAGGATGAGTCTAAAAATAGACTCCCAGCTCTTCTCCCCTTTTCTGTGTCTTCTTTTCACCCCAAGTGTTCCTATGGTCTTGTTCCAAAATGTTTGGGCCTTTAAGGGATCCCCAAAATACAACCCTTCTCCATATCTGGTTTCTAAACCACCTAATAATATATGAAAAAAAAAGAATAAGGAGAAAAGTATATCTATTTTTTATAAAGATGATATTGAAGAATGTGGCTTAGGTTTGTCACAAGGGAATTAGGCTTCCTATTAATGAACCCCAAACATTACTATCCAGCAGTGCTGCACAGGGACAGTCAGAAAGGTCAAGGACTACAATGCATATATATCTACTGTCCAATGAAGGAGTTCCTGTGTATTCAAGAAGAGTGGCTTCCTTGCAAGGTTATCTCTGTAGCAGGAAAAAGTATTTTGGGACAGTTTCTTTGAGAAAACTTCTTGAGATGACTAAATAGTCCTTGTTCTAATTACGTACCCACCAAGCCACCTTCTGAGGATATGGTTTTCCATGTGTCTAAGGGAGCAGCTTGGAGCATTACCCCGTCATTTCCTTGACAAGCATGATTGCGGGGGAGTCTCTTCTTGTAGAAGGGGGTTGGAATAAGTTTCTAAATTCCAAGAGTAGGATGAAAATCATACATCATGAAAATTTTTGTTGGAAATCCCTTCAAGAAGGAACTGAGGAAATGTTCAAACTCTATACCCGCACTTAAACTCACACAATAACCATAGCCAAAATTATAACTAAGTCCTACCAAACTGTCAAGAATAAGCAAATCCTTGTCTTATCCAATGATTACAGCCACCAAAAGTACATGTTTTGGATATCCATTTCTGTTTAACAAACACCACCAACAACCAATTTTTATCCCTCAAGATTCTGTGGGCTACCTGGGCTCAGCTAGATTGTTTTCTGCTCCATGTGGTATTTGTCACCTGGCGCTGCAGTCATCTGGAGGCTCCACTCAGCTGGGACATCCAATCACTCACATGGACCATTACTGTTCATTGTTGCTGGGGATTCAGCTGGAGCTGTTCACTAGGGCACCTTGGTTCTTCTCCACAGTCTTACTTGTGTACGGTTGCCAGATAAAATCAGGACACCAAGTTAAATTGAATTATAGATAGCTAACAAATAATTTTTACTGTAAATATTTCACACGCAACGTCACTTTGTTTATCTGTTTCTTTTATCTGTTTATCTGATATTTTATTTTATCTTTCTTTTATCTGTTTATCTGAAATTCAAGTTCAACTGGGCATCCTGTACATTATTTGCTAAATCTGGCAACCCTAGGAGAGGAGCCCATGAATCTGTCAAATGAGCATACTCATTTTCTGAGAACCATTTACTATGGCTTAATGATTTGAATGGCCTTCATGTGGAAGTCTTATTTTTACCAACAAGGGAAATGCGTGTGAGGGTTTAGAAAAGGATCCCCAAAGTGATTCTGAGGTACAATCTGGTTAAGGGGCCCTGGGTGACAGGGAAGGTCAGGACCAATTCCCAGATTCAAAGAGAAAAGATAGCTACTATTTATGGAACGGATTGTTTCGAGGGGCCCAGACCCAGGTTCTTTTTGCTAGTGGTGGAATTTAATCTCACAACAGCCCTGCTAGTGGGATATCACTATTCTCTCTTCCTAGATGTATGTTATTCCAAAGCACATGCTCCTAAGCACAGAAACAAATGACAAAGAGATTGCTCCCCATGCCCACTTGCTAGAGTCAGGGATGGGACCTGGCAGTCTGGGTACCGTTAGTTGCTGGTGGCAAGTTTTAGCAAAGGTATCAGGACATGT
Source organism: Potos flavus (assembly GCA_028534135.1). Taxonomy (NCBI): domain Eukaryota; kingdom Metazoa; phylum Chordata; class Mammalia; order Carnivora; family Procyonidae; genus Potos; species Potos flavus. Next base: position 38,139,091 of record CM052901.1, on the reverse strand, counting down.
TCTGTTGAGGTGGTTAATCTCTGTTCTCCTGGTGTTTACCCTTCCTGCTGCAGGGAGCCAGGCTTGGTGCCTCTTCCCCCTGCTTCCGGGGAGGTTAGTGAAGGGACTGGAAGCAGAAGCTGTCTGAAGCCTGTGTTTCTTTCATTCTTTGTGAAAACTTAAATTTATGGAAATGATTGGGCTGCTTGTACCTTGTAGGGAGGAAAGGGCCTCTGAAGACACAGAGAAGGAAATATTCTCTCAGAGAGGGATGAAGTTGGAGGTCTACCGGTCTTTTCAGTAGTAGGTACACAAGCAGTGCTTCATAAACACTGGGTGTGACTCCGTGGATGGTCCATCAAGGCTGGGCATCTAGATGTGAAAGATTTTCTAGTATGGATCCAGAGATGGGTGAAGAAAGAATGGGATTCCAGCTTTTGTCCTAATTAAAATACATCATGCATTCTCAACAGAAGTGACATAGCCCCCAGGGAGCTGAAGATTGGTTCTTAGGGGTAGAGTTTTCATAGATATTACAATGGTCTGTGAACCTTCAAAGGACCACAGTATACAAACAGATAAACTACATTTGTGGTCTTAAAAATGTCACATTTCACTGGGGAGTAGGGTTGCAGGTGATTTAGCAAAAAAAAAAAAAAAAAAAAGTCCGAAAAGGCTCCTTGAGGGGAGCAATAATGAAAGAAACTTGATGAACACTTCGTTCACACTATGACCTTTTATGTATCTGATGGGCCACCAGGAGTTAGGAACAGGTCATTTAAACTTCCCCATGGGTACTCAACAATCATTCTTTGTGGTGACAGCGATGGTGATGGTGATGGTGATCATGATGACGATGATGATGATTATAGAAATGAAATCCTGCACCTAAAGTCAAGAGAATTGGGTATGTGAATTGTTGATGGTTTTAAGATGGTAAATAGAAAAGGATCAGTCAGAACATGTATTTTCTCTGGGGAAGAGGATATGGAGGGTAGGAAATTAATGTTTGTAAAATTAATGTAAACAAGTGATATTCTAAATTGTAATCTCCTTTAATCTTTTTTTTAAGTAGTCTCTATACCCAACGGGGGGTTGAACTCCAGATCCCAGGATCAAGACTGAGCCAGCCAGGTACCCTGTAGTATCTCCTTTAATCTTAACACTTCTTCAAGTTACCTATTTAATCCTATAATCCAGATCATGATAGGAAGTTAGGAGAGGTTAAGTAAATCAGGGAAACTGCTCTGAAACCTGCTCAGTAGTGGAACCTGGAATTACACTAAAATTTTTCCCATTGTGTCCTGAAGCTGCCAAGGCTCTGAATGCTCTAATCTCTCTGGGCATTGACACTTGATGCTGCCCAAAGTGCTGTCTAACTTATTAATAATGACCTCTGTTACTTTTAAATTGTACTATTATTGTGAATTTTATTTACTTTTTAAAAAGAATTTATTTATTTGACACAGAGAGACAGAGAGAGAGAGAGAGAGAGAGAGAGAGAGAACAGCAGGCAAAGAGAGGGAGAAGCAGGCTCCCCGCTGAGCAGGTAGCCTGACATGGTACTCGATCTCAAGACCCTGGGATGATGACCTGAGCCCAAGGCAGATGCTTACCCGACTGAGCCACCCAGGAGCCCTAGATATTATTGTGAATTTTAAACCACTGTGAAAGGCAATTCTTCATTCCCACCACTTTCTACCCTAATTGGGGTCTTTTGGAGATCTAGGGAGGAAGTGAATGTGAAGATACTGCTCCATGGGCTTCAAAAAGCATTGTAAATATTAGAAAAACACAGCAAAATATAACATTGGCTGAGGAGTTCTGTAGGTATAATTGATAACTGTGTAGATTTCAGTGTAAATATAATAAATTAAGCTAATATAGCATAAAGGGGGGAAGGTGAAGGGACCTATTAAGGTGAAGTCTCTGATATCAATTTAAGTGGTAAAGTATTGATTCTAAATAGATCATGAGAAATTAAGTAGGTAGTTTGTAGTCCATAGAACAACCACAAAAATGTAATACAAGGATATATTCAACATCATAATAGAAAAATTAAAGTGAAGTACTAAAAAGCATTCAAATAAGCCAAAAGTAGGCAAGAAAGAGGAAACAGGATAATGAAAAACAGAGGGGACAAACAAAAAAATAATAATGTATATCTAAATTGAAACATCAATAATTACATTATTTGTCAATGTTCTAAATACATAACCAAATGACAGAGATTGTCAGAATGGATTTAAAGAACAAAATAAACAAAAAAAAGGCCCAACTATATGTTGTCTACAAGAAACTCTTTTCAAATATAATGATACAGGTAGCTTAAAAGTAGGAGAATGAATGAAAATATACCATGCAAACACTCATCAAAAGAAAGCAGGAGCATCTACATTATCAGACAATTTAGACTTGAAAGCATACACAATTACCAGAAATAAAGAGGGTCAGTCAATTCACCAAGAAGATATAATAATTTTAAATGTGCACTGTATTATATCTAATAACAATCTCAAAATACATGCAGCAAAAGTGATAGAATAAACACATCCACAATTATAATTGGAGTCTTCAACAGTCCTCTCTCTGAATTAGCAGGCAAAACATCAGTAAGATTATAGATGAACTGAACACCGCCATCCACCAACTGGATCTAATTGACATTTATAGAACACTCCACCCCAAAACAGCAGAATACACACTCTTCAAATGCACATGGAACATTCAGCAAGACTGACTATATCCTGGATCATAAAACTAACCTTAACAAATTTAAAGAGTTGAAACCGAGCAGAATGTGTTATCTGATAATAATGAAATGTAACTCTAGAAATCAGTAATAGAAAGATCATAGGAAAATCTCCAAAAACTTGGAAACTAAGCAACATATATCTAATTAATTCATGGGTCAAACAGGAAGTCTCAAGAAAAATCAAAAATATATAGAACACAATTTAAATGAAAAGACAAAATGAAAACCTATAGCTATCAAAACTTCAGGGTCAGAAAACAAATTGTTGTCAGGGTTGGGATGGGGAGAATGGGTGACTACAAAGAGAACAGGGGAATTTTTTGACAAGATGGAACTTTTATATATCTTGACCGTTATGGTGGTTACACAACAATATGTATTTTTCAAGACTCATGGAACTGTACACTAAAAGGAGTGAATTTTTTTTCTAAATCACAACTTAATGAAAAAATTTTTTAAAATAGTCATTTGTTAAATGAAGAACATAAGTAGATCAATGTTAATTCTGTGAGTCCAATTTCATATCTGAAAAATAAATCAATTGATGAAAAGAGCAATGTATGTATATTTGTATATGTATATTTCAGTATGCATAGAAAAATGAATGCCAAGTAAAATCAAATGATAGCAGTGGTTACCTTTGGGGAACAGGATGGAGGAATACAGTTCAGGTAAGAGACTTTCACTGTGGCTGTGAGGCATTTTAAACTGCACATAAATTATTTCTATTTATAATCCATTATGAAATAGCATATATGGAAGATGTTCTGATAGGCAGTAAGGGTACTGAGGAGAAGTATAAAAATGATGTTCAATATACATTTAAAACATATTTGTCTAACTCTTCATTCCACTAAAATTAATGTAGGAATGATAACTAGCTTCACATGGTTAATGATAGAAAAAATGCAAAAAATAAAATGTTCAGTGGATACAGCTAAAATTTAAATAAATGTGGTCTATATTCCTTCTGAATTATAGTTCATTAAGGGAAAATGTTATGCCCTGAGTGAATAGTAATAGTATCTTTTAAAGAATATCGAATGAACAATGAATCTTGGAACACTGAAAAAATAAAATAAAAGTAATTGGAAAAAAAATAATAAAATAATTGAAAAAAATAGAATAAGTGGGAAAAGAATAGCAGCTACAAAATAAAGGACGGAGATCATTAAAAAAAAAAAAAGAATATCGAATGATCAGGAATTGTGCCTGAGTATTATTATTATAATAGAAAAAAATGTCATAGAGGAATATGGGTCTCTTGTCATGAGCATAAGAATTTCTAGGTATTTCAGGGGTACCTGGATGGCTCACACAGTTGAGCGTCCGACTCTTGATTTCAGTTCAGGTCATGATCTCAGGGTCATGGGACTCAGGCCCATTTGGGACTGCACACTCAGCAGGGAGTCTGCTTGGGAATAGTCTCTCTCCCTCTCCCTCTGCCCCTCCCCACCTCTCTCTCTCTCAAATAAATAAATACATCTTTTTTTGAAAAAAGAATTTCTAGGTGTTTCAGACCCAGACAAGGAAAGTGAGCTGTGTGTCTCTGTGACCTCTGTCATCCCTTAGCAAGGCTTGTAGACTGATGAAGGATGAGCTGCCTCCCAGCCCTCTTTACCTTATGCAATACATTCACAGGGGTGGGAGAATCAGGAGTCTCACTTGCCAGCCCCCAGTCTGTCACATATTATCACATCCACTAGCCATACATCAGATTTCCATAGTAACAAGGACACAGTCCTGTCACCTCAGCAACAGAAGCTCTATCCACAAGGCTGCTCTTCATGGCTGCTCTGCTCTGTTTGCAGGGAAGGATGATATTTCTACTCTCAGAGTCCAACACCTTCCTGGCTACCAAGAGCAAGTGGACTCCCACCTGGTTACAAACTCTCCAGTGCCTTGCCAGAGCTCTGCAGGTAAAATGCAAACTCCTGACCACAGCCTAGAGGGCCCTATGTGCTCTGGCTCCTGCCTTCCTTACTAGTCCTATCTGGGGTCACTCCCTCTCTCACAATCACTCTGCTACACTGGCCTCACTCCATTCCAAAAGGGCCAAATTACTTCCCACCCCAGGGCCTTTGCACATGCTACCCCTCCCCCACCTGGGATTCTCTCCCACCCTTGCTCTCGCCTGCTCACACTTCAGGTTACCCTTTAAATATAATTTCTCAGAGAGGATTTCTTTACCTCCTTACCTTCTAAATTAGATCCCCAATATTGTTCTTTCACAGGATGCTGGATTTTGCACCACGAAGACCATTTGAGCAAAAGTGATTGACAAAAAGGGAAAAATGCAAGTAAAGCAGATGGCATAGTACCTGGAATATAGTTGTTACTCAATCCAGGTACCATACCCTCTTTGATCTGGCTCCCTGGTACAATTCTCTTTGGTAGCTGAGGAAAGAGAAGAGATGACTGACCCAAGGGCCTGTCAACGATGAAGTCTCAGGCACTGAGACTCAGGCAGTGCTTGTGACTCTTGCTCCAGTGTCCCTCCCTGTAGGTCCATAGTCACCAAATGCCTTATCTTTCTGGAGCTCCAAGAAGGTCACAGCCTCCCAGCTCATGAATACACCTGAATTGAACCTACTGGACCCAAAAAGACCACAGCAAAGGCATAATCATTCAGTAGAAAATACTAAGTATTTTTCTCCCACCCCATTCCATCAGACAACTCGTTCTATAGCATTCTTTATCACAGAAATGACCCTAAATCTGTTACATGATGTAGCTGAGGGTGTCTGTTTTCCTTCTTCTTTTAACATTCTCAAAATTCTCTCTAAAACATAGTGGCAATCTTGAAGAAAATGAAATCTCTCTTAAAGAGGGGAAAGGATGGAATGGGAAGGAAACAAACAATTGCTGCCAGACTCTTCTATACATTCTAGATATCCTGCTTGGTATCAGGATGTCCTTTTACAGATTATAAGAGTGAGGCTCAGAGAGGTTAATATGTGCCAGGGTCACACAAGTACTATGATAAAGAAATGCTACCATAACCCCCGTGTGCTTGATTCAAATTCCTGCGTTTGGAACCAGGCACTCCAGCTCCTCTTTAGATGGACTATGCAGAGCAATGGGAACTCTCATATACAATTTGTTGAATTTTAACCTTGCATCAGCTTACAGAGCAATTTGATCATACCTAGCAGATTGTGCCTATCTGATGCACCTCAGATGCACCTATCTGATGCACCTCAAATGGACCCAAAAGTATATACCCAGAACCACTGTCAAGTGTGCCCAAGGAGGCCTGTACAGGAAAGGCCTTTACACCACTCATTTTAAAAGCACAAATCTAAAAATAACTCAAACATCCATCAACAGATTATTCTGGATAAATAAATCATGGTACAATCATACAGTGAAATACAATATACCAGTCAATAATAGAATGTAGGTGAATCTCAGAAACAAAATATGTGGTGGAAACTGCAAGTTATACAATGATACCTAGGTAAATCCATGGACATATGTTACCAAAACTCAAACTTGCCTGTACACCCAACGTGCAGTATGCCAATGTTTGAGACACTGGTTTTGAAGTAAAGAAAACTTTACTATCAGACGGGTGCCCAATGAAAAGACAGAGGATCATTCCCAAAACTGCCTTGCCTTGAGCCTTGGGACAGCTTATATACATGAGAGGAGAGTAAGGGGTTTCTTGAACCTTTGTGGGGGAGGAGACCTTGAAACAATCTGGAGGTAAGCATTCTTCCAGACAATGAGGTGATATTCAGGACCTGGTACGATCAGATTCATCAAGACAGATGTTACTGTCCAGTCCCCACTAGCTTTCTACAATCAGTGGGTAAACAGGGACCAGGGGTAAAAGGGCAAAATTAATGATTGGTTGTGCGTGAGGTTAAGAGGTACAGAAAGCATAGGTAGGGAACAAAACAAAAAATGTGGAGCTAAGTTAATACTGCAACTAATACAACTATAGTTCTGCTATGCTTTCGAAACAGGTTCAGGAACTAAGCATCAGGTCTCACATATGGTGAGGAATGTAAAGACTTCCCTATGAAGTTTTATTAAAATATAGATGTTTAGGACCTACTCTAGACTTACTGAATCTCTCCCCCATTTGACATCCCCTTGGTGTATATTCTTACTGCATGCTTGGTATTCATGGTATATTGTGTATATTATGTCCTGGGATTATTATATATCTTTTTTTTTTTTTGAGAGAGAGAGAGAGAATGAGAGAAAGAGAGAGAGTGAGAGAGAGAGAGAGAGAACGTGCGCACAAGCGGGAGTGCGGGTATGGGGGAGGGGCAGAGGGAGAAGTAGAGAGAGAATCCCAAGCAGGCTCCACACCCAAGGTGAAGGCTGACATGGGCTCTCAATCTCACAACCCTGAGATCCTGACCTGAGCTGAAATCAAGAGTCAGACACTTAACCTACTAAGCCATCCAGGTGCCCTGGATTATTATAAATCTTGAGATTTTTGTTTCTTTATAAAAATTATGTTCATCTATTTTTTGAAAATCAGATATAACATTCATTGTCTTCATTGAAAATATGCATATTAATGATCCTTAAACATATTTTGTCTAAAACTTTGTGAATTGTCTTTGTTATCATTGTTTTGTATGCCACAGAAACAAAATTTCCTTGTCAATTGTATTATTCTTGTTATAAGCTCCTCAGCTTTTTCACTTTAGCAAATTACTATCAATAAATTAACCACGGGGCACCTGGGTGACTCAGTTGGTTGAGCATGCGATTCTTGGTTTCAGCTCAAGTCCTGATCTCAGGGTCCTGGGATGGAGCCCCACGTCAGGCTCCATGCTCAGCATAGTCTTCTTGGGATTCTCTCTCTCCCTCTTCCTCTGCCCCTTGCCCCACTCATACTCTTTCTCTCTCTAAAATAAATAAATAAAATTGTTTAAAAAAATAAAATGAGTTAACCACAGCCATTTAAGCTCTGTCATCTACTATAATTCTGACTCCAATTCCCATGTGTTTTCCACATCATGAAACAATTCTCCAACACCTGCTGGATGTCCTACATTTCAATTCAAATCTGACATTAGCTACCTGGAGTAGATAGACCCCCCCCCCACTTCAGACATCAATCTCAAGTCTGCATTGTCACCTATTCCTCTGACTGATAAGCTATATATTTGGAGGTTCCAACCACCCCCTCCTTGGGTTTGATTAATTTGCTACACTGGCTCACAGAACTCAGAGAAGCATTTTATTTACTTATTTTACTTACTCATTGTACTTACTAGATTACTGGTTTATTATAAAAGGATATAACTCAGGAACAGCCAGATGGAAGAGATGCATAAGGGAAGGTATAGGGAAGAGGGTTCAGAGCTTTCGTACCATCTCCAAGTGCTCTACCCTCTCCAAATTTCCATATGTTCACCAACCCAGAACAACTCTGGGCCCCATCTTGGGTTTTTATGGAGGCTTCATTATGCAAGCATGATTGATTAAATCATTAACCATTAGTTATTTTTTAAGTTTTTTTTTTTTCAGTAATCTCTATGCACATGTGGAGTTTGAACTCAGCCCCAAGATCAAGAATCTCTTGCCTTACTGACCGAGCCACCCAGGAGCCCCTGGCCAATGGTTATTGAACTCTATCTCCAGTCCCTCTCCCTTCCCCAAAGGATGGAGTGGGGTGGGACAGAAAGTTCCAACTCTCTAATCACAGGATCGGTTCCCCTAGCAACCAACCCACCCTTGGGTTACCTCAGGTCTTGTCAGGTTGCCTCATTAACATAACAAAATATACTATTGCTCTCTGCACTTAGGAAATTCTTTTTTTTTTTTTTAATTTTATTTATTTATTTGACAGAGAGAGAGAGAGAGAGATCACAAGTAGGCAGAGAGGCAGGCAGAGAGAGAGGGGGAAGCAGGCTCCCCGCTGAGCAGAGAGCCCGATGCGGGGCTCGATCCCAGGACCCTGAGATCATGACCTGAGCTGAAGGCAAAGGCTTTAACCCACTGAGCCACCCAGGCGCCCCTGTGCTTAGGAAATTCCAAGGGTTTTAGGAGCTCTGTGCTAGGAACAGAGACAAAAACCAAATATATATTTCTTATTATAAATCAAAATGTCATATCTATAAATAGGTTTAGTTTTACTCTGATGCTTGCCCAAAGACTCTGAAATCAGCTATAGGCCAGAGTTTATGTCCTCAGTAAAGAGGGACTACTTCAGAGTGCAGCAGAAATCGATTTCAACACAAAGAAGATGAAAATATGCTTAGTAAAGAAAACAGTGAGTGAGCCCCTCTAAGATTCAGACAGTGCATTACTTACGTAGATATTAAAAGGTTGAGTAGCCAAAGGTAACAGTTCTTCTTGTCCCTCGCATTGGGAAAAAACGCAAAAGGGGCCAGACTGCAACATGGATTATAGGACACCCTATTTCTGGGGAGTCAATACTGTCCTGAAGCTCAACAGTTTTATAGCCTATAGCTGTACCTCAAAAGAGAGAGGCAGAAAGACTCACACCTCATCAAAATCCAGGAGGCAACAAAAAACTCTTAGGGTAATCTTCTGCTAGATAAGAAGGTGAATGGGAAATGCTATGGTAACAGCTTCTCAGAAGGCTTCCATGCTCTCATGCTCTGGAAAATCAACAAAAGACATTCCTCAGTGACTCAGATGAGCTGATGTTCAAGTCTAGCCTACATGGCCAATGTGATACATGCAAAGTTGTTGTGGTGCTAGAAAGGAGCTGTTTCCCCAAAAAGGACTATGCTAGGTATTTTAGCCTACTGACACTTGAAAGAGTACATTTGTGGATATGGACTTCTAAAGTCTTTGCTTCAGCAACTTAAATCATAGCAGTGGACTGAGTCCTGACTTCCAGGATGCTTTTTTAGTTCAGAAGCAGATGGGTCCATGAGACTACTAACCCAAGATCCAGCAGAACAAGAGTTAATTATATAGGACTGAATGACCTGATGAGGATGGCTGTAGTTTTTGTTTAGAATATTGTTGATACTGTTTTCATCTATATTCTGGATATACAATGTGACCCTATATCTTTCTGACACTATCTATAACCTCTAACGATTTACTACGTACTGCATTTGTAAATTAAAATAAAACATTTGTAAATGACGTTTTTCCTCACTGACCCCCAACCCTCTGTAGAATTTACAAACTCTAATTGGGTCTTCTCACTTTTAATTGCAATATAATGATTTGCACAGATTCAGTAATAACGTGTGCTCCTTGGAGCATGGTAGCAATGAAGGTGAAATAGGACATGCCCCCACCTGTGGGTGGCTGGGGGTGCCCTATGGCCCCATCGACTACAAGTAGAACCTGTTGGGTAAGAGGATGTCTGCTGTGGGCTTTGGGACATTGCTCTTAGGATACTAGAGCAGGACAAAGTGGAACCAGGAAGGCAGGAGACTGCAGATTGAGGACTTGGAGGACTGCATTGTGCTGATGCCACTGTTGCAAGCAGAGAAGGATGAGAGGGTCCTGAAGATGCTTCGGGAGAACCTGGAGAAGGAGGCCATCATCATGAAGGACGTGCCTGACTGGAACGTAGGCAAGTCTGTGTTCCACATGGTGCACTGGGTGACCCCCATGATGGGTGAGCTCATGGGCTGTACATGAACAAGGAGATACTCAATGCCAACTATGGCTTCATTTGATACATGTAGGGGCCTGGACCCCTCAGACCACTGGACCCTTGCACCCTCCCTACTGGGAAAGAATAAATGCTCTGGAGGCCAGCCAAAAAATGTGTGCTCCTTTTTAACTGGATATAATTAGAAACTTTGGTTATGCAACTATACCATATTTGAGAATGATATTCATTTAATCGGGTATGACCAGCTATAGTTAGAGCATTAAGGTTGACTCTAAAGAACCCACTGAAGAAAACTGGTTTGCTACTTGGCTGACGGTGTCTCCAGTCTTTTAGGTGAGAAAGGAACTCTGCCTTATAGGCTAGTCAGGAACTCTGAGATAGTTTGATAACCTTGAGAAAAGAGTTTCCCCAATTTATACATCTTGTAGGTGGTGAAGTCTGGGGGAGAGAGTTTCTTGGCTTTTCTTGCTAGCCTTAGGATAGGTAAATAATAAGAGGCTTTTAAAAGTACAATGTAAAAAACCCATAGCTAACATCATACTCAATGGTGAAAGACTAAAACCTTTCCTTCAAGATCAGGAACAAGACAAGTTTGCCCACTTTCACCACTTCGGTTCAACATAGTATTGAAATTTCTATTCAGGACAGTTAGATAAGAAAAATAAATTAAAAGCACCCAAATTGGAAAGGAAGATGTAAGATGATCTCCGTTCACAGATGACATGCTCTAATATGTAGAAAAACCTAAAGATTCCACAAAAAACCTGTTAGAACTAATAAACTAATTCAGCAAAGTTGTGGGATATGAAATCAATACATAAAAATCAAGTTTGGAAGACTTAATATTGCTAAGATGTCAATACTACCCGAAGTGAACTATAGATTGATGAAATCCCTGTCAAAATTCCAATGATACTTCTTGCAGAAATAGAAAAAAATTATCCTAAAATTCATATGGAATCTCAAGGGACCCTGAAGAACCAAAATAATCTGTAAAAAAAAGTTGGAGGTCTCATACTTCTTGATTTTAAAACTTACTACAAATCTACAATAATCAAAACAGTGTGGTGTTGGCATAAAGACAGACCTTTAGATCAATGGAACAGAACAGAGAACCCAGAAATAAACCTTCACACATATGATCAATTGATTTTTGACAGGAACGGCAAAACCATTCAATAAGAAAAGAATAGTCTTTTCAACAAATTGTTCTGGGAAAACTGGGTATCCATATGCAAAAAAATGAAGTTGAACTCCTGCCCTATACCACATATAAAAATTAATTCAAAATGGATTTAAGATCTAAATTTAAGAACTGATATTATAAAACTCCTAGAAGAAAAGATAGGAGAATATCTTTATGACACAGATTTGGCAATTGGATGAACCTGATATGCAAGGGAAAGGAGCCAGTCAGAAAACACTACATATTGCATGATTCCATTCTTATGAAATGTCCAGAACAGGCAAATCCATAAAGACAGAAAACAGAATAGCGGTTGCTGAGGAGAATGGGGAGTGATGTCTCCGTTGCTGTGTCTGAAGGACTCCTGCCCACCTCAGGGACCTCCTTCTGTCCATGGCTACAGGGGAAGACAGGCTTCAGGTGGATGCAGTGGCAGGCTTGCAGGAGGAGCAAGTCTTTCTGTACCTGGAGTGAGAAGACCTGGATTGGAGCTCCTCCTCAGATGCTCACACCCAGCATCCTTCAGGCAAGCTGCTTCATCTTCCATCACATTGCTACTCAAAATGTGCCCGCTGGGCTGGTGCTGATCCACAAACTGTTAGCCTCCCACAACAGCCTAAACACAGAGATTGAAAGAAGCATTTACAAACCTCAGTAGCAATCTGACTGAGTGGCTTCATGTCTGTTGAATTTAATAATAAACAGGTTGAGCTCATTTAAAAAAAAAAGTATCAGAGGCGCTTCCCCCTCAATTTCCCGGGTGGAATAACCAAGGAAGACACGTATTGGCTTATCTTGAGACACCTCCTCATATAGAGGCCCAATGGCTGTGGCTCAGAGGCTGCAGGTCCATCAGAGGCTGACTCAGAAATGTATGTGGTTGTTCTAATTGGATGCTCCATAATACCCATAATGTTGTAAGTAATTAAGTTCTGACCTTTCAAGAATGAAAGGTTATAGCCTGAAAAGAACAAAGATAAATCTGAATGAGTTAAGAGTAGCAGCTTCAGCTGGGAGGGGCCCTGAATAGGTGTTGTTTCTTGAACTTTTGGATTTAGACATTTCTGTACTGAGTTTGGGTTCTTGCTTATGCTTTTCAAATAATTTCACAATTACGAACAGCATTGAAAAAGTTTGATTTGTATATGCCTGTCCTATTATTGATATTTTTCCCGTGTTGTTGCTTATAATTTGTTAGTGTGAAGCAGTAGCCATTCCCTCATTTCATCTCAATAACCACAGCATTACATCATGATTGCTCACTAGGTACCTTTTACCTCAATCATCTACTCATAGGAATAATCAGATGTACTCAATTCCCACTCTGGTCTTCAACATCAAACTTTGTCTTCCTTTTTTTTTTTCTTTCCCAGATTTCATAGGTGTCTCTCACACTTCCACTCCAAGTGTCCCATCCACAGCCCAATTATGGTGCATTTTATTTTTTTTAAGATTTTATTTATTTATTTATTTGAGATAGACGAGAGTGAGAGAGAGCGCCCTGGGATCACGACTGGATCCGAAGGCAGACAGATGCTTAATTACTGAGGCACCCAGGCGCCCCTGGATTCAAGTTATTAAAATGACTTTTTACATAATACGATGTGTATGGGACCAATATGACAGATAAATTTGAAAAACATCTGTATGTCATATTGACAAACATGGGCATTTTATTTTTTTAATTTAATTTAATTTTTTCAGTGTTCCACGATTCATTGTTTATGCACCACACTCAGTGCATTTTAAAGCAGCAGTAATTAGTATGATAGAAATTAGCTGACTCGTAAAATACAGTTCTATTTTTCTTTAAGATTTTATTTAGTTATTTGAGAGAGATAGAGATAATGAGAGAGAGCACGGGGAGGAGAGAGAGAACCAGGCTCCCCGCTGAGCAGAGAGCCCCGTTGCAGGGCCCCATCCCAGGACCCTGGGATCATGACCAGAGCTAAATGCAGATGGTTAACCCATTGATCCACCCAGGCACCCCAAGTTCTTTTTTTCTATGGTCTACAGTTCTTTCTCTGAAAAGGCTATCTGTATGCGTGTGTGTGTGTGTGTGTGTGTGTGTGTGTGTGTGTGTGTGTGTATTCATTGGAGCAATGTTAATAGTGAAAATATGGAACATTTTTATTGTTAATGGGGGTTTGATTAAATAAAATGTGATAAATCTAAAGAGTAGAATCACATGCAACAATTGAAATGCATAGATAGTTCTATGTATACTGACATGCGAATGTGCTGAAGATAAACTAAGTGGAAGAATCAAGTAGTCGAACAATATATATGGTATAATTCCACTAAATATAAAAATTGTGTGTATGAAATAAGCATAGAAAAAATTTAATACATAACATGCAGATCTACTTTCTACATTATATGTTTATGTTTTTCTGAAAAATTTTAAAATATTTATTTATTTATTTTAGAGAGAGAGAGTTCACAAGCAGGGGGAGGGGCAAAGGGGGGGGGAAGCAGACTCCTCACTGAGTGCTGAGCCCCACACAGGGCTCAATCTTAGGACCCTGAGATCATGACCTGAGCCCAAATCAAGAGTCAGATGCTTAACTGAGCCACCCAGGTGCCCCCTGAAATTTTTATAATTAACAACTAGTTAAATTTTAGCTATGCGTATCAAGAAACCTTAAAATTTTCATAACTTTAGATCTGCCAATTCAATTTCTTAGGATAAATCCAAAGATGGGGTGCCTGGTTGGCTGAGTTGGTAGAGTGTGCAACTCTTGATCTCTGGGTAATGAGCTCAAGCCCCATATTGGGGGTAGAGTTTTATTTTATTTTATTTTATTTCATTTTATTTTTTAGAGTTTACTTAAAAAAAAAGAATAAATCCAAAGAAAATGACCAGAGAAATGCACGAATATATAAATACAAAAACATCCCTAATAGAGAAAAAAATTATGTGAGCTTAATTCAATCTGTTGAATACAAAATCTATAGAATAAAATACTTTGAAATCACCAAAATTATGACAGATTTTTTTATAACAGCTTTGATTCTCATAGCATATAATTTATCCATTTAGAGTGCATGATTCATTGGTTTTTAGTCATTCAGAGTTGTGCCACCATCACCACAATGTATCTTAGAACATTTTCATCACCCCAAAATGAAAGTATATCATTCATTAGCAGTCACTACTCATTTTACCCTAACTTTCCCTAATCAAGCCCTAAGCAACTATTAATCTTTCTGTCTCTAAGAATATGCCTAGTCTAGATGTTTCATACTAATGGAATCATACCATATGTCATCTTTTTATTTTTTTTAGTGTGGAGTGCCTGGGAGGTTATAATTACCTATCTATCTGTCTATCTATCTATCTATCTATCTATCTATCTATCTATCTATCTAATCTATCATCTATTTATCTCCAGTATAATGAATGTACAGTGTTATATTAGTTTCAAATATATAATATAGTGATTAAACAATTCTATATATTACTCAGTGCTCATCATGATAAGGTACTCTTAATCTCCTTCACCTGTCCCCCACCTATCTCCCCTCTGGTAACCACCAGTTTGTCCTATATATTTAAGAGTCCAGGGGCACGTGGGTGGCTCAGTGGGTTAAGCATCTGCCTTCGGCTCAGGTCATGATCCCAGGGTCCTGGGATCAAGCCCAGCTTCAGGTTCCCTGATTCGCAGGGAAGTCTGCTTCTACCTCTCCCTTTGTCCCTGCTGATGTGCTCACTCCCTCTCTCTTGCATAAATAAATAAATTAAAAACCTTAAAAAAGAGTCTGGGGTTTTTTTTTTGTCTCCTTTTTTTTCTTTGTTCATTTGCTTTGTTTCTTAAATTCCCCATATGAGTGAAATCACTCATGTGACTGGGTTCTTTTACCATTTTCTACAGTGCCCACACCATTTGACATTTCCACCATCAGCGTGTGATGGTTCCTATTTCTCTACATATTTGTCAATACATGCTATTATCTGTCTTTTATGAGTATAAAGTGTTATCTCATTGTGGTTTAGATTTGCATTTCCCTGATGGCTAATGACGTTGAACACATTGTGCTTATTGGCCACTTGTATATTTTCTTTGCATAAATATATATTCAGATTCTTTGCTCATTTCAAAATTGAGCTGATGGGCATTTAGGATGTTTCCATATCTTGGCTATTGTGAATAATGCTGTGATAAACAAGTGAGTGCAGATATCTCTTTAATATCCTGTTTTCCTTTTCTTCAGGTAAATACCCAGAAGTGGAATTGCTAGATCATATGCTAGTCTATATTTAATTTTTTAGAAAACATTTGAGGAACTACCACATTGTTTTCCATTGTGGTTGAACTGATTTACATTTCCATATCAATAGTGTACAAGTCTTCTTTTCTCCACATCCTCACCAACACTTATCTCTTCTCTTCCTGATGATAGCCATTCTAACAGGTGTGAGGTGATATCTCACTGTGGTTTTGATTTGCATTTCCCTGATGGTTAGTGATGCTGAACATCTTTTCATGTATCTGTTGGCCATTTGGACATTTTCTTTGGGAAAATATCTACTTAGTTCCTCTGTTCATTTTAAAATAAGATTGAGTTTCTTTGGTTTTGAATTGTATGAGTTCTTTATATAGTTTGGATATTAACCCCTTATCTGATGGATGGTTTGCAAATATTTTTTTCTCATTCTGTAGGCTTTTTCTTTTTGTTGGTTGTTTCTTTTTCTGTGCAGAAAATGAATGGGATAAAGAAGATGTGGTATATGTATACAATGGAATATTATTCAGCCCTGAGAAAGAAGGACATTCTGCCATTTGTGACAATATGGGTAGATCTTGAGGACATTATGCCAAGTGAGACAAGTCAGACAGAGAAAGACAAATACTGTACAATATCACTTATATGTGGCATCTAAAACAGCCAAACTTGTAAAAATAGAGAGTAAAATGGTACTTACTAGGGCCTAAGAGGTGAGGGGACAGGACAGATGTTGTCTAAGGTTACAAACTTACAATGACTAGTAATTAAGTCCTAGAGATCTAATGCACAGTACAGTGAATATAGACAACAATATCAGACTATAATCATTAAAGTTACTAAGAGACTAGATTGTAATTATTCCAACCACTAATAAGAAATGGTAATTATGTTACATGATAGAGGTGCTAATTATCGCCACAGTGGCAACCATATTATAATATATACTTTATTAAATCAACGTGTTGTACACCTTAAATTTAAGTGATGTTATAGGTCAAATATATTTCAATTTTAAAAAGCCTCAAAATCCCTAAAGTAAAATTGGGTTATCTGTTTCCTTACCAAGTTGCAATAGTTAGTTCCTTATATAGTCTAGATATAAGTTCCTTGTCAGATATATTACTTTCAAAAATTGTCTTCCATTCTGTGGGTTGTCTTTTCACTTTCTTGTTGTTGTCCTTTGAATCACAAAAATTTTACATTTTGATAGAGTCCCATTTATCTCTATTTCTTTTGTTGTCTGAGATTTTGGTGTCATATCTAAGAGACAATTGCCTAATCCAAGGTCATGAAGAATTACATCTCTATTTTCTTCTAAGAGCTTAATAGTTTCAGCTTTTACATGTAGGACTTTGATTTATTTTAATTTAACTTTATTTTTTTAAGTTAGCTGTATGCTTAGAGTGCGGCTTGAACTCAGGACCCTGAGATAGAGAGTTGCATGCTCTACTGACTGAGACAGTCAGGATCCCCAGGACTTTGATTTATTTTTGAGTTTTTTGTATATGGTTAGAGGTGGAGGTCCAAATTCATTTCTGCATGTAGATATTTAGTTGTCTCAGCACCATTTGTTGAAAAGACCATTCTTTAGCCATCGAATTTTCTTTAGACTCTGGTTGACAATCCATGACTGTAAATGTGAAGGTTTATGTCTGGATTCTAAATTCTATTTCATTGGTTTATACGTCCTTATGCCAGTACCGAACTGTCTTGATTCCTATAATTTTACAGTGAGTTTAGAAATCCCAAAGTGTGAGGCCTCCAACTTTGCCCTTCTTTTTCAAGATTGTTTTGTCTATTCTGGGTTTGTTGCATTTTCATGTGAATTTTGGGATCAGGTTGTAAATTTCTGCAAACAAAGCAGCTGAGATTTTGACAGAGGTTGCATTGAATCTGTAGATCAATTTGGGAAATGTTACCCATCTTAACAATATTAGGTCTTCCAATCTATGAATATAAGATATCTTTCCATTTATTTAAGTATTCTTTAATTTCTTTGAACATAATTTTATAGTTTTCAGTGTACAAGTCTTAGACTTTTTAATAAATTTATTTCTAAGTGTTTTATTCTTTCTGATGCTATTTTTTTAAGATTTTATTTATTTATTTGACAGAGAGAGAGAGAGATCACAAGTAGGCAGAGAGGCAGGCAGAGAGAGAGGGGGAAGTAGGCTCCCTGCTGAGCAGAGAGCACTATGTGGGGGCTGGATCCCAGGACCCTGAGATCATGACCTGAGCCAAAGGCAGAGGCTTTAACGCACTGAGCCACCCAGGCGCCCCTTTTTGATGCTATTTTAAATGGAAATGTTTTCTTACTTTCCATTTCAAATTGTTCACTCCTAGCATATAGAAATAAAATTAATTTTTATATATTGATCTGACCTCATTTATTAGTTCTCATAGTTCTCTAGTGGATTTCTTGGGATTTTCTATATACAAGGTCATGCCATCTGCACATAAAGGAAGTTTTATTTCTTTCTTTACAATCTGGATGCCTTTTATTTCATTGTCCTTGCCTATAAGAACTTGACTGTAGATCAGAAAATAAGGATTTTCATTTTTCTTTAACTATTTAATTATACAAATGTAATTTCCATAATAACCTATTTTTCACTACTGACCAGAGATGGATTCTTATCACATACTAAAAACCTTTATACTTGGGTATGTTGTGGGATCTCTGTGTTTTATTCTTCCTGCTATGCTTATTCCAATACCACACTGAGTTGAGCGTATAGCTTTATAAATCATTCTGCTTCCTTGAAGTGTGAGTTCCTTTATCAGGTATAAATGAATTCTGGGGGTGCCTGTGGCTCAGTCGGTTAAGAGTCTGCCATCAGCTCAGGTCATGATCCCAGGGTCCTGGGATCAAGCCCCACATCAGGCTCTCTGCTCAGTGGGGAGCCTGTTTTTCCCTCTCCCTCTGCTTTCCACTCTGCCTACTTGTGTTCTCTCTCTCTGTCAAATAAATAAAATCTTACAAAAAAAAGAAAAGAAAAATAAATAAATAAATGAATTCTGCACCAGGTAAGATAAAGTAGCTAACACAGTTCCTAGCACATAGGTAGCATTCTCTAGAGGACAATACCACATCCTGTGACTATCCTTTGTGTCCCACCACCCATAGTAATTGGGGATTATAAATAGTTAATAATTTCTACTGTGTATTGAGAACCCAACATTTTAATTATTTTTCTTAACCAAACATCCAAGGATAACCAGGGTAAACAAATGTATTAAGAAGACTGTGTAACTAAATCTGTATGATGGACAATTGTGATATTCCGTTTTTTCCATTATAAACAAAGCCTACATAATTAAATACTGTAGCCCCAGTTCCAGCAAAGAATAAATGCATAATAAACAGTTAATATGGGAATTTTTAAAATATAAAGCATTTTTTAAAAAAATAAGATTATAGTTTAGCACATTATTAATTCTTTCCATGGGTAAATATTAGAAGCCAAATTACTGAACTAAAATATCAAATATTTTTATTTTAAAACAATTTACCAGCTTACTTTTCAGAATATTTTTTACCATTCCACTCAACTAGAGCAGGGAAGAGTGTATGTGTCCCCAGTCCCTTAAGAAATTGGTATACAGGGTGCCTGGGTGGCTGAGCCATTAAGCGTCTACCTTCTCCTCAGGTCATGATCCCAGGGTCCTAGTATTGAGCCCTGCATCAGACTCCTTGCTCGGTGGGAAGCCTGCTTCTCCCTCTCCCACTCCCCCTGCTTGTGTTCCCTCTCTCGCTGTCTCTCTTTCTGTCAAATAAATAAATAAATAAATAAAATATTTTTTAAAATAGTGAAAATGATACTACTGTTTAAAAAAAATTGGTATACATGTTCAGGTAGTCAAATCTATCAACGTTCTCCTTAATTGTTCATGTCTCTGTTGTTATATTTTTAAAGGCCTTCCACACAAAAATCTTAAACATAGACTACTTATTCAGAGCTTGTTATAACAAGGGACTCCGCCACCATTACTTATGATTGGCAGAGACTGAGTCTCTGGGGAGTGGAAAAGCTTTAGCTCCAACAAAAGAGAAGACTAAGTATTCTCTGATTGGAGGTTGTTGGCATGGGGAAGCTGGAAGCAGACTAACTAAAAGCGGGACATCTTATATGATTGGTTTGGGGAGTATATTTGGATTTCTCTTGGGGCGGGCAAAAATAGGGAGGCTGGCAGTCAATGATCAGGTCCTGAAGATTGCTTCAGAGGCTAGGGTTTGGCTTCCTAGGCTGCTTGCTGCAGAGGTTGTGGGTCCCAGTTCTATTGTCATGTATGCTCAGGTCATTGTCCGTTGTATATTTAGTCGCTCACTTATAAAAAATATTAATCGTTCCTTTATTCTGCTTCAAATACGATTTTATTTTTAGATTTAAATAATTAGAAAATTTATGTTTGCACATGCCAGGAAAAAGGAACAATTTTATCTTGAGGGGAATATTTTTCCTAATTTTTTCTAAAGTGCAATATTCTGGGGCGCCTGGGTGGCTCACTCCGTTAAGCCTCAGACTCGATTTTTGCTCAGGTCCTGATCTCAGAGTGGTGGGATGGAGCCCTGCATGGGCTCGGAGCTCAACGGGGAGTCTGCTGGATAGTCTCTCTCTCTCCCTTTCCTTCTGCCCCTCCGCCCTAAAATAAATAAATACAACTTTAAAAAATTAAACTAAAAAATAAAGGGCAATATTCTACGTACCACATGAAAGTTCACATTCATACGATTTCATTGGCTGGCTCTAGCTCTTTCAATGGAAATTAAGAGCAATATGGTCAAGACTCCTCCTCCGACCGCCCAACCCATTAAAAAAAAGCCTCTGTGGTTTTTATTAAAATTATTTCTTCGACCACCTCAAGAAGAGAAAAAGGACAAAAGGGCCCAGAGAGGTGAGAGGGAAAGCGCTCCAGAGAGCGGTGGGGTGACTGGCAGACGCCGGCTGGTGGGCGGGGCGGCAGGGGGGAGAGGGGGAGGGGGGGCGAGCTCCGGTGACGCGACGCTCACGTGACCGTCGGGGCGCAGATGTGGGCACCAGTCCGGGAGCCCGCCCTCTTCCCCTGCGGTCGGATCCGGAGCGGTCTGCGAGCTCCTAATTGTTGCTCCTGGTTCTTTCAGGTCAGTGTGAGGGCCTTCGTCGCCTCCTGCGGAACCCTGGAATGGGGGGTGAGGCACGAACACGGAGAGGAAAAAGGGTGGAGATGGGGTCCGGGTTGAGGGAAGCTGGCCGGAGTGTAGATAGAGATGGCGGTGGGAAAATGGCTAAAGGGGAGCTAGCGACCAATCGGCGGACGGCGGGCAGAGCGGACACCCCTAGTACCCGCGTCCCCTTTCTTCGCGCCTCCTTCTCGCTGCCCTCCGTCCATTTTGGAGCCGGAGCTGGTGAGCTGGGGGGCGCCCCGCCAGTGAGACAGTGGAAATAAACCCTCCTCTACCACTCTATGCGTAGAGAAAAAAAGTTGACCTCAAGGGTGGGGAGGCGAGTTGCCTCCGGGGAGAAGGACGCAGAGATCCAAAATTAGTTTGGAAAACATCCTGGTCTGGCGCCCGAGGCGTGAAAAGAAATGGCGGCTGGGGTGCGGGGGGCGGAGTAGATGGGGGAGGGAAACGTTGGATGAGGAGGACCGGGATTCGGGAAAGGGGCTGAGTCCCTGTGCATCCACCCAAACGCGCAGCCCCTGTCTCCTGTCTGTCTGCAGGTCTGCGTGTCTGTTCTCAGCACTCTGCAAGGCTACAAAAGGAGGAGGAATCTGTTCAGAATTCCTGCAGGTCAGTGAAGGAGGGGGTCTCTGGACAGCGACCCAAAAGGGTGGGGAGTGTGGAGAGTACAGCACCAGCAGAATATGGGGCGCCAGTTCCCAGCTCTTATACACACTCTGCCGTGCTGAGCAAACGTAGAGAAAATGGCAGGGCCTGCTGGAGAAATGGTTGGCTCACATGTGTGAGGGGAGAGGGTGGGCAGAAAGCACACTTAAAGGCCCGGCCAGGTCAGGGGAACCCTGACAAGGGGAGAGATGCCTGTACTATCCGGACATGTGCTATCCGGACCCCAAGCCCTCAGTTTCCCTCGTCTCCTCTTTGTCTCCTCTTCTCCCCACCCCAGGACAGGAAAAGGAGGGGAAATCTCAACATGGAAAAACTCTGCAATGAAAATGATGGAATGACTGAGAACGAAGAAAAGATGGAATACAAAGAACAGTCACAGGATGCGGGAAAGCCAGAAGTGGCTTGTACTTCGGAATACAAGGAAAAGTTAGATAAAGGGACAATGACAGAAGATGAGGAAATACTAAAAGATAAAGAAAAGCCAGAGAGTATGACAAAGCCAAAAGATGGAAAGCCAGAGAACGAGGGAAAGCCAGAGAGCGGGGGAAAGCCAGAGAGCGAGGCAAAGCCAGTGAGTGAGGCAAAGCCAGTGAGTGAGGCAAAGTCAGAGAGCGAGGAAATGCCAGAGAGCGAGGAAATGCCAGAGAGCGAGGAAATGCCAGAGAGCGAGGCAAAGCCAGAGAGCGAGGCAATGCCAGAGAGCGAGGCAAAGCCAGAGAGCGAGGGAATGCCAGAGAGCGAGGGAATGCAAGTGAGCGAGGCAAAGCCAGAGAGCGAGGGAATGCAAGTGAGCGAGGCAAAGCCAGAGAGCGAGGGAATGCCAGAGAGCGAGAGAATGCAAGTGAACAAAGCAACGCCAGTGATCGAGGCAAAGCCAGAGAGCGAGGCAAAGCCAGTGATCGAGGCAAAGCCAGTGATCGAGGGAATGCCAGAGAGCGAGGGAATGCCAGAGAGCGAGGGAATGCCAGTGATCGAGGCAAAGCCAGTGATCGAGGCAAAGCCAGAGAGCGAGGCAAAGCCAGAGAGCGAGGCAAAGCCAGAGAGCGAGGCAAAGCCAGAGAGCGAGGCAAAGCCAGAGAGCGAGGGAAAGCCAGTGATCGAGGCAAGGCCAGTGAACGAGGGAAAGCCAAAAGAAGAAGGAAAACCAGTGGGTGAGGGAAAGCCAAAAGAAGAAGGAAAACCAGTAAGTGAGGGAAAGCCAAAAGAAGAAGGAAAACCGGTGGGTGAGGGAAAGCCAAAAGAAGAAGGAAAACCAGTGAAGGAGGGAAAGCCAAAAGAAGGAAAACCAGTGAATGAGGGAAAGCCAGTGAATGAGGAAAAGCCAAAAGAAGAAAAGCCAGCCATCGAACCAAGGGTTGCAGGAAAGCGCCCAGCTGGGGATGATGTACCCAGGAAGGCCAAAAGAAAAACCAACAAGGGGCTGGCTCAGTGCCTCAAGGAATATAAGGAGGCCATACACGATATGCATTTGAGCAATGAGGAGATGATAAGAGAATTTGACGAGATGGCCAGGGTAGAGGATGAGGTGAAGAAAACCAGACAGAAATTGGGGGGGTTTATGTGGATGCAAAAAAGTTTACAGGACCCCTTCCACCCGAGGGGCCCAAGGGAACTCAGGGGTGGGTGCAGGGCCCCACAGAGGGGATTTGAAGACATTCCTTTTGTGTAGTGCCCCTGGCAGGCATTTGCCCAGGCCCTGTGCTTTAACCTTATACTAATACTTGCTTTAGCTGTCACTCTGTTACCCAACTGCAGCCTTTGGTGTTTCAGTAGCAGATTTTTGTCCATTGCATGGAAAACTGTTTATGGCATATTGTAAAATTAAAAAGAAAAAAGTTTGGTGAACCAGATATATGGCATCAGTCCATTTTTATAAAACTTAAGAAGGTATTTAACTAGTGATCTATGTACAGAGAAAACTCTGAAAGCTATGTCCTGGTTATCTGTGGGTGATTTATTTTTTGTTCTTTTTTGTTCATTGTATATTTTCTCCTAAAACATAGATTACTTTCATCACGAAAACAATGTATACCAAGCAATCAAAACAACTATTCATTTAGCTCATGAATGTAGTGGAGACACCAAAAATTCTTGGTCAGGATATAAAATGTTTCGTTAAATTCATGTTTGAGACTGGAAGCTGGAAGAATCAACCTGGCCGATACTACAGATCCATTGCTGTAACAAACAGCCTTGTCATCTGTTGAATGGGGTAAAACTTGCCTTCCAGGGTCGTGGAGAAGATCAGATGAGGTAATGAGTGTGAGCTGTGTTGGGCTGGCTCCTACCCTTTGCCCTGCAGTAGCAGAACCAGAATTCTGTCAGATATTTGGGGGAGGTATAAGAGGCCTCACTTGTGTCCAGGAAGAAGTCCGATAAAAGGGTGCCACTCTCCCCTGGGTAATGCCATGTCTCTTGGGCACTGTGCCCCTTCTCAGGGGCTCTGTAACCTCCTGAAGCCCTCACTGCTACTGGTGGGCTGGAGACCGTGATGGACTAAAGCAACACTGTCTCAACAGAAAGGTGGAGAATTCTCTACCTACAGCAGATTTACCCTAATTCAGGTGGGTAGTACCCAATTGTCATTGGCCGTTGATATTTTATAGAGTTTTTAAAAAACACTCTTTTCCAGAATTTTTGTCAGTCTGTGTTTTTGCATACAGCCATCTCCACTGGATTTAGATACTGCAGATTGAGCCAGAAAAATCTGACCAGATGCTGTGCTATTGTCACCTGTTAATTTCATGTCTGCTGACACTTTTTTCTTAGGAGGAATTGTCTCTCAGGAAGTTCCTGTCAAGCCCTGCCTTACCATTTCAACAGATCCATCTACCTATGTGATTCCCCCTTTGCCCTGCCCCCCCACCCCAGCTCTTCATTAGCTTTTTATTTGCTTTTAGTGTTTTTTGAATAAACTTTTATTTTAGAAGTTAATGACTTAGAGAATTATTGCAAAGATGGTACATAGTTTCTGTATACCCCATACACAATATCCTCTATTAACATCTTACATTAATATACATTTGTCACAGAGAACCAATATTGACCAAATAATACATTATTATTTACCAAAGTACTTACTAAATTCCTTCAATTTTTCCCTAATGCCCTTTTCTGTTCCAGGATCCTATCCAGGTTACCACCTTACATTTAGTCATCTTGTCTCCATAGGCTCTTTTTGGCTGTGACAGTTTCTCATTTTCCCTGTTTTTGATGCCCTTGACACTTTTGAGAAGTACTGGTCAGGTATTTTGTATAATGTCCCTCAATTTCAGTTTGCTTGATTTTTTTCTTGTGGTTACACAGGCGTTAAGTGCTTTCAGGAAGAAGACCAGAGAGGTAAGTGCTATACTCACCACATTTATATAAAGGGTACATGTTATCGGGGTGCTCGGCTGGTTCAGTCCATAGAACATGCGATTCTTGATCTTGGGGTCGTGAGTTCAAGCCCCATGTTGGGTGTCTAGTCTACTTTTTTTTTTTTAAGATTTTGTTTATTCTTTGACAGAGGGTGAGAGAGGGAACACAAGCAGGGAGTGTGGGAGAGGGAAAAGCAGGCTCTCCCCTGAGCAGGGAGCCCGATGCGGGGCTTGATCCCAGGACCCTGGGATCATGACCTGAGCTGAAGGCACTTGCTTAACGTCCGAGCCACCCAGGCTCCCTGTCTAGTTTACTCTTTTAAAAAAGGGTACATGCTATCAATATTACCACTGTTGTCAACTTTCGTGACCTGGCTGAGGTAGTGTTTATTAGGATTCACCATGGTAAAGTTGCTCTTATTTCTCCCTTCCCATACTGTTCTCTTTGGAGGAAAGTCATTATGCACAGTCCATACTTAGGAAGGACTGAGTGGGATGTTAGGTTCCACCTACTTGAGGGTATCAGTATGGACTCTATTTTTTTAAGTTTTAATTTTAATTTCAGTTAGTTACCATACAGTGTTATATTAGTTCAGGTGCACAGCATAGTAATTCAACAGTTCCATACATCACCCAGTGCTCATCATGACAAATGCACTCCTTGATCCCCATCACCTATTTAACCCATCCCCGCACCACCCTCCCCTCTGGTAACCATCATATTCTCCATAATTAAGAGTCTTTCTTGCTATGTCTCGCTCAATTTTTTTCCCTTTGTTTGGTTTCTCAAGTTCTAAAGTTCTAAATACGAGTGAAAGCATATGGTATTTGTCTTTCTCTGACTTACTTCACTTAGCATAATACCCTCTAGGTCTACTCTCGGTGTAAATGGCAAGATTTCATTCTTTTTTATGGCTGAATAATACTCCATTGTTCCTCAAAAAGTTAAAATATAACTGCCTTACAATCCAGCAATCAATATTTATCTTATACTTTGGATTATAATGTAATACTACTTTACATATTTTCGTTGCTCTAGTTGTTCCAACTTTGGCCATTGAGAGCTCTTTCACTTGGCACTTGTATTTATTTAACATACCTCCTCCCATCACTGTGTGCATGTGTGTGCACGTCTATGTGTGTGTTTAACACTTTTTGGCACTACAAGATGGGGTAGTCTTGTATATTTCCTATCCAAGTCCGAGAATTTGCCATTTTTATAGGGGGCTCTGGTACCTTTGGTTAGAGAATGGTATCAAAACCAAGATCTGGGTGCTAAGAGTACTCATTACTATTGGGGTATCATTGCTTCTAGGCCCTCGCAGTTGACAGAGCAAGGAGATCTATCGATATGTAATAACTGGTGTGTATATATGCATGTTTATATGTTTACATCTTTAATTATTTTTATATATTTATATATAGAGAAATTTTTGCCTTTAGTTTTATAGACTCCAGTCACTTCCAAAGTTACCCCATGTCAACACCTTATTCCTCCATCCTTTTCAGTGGAGTTGTTTCATATATTTGTAATACACTTAGATTCTTTAGGCGCATTCTGCATTTGGGGAGTACTATTATTTATGGCATTTTTAAATTTCAAATTCCAGTTCATTGCTGGTATATAGGAAAGCAATTGACTTTTGTATATTAGCTTTACAGCCTTACAGATCTTGTAGCCAGGAGATTGTCAATGCTGTGGCATTTCTACATAGACAATCATGTCATCTGCAAAGAGACAGTATTATTTCCTCCATTCCAATCTGTATATGTTTTATTTCCTTTTTTGTGTGTTACTGCACTAGCTAGGACTTCCAGGATGATGTTTACTAGGAGCAATGAGAAAAGAATATCTTGCCTTGTTCCTGATATTAGGGTGAAGCATCCTCCTTACCCTTAAGTATGTTGTTACAGGTTTCTTATAGATATTCTTTATCAAATTGAGGTGTTCCCCTCTAATTCTATTTCGAGAACCTTTATCATAAGTGGGCGTTGGATTCTGTCATATACTTTTTCTGTATCAAGTGATAAGATTATATGATACATATTATTTAGGCTGTTTATGTGGTAGATTATACTGATTGATTTTCAAATGTTGAATAAGCTTCGCACGCATACAATAAATTCCACTTGTTAGGTGCATGATTTTTATACATTGTTGGATTCAATTTTCTGATACTTTGTTGAGGATTTTGTGTCTGTGTTCATGAGAGATACTGGTCTGTAGTTTTCCTTTCTTGTAATGCCTTCTATCTGGTTTTGGAATTAGGATAATATTGGCCTCAGAGAATAAATCAAACATTCTCTCTACTTCTGTTTTATGGAAGACACTGCGGAGAATTGGTATTATTTCTTACTCAGATGTGTGGTAGAATTCCCTGGTGATCTCTAAATGTTCACTGGTGATGCTTAAATGTTTGGTAGAATTTGGTCTTTGTGATTTTTATCTTTGGAAGGTTATGGATTATTGATTCAATTTCTTCAATAGATACAGGTCTATTAAGGTTATTGTTTTCTCCTTGTGTGAGTTTTAGTAGTTTGTATCATTGAAGGGGATTGGTTCATTGTATCTAAGTTATCAAATTTGTAGGCATAGAGGAGTTAATAGAATTCTTCATTATCTTCCTAATGTCCATGGAATCACTAGTGATAACCTCACTTTCATTTCCGATTTTGTTAATTTGGATCTTCTTTCTTTTTTCTTGATTATCCTGGCAAGAGATTTATCAATATTTTTTTACCTTTTCAAAGAATCGGCTTTTGGTTCTGTTGATGTTTTTTTTATTTTTTTTTGCTTTTGTTTTACTTGTATTGATTTCTAATTATTAATTTCTTTTCTTCTGCTTGCACTAGGTTTAAAATTACTTTCTTTAGTTTCCTCAGGAGAAAACTTAGGTTATAGATGTTAGATCTTTTTCATTTTCTCACATATTCATTTAAGCTAGAAATTTCCTTCTAAGCACTGCTTTTTCTATATCCCCCAAATTTTGATAGGTAAATTTTATTTTCATTGAGCTCAAAATATTTTTACATTTCTCTTGAATTTTTCCCTGACTCATGTGTTTAGAATTGTGTTAATTTCCAAATATTTGTGTTTTTCCATCTTTCTGTTGTTGATTTCAACTTTAATTCCATTGAAAGCATACTTTTATGATTTCTGTTCTTTTAAATTTGTTAAGGTGTATTTAATGGCCTAGAATATAGACTCTTAGTGAATATTCTATGTGAGCTTGAAAATAAAATGTGTTCTGATATTGGATGGAATGTTCTATAAATACCATTTAGATCAAGTTGATTAATAATGCTGTTCAGGTCAACTATATACTTACAGATATTTTGCCTGCTTAATCTGTCAATTGACTGGGGGTTGTTGAAGTCTGCAACTCTGATAATAGATTTGTCTGTTTTATCAGTTTTTGCCTCATATAGTTTGACACTTTTGTTAGGTACATACATATTTAGGGTTATTATGTGTTTGTTTTTTTCCATAATTGATCCCTTTGTCATTATGTAGTGCATCTTTTTTTTTATCTCTGATACTTTAATTGTTCTCAAGTTGCTTTATCTGAAATTATATAGCTATTCCAGCATTTTTTTTTTGGTAGGCTCTGTGCCCACTGTGGGGCTTGAACTCATGCTTTCAAGATTAAGAGTCAAATGCTGTACCCACTGAGCCAGCCAGGCATCCCTCCAGCATCCTTCTTTTGTCCATATTTCTTTTGATTTAGTATGTATGGTGGTATATATCTTTCTCCATTGCTTTACTTATAACCTTTCAGAATGTTTATTTATTTTAAAGATTTTATTTATTTATTTGCCAGAGAGCACAGCAGGGGGATCGGCAGGTAGAGGGAGAAGCAGGCTCCCCTCTGAGTAAGGAGCCCGTTGCAAGACTTGATCCTAGGACCCTGGGATCATGACCTGAGCCAAAGGCAGATGTTTAACCGACTGAGCCACCCAGGCGCCCAGAGTCTTTATTTTTAAAATGGGCCTCTTGTCCAAAACATATAGTTGGATTTTATTTGTCCATTCTAACAATTTCTGTCTTAAATGGGTGTATTTGGAGCATTCATATTTAAAATGATTCTTGACATACATTTGGATTAATATCAACCATGTGTAACTGTTTTCCATTTGTTTCCAAGGTTTCTTTTTCTGCCTTCTCTAGTTTTGAGTATTTTACATGATTCCATTTGTCTTCTCTTAGTGTATCACTTATATTTCTTTTAAAAAATTTTTTAGTGATTTCCCTCAAGTTTACAATATATATTTTTAACTAGATTTACTTTCAAAGAACATTCTTCTGTTTCACTTATATGTAGTGTAGATACCTTATTACAGAGTATTCATCATTCATTTCACTTATCCATATGCTATAATCACTAAATATATTGTTAATATTAATACTTTAGACATTTATCTTTTGTATCACTTAATAAGAATAAGAAATAATTTCATTATACTTTCATGTATTCCCTTCCACTGCTCTTTATGAATATTTGAGTTGCTGAACTAATTCGTGTTGCTGATTAATTTTCTTTTGCCTAGAGAAAATGTTTTAACATTTCTTTAATGGAAGGTTTGCTGGTCATCAGTTTTTATTTGAGAAAAATCTTTATTTCTCCTTCACTTTTGAAAGACAATTTTGCTGGATATAAAATTTTAATTTGGTGATTTTTTTTTTCCTTTCAACACTTTAAATATTTACACAGTTACAGAGATAGGAGTGTTAATGTTAAAATGAAAGTTTTGTTTATTTTTCCTTGTAGTTCTGTCAAATTTTGATTTATTTATTTGAGGTCAATCTAATAAGTGCATACACATTTTAAAATACCATAAAGTGACACTCATTATGTTTTGTAATGCTGTTTGTTTTGAAGTCTGTTTTGTTATTTACAATGTCTTCCTTTTGGTTACTGTTTTCATGTTAAAATTTTCTTCTGTACTTTTACTTTCAGTCTTTATGTATTTTTTATTTGAGATGTCTTTTGTAAACAGTATAACATTGTGTTTTTTCCAGTCTAAAAATCTTTTAATTGCTTTATGTAAATCATTTATATTTAATGTACTCACTGATATTAATAGATATAAGTTAACCATTGTATCAAGTTCCTTCTCTATGTTCCATCTAATGTATGTTAGTTTTCCCCTCTTTAGGATTATTTTCTTATTTTTGCTCCTCTATTAGCTTAGAAGTTTTACCTTAATGGTTTTCTGGCAATTAGAGCATACAATCTTGACTTATCAAAGGCTAATATTAATTTTGTACTTTTACTTCAGCCCTCTTGACTCGTATGTCATTTGTTGATATGAATTAACAAGGTCTTGCTAGTTTTATGTAGTATTGATTTAAGTTTACATACATATTTGTCTTTTTAATTGTTGTTTTTCCCTTTCTTATCTCCAGTATTCCATCTGGGATCATTTTCCTGTCATGTGAAAAATGCCCTGTAGCATTCATTATTTCCTTTGGTTCATGCCTGCTGATGGCAAACTCTTTTTGTTTATTTTTAAAGGTCTTTATTTCACCTTTAGTTTTGAAGGGTATTTTTGCTGGTTCTCAATTTTTTTTGGCTGGCATTTATTTTCTTTCAAGTTACTAAAGATATCATTCTACTATCTTCATACCTCCATTGTTGCTATTGAGAAGCCATCAATCAGCCTAACTTTTGTTCCTTTCAAGGGGTACTCTATTTTTCTGGCTACTTTTATGATTATCTCTTTGTCTTTGCTTCTCTGCAAGGTTACTATTATGCATCTGTGTGAGTTTCTTTTTATCCTGTTTGGGATATCTTGGACTTCTTAGATCTATGGATCAATGCCTTTCATCAGTTCTGAAAAATCCTCAGTTGTCTCTTCAGAGGTTGCCTCTGAACACTTCCATTTCTCTTTTCCTTCTGGAACTCCAAGTAAACATTTGTTAGATCTTACGCCCTCCCATCTGAATTTTCCATCTTTTTGACTACCTGTGCAGCCTATGGGTAGTTTCTTCTGAACATAATTTCTAGTTCTTTAATTCTCTTTTGAGCTGCATCTAATCTGCTATTAAAGCCATCCATTGGATTTCTAATTTCAGCTGATTTTGTTTTTTTCTTTTTTGTAGTTTTAGAATTCCCTTCCCCCCCCCCTTTTTCTGATTTCTAGTACCCTGCTGAAATTTTCAAGATTGGATTTTATTTATCTGAATTCACTAAGCATTGTGGTTTAATAGTCTATCTGATTCAGATAATTCAAAACTAATGGATCTGTTTGTGTTGGCTGTTGTCTCTACTGCTTCTTACTTATGATGTCTCTTTTAATTTGTATTCCTAATTATCTTTCTGTGTGGATATTGTACATGAACAATTGTTTGTTGAAATAATTTGGGGCCTAGGATGATGGACACTTACTCCAGAGAAGATTTTGTTTGCATTGGTCAGCACTTATAAGGGTTCTTCCTGTCTGGAACCACCAAAATCTATGTTCAAAGCTTAAAGTTTACCAGTCCAATTAGATGTTGCAAGGCCAAACTAAAAGACTTTGTGAGAGCTAGTTTATTTCCAGTTTATAATTACCCCTAAACTGAAACATTTGAGGTTCCCAGTATTATATGGGTGATGGTTTGTTAGGAAACCCCTCTCCTTGTAATGAGCCGTGGGGCTTTGATTTGCTGCCTTGAGTCAGCATTAGATTCAACTCAGTTTGGCACTGGTGTATGACTTAACCTCTATTCCTAACCACAGATGCCCTTGGGACAAACACAGTTAACCATGTACTAAAAGAAGACATGGGTGAATTCCTCTTTGACCTCATGTAGGAAAAGAATTCTTAACTATGAATCAAAATCTAGATGCAATAAAAGTTTGATAAATTTGACTACTTTTTTTAATGCATGGCAGAAATACACAATATACAAAGTAGAAACTAACAAACTGGAAGTAAATATTTGCAACATACAACATAAAGGCCTAATATTGTTAATGTATAAAGGGTACTGAAAATGAGGGGAGAAGAACCATCAGTCCAAAAAAATGTGAAAAGACATGAACAGACAATTTACAGTGATATTTAAATTGTTCCAAAAATGCAAAATAAAATGCCATTGAGATACTACTACTCACTTATCATGTTAGTGAAAATGAAAAAGTATTCTAACACATGTTGGAAAACGTGTGAAGAACCAAGCACTCTCCTTTTCTGCTGGTGGGAAAGCAAAAAATGGATCTAAGGCTCAGAGGAGGGAACAGCCTGGAGATGGAGATTTGAGAATCATCTGTGCTTAGAGGGAAATGAGCAGAAATCATTCAGGGAGAGAGAACACGGGGACAGAGAAGAGGTCCAGGAACACAGCTACTCAAGGTGGCAGTGCCGCTTCCTGGCGGTACTACTACCTGGGCTCTGGAGTCAGGCAGAGCCGGTCTTGAAAGCAGCCTGTGGGACTCAGTTGTTAAGTGCTCCTGGCAAAGTCGGGTAGCGTCCCTGTGATCAGCGGTCACATCTGGCAATGACGTACTTCGCAGAGGGATGCTGTGCCAGGGCCTGATGCGCCAGGTAAAGCACCTGCGGCCCGGAAGCCTCCCGGCTCCTGCTCTCTCCTTGATTCCCCCTTTGCCACCCCGCCCCCCACCGTGTGTGGTTGCTTGGTCCCTTGGGGATGGGGGTAAGGGGGCGGGGTGGGGGACCGAGCTCGGGTGACGCGGCGCTCACGTGACCGGCTGGGCGCCGACGTGGGCAGCAGCCCCCGCGCCTGCCCGCTCGCCCGCCCTGCGGTCCGGTCCCTGCGCTGTCCGCTCCCATCGCCTGCGCAGAACCAGCTCCCTGAGCTGCCCGGGCGACGGGAGAGGGGCGAGCGGGCTTCAGCGAGCCCGAGGAGGCGCAGGCCTGCCCCGGGCCCCGCAGGTCAGTGTAAAGGTGGGCATTGCTGGCGGCCATGGGCAGGGGTGGAGGTGGATGGGAATAGGAACCGGGAGCAGCGCGGTAGGATGGGGGTCCGGGAGGTCGGTGAGGAGGGGGATGCAGCGCGGACGTGGGCAGATGGGAAGGGAGCACCCCGCCGCCTCCTCGACGCCGCTCCTGTGCGCCCTCCATGCATTTTTGGACCTGAAATGGGGGGGCGCCCCTGCAGTGCGACAGTGAAATGTAGACATATTTTAGAAATAACCCCCCTCACACTCTGCACCTAAAAGGAAATACTGACCTCGGCGGAAAGGAGGTAGGGGTGGGCGGCTTGCCTGCAGGGAAGGGGGACACAGAGACCCAAACACTTTGGAAAGCATTCTGGTTTGGAGCCTGAGGCCTGAAAAGTAATGGCGGCTGGGATGCGGGGGAGGTAGGAGAGGAAAATGTTGCATGAGGAGAGCCCAGGTTCAGGACAGAAACTTCAGTTGGCTGAGCGCACAGCCCCTGCCCGTCTCCTGTCTGTCTGCAGGTCTGTCTGTCTGTCCCCAGCACTCTTCAAGGCTTTCTGGAAAAGGAGGAAGAACCTGTTTAGAATTCCTTCAGGTGAGTGAAAGGGTGGAGGGGCACTGGACAGGAATGGTAGGGGGAGGGTGTAGAGGGCACAGTGTGGGCAGAATTTGAGGTCCCCACCGCCCATCTCACCACCATGTATGTTGCACCCACCCCACCACACTGAGGGATGGTACAAAAGGTGGTAGGGCCTGCCAGGGAAATGGTTGGCTTTCAGGTGTGGGATGAATTATGGGGTCACGGGTGGGCAGAAGACACACTTGGAGGGCTTGGGCAGGTCAGGGGAACCCTGCCAAGAGGAAAGATGCCAGTACTATCAGCACCTACATTCCACCTCCAAGTCCTCAGTCTCCCTTGTCTCCTTTGACTTCTCTTACCCACCCCCCCATCCCTTTCTACCCCCCAGGACAAGGAAAAGAAGGAAAAATCTCAACATGGAAAAACTCTACAATGAAAATGAAGGAAAGCTGGAAATTGAGGGAAAGCCGGAAGATGAAGTAGAGCCTGAAGATGAAGGAAAATCAGATGAGGAAGAAAAGCTGGAAATGGAGGGGAACCCAGGGCATGAGGGAAAGCTCCAGAATAAGGGACAGCCAGATGATGGGGGACAACCAGAAGATGAGGGAAAGCAAGAAAAGCAGGGCAAGTCTGAAAATGAGGGAAAACCACACGGTGAGGGCAAGCCAGAATCCCTGGCAAACCCTGAGAATGAGCCACGGGCTGCCGAAAAGCGCCCAGCTGAAGATTACGTGCCCAGGAAAGCAAAAAGAAAAACGGACAGGGGGACGGACGATTCCCCCAAGGACTATCAGGAGGACTTACAGGAAAGGCACTTGGGCAGTGAGGAGATGATGAGAGAATGTGGAGATATGTCAAGGGCTCAGGAAGAGCTAAGAAAAAAACAGAAAATGGGTGGTTTTCACTGGATGCAAAGAGATGTTCAGGATCCGTTTGCCCCAAGGGGGCAGCGGGGTGTCAGGGGGGTGAGGGGCGGAGGTAGGGGCCAAAGGGGTTTACATGATATCCCATATCTTTAATGCCTTTGGCCTTCAATTTTAACTTCTCTAATGAGAATATTGCTGACCCTGCTTTCCCTGGCAGGCATTTGCCAGGCTATGTGCTTTAACCTTAAGCTGATACTTTGCTTTAGGTGTCACTCTTGTTACCAGCAGCCTTTTGATCCAACTACAGTGTTCTCTGTCTTTCAGTAGGGAATTTTCACCCAAGTGCATGGAAGAAATGTTCATGGTACACTGTAAAATAACAATAAAGAAAATACAGTTTTCAGAACCACATATACAGTATCAGACCATTTTTGTAAAAATATAAATGCATAATGCGTTTGTGCATAGAGAAAGCTCTGAAAATGTGTATACTAAAAAGTAGATGATGGTTTTTTTCTGTATGATAGCCAAAAAAAAGGTCTCATTTTTATTCAAACATGAGTCCAGTCACCTGATGGTTAGGTACCTCTATGCCATCCTGTGGGTGTTACTCATCCCCATGCCTTCCTCTAGTTGTAACCGTGTCAGTGGGCACTGCTGCTCCTTCTTCTGAGTTCTCTACCATCCTATGACTCCCACCATGTGTGATTCTTTTTATTCGCTTTGGTCACTAACCACTTTTTCCTAAAGGATGGATTATGTTTGTCATAATTTAAAAAACCCTAGAAATCAATACATGATAAACAACTGAAATGTTCAGTGAGTTTACAAGGGCAATGAAGACACTTAAAATTCCTGTTGTCAGAATGTAAAATGATAAGTAAAACTCACATTATCTCTGAGACTCACAGCTAGAGAAATCAACCTGGTCGTTATAGCAACAGATCCACTGCTGTAAGGGTCAGTCTTGTCATCTGTGAAACGAGAATAAAACTTAACCTCACATACTGCTGAGTGGGTCAGATGAGATTCTGAGTATTTGAGCTATGTTGGGCTGGCACCTTGGAAGTAGTAGGACCCTGGACTGTCAAACACTCAGGGGAAGGCCGAAGGTAGGTCTCACCTGTACCTAGGAATAAGATCAAGCAGCCGAGAAGAGGGTGCCACCTTTCTCTGGATACTACCATATCTGCTGGGCACTCCTGTTCTCCTCTGCCCTATATCCTCTGCTAACAGCTATTGATATGGAGTTGTGGTGACAGAGCCCCTCTGATTCCCTATCATCCCCAAAGGGCCAAAGCCCCTACTTGACTGCTATGTGAGTGTGGATAAAGCCTCTCTCCCAACTTCAGAGTTGTGCCCACTCAGGTGGTACTGCCCCACAGCTCCTTGGGCTGCCCTGTATTCCACGGTTCTTAGCATAGTCATTACCATTTTTAGTTCATTTTATATTTGCTTTTCTCTTTTCTCTTCAGAGGACTTGGATATTTGGGGTCTACTGGGGGCTGTGTCCTGAAACTAATCTATGGACCAGACAATGGATGGTGATTTGAATTGAACACTACACCACAGCACCCCAAGAAAACCATAGCTAAATGTACATACCTTTCTTAGTCTGAGTTTTCTAAAGTCTCCCGGCTGGCTTGCAATACAAAATTAAGTGACCTGTCCACACATAATCAGAGAGGGTTACACAACTGAGTTTCAAGCTGAAAATATCCCTTTCCATTGCAAACCAATTCCAACTGAAAGGGCAAAAGTGCTCTTAAAAATATTAAAAACTTTCAATATTAGGTATTTTATTTAACCCACCAGTATTTTCCTTTATTAATTAATTAATTAATTAATTAATAAAGATTTTATGTATTTATTTGACAGAGAGAGAGAGAGATCACAAGTAGGCAGAGAGGAAGGCAGAGAGGGAAGCAGGCTCCCCATTGAGCAGAGAGCCTGATGCGGGGCTCAATCCCAGGACCCTGAGATCATGACCTGAGCCGAAGGCAGAGGCTTTAACCCACCGAGCCACCCAGGCGCCCCAGTATTTTCCTTTATTAAAACACTTTCTTATTCATCCTGATATCTCGTACCCTCCTTGACACATACACTTAATAAATTATGATTGAATCTGGGACCCTGAGTTTAGAGAGATAACTGTTTATGGATTAGAAGACCCGATAGTGTTAATATGGTAATTCTCTCTAAAACTAATCCATAAATTCAATGCCATCCCAATAGAAATCCCAGCAAACTGGGATTCTAAAAGTTATATGGAAAAGCAAAGGACATAAGATAGCCAGAATATATTGAAAATGAAGAACAAAGTTGGAGATCTCACTGCCTGACTTCAAGACTAACTATAAAGCTA
Source organism: Potos flavus (assembly GCA_028534135.1). NCBI lineage: Eukaryota > Metazoa > Chordata > Mammalia > Carnivora > Procyonidae > Potos > Potos flavus. The sequence continues at coordinate 38,102,479 of CM052901.1, read as the reverse complement.
CAGTAATCAAGACTGTGTAGTATTGGCATAAGGATAGACACATAGATCAATGGAATAAAACAGACATTCCAGAAATAGGTACATATGTATATAGACAATTCATTTTTTAAAAAGATTCCAAAGTAATTCAATGGAGAAAAATAGACTGTTCAACAAATGATTCTGGAACAATTAGATGTTATTTTAGTCCTGGCTGCTATAACAAAAATACCATGGGCTGTGTGGCTTAAACAACAAACATTTATTTCTCACAGTTCTGGAATCTGGGAAGTCTAAGATCAAGGCACTGACGAATTTGGTGTCTGGTGAGGCCTGATTCCTGATTCATAAAGAAATGTATTCACATGACAGAAGGGGCAAAGGAGCTTTCTGGGGTCTCTTTTATAATGGAACTAATCCCATTCATGACAGCTCCACCACATGGCCTAATCACTTCCCAAAGATCCCACCTCCAAATTCCATCACATTGGATGTTAGGATTTAACATATGAGTTTTGAGGTTACACATTCAGTCTATAGAAGACATCCATATACAAAAAAAAGTACCCTTGCCTCACACTATATACAAAATATGGACTCAAAATGGCTCATAGGTCAAAATGCAAAAACTAAAATTATTAATACTTCATTCAAAAATAGGAAAAATATGGAATAATCTGTAGTTGCAAAGTAAAGTATTGCTTATTTAATGTTGTAGTGGTTTAAAGACTTTTGAAATTATTTTTCTGCCAGTATCTACTTAATAAGTTCCGGTTTTTCCTACTAAGAAATGGAAAAAAGATAAATGCTAATGATAAAACATTTAAATGCAGACAATAAAATTTAAAAGATTATTAGAAGGGTGCCTGGCTGGCTCAGTCAGTGGAGCATGTGACTCTTGATCTTGGGGTCCAGAGCCGAAAGGGGTTGTGAGTTCAAGCCCCACACTGAGTGTAGAGATTACCTAAAAAATATATAAAATAAAATATTGTTAGAAAATAGGAATAAAGGGGTAATCTTGGGTTAGGCAAACCTTTCATAGAAGTACGTAAGTGCTGGGGCGCCTGAGTGGCTCACTGGGTTAAAGCCTCTGCCTTCAGCTCAGGTCATGATCTCAGGGTCCTGGGATAGGGCTCTCTGCTCAGCAGGGAACCTGCTTCCCTCTCTCTCTGCCTGCCTCTCTGCCTACTTGTGATCTCTTTCTCTCTGTAAAATAAATAAATAAATAATCTTTTTTAAAAAGTATGTAAGTGCTAATAAAAAATGTATAAATTGGACCACATCAATATTAACATAATTTTATATTTTAATGTCTCCTCATTAAATGGAGGCTCCTCATTAAATAGCTCCTCAAAAGCCATTAACATGTTAGGAAAGTGAAAAGACAAGCTTCCACCTGGAAGATCATTGACAAAGTATCTGTCTCCAGAATATACAAAAAACTTACAACTCAGTAATAATAAGACAAATAACAAGAAAATTATACAATTTAAAAATAGGCAAAAGATTTGAATAGACACTTCACCGAAGAAAAGTTGAAGATGGCAAATGATCAGATGAAAACATGTTCAACAGCATTAATTTTCATTTCCCTGAAAATGTCGTAATGAGATACCACTACACTCCTACTGGAGTGGCTAAACTAAATAAACAAAAACAAAAGGCTGTTATTAAAAGGTCCTAACAAGGATATGGAACAACCGGAATTCTCACTGTTGGGAATACAAAATGGCATGGCCCCTGGCGCCTGGCTGGCTCAAGTCAGTAGAGCATGCCACTGTTGATCTTGGGGTCATGAGTTTGAGCCCCATGTTGGACATAGAGTTTACTTAAAATAAATGGAAAAAAATGGCATGACCTCTTTAGAAAAGTTTGGCAGCCATACATTTACCATATGACCCAGTAATCCCACTCCTGAGTATTTACCCAAGAGAAATGCAAACTTTAGTAGCTTTATTCATAAGAGCTCAAAACTGGAAACAATCCAAATATCCCCCAAATGGTGAATGGATAAACAAGAAAAAACTACTGGCTCATGCAAAAACATGAATGACTCAAATTCATTAGGCTAAGTGAAAGAAGCCAGACCAAAAAAGGCTATGCTCTGGGGGCGTCTGGGTGGCTCAGTCGTTAAGCGTCTGCCTTCAGCTCAGATCATGATCCCAGGGTCCTGGGATTGAGCCCCTCATCCAGCGCCCCACAGGGAGCCCCACATGGAACCCTGCATCAAGCCCACATCAGGCTTCCTGCTTGGTGGAGAGCCTGCTTCTCCCTCTCCCCCTCCCCCTGCTTGTGTTCCCTCTCTCGCTGTCTCTCTCTCTCTGTCAAATAAATAAATAAAATCTTTAAAAAAAAAAGGCTATGCTCTAGTTTGCTTCCATTTATAAGACGTTCTGGAAAAAGAAAAGCTATAGGGAGAGAAATCAGATTGATTCTCAAGTGTAATTCTGGATTTGTTCCTAACTGTAGGAACTTTAAGCCTTATCATCTGCCTCTTCTAGCCCCATCCCCATCCCAAGGCCACCCAATACCCTTTTATATAGTCTCTTTCTGCTCAAATTAGCCAGAGTTGGTTTCTGTGGCTTGTAACTAAGCAACTGAACGTCTAATGCCTTGTATTCCCTCCATTCGATTTTTCTAAAATTTGTCAGAAATTCAAAGTTCTTTTTCTATGATCAACTCACAAAATGATTAAGCCAGCCTGTGCCCTCATTAAAAAAAAAATGGGGAGGGTGCCTGGGTGGCTCAGTTGGTTAAGCATCCGACTCTTGGTTTCAGCTCAGGTCATGATCTCATGGGTTGTGGGATCGAGCCCCAAGCTGGGATCCTCACTCAGCATGGAATCTGTGTGAAAGATTCTCTTCCTCCGCCCCTCCCCCAGTCTCTATCTCTTTCTCTCGCTCTCAAAATAAATAATCTTAAGAGCTTCATTTCTAAAAAAAAATTTTGTTTTGCTTTGTGGTTTTATTTTCTGGACCATTTATGTCTACTGACTGTTCTTCAAGGTTAAAGCATCCTGATTGTTACTCAATGGCACAGGGTCAAAATTGTTCAAAGCTTGGCTCTCTAAGCCCCTCCCTGTCTGTGCAAAAGTCTGATTATCTCAATTACTCTTTCGAGGAGCGACCTGCCCATCTAATCCCAAAGAAATTTAGGGTTCAGGACCCAGGAGAGAGAGAGAGCCCTATGCCAGCCAGTTTTCACAGGCTCTTGGGAAAATATTATTTGTCAGAGGCAGCATAGAAGAGATCAGGCTCAGGGTGCCTGGATGGCTCAGTCGGTTAAGCATCCAACTCTTGGTTTCAGCTTAGATCATGATCTTGGGGTCTTGAGATCAAGCTCTCAATAATTAGGAGAAAAAAAATGACCATCTCTGTAGGTATCATTCAGTTTTTCCTCCCAGCAATCCCAGTGCTTGTTCAATGAGCCCACGTAAAGTGGCCATGGAAGCAAAAATAGAGCTCTCAATAATTAGGAGAAAAAAAAATGACCATCTCTGTAGGTATCATTCAGTTTTTCCTCCCAGCAATCCCAGTGCTTGTTCAATGAGCCCACGTAAAGTGGCCATGGAAGCAAAAATAGAGTTACGCAAGAGTGCAGCAATATCGACTCCCCTTACCAACCTGATCTGACTATTGTTACAGCTGAGTACAGAACCTGCCAACAGCAGAGGCCAATGCTAAGCTCCTAGTATGGCACCATTTCCAGACATCCACTTGGGGAAGGTTGATTACAGTGGGCCTCTTCCACCACAGAAAGTGCTTTGTCTTTAAATGGAAATAATTACACTTTCTTAGATACCAGTTTTATTAAGATATAATTCACATGCCACAAAATTCACCCCTTTTTAAAGTATACAATTCAGTTACATTAGTATATTCACAAAGTTGTGCAACCACCACCACTATCTAATTTTAGAGTATCCTCATCATCCACAAAAGAAACCCTATACATTAGCAAACATTACATATTCTCCTCCACTACCATCCTCACCCTACCCCGTAACTGGTAACCACTAATCTACCTCCTCAGTCTCTATGGATTTGGCAATTGTGGACATTTCATATAAATGGAATCATACAACATGTGGTCTTTGTGACTAGCTTCTTTCACTCAACACGATGTTTTGAAAGTTCATCTATGTTGTAGCATGTATCAGTACTCCATTCCTTTTTACTGCCTAATAGTATTCCATTCAATGGTATATCACATTTATTTATCCATTCATCAGTTGATGAACATTTGGGTTGTATTCATTTTTGGCTACAATGAATAATGGTGCTATGAACATCTGTGTACAAATTGGTGTTTGAACACATGTTTAATTCTTTGGAGTATACACCTAGGAGTAGATTTGCTGGGTTGTATGGTAATTCTACGTTTAACATTTTGCAGAACTACCAAATGTTTTTCAAAGTGGCTGCACCATTGTACATTCCCACGAACAACGAATGAGGTTTAAATTTCTTCACATTCTCACCAGGACTTGCTACTGTCTGTCTTTTTATTTTACCTATCCCTGTTGATATGAAGTAGTATCTCACTGTAGTGTGATTTACATCTCCATAACAGGTAATATTATTGAATATGTTTTCATGGGCATGGTCACCATTTGTATATCTTCTTTAGAGAAAGGTATATTCAAAACATTTGCCCATTTAAAAAATAAATTTGATTACTTGTCCTTTAACTGTTGACTTGTAAGTTCTGGATAGAAGTCCTTTATCAGATATTTGATTTGCAAGTATTTTTTCTCATTCTGTAGGTTGATTTTTCACTTCCTGAGTGCTGTCCTTTGAAGCATAAAAATTTTTCATTTTGACTAAGCCGCCAATTCACTATTTTATCTTTCATTGCCTATGCTTTTGGTGTCATGTCAAAGAAAATATTGCATAACTTATGATTATAAATGTTTACTCACATGTTTTCTTCTAAGAGTTTTATAGGCTCAGCTTTTACACTGAGAACTATGATTCATTTTGAGTTCGCATAGGATGTGATGTAGGGGCTCAAATTCTTTTGCATGTAAATATCCAGCTGTCCGAGCACCATTTCCTAAAAAAAAAAAAATTCTTTCCTCCATTGAATTATCTTGGCACGTTTGTCAAAAATCCATTGACCACAAACATGAGGGTTTAATTCTAGACTCTGAATTATATTTTATTTTTCTATATTCCTATCCTTATTTAAGTACCACACTGTCTTGATTATTACAGCTTTGTAATAAACTTGGAAATACAAAACTATGAGGCGTCGAATTTTTTCCTTTTTCAATATTGTTTTCACTATTCTGGGTATTTTGGATGTCCAAAAGAATTTTGGGATCAGCTTGTCAAGTTCTGAAAAGATGTCAGCGGGAACTTTGATAGAGGTTGCAGTAAATCCTCAGGTCAGTTTGGGAAGTATTGCTAAGTTAACAATATTAAGTCTTCCAATCCATGAACCCAGAGTATCTTTACATTTATTTAGGTCTTCCTTAATTTCTTTAAACAGCATTTAAAAAATTTTTCAGTGTACAGTGCTTGCATTTCTTTGGTTAAAATTATTCCCAAGTATTTTATTCTTTTTTACCTTACTGTAAGTAGAATCATTTTCTTAGTTTTATTTTTTTTAAGATTTTATTTATTTATTTGAGAGAGGGAGAGAGCATGATTGGGGAGGAAGGGCAGAGGAAGAGGGAGAAGCAGACTCCCCGCAGAGCAGGGAGCCCGACATGGGACTGGAACCCAGAGCCCTGGGATCATGACCTGAGCCTAAGGCAGACACTTAACTGACTGAGCCACTCAGGTACTCCATTTTCTTTTCTTTCTTTCTTTTTTTTAAAGATTTTATTTATTTGTCAGGGAGAGAGAGCGCACAAGCAGGGGGAGCAGCACGCAGAGCAGATAGAGGGAGAGAAGCAGGCTCCCCGCTGAGCAAGGAGCCCAACATGGGACTTGATCCCAGGTCCCTGAGATCATGACATGAGCCAAAGGCAGACACTCAACTGACTAAACCACCCAGGCCTCCCCCAGGTACTCCATTTTTAAAATTTTCATCTTCAGATAGTTCATTGCTAGTGTATAGAAATATAACTCATTTTGTATATTGTTATGGCATTCTGCAACCTTTCTGAATACACTTATTAGTTTTAAAAGCTTTTTTGGTTGTGCATACCTTTGGAATATTATTTACAAAATCACGCTGTCTATGAATATAGATTTACTACTTGCTTCAAGTCTGGATGCCTTTTATTTCTTTTCCTTGCCTAATTGCCCTAGCTAGAACCTCCAGTATAATATTGAATAAAAGTATGGATATAAAAAATTATTGCCTTGTTCCTGATCTTAAGGAAAAAGCATTAAATCTTTCACTAGGAAGTATACTGTAAGGTGTAGTTACATTGTATCTTTATTGGGTTGAGGAAGTTCCCATCTTGTCAAATGCTTTTTCTGGGTCTAGTGAGAGGATCATGAGGTTTTTTCCTTTATTGTATTAATATGGCATTTTATGTTGGTTGATTTTCACATGTCAAATAAGCTTACATTCTTGGGGTGAATTCTACTTGGACATGGTATCCTTTATATATGATGTTGGATTATTTTGTTAGTATTTAGTGTCTATTTCCATAAGGCATATTGTTTTATAGTTGTCTTTTTTGATATTTTTATCTGGTTTGGTATCAGGGTAATGCTCGCATTATAGAATGTGCTGAAAAGTGTCCTCTCTCCTATTTTTGGAAGAATATTAAAGGTTTATTATTAATTTTTCTTTAAAAATTTAGTAGAGGGGCACCGGGGTGGCTCAGCCATTAAGTGGCTGCCTTCGGCTCAGGTCATGATCCCAGGCTCTTGGGATCGAGCCCCGCATCGGGCTCCCTGCTCTGCGGGAGACCTGCTTCTCCCTCTCCCACTCCCCCTGCTTTGGTGTTCCTTCTCTTGCTGTATCTCTCTGTGTCAAATAAATAAATAAAATCTTAAAAAAAAAATAAAAATTTAGTAGAGGGGCACCAGGGTGGCTCAGCCATTAAGCGGCTGCCTTCAGCTCAGGTCATGATCCCAGGGTTCTTGTATGGAGCCCTGCATCAGGCTCCCTGCTCAGTGGAAGGCCTGCTTCTCCTCTCCCACTCCTTGTGTTCCTCTCTCGCTGTCTCTCTCTTTGTCAAATAAGTAAAATCTCAAATAAATAAATAGGGGCGCCTGGGTGGCTCAGTGGGTTAAAGCCTCTGCCTTCAGCTCAGGTCATGATCTCAGGGTCCTGGGATCGAACCCCGCATCGGGTTCTCTGCTCAGCAGGGAGCCTGCTTCCCTCTCTCTCTGCCTGCCGCTCTGCCTACTTGTGATCTCTCTCTGTCAAATAAATAAATAAAATCTTTAAATAAATAAATAAATAAATATTTAGTAGAATACACCAATGAGGCTATCTGGGCCTGGGGTTTTCTTTGTGAGGCTTTTCTGTATTACTAATTCAATCTCTTTACTTGATATAGGTCTATTCAGATTTTCTAATTCTTTTTGAGTCAGCTTCAGTACAGTATATCTTTTTAGAAAAATGTCCATTTCTTGTAGATTATCAATTTGTTGACTTGTAATTGCTCATAGATTCTCCTTATAATCCTCTTCATTTCTGATTTTAGTAATGAGAATCTTCTTGCTTTTTCTTAGTGTAGCTAACAGTCTGCTAATTTTGTTGATCTTTTTAAAGAACCAATTTTGGTTTCATTGTCTCTATTTTCCTGTACTCTATTACATTTATTTTCACACTAATCTTTATTTATTTATTCTTTCCTTCCTTCTGTTTGCTTTGGTTTAGTTTGCTCTACTTTTTTTCCCCAATAATTATGTTAAACCATAGAATAAGTCTCAAAATATTTAAAAGTATTGAAATCAACAATCTACAAATATGTTCCACGACCAAAATGTCATGAAATTAGAAAGGAGCACGTGTGGGAATTCACAAATATTCAGGAAATAAAAAACACACTCCTAAAAAACCAATAGGTCAAAAAGGGAAGGGATTACACAATAACTTGAGATGAAAGAAACTGAAAACACTATATCAAAACTTATGGGATGCAGTTAAAGGAGAGCCTAGAGAAAAAATCATAGCTGTAAACACCTATATTTTAAAAAGAATAAAGATTTCAATAACCTAGTCTTCCACCTCAAGAAACTGAAAAGAATACCAACCTAATACAATGAAAGTTGAAGGCAGGAAATAATAAAAATTAGAGTAGAAATGAATGAGATAGGGAACATAAAAACAGTAAAGAAAATCAATGAAAACAAAATTTGGTTCTTTGAAAAGAACAACAAAGGCAACAAATCATTAACTGCACTGAACAACAAAAAGAGAGAAAAAAGTGAGAAGATTCACTTTACTAAAATCAGGAATGAAAGAGGGGACATCACTATCAACCTTACACAAATAAAAAAGATTGTAAGACAATACTGTAAATAATTGTATGACAATGAATTACATAACCTAGATGAAATGGACATTCCTAGAAGGAGTTAAACTACCAAAACCAAGTCAAGAAGAAATACAAAGTCTGAATAGACCTATAACAAGTAAAGAGATGAAATTTGTTACTTAAAAAATAAAACGCCAAAAGCTTTCTGTGAAGAAAAGCCCAAGATCAGATAGCTGCATCGATGAATTCTACCGTGATACTGTGGTTTATAACAAGAAATATATATTTGGTTTCTGTCCTGTTCCTGGCACAGAGCTAAAACGCTTGGAACTTCCTAAGTGATGAGAGCGATAAAGGTGTCTTATTATTCATAACAAGCCCTTTTCAACCATACCACTTTATATTAATGAGATGACCTTTGAAAAGTCCCTAGGTAACCTAAGGACGGAGGCTAGTTGCCAAGGGAACTAACCATGATTAGAGGGATGGAACTTTCAGTTCATCCTTCCCTCCTCCATCCCACCTCAGGGGAGGGAAAGGGAGCTAGAGGTTGAGTTAATTGCCAATGACCAATAATTTAATCAACCATGCCTATGTAATGAAACCTCCATAAAAATCCCTGAATATGGGGTTCAAGAAGCTTCCCAGTTGGCAAACACATGGAGGTTCTGGTTGAGTAGCTCTCCCAGAGAAGGCATGGAAGCTCTACATCCTTTCACACATACCTTGCCCTATGCATCTCTTCTATTTGGCCGTTCCTGAGTTATATCCTTTTACAATAAACTGGTAATCTAGTAAGTAAAATGGTTTCCTGAGTTCTAAGAGCTGCTCTAGCAAATTAGTTAAACCTGAGGTGAGGGTCATGGGAGCCTCCAATCTCTGGCCAGTCAGAAGCACAGGTATCCTGGACTTGCAATTGGCATCTGAAGTGGCGGTGGGTACAGGGTTGTAGAACTACTCTGTGAGATATGATGCCATCTCCTGGTAGACAGTGTCAGAATTGAGTAGCGAACACACAGGGCACCCAGCACGTGTTGAAGAACTGCTTGATGTGTGGAAAACCCACATGTCTGCTGTCAAAGTGAAAACAGTGTTGTAGTAGAGTATTGAGAGTAGAGGAGACACACAAGTGTGTTTTTTCTTTACATCTACCAATGTTTAAAGAAGAGTAAATGCCAATACTTTACAAATCTCCTGAAGTATTGTTAAAAGATAAACTGAGGCATATTAACATTTTTAAGAGTTTGAGCAAACATCAGCTCAAATCGAACAGTGCCAAATTGGAAGTGGTTAGGAATGCTCCATAGACAGGAGCTAGGGGCAGGATTTTTTTTTAAAGATTTTATTTATTTACTTGACAGAGAAAGAGAGAGAGAGAGAGAGGGATAGAGCACAAGCAGGGGGAGTGGCAGGCAGAGGGAGAGGGAGAAGCAGGTTCCCTGGGAGCCTGGGATCATGACCTGAGAAGAAAGCAGAAGCTTAACCCACTGAGCCACTCAGGCATAGGGGCAGGATTTTTATAGAGAAGATACAGAAGCAAAATGAGGAAATTATTTAATTGGATATCTTAAGTGGTTGCATTATCCTGGGAAGCCTAATTGGCTGTTTGTGATTGGTTGTTCTTCTTAACCTTGAGATAGTTATAGGAATTGACTCTGGTTTAGGTTTTGGTTTGCTTAACTAGTCTACCAAGTCATTAGTGCCACTTCAGTCTAACGATCTCCTTGCTCAATTACTTTAATAATTCCCTCCTTTTGGTCTTCCTCTCATTCGTAAGAGATTAACCAAAATTTTGGTATTAGTGTCACTCTCCATCACCATTAGATTTAAACTAGTCTTGTCTCGTGAAACTCATTAAGTGATGATGTCAGTTTTGTGGAAGAATTGTTTTTGCTATTCCATTTTGTTGTTCACCTTGTTTGTTTCTCCAAGTACGGTGAGACCATCTGCTGTATGCTGATGGCTGTGAATATGTATTTAAGACCCTTGAGAGAACACAGCACACCAGGGAGACTACAATGATGACTATCAGGGGATAATACCAAAGACTGAAGTATGCTCCTTAATCAGGGGCCCCATGAACCAAACCAATTGATAACAAATAAATTAAAAAGACATCAGTCTGTTTTAGCTAAGTGGCTTGTTCATTAATTCCTTGTATTTGCTACAATATCAGAGGTGCTGATCCAGGTACAGTGGGAGGCATTTGCTATGGCACAAACTCCTCCTTGTTCAGCCAACAAGCAATCTAAAGCAATTCTATTATCTAAAGCTACCAAAGCAAGAAAGCCTAGGGATTTTTGCTGTACACCTATGGCCTTAGTGTTAGATTCAGTGATACTTAACCAGAGTTAAACAACACCATCTTCCTTGTTTTTTTTTTTAGATTATTTATTTATTTATTTATTTATTTATTTATTTCACAGAGAGAGAGAGATCACAAGTAGGCAGAGAGGCAGGCAGAGTGAGAGGGGGAAGCAGGCTCCCTGCTGAGCAGAGAGCCCAATGTGGGGCTCGATCCCAGGACCCTGAGATCATGACCTGAGCCGAAGGCAGAGGCTTTAACCCACTAAGCCACCCAGGCGCCCCTCATCTTCCTTGTTTTTTAAGGAATTTATTTATCTGACAGAGAGAGAGAGAGAGAGAGAGAGAAAACACAAGCAGGGGGAGGAGCAGGGAGCCTGATGTGGGCTTGATCCCAGGACCCCTGGATCACAACCTAAGCCCAAAGCAGACACTTAACCAATTGAGCCACCCAAGTGCCCCAGAAACTGTAATTTCTAATGAAAACTAAGAAGTAAGCAATTGTGGACTGCCTATTATATAACATTGTATGGATTGGCAAATTTATAAATATATTTCATAATTTCTAGAAGTATATTCTTCCTCATAGTAAATTTTTCAATACGATTGTGATTACAATATAGAAGAGGGAGAAACACTTCCCAATTAATTCTATGAGGCTAGTATCATCCTGATATCAAAACAAGACTAGGCAAAATAAGAAAACTACAGACCAATACCCTTTATAAATTAGATGCAAAACCCTCAACAAATTACTAGCAAATTGAATTCAGCAATATATAAAAATTATTATACCTAATGACCAAGTGGAATTTACCCCAGAAATGTAAATTTAGTATAATACACAAAAGTCACTCAATATAAGCCACCATATTAACAGAATGAAAGCTAAAAACCATAAGATCATCTCAATAGATGCAGAAAAAACATTTGACAAAATCCAGCACCCTGTCATGATAAAAATATCCAACAAACTAGGAATACAAAAGAACTTCTTCAATTTGATAAAGCACATCTACCAAAAACACACAACTTACATCACACTTAAGGTTGAAAGACTAAAATTGTTCCAAGAATAGAAACAATATGAAGATGTCCTCTCTAGCCATTTTTACAGATTGTACTACAAGTTCTAGCCAGGGCAATTAGTCAAGAAAAAGAAATAAAAAGGCATCCAGTTAGGAAATAAATAAGTAAAAGGATCTCTATTTGAAAGCAATATAATCTTATATAGGGCAAATCCTAAGGAATCCATTAAAAAACTATGAGGACTAATATATTAGCATAATACTGTGGCAGGATACAATATCGATATATAAAAATCAATTATATTTCTTTTTTTTAAAAGATTTTATTTATTCATTTGCAAAAGAGAGAGAGCGTACAAGCAGGGAGAATAGCAGGCAGAAAGGGAGAAGCAGGATCCCTGCTGAGCAGGGAGCCCGATGTGGGACTCAATAGCAGGACCCTGGGATCATGACCTGAGCTGAAGGCAGCTGCTTAATGAACTGAGCTACCCAGTTGTCTCTGTATCTCTTTACATTAGAAATTAACAATCTGAAAGTGAACTTGAGAAAATAATTCCATTTACAGTGGCATCAAAAACAACATTGTTAGTAATATATCTAACAAAAGAAATGCCAGACTTACAAGTTGAAAACACAAAACATTATTTTAAAAATATAAAGAAGGGGCACCTGGGTGGTTCAGTCAGTTAAGTGTCCAACTCTTGACTTCGGCTCAGGTCATGATCTCAGGGTTGGCTCCATGCTCAGCAAGGAGTCTGCTTGGGATTCTCTCTCTTTCTCCTTCTGCACCCTCCCCTGAGCACGCTCTCTCTCTCTCTCAAATAAATAAATAAACCTTTAAAAAAATTAAAAAATAAAGAAGACCTAAATAAAGGGAAATCCCATGTTCATGGATTGAAAGACAGTATTGTTCAGATGGCAATATTCTCTAATTGATCTACAGATTCAGTGCAATCCCTATCAAAATCCCATCTGGCATCTATGTAGAAAATGACAAAATAATTCCAAATTCATGGGACCTAGAACAGAAAAAATAATCTTAGAATAATATGCGCTATCTTATACTTCCCAATTTCAAAACTTATTACAAAATAACAATAATCAAGACAGTGTGGTATGGGTATGGGGACAAATAATATAGATCAGTGGAAAAGAACTGAGAGCCTAAGAGTAAACCCTCTTATTTAAGCACAATTGATTTTTGACAAATGTGTCAAGATAACTGAAGGGGAAAGAACAGTTTTGAAACTAAAGTGGTGGAACAATTGGATATCCACAAGCCGCGGATTGAATTTAGACCACTGCATCATAAGTATACCAAAATTAACTTAATCTGGGTCATAAGTATTAATATAAGAGCCAAAATTATAAAACCCTTAAAACATAGGAGGAAATCTTCATGATCTTGGGTTTAATAATGCTTCTTTAGATATGACAACAAAAGTATGTGTGACAAAAGATAGGATATATTAAACATTATCAAAATGAAAATGTTTTGTGCTTCCAATTATACCATTAAGAAAGTGAAAAGACAACCCAAAGAATGGGAAAAAATACTTGCAAATCATATATTTGATAAAGAACTAACTTCCAGAATATATAAAGAACTCTGGAAATTCAACCATAAGAAGACAAATGACCCAATTTAAAAATGGGCAAATTATTTGAATAGACATTTCTCCAGAGATATACGGATAACCAATAGGCACATTTATAAAAAGCTCAATATCATTAATCATTAGGGAAATGCAAATCAGAACCAAAAGGAGATAACAATTCATATACAATATGATGGCAAAATGAAAAGGATGGAAAATAAGTTTTGGCAAGGATAATGAGAAACTGGATCCCTTAAACATTGCTGATGGGAATGTAAAATGCTGCACCCAATTTGGAAAATAGACTGGCAGTACTTCAAAATGTTAAACATAGACTTATCATATGGCCCAGCCATTCTATTCCTTGGTATATACCCAAGAGAAATAAAAAGATATGGCTACCTAAAACTTAAACACAGGTGTTCATAGCAGCATTGTTTATAATAGCCAATAGAAAAACTGGAAAAACCCCAAATGTCTATCAATTGAGGAGTAGATTAAACAATATGTGGTATATCATATAATAAAATATATTTGACAATAAAAGGAAGAAGTATAGGGATACCTGGGTGGCTCAGTCAGTTGAGCGTCTGCCTTTGGCTAGGGTGGTGAGCCCAGGTCCTGGGATCGAGTCCCGCATCAGGCTCCTTGCTTGGCGGTGGCGAACCTGCTTCTTCCTCTGCCTCTGCCACTCCCCCTGCCTGTGTATGTTCTCTGGCAAGTAAATAAAATCTAAAAAAAAAAAAAAGAGGAAGAAGTATTGTTACATGCTACGACATGGATAAACCTTGAAAACAATATGCTAAGTGAAAGAAGTCAGCCACAGAAGACCCTATATTGTATTATTCAATTTCTAAGAAATTGCCATATCAGCAAACTTGTAGAGATAGAAAGTAAATTGATGGTTGCTTGGGGCTGGCAGTAGGGTAGGGAAAGAAAATGATTGGTAGTGAATACCAGTGAATTCTTTTTGGGATAATAAAAATGTTCTTTTTTTTTTTTTTTTTACGATTTTATTTATTTATTTGACAGAGAGAGAGAGTGAGAGAGCACAAGCAGGGCGAGCCACAGAGTGAGAGAGAGAAACAGGCTCCCTGCCCGACGACAAAGACAAAGACAAAGACGATGGACGACAAAGACAAAGATGACGGATGATGATGACAACAACAACGATGCGGGGCTCAATCCCAGGACCCTGGGATCATGACCTGTGCTGAAGGCAGATGCTTAACTGACTGAGCCACCCAGGAGCCCCGGGATAATAAAAACGTTCTAAAATTAGATTGGGTGATGGGTGCCCAACCCTATGGATAAACTAAAAACCATTGATTTATACACTTTACATGAGTGAATTATATAGCCTATAAACTATATCTCAATAACACTGTTAGTGAGAAATGATTATACAGTAAAAATAACAATGTACTGTGTGTTTATAACATCTGAAGAAATAAAAATAAGACAACGTAAAAAAAGGATGATGGGGGAAATACATGGTTGTAAACTTCTTCCATTATCCATGAAGTCATATAATATTATTTGAAGGTATATTTTGTGATGATATAAAATAAATAAAATAAATAACTGCAAACTCCAGAGCCATGGCTCAGTTTTTTATCTGGGGGGAGAAGCAGGCTGTCAAACAGAGGGCTTTAAATTTCTTCTCAAAGGAAATTACTTCATTTGCAATAGCGTGTGGAGAAGATCGAGCCTCAAGGAGCTCTTGAAAACAGTGGAGGTTGTACTGTGTGGTATAATAAAAAAATTATTTGGTCTTGGTCTCCAGTTCCTGGCACAGAGCTCCTAAAACTCTTGGGGTTTCCTAAATTATAGGACTGTCTTTTGTTATTCATAATGAGCCCCATTTGACCACATCTGAGTTTATACTAATGAGGTGATTCACAGGCCCCTAGACAGCTTCAGAATGGGGGCTGGTCACCAGAAAGACCAAATTATTAGAAGGTTGGAACTTTCAGTCCCATCTCTCCTCCCCCAACCTCTCAGGAGGGAGAGGGGCTGGAGATTGAATTAATTACCAATGACCGATGCCTATGTGATGAAATATCCATAAACCTCTCTAAATGACAGGGATTGGCAAGCTTCCAGGTTGGTAAACACATCAACGTGCTGGGAAAGTGGTGTGCCTGGAGAGGGCATGGAAATCCTGCACCACTCCCTACCCCCCACCTAATACCTTGCTCTATGTTTCTCTTCCATTTAGCTGTTTCAGAGTTGTGCCCTTTAAAATAAACCAGTATCAGTAACTAAAGCATTTTCTTGAGTTCTGTAAGTTGTTCTAGTAAAGTACTAAAACTGAAGAGGGGGTCATGGGAACCTACAAACTTGTAGTTGGCTGGGCAGAAGCGTGGGTAGCCCGGGCACCCCATTTGTGGCAAGTGTCTGAAGTGGGGGCACTCTTGCAAAACTGAGCCCTTAACATATGAGGTCTGCACTATCTAGTGAGTTATTGCCAGAATTGGATTGAATTGTAGGAAAGCCAGCTGGTGATGGAGAATGAGAGAACTGGTTGGTGTGGAAAAACATAATGCCTTTGGTGTCAGAAGTAGTGCCAGATAACACTACACATGATGAAAAGCAATTGAGAGGACATCGGTAGATTCACTGGAGATAGAGACTAAACTGTAGGTCAGCTCATTTACCAGAGAAAATCTGAGAGAGAGAGCTTAAGAGAAGACCTGGGAGCAGAACTAATCTCTGTCTGTAGAACAATTTATGCCTCAGGGCACTGCTGAAAACAATAGAGCAATCAGCACACAATTAGTGGTGTTTAACAGGCACTTGTGGTCAGGGAAATAGAGAGAGCTCTGCCAAAACTGCGTCATCCCAGAGTGACTGTGGGCATACCTAAAGCTGTGCCCACTGAGGAACAAGCTAGAGGTTTCACACTGCGTGTGGAACAGACATTATTTGTTTAGAGACGAGCTGAAGTATCTAAAATAATCTAAGTTATCTAAAATAATCCAGCTAGTCACTAAACAAACAGAAAAATAACAAAAACAAGCCCTCAATGGGGAGGAGGAGCCAATACCCAGAGTTGCTACAATATATTACCTAAAATGTCCAGTCTCCAACAAAATACTATGAGATGTGCAAAGAAATAGGAAAGTATGTCCCATATAACAGAAAAAAAAAGCAGGCAAAGCTGTAAGAGTGACCAGATATCAGATTAAAAAAGACTTTAAAGTAGCCACTACAAATGTGATTCCGGAATTAAAGGAAACCATGATTGAAGAAGAAAGGAAGATATGATGACATTGTGAAATCGAATACAGAATATCAGTAAAGAGAAATTATTTTTAGGGGCGCCTGGGTGGCTCATATGTTTGGGTGTCTGCCTTTGGCTCTTATTAGGGTCCTGGGATGGAGCCCTTTGTCTTGTCGGGGTGCTTCTCCCTCTCCCTCTGCCTGCTGCTCCCCTTGCTTGGGCTCTCTTTCACTATCTCTCTCTCCCTGTCAAGTAAACAAATAAAATCTTAAAAAAAGAGAGAGAAATGATTTTTAAAAAAGAACAAATGGGGCGCCCGGGAGGTTCAGTCAGTTGGGCATCTGCCTTCAGTTCGGGTCATGGTTTTGGGGTCTTGGGATGGAGCCCTGCTGTCAGGCTCCCTGCTCAGCGGGGAGCCTGCTTTTCCCACTCCCTCTGTCCCTCCCCACTGTTCATGCACGTTTTCTCTCTCAAATAAATAAATAAAATCTTAAAAATAATTTAAAAATTAAAATAAATTTTAAAAGAACAAATGGAAATTCAGGAGCTGAAAAGTACAATAACTGACATGAAAAATTCAACAGTATATTTGAACTGGAAGACTAATTAGTGAACTCGAGGATAGAATGATAGAGATTAAGCCATCTGAAAAACAAAGAGAAAAAGGCCGACGAAAATGTACAAAGCCTCAGAGAAATGTTATACTATTAAGTGCTATATTAGCTAAGAAAATGACTCCCAATGGTAACTTGAATCCCAAGGAACCCAGTGAAGAGACCCAGAAATTATATATAAGAAGATTAACATAACAGGGGTGCCTGGGTGGCTCAATTGGTTAAGACTCTGCCTTCCACTCAGGTCATGATCCCAGGGTCCTGGGATGGAGCCTAGTGTTGGGTTCCCTGCTCTGCAAGGGGCCTGCTTCTCCCTCTACCTCTGCTGCTCCCCCTGCTTGTGCTCTCTCTGCCAAATAAATAAATAAAATCTTTGCCAAAAAAAAAAGATTAACATAGCAAAAGTTAGAAGCATATACTTGCTTTCTTTTCTTCCCTGAGTCTTTAAAATATGTAAAATTACACAAAGAAATAATTATAGCAGTATTGTTGAGTTTGCAAGATGTATAGGTGTATTATACATAACGATATATAACAATAAAATCAGGGGAATAGAGTTACATAGGAGTAATATTTCTGGATCTCACTAGAATTAAATTAGTAGGAATCTGAGGCTGATTCTGATAAGCTAATATGTGTATGGTAAGCAACTAGAGCATACACTAAGGACATAACTAAAATATATAGCAAAAAAAATCATTAATAAAACTAAAATGCAACATTAGAAAGCACTCAATGCAAAAGAGGAATAAAGGGACAAAAAAGATATGTGACATATAGATAACAAAAAGTAAAATGGCAGCTCTAAATTCAACTATTTAAGTGATAACAAAGTATGATTGGATTAAGCTATCCAAAAAAAGGCAGGGTTGTCAGACTGAATATAAAAAAACAAAACCTAATAATATGCTATTTATAGGAGACACATTTTAGATTCAAAAATACAAATAGATTGATTGAAAGTAGAAGGATAAAAGTGATACACACACAGCAACCACAAGAAAATGGAGTGGCTATAGTAATAATCAGACAAAATAGACTTTAGACCTTTTTTTAATAGAGATTAAAAAATTTTATAGAGATAAAGAGAGACATTTTATAATAATAAAAGGGTCAATCCATTAGGAAGATATAACAGTCATAAATATATATGCACCTATATATATTATATTATTTATATATTATTATTATATTATATCTATATATTATTATATATAGAGAGAGACCGTCAAAATACATGAAGAAAAATTGACAAAAATGAAGGCGGAAATAGACAATTCAATGATAACAGTTGGAGACTTTCAACTTTTTTTTTTAAAGATTTTATTTATTTATTTGACAGAGAGAGAGAGATCACAAGTAGGCAGAGAGAGAGGGAGAAGCAGGCTCCCTGCTGAGCAGAGAGCCCCATGTGGGGCTCGATCCCAGGACCCCGAAATCATGACCTGACCCGAAGGCAGAGGCTTTAAACCACTGAGCCACCCAGGCACCCTCGAGACTTTCAACTTTTAATAATATATAGAACAATAAGGCAGAAGATCAACAAGAAAATAGGCTTGGGGCACCTAGTTGGCTCAGTTGGTAGAACATAAGACTCTTGGTCTCAGGGTCATGAGTTCAAGCCACATTGGTTGTAGAGATTACTTAAAAACAACAACAACAACAACAACACAAGACTTGAACATTATAAACCAACTAGACCTAACTGACATCTATAGATTACTCCACCCACCAGCAAGAGGATATATATTCTTCTCAAGTGCACGTGGAACAACATACTCCAGAATAAACCATATGCTAGGCAATAAAACAAACCACAATAAACTTGAAAGATTAGAAATAATTCTAAGTATGTTTTCCGCTAATACAGAAGTAGAAAACAAAAACAGAAAGAAATTTGGGAAAATCACAAATACATGGAAATTAAACAACCACTCCTAAATAACCAATGGATCAAAGAAGAAATCAAAAGGGAAATTATAAAGTATATTGAGATGAATGCACTGAAGACACAACATACCAAAACTTATGGGATGCAGCTAAAGCAATGCCTAGATGGAAATGTATTGCTATAAATGCCTATTAAAAAAAAAGAAAAGGCTGTCTGGGTGGCTCAGTCAATTAAGCGTCTGACTTCAGCTCAGGTCATGATCTTGGGGTCCTGGGATGAAGCCCCACATCAGGCTCCACACTCAGCAGGATGTCTGCTTGTCTTTCTGCCCCTCCCCCTGCTCATACTCTCTCTCGCTCTCTCTCAAATAAATAGAATCGTAAAGAAAAAGAAAGATCTCAAATCAATAACCTAACTTTCCACTGTAATACTCTGAAATAGAGCAAACTAAACCTAAAGTAAATAGAAGGAGGGCATTAAAAAAGACTAGACAGAAACTAATGAAACAGAATAGAAAAAAAAAAAACAAACAATAGAGAAAATCAATAGAACCCAAAAGCTGATTCTCTACAAATATCAACAAAGTTGACAAACCTTTAGATTGATTCCCCAGGGGCACCTGGGTGGCTAGCTCAGGTCATGATCCCAGAGTCCTGGGATCCACATCAGATTGGGCTCCCTGCTCAGCAGGAAGCCCGCTTCTTCCTCTCCCTCTGCTGCTCTCCCTACTTGTGCTCTCTCTCTCTGTGTCAAATAAATAAATAAAATCTTTTAAAAAGATAGATTGATGACCCATGAAAAGAAAAAGAAAGAAAACTCAAATTACTAGAGTCAGAAATGAAAGAGAGGACATAACTACTGACTTTACAGAAATAAAAGGACTAGGAAGGAATACTATGAATAACTGTATGCCAATACATTAGATAATTTAGATGAAATGGACAAATTCCAAGAAAGACACAAACTATCAAAACTGACTCCAGATGAAATAGCAAATATGAACACACCTATAATAAGAGAATGAATTAATAAACAAAAAGCTACTGAGATGGAAAAATCTAGTTCCAGATGGCTTCACTGGTGAATTCTACCAAATATATAAAGACGAATGAGGGCTACTGCTTCACAAACTTTTCCAAAAAATAGAATACTTCCCCACTCATTCTATGAGGCTACTATTATCCTGTTACCAAAACCATACAAAGACACTACATGATGTATTGGAGCAAGTAAATGGCTAGCATGTTACTTCTATGACTGCTAACTTCGAGGAGAGGCCACACTTTTGGTTCCATTCAGAACTTACTTCCAACACAGAATGCATTCTAAGAAACACAAATGACCAAGAAACCCAATCACATCCTTTCTTGCATGTGTAACTTCCCTGTATTTGCCAACCACTTATAATGATGACAAAGAAGGGAAAGGAGGGGCACCTGGCTGGCTCAGTCAGAAGAGCCTGTGACTCTTGATCTTGGGGTCGTGAGTTCAAGCCCCATGTTGGGTGTAGAGATTACTTAAATTAAAAAGAAACTTTAAAAGAAAGAAGGAAAGAAAGAGAGCACCTCACAGTTCTTCACCTTTCAGTCCTTTTGTAGAATGTGCATATGTACACGTATCAAGAAAAGAAATAAAAAGTTTATTTCTCTGCAATATTTCCATTATTCTGGTAAGAAGTAAGCACAAATGCATGTACAAGCTACAAAAGACAAATTGTGCAATTCTGGTGATTCTCCATATGAGTGACATGCTCTTGTGTTTGCATTTAAAACTGGCATCAAATAATACAATGATGAACTATAGAATGGTACTTTATCTCTGTGATGTTCCTCCCCAAAACCCATAATCCCATTCTAATCAAGAGAAAAACACCAGCCAAATCCCATTAAATATTGTAAATGTCATTAAAATCCGAGAAAGAATGAGAAACTGTCATAGCGAAGGGGAGCCTAAGGAGATACGACAACTAAAAGTAATGCGGCATTCTGGATGGGGCCCAAGAGTAGAAAAGGAGTACTAGGTATAAAAAAACAAAGGAAATTTTAATAAAGTATAAATTTGAATAAAGTATAAACTTCAACTATACTAATAAAGTATAAACTTCAACTAATGACAATATGTCAATATTGGTTCATTAGGTGTAGCAAATGTACCATATTAATGTAAGGTGCTCCTGGGTGTGGAATATATTGAAATTCTCTATATCTTCTTGATTTCTCTGTGAATCTAAAACTGTTCTAAAAAATGAAGTCTATTTAAAAAAAAATGAAAAGTCAAAAGAGAGATCACAGAAGAAAGAAAAGCTTTATATTTTAGTCCCTTTAAAGTTACTTTCTCCCTTGATCTTTGAACAAGGGGCCTTGCATTATCATTTTACAAAGGGCCTCACAAATTATGTAGCCTACCCTGCCTCTGCCCCAACCTCTGTCATCGACACCTCAGCTAGGGTTGTCCTGGGCCCTTCTGAGAGTGCCTGAGGCCAAGAGTAAGGCTGTGAGTGTGTATGTTGGAGCCCAGCATAGGACAAGTTCTGTGCTCTGACCTTGTCTGGATTCTGGGAAAAGCAGCAGCAGCAGCAGCAGCAGCAGCAGCAGCAGCAGCAGCAG
>CM052901.1:38045586-38080341 GCA_028534135.1 Potos flavus | reverse complement strand
CCTCTTTGACCCACCTTGTGCAGACTCCCCAGAGGGCCTCAGATGCGGCCCAGCCTGTGTTGGTGACTGCCCTGAACATTGCTCTGTGCATGCAGTGCCTCTGAGGTCTGTATCAGCCTAGGACTAGAGTCAGAGGTGACTCCGGGTAGAGGGAACTTGCAAAAGCATGTGGTCCAACAACTTAGGAGAAAAGGGGTTTCACTTCCTGTGTGAGCATCCCTATGCATTGTAGGCCCTGCCCCTGACTTCGGGGCCAGGGCCATCATCCAATTGTAAATTGGTGTGAAGATGCTTTTGGAGGCATTAATGGTGGGTGGTTAATAGCATCTAGAGCCTGGTTCTCTGGGGTTCTCACCACTTCCCTGCTCACACAGAAGGCTGGTATCCCCATCACACATCCAAGAAGTGACTTGCCTAGCCAAATCCAGAGCAGAAAGCATTGAGGGTCCCAGACCCTGGAGAGAGCCCTCTGCTAACCAGGATACCCAGGCTTTTAGGTGACAGTGCTTAAGAGTGGGAGCCCCTCTGGCGGCTTAGTATAGAAGAGGTCAGCTTCAAGTTCCTTGCAAAAATTCAGCCTCCAATCAGTAGAAGGTATGTGGATGACTGCCAGGAAAAAGTCACCAGATCTGTGGTAGCCATGGAGTCACAGAGCTGTTTCCTCAAAAGAACCTTTGGAGCTCCCCTGACATTTATGCTAAGGCCACACTTTCCCCAGACTGCTTCCACACTACCGCTGAGCACAGTTGTGCAGCTAGAGCTGGGCCATCTTTGCTCATTGGAGGACTCCTTTAATCTTTGCCTGTACTCTCCGTTGGCCTGGTACAGACTTTCTCCTTATTGCACTACAGTCTGGGACTCTTTGTGCCTAATCCTCCCTCCTTACCTCTCTTTTCACAGGTGTGAGACATGCATCACAATCTGAAGGCTCTCCCCATCTCCTGCTCCTTCCTCTTGTATCTTTCATAGGTGTTTCCCCCAGTAAATCTCTTGTATGTCAACTCTTGTCTTGGTATTTGCTGCTAGGAGGGCCTGAACTGGTAACAGGGTCAGGGTACTTTCACAGATGAGATCTCAAGGTTCACATTTCTCAATAGTTGTACTATTTTTCCAAGAGGCAGGCTAGTATAATAAAGAGCTTAACTGTGTTCAAGTCCCAGGCGTACCACTTTTAGCTCTGTGTCCTTGGCTTCTGTGCCCTTTTTCTTTTCTTTTTTTAAAATTTAATTTATTTGAGAGAGAGAGGGAATGAGTGGTGGGGAGGGGCAGAGGGAGAGAGAGAAGCAGACTCCCCACCGAGCAGGGAGCCTGATGCGGGGCTCGATCCCAGGACCCCGATATCATGACAGGAGCCGAAGGTAGATGCTCAACCAACTGAGCTGACCAGGTGCCCTTCTGTACCCTTTTTCTTAAAAGGGTATAATCACATTACTTTCTCTTAGGGTTTTTGTGAGGTTTATGTGAATTATTATACAGACCACTTAGTGTTTCACACATATTAAATAACATCAGCTGTTTTACCATCTTTGACTGATGAAGGCAGAAGAGGGGAAGGATATTACCAGATCCTATAGCTACTCATGAGTTTGGCACTGAATTCTCAATCTAAAATTCTCGAGCTCTAAGTATGTATGCTTTATTGATTTTTAACCTAGAAGTTAAAATTCAGGTTCAGGAAAACACATGAACCAGTTCAATGGCATGATTGTGTCCCCTACCTTCAACTCCATTAGATGGGTAATTCCCAAAATAAGAATGGTATGATCATATCGTCGCTTTTCCTATACTGTATCCATTAGACAGCTTATTCTGGAATACAGAAATGGCACTGAAGAGCATACCTGTATCTCCCCTTGTTACATTTACAAATGTTCTTTATGGTAGAGAGTGTCAGAGGTATGTTTTTCAAGAAAGGGAAAAGGCAACATGGGAAGGAACCTAACATTTGCTTGAGTGCCCACTCTGGGCCAGATGCAGTGTTTGGTGTTTTGGTTTGAGTCTCTTGAAACCCCATCAGAGGGGGAACTGGGTGGCTCAGTCGGTTGAGCGTCTGCCTTCCACACAGGTGATGATCTCAGGGTCCTGGGATAGAGCCCCATGTTGGGCTCCCTGCTTAGTGGGGAGTCTGCTTCTCCCTCTCTCTTTGCCTCCCACCCCTTCCCCGCTCGTGGTCCCTCCCCTGATCCAAATAAATAAAATTTTAGGGATGCCTGGGTGGCTCAGTTGGTTAAGCAGCTGCCTTCGACTCAGGTCATGATCCCAGGGTCCTGGGATCGAGTCCCGCATTGGGCTCCTTGCTTGGCGGGGAGCCTGTTTCTCCCTCTGCCTCTGCCTGCCTCTCTGCCTGTTTGTGCTCTCTCTCTCTCTCTGACAAATAAATAAATAAATAAAATCTTTAAAAATAAATAAATAAATAAATAAACAAAATCTTAAAAAAAAAAAACCCGTAAGAACCCTGTAAGGCAGGTAGCAGTATTTGCTTACATGAAGAAGAAACAACTCGGGGAGTGTTCCAAGGCCCTAAGTCTAGTAAGTTGTAGAGCTGTATTCTAACCTAGGTTCATTATACTCCAAAACCCATACTCCTACCATTTAATTTTTTTTAAATTTTAGATAGTAACCTTCCACCACTGGGAGATTGGTTGGTTTAAATATGCATGAGTGATGTTAAATTGAAAATTTCCTCTTTTGCACCAAGATTTAACAGATATGAAATTCTAAAGCCAGGTTTTCAAAGGAAATAACCAAGCAGCCCTAAAACTTATAAGGAGGACTAAAAGGGTCAAGAGAGAGGAGATACGGACAAGGAATTTTTGTGAGGAGGATTTCTTTGGAGTGGGTGTCCAAGGGGGAAGAGTTGGAGTGCTTTCTCCTTCACCCCAAGGCTTCAGCTGGACCCCAAGAAGCTTGATATGTATCTCCTGGAGTTTGGAGGCATAGTGAAATGGGATCTGAATCCAGCATGAGAAATCTTAAGGGATAGAGAAGGCGACTGGTGGGAGCAAAGGAGAGGTGACTGTATTAGGATGTCTATACTCCCAATTTGCTGGGGGCAAAAGATATATGGGTGTTTCACATATACCAAAAGTGGGTTATGCAGGAGAACAATGTTTGGTATTGAGGGGCCTGCTGAAGAGAACTGTTTGGGGGTGCTAAGGATTCCATCAGAGAAACTATATGGAAAGGAGAGCTGGAAAACCCAGAGCTAAAGAGGAAACAGCAATAGAATGTTTAGCTTTGACACAAGCGTTGCAGTGGGGGAGCCTCAGATGAAAGTCTGCTTTAAACGTCAGCTAGACCCAGAAAGCATGAAGCCAATTTACCACACAACCATAAAGAGCTGTTTACTCCCTCCCTTCAACCCTAGACAGGCCTGAAGTCAAAATTAGAAAGCTGGGGAGGATGGGGAAAGAAAAGAAACCAAAGGTGGGAGGTCCACTTGAATTTGGTGCTAGCTGAGGGAG
Source organism: Potos flavus (assembly GCA_028534135.1). Classification (NCBI taxonomy): domain Eukaryota; kingdom Metazoa; phylum Chordata; class Mammalia; order Carnivora; family Procyonidae; genus Potos; species Potos flavus. The sequence goes on along the minus strand of CM052901.1, from coordinate 38,076,877 downwards.
GAGAGGTTTATCTCTAAATTGAGTTCAGAGGGTTCCTTTTTTAAATTAGGGAATGGGGGTTCTAGTCACTGAAACAAAGCTAGATTTATTATTTAAAGTGATTGTAGGGGGGTGCCTGGGTGGCTCAGTCAGTTAAGCATCTGCCTTCTGCTCAGGTCATGATCCCAGGGTCCTGGGATCGAGTTCCGCATCAGGCTCCCTGCTCAGCTTCTTCCCCTCCCTCTGCCAGCCACTCTGCCTACTTGTGCTCTCCTATCTCTGTCAAATAAATAAATGAAATCTTCAAAAAAAAAATTAAGTGACTGTAGGGCTCTTTGGATTGAAAAGCAAAGCCACGGGACGCCTGGGTGGCTCAGCTGGTTAAGCAGCTGCTTTCGGCTCAGGTCATGATCCCAGGGTCGTGGAATCGAGTCCCACATCGGGCTCCTTGCTTGGCAGGGAGCCTGCTTCTCCCTCTGTCTCTGCCTACTTGTGATCTCTCTCTCTCTGTCAAATAAATAAATAAAATTAAAAAAAAAAAAGCGAAGTAAAGCCATGAGGCCTGGGCAAAACTCAATTAGAAATGAAGTTGCATTTTGGTTATATCTCACAGTTGCTCTTGCTCAGTAGATTGACTACCTCTGCTTGGTATGATGTTTGTGATGTGCCATGCTACTGTGTTTTGCATTAATTTCGCTACACCAGCTTCCTTTTGCTTAGTATTCATCCAATATATATTCTTTAATCTTTTTATTTTCAACTTTTCTGGATAATTTTAAGGCATCTTTGAGAAAAAGCATGAAACCAGATTCTGTGCCTTGAAAAAAAATCCAATCTGAGATTTTCTTTTACTATGAGTTTAACCTATCTACATTTATTATTATTGATGTAGATGTATTTCTGCCTTCCTATTTTGTTTTCTGTTTATCATTTTTTTCTTTGCATTTTCCCCTTCTTCTCTTTTCCTGCCTTCTGTTGGACCAAGAGTTTTCTTTAGAAATTTGGAATTTACACATTCTATTTTTATTTTTTTATTTGATAAACACATTCTATTTTTATCTTTTAGTGCTTATCCTAAGATTTTTCCTAAATAGTTTAACTATATTTTTAAGCAAAATATAAACTATCACCAACTTCTGTCCTCTTCCTTAAACATGTCTATATTTTGAATTTTTTTTCAAAAAAACATAGGCACAATTTCTGATAACTGGAATTTCTATATACAAACTGTTAACCATTATCATTCATAGTTCATGATGCACATTTAAATATATTTTCTAATTTGATTCTAGAAAAAGCTCAGCTAAGTGTTACCTTTGTAATGAATTAATGAATTAAAAAAAGGAGTCAAGAAAAGAGGTCTTCAATTCCTTTTTGAGAGAGAGTAAGGGGAAGGGCAGGGGGGAGAGAGAATCTTTTTTTAAGATTTTTATTTATTTGACGGGGGGGGGTGGGGGAAAGACAGCACAGGCACGAGCTTGAGCACAAGCAGAGTGAGCGGCAGGCAGACGGAAAAGCAGGCTCCCCACTAACTGAACTGGGAGCCCCATGTGGGGGACTGTGACCTTAGCTGAAGGCAGACACTTAACCGATTGAGCCACCCAGGTGTCCCATGAGCTCTTCTTCTTTTTTTTTTTTTTTAAAGATTTTATTTATTTATTTGACAGAGAGATAGAGAGCAAGAGTAGGCAGAGCGGTAGGCAGAGGCAGAGGGAGAAGCAGACTCCCCACTGAGCAGGGAGCCCGATTCGGGGCTTGATCCCAGGACCCTGAGATCATGACCTGAGCCAAAGACAGAGACTAACCCACTGAGCCACCCAGGCGCCCCCGGAGCTCTTCAATTCTTAATGGTGTCCTTAAAGTCCCTTAAAAGTCTGGAGACCTCAGGTTGAGAACCACAGATCTTAGGAATACAGTCTCTACCCTTTCCTTTTGGGAAGGGAGAGAGGAGAGAGATACCATTTTTGAACTTTTATTCTGTGCCAGAAATTTGCCTTAGGCAAATCAAGCCTTCTATTTAATGGCTACCTTCTTTGCTTTCTAGGTGTTTGATGGGTGTCATGAGAGTCATTTCACAACATGCTTCTGTACCAATCTACATACGTTCTCCTGGATGGAAAATGGGCTTATTTATGTTGATAATGATATTGATGAAAACAATAAATAACAATTTTAATAACTATTTATTATGGAACCACTACTTTAGCTAGGCACTGGATCTCAGGAGGTAAATAAACTCTCAGATCCACCCTTCAGTTTTAGAAGGGAAGCCATTTAGTCATTAAGATGGTTAGATGAAACTACATCACCTGTGTAGTTTCAAAATAGAGACACTTGCTAAATCAACAGATTCTGGTAATAGTTTGCATACATTTATTATGATTGCCCTCTTTTTTTTATATCAATGGGATGGCCTGCTTTAGGTCCTAATAAAGTACTTCAGGCCTCTCCTGAGTATTCCTAAGGTGTTGTCTTTAAAAAAATAAAGTAATTAACAAGAAGAAATCAGTTAAAGTGAAAAGAAACCACGTATGAACTTAACTGGAAATTACTGAATTATCAGTCATTGGGATATTAACATGTGTATTGTGTTCTTAAATTTATCTCTCCTCCCATTTCTTACAGAGATCCGGGAGAGGGAGATTTGTGGCAGAGCTGGAAGTAGAAGCTGCTTGAAGCCAGTGGCTTTTAAGCCAGATGTCCCTGAATGGGAATGGAGGGCATTTGAAGGCAACAAGAGAAGAGACGTCAGGGTTTATGGGTCCTTCCAGTAGTGGAGACGAGTATTTTTCTGAATCAGGATCCAAGAAGACTATGCTGGGTTCAAGAAAGCTAGGCACCTAGTCTTACCAAAGATTCCCCTAATCCAGAGGGCTGGATAGAAGCAGCAGGAGCAAGATCCATGAATCTGAAGATATTGTGCCAGTTCAGTAAATGAACATCTGATCCCTAACCAGTGTGATCAGGTATCTGAGGACAGTGGGAATCTCATGCTAGATCAGACCAGAGCATGTTCGACTAATGGAGATAGGGAATCCCTAATAACAACTGAAGTGGACATCCCACCAACCTGCTACAGTTGAATTGAGGATCTTAAATTTATGTTCTTAATTAAAGGCAATTTTATTTATCTTTTTAAAGATTTATTAACTTGGGAGAGAGCGTGCGAGTGCACACACTGCACATGCAGGGGGTAGGGGCAGAAAGTGAGACTCTTCCAGCGGACTCCCTGAGTGCAGAGCACAGATGTAGGGCTCCATCCCACAACCTATAAGATTATGACTTGGGCCAAAACCAAGAGTCGGACGCTTAACCAACTGAGCCACTCAGGTACCCCTAAAGGCAATTTTAAAATGTGATATTTCTAACATGTTCAAGCGTGTGAGCTAAGCTCCATCTATCTGCTAGGCCTCCTATTCAAAGTTTCAAATAACAAAGGAAACGAACTCTTATACAGTGTATTCTGAGTGTTAGGAACTATTACACAACTGTCCTCTGAATGTATGAGTCCTTAAGAACTCTTCTAATTGGCCAGGCCCTAGGTCCCTCAGAGGGCATAATGATTCTAAGACTATATGGCAAAGTATGAACTACGGTTATTTCAGGTGTGCATGTGCTACAAATTTCTTAGTTGTCCTCACTGATCCATTTTTTTCTCCCTGCTCTGTGTCCCCCAAGCTTACCAATGTAGATTACATCCAAGGTTTTCCATGCCCTTTGGCTTCCAGTTTGGTTAAAGGGTAATACCCAGAATAATGAATTCAGGTATTTTTAATGCCCTCATCCTGGATTCTCTGAAGTCTCTGTGAGCTGAGTCCTGAAGATCACAGCTGCTGTCAGGTGGCCCTTTCCATACAGCTGTCTACTAACCAGTAACCACTCCCTCCTCCCTCATCCCCTCCCCCTGTTCCTCTCCTACCTCTCCTCCACACTCTCCCCTTCTCTCCCTCCCCTCACCCTGCTCCCTCCCCTCCTAATCTATTCTTCTTTGCCTAGAGGTTAACACCATATGGTGGACTGAATTGTGTCACCTCTAAATTAATACTGTGCAATCTTAACCCCCCAGTACCTCAGAATGGGACTGTTTGGAGATGGAATCTTTACAGAGGTAGTTAAGTTAAAATGGGAGTCATTAGGCCTCCTTAGAAAAAGAGATTAGGACACAGGTGCAGAGGTAAAGACCATGTGAAGTCACAGGAAGGCAGCCATCTACAAGCCAAGGAGAGGCCTCAGAAGAAACCAACCTTGCCAACACCTTGATTTTAAACTTCTAGACTCCAGAACTATGAGAAAATAAATTTCTGTTGTTTAAGCCACCTCGTTTGTGGTACTTTGATGTGGTAGCCCTAGGAAACTAATACACACCATGACTCCTCTGCTGACAACTTGGGAAAAAATTCTCCATTAAACTTCTCAAATCATCTATTTTTGAGTCCCGTTTATTTCCTGCTGGGACCCTGACTGATCCAGTAGGATTATACAGGACTCTTATTTCCAGATTTGTTCTTACTGTATTTTCTAAAATTTCTGCAGTAACCATGGAATATGTTTTCTGTTTGTTTTGTTTGCTAAAGAAGTAAAAAAACACTGTCATGGAACAAAACTTGGTTTGGGAAATTTCCATATAGAATGGATTTATAATCATAGGCATCCAACATCAACCCTCCTCCACAAATCCCCTACTCTAGATTCCCACTGTTATGTCTAAGGGATTATGAACACAGAACAGGACCTCGATGTTGGAACTAGAGAAATCTGCCATCCTTGGTCCAAAATCTACAAGTATTTCTGATAGTGGTATTTCTCCAAGTATTTCTGAAGGTGGCTGCCCATGCTTCCTTTTGTGGGAAAGAGGAAAACTCTGCACAAGTGTAAGGAACTGTTACAGTACCCACTAAATATTCTGTTATACCAGCCCAACTTAGAGGGGCAAGGAACATCAGGAACTAAACTGGCTCTTACAAGCAGCACTCGCAGCACTCGCAGCACTCTAAAGCAATCACACTCTGAGAAGCCACAGTGAGAGGGCAGGGGAGAGGAACTGGCATGACAGCATACTCCTGGCTGCCACACCCAACAGAAAAAGGAATTCTTTCACTGGGAGTCAGAACTCTTTCATACCATCTAGATCTTTCCTGAGCCTGCTGACTTGTCAGCCTTGGTAATATTAAAGGTACGCTGCAAAATACTTGCTTTGAAATTTAGAAACAAATTTTATTTAAGATCTGAAATACAATTCCTAAAATATCAACTTCTCCAGAAAACCGTGGCTACACAATAATGCATTGCCTCTATCATGTTAGAACGTGCATTAGACTCAAATACAAAAACCATGAAACAAATCACCATCCTTCAACAATTTGAGCAAAGATAGAATGCCTAAGGAACAACATAGATGGACTTGCAGAGGATGGGCTGTTTTACTTCAAGCACCATAAAAAAAAGAGCACAAATGCATGGGTTTTCAGGTATATACATTAAGTTGAACCTTTGGCACTAGGAATCAGGGCATTTTGTCACGTAGCATTAACACATATTAGAAAATTGTGTAGTGTCAAAGGGATAGAACCACCAGCATTCAAGCAATGTTGTCAACTAGGCAATAAAATGTTCTACTGAATGTTTCTTCTTTGTCTAATTACTGCGTACACTGGTAGCAACTTTGAAATGAGAAAAGGAGCTTGTACTCCTTTCATTTTCTGTTTAGAACAAAACAGAAAACAAACTGAAACATAAGCCCTGTTATACATTAACAATTTTAAAGAACATCAATTATACAAGAAAAAGACTAAGAACAAAAAGAGTGTTTACAGATACCAGACGTAACAGTGAGTGGTCAGTAGACCCTCACAGGGCTTTGCGGTGGTACTCAGCCGAAGCCACTTTATAATCACTGGCAGTAAACAGAGATGCAGCATTCTTTGCCAGATATTTTAGGAAATCATGCAAATAGCCCAACAATAATGCAAGGCTCTTCTCATCAAGGGGCGTATATGCCAACATTGCTCCGATTCTTACAAATAATCTCAGTAGGTGTGGGGCTCCATAAACCTGGGACATTGGCGCATCAGGGTGAGCCAAGAGGATTTCTGCATACTGGGGCCTCTCAAATTTGTAGAGCAGCTGAGTGCCCAACATCACATTGAAATATTCTTTTATTCCGGCCACAACTTCATTAACCGCATACTCCTTATTATCAACATTTCCCTGCGACTTCTTGCAATTTGCATACTCTTCCAGAATGGCATCTACATTTTTCTTAGCAGGGAGTTGAAAGAGCTGCTTCTGCCTGGTAACTAAGTCCCAGTCCTCAACAAGCCATGGTTTTAATTCTTCAGGAATCTTCACTTTAACTTCCATTCTATTCTTAAATGCCTCCTCACTTTCAACGGTGGGATCGGCCCGAGCCCTTTTCTTCCGAGGTGGCTGGGGTGCTTCGCTGGTACTGCCACCATCTCCGTTTCCAGGAGTCTTCTGCTTGTTCTTTCTTGTCTTCCTCACAGATCCCGAAGGGGGGGTCTCTGCAGAGCGACCCCCCCATCTGCCTGAGAGAGCTGGTTCCAGATTCTTCTGCTGTGGACCAGCAGTCTTCTTTCCTGAGGAGGCCCCTCTCATCTTACTTCTCTGCATATTGCTTCTAGTTGGTTTTTTGAAGTTGTCTTCTTCTGCAGATTGTTGTCCACGAGTTTGAGAACCCTGCTTTCTGGAACTCATTCAACCCTGTTTTTATTCCAACCACTGTAATATATAAAGGATTTTACTTGGTTGTCTTCTGTCATGACCTTTAACACACACTGCTTCATAAAGGCCCACCGAAGTAAAACATAAGCTATTCTCTTGGAATTTGGATTTCAAATCCTAGTTCAGGATCACTTGTCAGTGACTTACTACCTCTACCCTCTCTTTGATCTTCACTATCAAACCACTATTCTCACCTCATCCGATCACTCATCAGACTTGACCATAAGTTAGTTTTTTGGTGCCACTCAATAGACACGAATATAATTTTAGAAAAAGAATGAATTAAATGGAAAAGAAACTGTAGAAGGTGGCAGAGTCGAAATTAAAGACTCTGAACAGGAGAAATGACAAGATGAAAGAAATAAGAAAGATTAGTTGACTGGATGCAAAATGACTAACAGTAAATGCTTTGTAGGAGTCCAGGTATGCCTGAACTAGGGTGATGACAGAGTCAAGAGAAACCAAATATAGAACTTGGTAAATGAAGAGGGAGGAGTCAAAAGTGGCTCTGTCATTTAAAGCCTGGGTAATTAATGAATTAATAATAACACTGATTTTAATGTTAATTTAGAATCAGCAATAAAGTAACAGGAAATAAATAATTCATCCATTCAATGAGTCATCAAACATTAATACATATCTGCTTTGGGACAGGTACTATGCTAGGTGCTAGTGATTCAAATAGCTAAAGTGGCAATTAAAAAACTAGATTAGTACAATGAAAGTTATAGGCACAGAGTACTTTGGAGCAAACATGATACTACTTTTAGTATTAGCTTGTTGGAGGACGTGATAAATCAGTGAGGGAGATGTCAGTGATGACTCCCAGGTTTTGAGAATGAGTGATTAAGTCATTAGTATTATCACCAAATGAGACTGCATCTAAAGGAAGAGGAAGTTGATTAGAGAGGAAAGAAGTTCAGTAGTGGATCTACTAAGTGTGAGGTGTACAGTTAGACATTTAACTTTAAAGCTCAGGTGAGGGTCAGAGCCAGAAACGAAGATCTGAGAGTAATCATCATAGAGCTGCTACTGGAAGTTACGAAAACCATCAAAATCATTCACGGAGAGAAGAGGAAGAAAAACTGAACCCAAGAATGAAATTCTGGAAAAACCTAAAAGGAATGATTATTTAAGGGGTGAGCAGAGAGATCAAAAACAAAACAAAAATGGTCAGAGGAGCCATAAAAGAATTAGGAGAATGCTATTTTGGAAGCCAAAGAAGTTGAGAGTTTCACAAAGGGCAAGGGTAATATACAGTATAAAATGTAGTAGAAAGGACTAGTAAGATAAAGATGAAAAAATAATGTTCTATGATTCTTATAGTATGACAGATGAAGCAATTTTTTTGACTTACACAATCCTCTTCCTTCTTTCCCTTCCAAGAACTCCTAGAGTGTTTTCCCAGATGGAACCTCCTAGATCTCCTGGGATGGTCTGGAAGGATGAGGTGGGAGACACAACCTAGAAAGGAAAACAGATTATCCGCAATGAAGATGAACTTTTGTGAAATAACACAGAAAAAAAATCTAATTTTTTGACCATGTGGTTTGCAACTGCAATTATCAGAGAAAATATATGAGCTCCGCTGTTAGACATACCTCTACTTCAATTAGGCTCTGCCATTTATGAATTGTGAGGACTTGGGCAAGATATGTAAGCTCTCTTAGCCTTTTACTCATCTAATGAGGCCAAACCATCCCTTGACTTCACAGGTTCTTTTTTTTTTTCCCCAAATACTTTTATTTTTTCAGTGTTACAAGATTCATTGTTTATGTACCACACCCAGTGCGCCATGCAATGCGTGCCCTCCTCAATACCCACCACCAGGCTCGCCCATCCCCCCACCCCTCTCCCCTCTGACTTCACAGGTTCTTAAGAACTTCATAAATATGATTTGGCTAAACAGCTCGCACAGTATCTTGCAGGAATACATGTAAACATGGGTACAAAGATGCTCACTGCAATGGTGTTAATACTGAAGAACTGGAAACACCTAAACATTCACCAGTAGGGAAATGGGAACACAGATTCTGTATGTACACTATGGAAGAACATTCAAATGAATTAAGCAGAGAACCATGTACGAATATGAAAAGATGCTCAATTCTACATTATTAGGTAAATAGGCATAATGCTTAATATGTACAATAGGATCCTGAAGAGATAGCACTGGTCAAGAAATAACTATCAGTCCTGTACAGTTCTTATATACAGTGAGTGTGATCAAATTCCTGTTTTATTTATTTGACAGAGAGAGAGAGACAGCGAGAGAGGGAACACAGCAGGGGGAGTGGGAGAGGGAGAAGCAGGTCCCCTGCGGAGCAGGGAGCCCGACGCGGACCTGGACCCCAGGACCCCAGGATCATGACCTGAGCCGAAGGCAGAGGCCTAACGACTGAGCCACCCAGGCGCCCCCAAATTCCTGTTCTAAACTGATTATGTATAAATGTACAGGAAAAATCAATACCAGACTCTTAAAATCAGGGTAACCTCTGGGAAAAAATGAGGGATGGTAGATCAGCCTTAAACCAGGTTTCTCTGGTAACTATGAATTTCACTCACATAAAAAGCCCCTTGGCCAATCCCTAGCCCTTAAAACGATGTGAGCAGGTGTCAGGGAAGCCCTGAGGGAGGAAATAAGAGGTAAGAAATGCTAGACAACTAGAGCCTTGAGTCAGGGAAACCAGTTACTGGGAAGAGAGGCCTGAGTACCAGAGCTTTCACTAAGCAAATGAAACCCTCTCACTAAAAGGACACAAAGATCTGAGTAAAAAACAAAGGGCAAAGGGGGTCCTCAAAGAGCATCAAAATCTGTGAATATGGATACTGACCCTGTGGGAATCAGAAACCTGCCTGAGGGATAAACAGACACATCCTGTGAAGGATCAGACAGTGGCCAGTGTGTCATGGCATTACACTGTAAGCTATCGAGCTTACAAAAAGCATGTTTCTAAACAAACATTCATTGTGCCCAGGAGAGAGGGGACATAGTATCTGAGAATTTAGTTAAGTAATATAGGTAAAATTCAGAAAACCCACCTCAGAGTTAATATAGAACAGAGCTTCCACAAAACAAGGGGGAATAGTTAAAATACCAACTAAAGAAAGCAAGATGGCTCAGTGCCAGCCAAACTGTGTGAAACGGAAGTGAGGCCAGGCGGGATGGGAAGTATTTTGGAAGACTCACAGTCATCAGCAATTCCTTACTGAGGAGGAACTTGAAAATGATAGCTGAACCTACTGTACATCCTTGGCATTGATCCCATATATTCATTCATAGGAAAACTACAAAAAGGAATTCTACCTGGTTCTAATTAACTGGGTGAGTTCTGTCATTCTCTACAAATTCTTTCCCTCATATAGTCTCAATGAAATACCTGACATTATACAGAAAAATACCTGCACCATGAGTCAAGGTTTGTGACCAGTGAATAGAGCCATGGAAACAGCCTTTATTAATAGTTGTCTCAGTTCCTTTATTTTCATCTGAGTATCCTACAGATCAAACAACCAACTATTACTACCTGGAAGTCAGAAACCAGACATGAAAAGGGAATATCTATCCTTTTGATGTCTGGCTCCTACTTGTAATACAAGTTTCTGGATAGCTTTCTACTCTGTACCTCCCTTCCCAGCTTAACACTGCTCCATGATCAATGACAGATGTGCTGTGCACATTCATTTAAAAAGTTTGCACTATAGATTACTTAATTTGGGGCTATTTTAAACTTTGAGTTTCAGGCTTTATTAATGTTGTTTACTGGCTTAGTATACCTACTCTTTGCTCCCATCATGCTCTCTCCATTGTCTCCATCTAAATACCACAGAAGTCTTCTTTCCTCCTCAAATCTCCAACTCTAGTCCATGTTTTTCTTCCATCTCCAATACCATATGAAGTGGATGTTAGTACTCCAGAGTTTAATATTTAAATGTCTTGTGTTAGTTTTGCTTATAGAACCACACCATTAATCTATTTGCCACAGGTCTTGTGTTATACATATCGCATATATTTTGGAGCAGCACTTAGGTCCTGGGAGGCATACTATAGAGAATCATAGCGAGGAAGTGATTCAACACATGAAGAAAATGGAGGCACAAATTAGGGACGAATCATCAAATATTTTCCCACTTGTTTTCTACAGGTCAGCTCGAGGGGTAGGTCAGACATTGAGAAAACACATTTGTAGATTTGCCCTAGTTTTCTAAATTTCTGTGTAAATATTTAAACAGAGGTCAGCTTATACTGGTTGTCAAATCTCAACCTTCCCTTTTTAAAAACATGGTTATCACAAACTAGTTATTTTTCCCATGTAAGATTATACACCTTGAAAGCTGTGCATTTCATCAAATGGTCATACCTCAATCTAATCACCCTTAATGTAAAGTGATTCCTCTTTAATTTACCCTGCAGTAACTATTACATTTTTGTCCTCATTTCCTATTATTTAATACTTCCAGATGCAGATTTAGTGGGTCAAGAGGTAAGAACACGTCACCAAATTACTTCCCCAAGCTGTACCAGTTTCTAACCTTACTAGTAGTGTGTAAAACTATCACTTATACTCTGGTCAGCAGTGGCTAGGCTCATTTACAACATTTGATAAAATGTTTAGTTGTTCAGTTTTTATTAGAGACACTTTAACATTTAAAAAGCGTCTATTGGCTATATAGGCTTTTGTCCTGTGCCCGTTCAGTTGGTTCTTAAGTGACTGTAACATCTATAGGAGCTCTTTATATATCAAGAGTTGTCATTCTGGGACAAATATTTCCCCTAGTGTTCTTTTATAGTGCCTGATGTTAAGATTTTAAAATTTTATATAATGAAACATTAGCTTTCCTCTCCACTGTTAAAAGATGTCATTTTAATGGAGGTTTTGTATTTTCTTAATCCATCCAGAATTTGCTAAGTTATGAACGGAAAATCTGCATTATTTTCCCTAAGTAGTTAATACTGTGGCACCATTTATGGGTAATCTTTCCTTTACATATGTATAAATTCCAAAATACATAAAAATGGGGGAATTCTCCCTTTACCTCCCCTCTTCAATCCCAGAATGACTGTGTAAGCTTTCAAATCTTATGTGCATAGCCACACAAATACATAACCTTTAAAACTAAATGTGTATTTTATATTTGATTTGGCAAAGGTGAGACATATTGCCCCACACCTTTTCTCACTTTGTCACGGGCATCTTTCTGTCCACACATACCTAGCTCATTTTTAATATTCACATTACTCTATAATCTCTATGTGCCAGAATTTAACCAGTCCGTTATTAACTTTTAAGTTGTTCCCATACTTCATTTTTACAGAAATGCTGTAATAGTCATAAGTGTACAGATATATTAGAGAATTAGGGATTTCAGGACTATTCTCAGAAGTGGAACTATTCAAAGGATTGGTGTACTTGTAACTTTGATGAGATAGAGGCAGATTCAATTTGTAAAGAACCACTTTAATTTGTACTCCCAGAAAAAATTGTTAAAGTTCATTCACCTACACCTTCGGCAACATGGGATAAACATCTTTTGGAAATTTTTTTTTTTGCTTATCTAGTATGTAGTATATCATTGAGCATCTTTCACACATTCATGTGTATGTTTTTCTTATGTGAATATTTGTTCTTTTTTATTAGATTGTTTGCTTCCTTTATGGATTTCTAATAATTAAATCCTAAGTATTCTTGGGTATGTTGGAAACATTTTTTCCAAACTCATTTTTCTTCTCTGGGTCTGTCTGTGTTTGTGTGTGTGTGTGTCTATATAATCACATAGAAAAATATGTCAACCTTTTCCTTTGTGAATTTGGCATTTATGTCACATCTAGGGAAAATGCTCCCAAATCAATATTCTAAAAATGATTTCCTGTATTTCTTGGTATTTCTATAGTTTCTTCCAAATATGTAACTTTTCCTAATACTACTTATTAAAGAGGTCATCCTTTCCACACTGATTTGAAATGCTATTATAGAACATTCTAAATTCCTAGATGTACATGGGTCTTTTAAGGTACTCTTTCCCAATGATTTCTGATTATTCAATTGTTAAAGGTTATCACTATTTCTAGGTCACCTCTTCTGTCACAGTGGTATCTGTTCTCACACCAGTATCACACTGGTTTAATTATCATAAAGACATAAATGTTGCCCTAGAATAACACTTGTAAACGGTTTCCAAGGATGTTTGATGCATTATTTGAAGTAGTAAACACTGAAGTCAACCTGGAGGACTATCACTAGTGATCTGGAAAGATAAAATGTGTTTTATCCAGAATATGGATTATCATGCTAGTTAAAACAACGCCACTGTGAAAGGAATCAAATAGAACTCTAAGAATGGACATGAAGACATCCAAGATAATTCGCTAAGTAAAAATAGCAAGTTGCAAAAACAATACCTATAGTGTGATACCATATTTATGTTAAACTCTCTCTCTCTCTCTATATGTAATATATCCATGTATATTTTTAAACAGGTACTTAATTTACAGATCTAGAAGGAAACAGAACTGAGAATAGTGGTTAACTGGAGAAAGTAAGAGAAGTGGAGGTGAAGAAATAGAAACCTGAGCCCACTCCATAATATTTAAACCTTTTCATTATAAGGACAATATATTCACATACCAATTATATGACTAAAAATCTGTATTAAAGTATACATATTTAAATTCAGTGATTTTTTGATCTATTCTTATCCTTATATCTCACACACAGCTGGACTTTTCAGTAAATTATCACTCTGTATAATACATTTTGTAGGCATACCATTCAGACTGGTTTCTCTCCCCCCTTCTAGGTTCTGCCCATTCTTGGAGGCGCAGGTCAAGGTCCTTTTTCTCTTTGAGGCTTTCTCCATTTCAGGATACCCTGAATCTTGCCTTCTCTGAGCTCCTACTGGCCTAACAGCCCACCTCCCTCCCTTTTGCCCTTAATCATTCTCCAAATGGCCTCCTGTAAAGGGGTTTTGTGTCTACAGATCTACTGCATCTTTTCCACCAGTGCAGCGCCCTCCTCTGCAGCCCAGCTTTCAGAAGAGAAAAAAAGTGAGAAGGAAAACACAGTGACTCCATGGGAAAATGAAGCTCTCAAGTCACCGAAAAAACCTTTCTTCATCCCCTCATGCAAGTGATGGGCCATTTAGGAATGCAGGCTCCAAAGGCTAACATTTTGGTATGGGTGTGTCACAAATGGAAGTGTGAAAAACAACTCCTATGGTTTGTTGGAATAAACTTTTAAATACACATATACCATGCCAGTTACATTTATACCCATTCTCTTCTGGATCTTGGAACACTTCCTTTATGTTTAACATATTTTTTGAGTCTGAGACAAAGGAGGAATGACATAAAAGCTGTTAGCAGACTGAATACGGTTATGATTTCCTAGTTAAAATTATAGCTCCTGGAAATTCCCTTGTAAATAAATATGATCAATATACTCGATATCTTTCTAGATTGTTAGGACAAGCCAGAAGTCATAATTTCAGAATTCAGTTCTAGTGGTAACTGCTGCTTCTGGAAAATCAGGAAAGAAACCAACAGCATTAATTTTTTTACATTTCCAAACAGAAGAATCCACTGCTTTTAGAAGTTTAAGAGTGTATGTGTGGGTAAACCAGGATGTACCAGGACTAAGAGAACCATAATTATTATTAAAGCAAACACTTATATGTGCCAAACACTGTCCCTTCAAAAATCCTATGAAGTAGGAACTATTACCATCTTTATTTTACACATGAGGAAATTTAGGAACAAAGGGAGGTAAGTATCTTGCCCAGGATCACACAGCAAGTGGCAGAGACAGAATTCAAGACAGAATTAAGAAAGTCAGTATTTGCTTTCAACCACTAAATTATGCTATACATGAGATGCCGTGAAGTTTTTTAAAAAATAATTATATATATATACACACACACACATATAAATGTATAGAACTAACTCTAGGGTATCAATTGTATTATCTTTTATCAAAAAATGTTTGGGCACTTGCTACACTGGAAGCACCCATCCTTTCCTTAGAATTTAGAGTGCTTTCCCAGACAGGTGCTTATTAATCTTCAAAATATTCCTGGACAGTTAGGAAGGTTATGTGGAATTACCTTGTTTGAGAACTGAGGCCAGGAGAAGGGAGGCACTTACCCAGATTCTGTAATCAGGGATGGTTCTGCAGTCAGGATCAGATCTTCTGATCCTTACAATACAGCAAACTTAGTTTTTCTGATGATGGCCTGGAAGGTCAAAGAAGGGGACAGAAAAGGACATAACGTAAAAAGATATGAGATCCTTTTTTTTCCCCCTCCAACCAACGCATTTTATCACATACAAAGGACACCATGGCTGATAAATAATGTACAAATGTTTCTTTTTCCTTTCTTGTGATTATATTTTCAAAATTACTTTATTGTACATTTATCTTTATTTTTGATAAAGTAATTGCCCTTTTTATACTTCTTATGAAAGATAATTTCAAATGAATAAAAATGTAGAAGGAAGAGTATTATAAACCTATACCAATCACCCAGCTTCAGCAATTACCAACTGAAGGCCATCTTGTTTCATCTATAACCCCACCCACTGCTCCCCCCCACTCCGATTTTTTTAAGCGCACCGAATAGCTGATTTTCTGCATTTCATTATGGAAAATGTCAAACATATACCAAGGAAGATGGAATAATATAAGGAACCCCATATGCCCCATCACTCAGCTCAAACAATTATTAACTTAGGGCCAGTTTTGTTTCATTTATACCCCTCCCCACTTCCCCCTACCGCTGAGATTATTTTGAAGCAAATCCCAGTCATCAACGTATTTGAAGTCCTTCCCAGACATTTTATTACTTAATCCGCAAATATTTTCCTATATATCTCTACAAGATAAAGATAATTTGAAAACATAAGCATTAATGCCATTATAACGTCTAAAAAATCGACATCAATTCCTTAAAAAAACCATCAAATCCGTCTTCAAATTTTCCCGATGCATCTTAAGCAGCTTTTTTTTTTTAGTTGGTGTGTTCGAATCAGGATCCAAACCAGGCCTACTCATCGCATGTGGTTCATCTCCTGATCGCTCTCGTTCTCCATCTCCCCCCACCCCCCCCCGCCTTTTAAACTTTTCAATATGGAAAATTCCAATCCCCGCTATTTTGATCTAATTCTCAAATAGTAAATTATTTAATCGTAAAGACTGATAGGTCTCTTTTATAGCTCGAATTTCTTATAAGAAAGAATTTGATGGGCAGGAAAAACACTATAATGAACGAATTTACATAATTTGTTTTTTTCTCATTCTGTTACGCGGGTTTTTCACTCCACAGTAATAGCGAGTAGCTTTCGGAACCAGGATTGGTATTAGGTGTCTTATACGCACTAATACACAGTACAAGCCTCTGAGGTACACGTCTCTGAGGTAGATACTATTATTATCACCATTTTACAAACATGGAAACCGAGACACCGAAAGAACAGGAGCCAGCCCAAGCTGGGCGTTGGCGAGTAGAAATTTGAATGCAGCTCTGCCCAATTGTGAAGCCATTAGTTAATCTTGTTAGTATATGCGACGAGAAAAAGAAATCGTCAACCCTTTCACCCCACCCCCACCCCGAAACCTGAAACGAGAATCCAGTTCTTTCCAGCAGCCGACGTGTGATCACTGCCGTCCCTCCAACCGCCATAGTAAAGCCAGGTTTCTCTGGCAACTGATATCCATAGGCAGACACGTCACCCTGGAGGCGGGCTTATAGTCTCCAGCCAATCACAATCGTCTTGTCTAAGTTTTAGAATGTTCCATAACCAAATGATTGGACGAGACCGAACACGTCAGCGATGACACTTCGCCGCAGTAAAGGCGGGCGCTAGCAACCTGCTTCTTCACGCTTAAGGCCTGAAGCGAGCCAATCATCTTTTTCCTTTAGTGCGGGCTCTGGCCAATGACGCTCGCCCTCTTAGGTTCTTAGCCCGCCCTCCAAAAGCGCGACAGCCGTTGGGTCATAAGTCTATAGGGCAGGGTGTTCACGTGGCCTGTTTTCACGACCCAGAGTTCCCCTGACCAGAGGTTTTTTTTTTTTTTTTTTTCCCTGCAGGGAGGCATTATGGGTTTTTTTTTTTTCCCACTGGGAAAGGAAGTGTCTACGTGGCCTGCGGAAACAGGATGGGCGGAAATGAGCTAAGGTTCCCGCGAGTGGGGAAGCGCGAGGTCAAATTTGGGGCCACGCCCCCGAACCTCTTGCGCAACTGTCGGAGTAGAAAAAAATAAAAGCGGAGCAGGGGTTTTAATGTGTGTGTGAGTTGGGGTGGTGGGTGTGTGGGGGCGTGGTGTTGGGGCTTGTGTGTTTGTGCGCGGGCGAACTCGCATACCCTTGGGGTTGGGATGTGTGCGCGGCAGCCCTCGTGGCGTCGGTGGTGGTGGGTTTTCGCCGGCGTGCGCCCCTAGTGTTGGGACACGGCGTTGGGGTCGGTGTGTGTCCAAGAGCGGGGGCGTGTGCATGTATGTGTGCGTGCACGCGCGCTGTGTACCGAATGGTATCTACTTTTGTATAAGTTTGAAAATTGTTCTAATGAAAATTGTTCTAATGAAAAAGAAAATAAGGCGCCCATAACCAATAAAGAGCCTTTGCCAGAAATATTTTGGCCTTTCCTATCGATTTAATTTCGGACCCTAAAAATACCCTTTCTTCCCACGTTTTTCTGTTGCCCAAATCGTGTTCTAAACCATAGCCCTCCAATAGTTAAAAGCCAAATGCTCCCATCCCCATATTAGCAGTTACAAGGTGCAGCTTCTTTCCCGTTCCCTAGTATCCTTTCCCTGCCCCCCCCCCCCAAGTTGCCTGCTATTCTCTTGGCACAAACACAAATATCTGCCGGTAACATGTGTGATAGCCTTCCCCTCCAGTCTCAATCTCTCTCTCTCTCTCTCTCTCTCTGTATATATACACACACAGACTCTGAATTTCTGTAGGGGCTGAGGCTTTCTTACCTTCTTGTTCTGATCTCCAAGCACAGTGCCCTTCAGGCAAGTACGCCTTCAGCTAGTTTTCCAGAAAGTTCTCTGGGTGAGGTTTATACCTCTTGAGTCTGCCACTAGATGCCACCAAATCCCAGCAAAGGATTGGCTGTTTAGCCCCTGGAATTATGGGATTTTGTTCCCCCTCTTTCCGATTTGTTGAACTCCACAATGTATAGGGATCATGTATATTTTTCATTGCTAAGGAAAAAATCAAATTAACTTGAAAACAGCCCAACCAGGCAGAGGACTATGGCTCTAGATTCAAATGTTTTTCCTTGTTTCTTCTTTAAAAAAATTCCCCCCTCCAGCTCTCTCTTCTTTCCTCCTTGCCTTTTTTGGGGGGGGGGTCAGAATTAATGAATGACCCCAGGCACTGATGCTGATGAAGATCTGAATCCTTTCTGTGCATCTTTTTTTCCAATGCTAACAACATTCCCCAGTGGAAAATATAGGTGGCTGTTTAGTCAATAAACACAAATAAAAACTTGGACCCTGATACTGAAAACTGATCTTTTTCTCTTGAAATTGTTATTAAATATGTGTGTTTGCACCCTATTTTTGTAGTGGCACTGCTACACTTTGTTATGTCTTTGGAGTTAGAGACCTAATTTTAATTCCGCACTTAATAGCTGTGGGACCGTGGGCAAATGATTTACGTTTTGTGATACTCAGTTTTTTTGTATGCTTTCTATATTTTAGATGCTGTGTCATATCCTTTACATGGATATTCTTTTATTCCTCACAAAATCCTTATTAGATGGGTATGAATAAAACTCAAAAAACAAAAATTAATATATCTTTCAATTGCCAATCATATACATCTGTGTGCATGCACACATGTGCACACACACAAAGGATAGGGGGTGAGATTTAGAGCTGTGGTTCTCAAAGAGTGTTTTCCAGATACACCGGTAGCATAATTATCATTTTTGGGAAAGTTGTCAGAAATTCAGATGCTCAGGCTCCACCTCAAACCTAATGAATCAGAAATCCTAGGGGTAGGGTTTGGTGATCTGTGTTACACTGTTCTGGTGATTCCAACGTACACTGAAATTAAAACCACGGCTTTGGAAGGCAGAAATGCAATGCTGATTTTTGTACACTCCACTAGAGGGTGCTACAGAACATAAAGCGAGGTAATAAATGATATGTTTTTTGAGACACCCTGCATATTTTATCAAAAATTTTTGTCCTTTTTCATTGATGAATAGTTGACATACAATGTTATTTATATTAGTTCTAGGTATATAACATCCTGCATATCATCAGACCCATTTTAAGATTAAAAACTAAAGCTATAGAGGTGTTAAGTTGTTTTCTCGGTGCGGACAAGTATGGGAGTCAGGATTTGAACTTTACCTGCTTCTCAAGCCCAGGCCCTTGACAGTACTCTGTTTTTCAGCTCTAATAGTTTGTCTTTCTGGGCCTCAAAATACATTACAGATACCTCGTTCCCTGCTCGGATAACATTGATTAGAGCGCCAAGAAGAGGGCAGGAAAGCAAACTAAATAAGTGGAAATATTTTGATGATTTTATACCCTCCCTTGTATCTCTTCTGTAATATCAGGTAAAGCTCATGAGTGTTTTCCTTCTTGTTTTTATATTTCCCAAATGCTCTCTGTACCCTACACTTATCTTTTTTAGTTTATGTCTGAACCTTATCTATGTGTGGGAGAGAAATCAGGGTGGTGAGGAAACACAATTGTTGAAAGCCTATTATGGGCCACACTATATAGCTCTATACACATTAATCCCAACGATAGGCCTGTAAATTAGGTGATGACTATCATCATTTTATAGATGATGAAAACGGGTTCTAGAGACTATAATTATTTTTCTTTGGTCATACAACTTGTAAGTGGTGGGGTCTGGGTAATTCCTGGTATAGCTGACAGTATTACCCTGCTAAACTTTCTACTGCTCAGTTTTGAATCTTGTTTAGTTACTGTTTATGTAACTTTCATCATGTTATTTAATTTTTCCGAGCCTTAGTTTTACCACACATTAAGTGGGAACAAATATTCCTGCTTCATAATGTTAGAGTTGCAGTATCCAAAACAATAGCCACTAGACTTGTGGGTATTTAAATTTGAATTACAGTTAAGTAAAGTTTAAAATTCAGTTTCTCAGTTGTACTAACCACACTTCAAGGGCTCAACAGCTACTTAAAGCTAGTATTAGTACCATCTTGGACACCCACAGATACAGAACATCCCCACCATCCCAGAAAGCTTTGTGGTACAGTGCTGATTTAGAGTATATAAAGTATGTAAAAGGACTCAGCATAGTGTATAACTCATGGTAGGTGCCCAAGAAAAGTGATTTCCTTTGCTCTTTCCTTTCAGCGTTAGAGCTAGGTATGTTCTTCTGTTTTATTGACGGAGTTAGGAGAGGGGAGTAACTTACCCAATGTACTGTAACAGAGGATATGTCTGGCATTGGGACCTACATCTAACTCTCTAACATTCTCTCTAGTGGACCCATCCTTATGTGCTACTCTGTTGAATGAGATCTTAAGACTGAGGATGTGAATAATGTGAATTAACTTTGGAGTCAGGGTAGTAGCAGAAAAAGACATAGGAACTGAATGCCTTCTATGTGCCAGTCAGCACTGTGCTCTGTTCTTTATGTTTATTACCTTAGGGAATCTTCATTGAAGCCCAGAGAAGTACTCACTTCAAGTTGTCAACTAGTAAATGGCAGAGCAAATATTCAGACTTCTTTCTGACTCCAAAGCCTAGGTTTTTTTTTTTTTTTTCATTATGCAATGCTACCCTCTCCAATGTGAAAACTCTCCTGCCCCTTCCACTTACTAAGTAGGATAAAGCTTCAGCAGATTCCTGCTTCTTAGTGGGTCCTCAGAAATTGCAAGTTACTCTTCTTCCTTTTGCGTTTATAGCTGAACCATTGTCTTCACAATCTGTTTCAACTGGAAGGTAAAGATAGCTGAAATTACTTTTTGTTTGGCTTCAAGACCCAAGTCCAGACAGAGTTTACAGTCCCAGCCTTCAAAGAGAACACCAAATGGCTCCAAGATCTCTACGTTAATTTCAAGGCCACCATTTGCTCATACGGTGTCTTCGTGCTAATTAGAAATGTGAGCCACCTGGAGGCAGACAAATTGTAGTGAAGTGTCCACTCCAGTGAAACAAAGAGAAAAACACTTCTTTCTCAGGGATGTTGGAGTTCCACCAGGGCAATGGAAGAATGAATTTCAGCCTCTGCGTGTTCCCTCTCATTGGGTACCCTTGTGCAGGGGGCAACCTGCCCTGCCTAACAGTATCTGTTGCCCTTGCCCGGTGGCTAAGAGCCTTCCTAGGTCTGGAAAGTAGTGTCAGTCTTTTCTGGAGAGAGTAGATAGGGTCACCAGTATCCTCTCATGGCTTCTGGATAGAGATGAAATTGTTGCATTCTTAGGTTATTTTGAAATTTTTTCATTTGGTTCTTACTAGCTTATTGGATGATTTTTAAAAGACTTTGGTTAATTTAAAAGTTAAAAAAACCTTAATATTTCAAGGCTAAGCAAAATGGTATTTCTTAAATAATAATGTTTTTCTATCTATTTGTACCTTCTTCATTCCATAGGGATTTCACAAACCAGTTCAGCAAATTACTCTGCATCAGTCTAGTTTGCTAGCCTATAACAGACAGGGCAAAGGATGGAAATAGTCATGAGAAAGTTTTATCCTTTTAAGGTATTCTCTTCTAGCTCCTCTCTCCTCCTATAATCAATCCTCCTCTGCTTCAACTGACTCATCCATTTAGTAGAAAGACATTACTTCAAATGACTGAGACCCTAAATCTAACCAATGTAGTCCTTGGTGACCCTGCACATAATGTCTTGGTTTCCCCTACCTGAGTCGGTAGTTTAGCATGCAATATACTGAAATTTGTGGTTTTGTGAACCACAAGCTTTACTTGGAATCATCATATTAAGTTATCCGTGTTACACATCAACCAACAGAGATGAGGACTGATTTTCACTAGTGCCTGTTGACTCCTACAATCTCATCATTACCTCAAGAGGATGCCTTGAGCCAGTTTTCCAGAGATAACTTGTTTATGCTTATAACCTGCACCCACAGTCCCCATTTTATTGGAAACGAAGAAAGCTATGTCTTTTGAAAACTTCAGCTGCCGCATTATTTAAGAGGTCAAACCAGTAGTACTTAAAGTGCTACCTTTTCAGATTGTCGAAGATTTATGATGGGTACATGGGGGTTTGTTATACTATTCTTTCTACCTCTGTGTATTTTTTGAGGTCTTCCATAATAAAACATTTAAAAACAACAATAAGAAAGTGCTTCATCAGTCGTGGGGAGGAGAACACACATAGATTTCTCTTTAAAAGAGTACTAATTAACCTAGGGGTGGGGTGGCATGTACACCACTTTAGTAGTGATGTGCCATGTAAAAATCTGGGGGGGGGAGATTTTGAATTGAAAAGGCCTGTGCATCAGAAATTCTGATAAGATCTTCTAGAAGGAGCATCTCCTCTGGCCTGCAGTCCCCCTCCACCAGACCCCTGAAGAAGCTGCTGTAATCAGCTACTATTAGTGAAAGAAGTGTATCATATTCCTTGGGCATTTGGGAATAGGGGGAGTTTGAAAACCATGCAAAGCCAGGCATCAGGTAATTGATGGAAGCTGTGTTAGCTAGCAGGCAGAGAATCACAGGCAAAGGGAACCTGGGGGCAAGAGACAGCTAGTAGTATAAAAAGGCTTCATTCTCATCCTCGGTGAGTGCTGGAGAGGGCAAAGCTACTAAGGAAGGAGGGGGCCAGGGAGCAGAATATGTGGCAAGGAGGACCCCACTTGGAATCTCAAAAAGTATTCTTTGAAAACTCCAGGCCCTATCTAACTTGCAGGTTTTATTTTTTTTAAAGATTTTTTAAAATTTATTTGACAGAGAGAGACACAGTGAGAGAGGGAACGCAAGCAGGGAGAGTGGGATAGGGAAAAGCAGGCTTCCCACTGATTAGGAAACCCAATGTGGGGCTCGATCCCAGGACCTTGAGATCATGACCTGAGCTGAAGGCAGATGCTTAACGACTGAGCCACCCAGGCACCCTGACTTGCAGGTTTTAAAACATTTGGGAAAGCCATCTTAAGGCAAAGAGTACACACACACACACACACACACACACACACATACACTCATGTCCAAGGACCTGGAACCTGTCTGCTGAGCTTGGAAAGGTAGGCTCCATAAAGTACACATTGAAAACTATGTGGTTTGGTTCTTGTTGTGCTTTTACTGTGCCACTGAGCAAAGAAGGGTATTAGTACACTGTTGGAAGTGAGATATGGTTGGAGAAGTAGGGCATTGTTTAGGGTGTGGGGACTTAGGAGGACATGGTCTTTCAAGACTCTGAAGGTTGAGGTAACATGATTAGAAACTGGGGACAGAGAAGAGAGCAAGGGTAGTTCCTAAAAAGGTACAAAGCTGAGATTCACCCAGCTGCTCCTAGGCCAGAGTTGTGGGTGGGATGTCAGTGAGACCCAGGCGGGTGCCGCCAGCTTTCAATAGAGCTGGTCTGTGAAACTTGGCTGGGAGGACAGAGGAAGATTGATGTTTGCTTCAGAGTGGGGCTGTCAGCTGTGCTCACCACCTCACCATGGTCCCAGCTGTAAACAAAAGTCCTGGCCCTTCATGGCACTGCAGAGCCGTCCAGGCTGGCGTAAGTCTCTGAGGACAGCTAGACCATTTTCTCATCCTGGCTGACAACCAGAAGACAGAAGAAACAATAGAAGGTGGTGGTGGTGGTGAGAGGGGGGCAGGATTGGAAGGGGGCGAGAAGCAGTGACCAGTGGGAAGGAGCTGTCGATTTCAAATCTTAGGTCTTTGGATGCAAGTAACAGAAATCTTTCAGAGAAAGCAGACCCCTTTCCTTGTCAGCTTCACAGATAATAGTGAGTTACTAAAGGAGCCCTGCAGGGACTATAGTGCCTTATTCACTCATTCATTCATTCGTTCTTTTTTTTTTTTTCCGGTAGGCTCCACACCCAACATGGGGCTTGAATTCATGATCCTGAGATCAAGAGTTGCATGCTCCACAGACTGAGCCAGATGTTCATTCATTTAATAAGAGTAACTTAATGTGCCCATCACTGGGCTGGGTACCTGGGATGATGCCAAAGTAATAGAAGACAGTTCATAAACTCAAGGATCTTACAGGGAGTTTGGGGGTATGTGTAAGTTAACTAAAATACTAAACAGTGTATCTTTAAATGCTAAGTGATAAACATGAGATAGGAGTTTAGAAGCGAGAGAAGCCATATCCGGGCATGATCAGAGAAAGTGGGATTTGAGATGGCCTTAGAAAGATAGATATGGGGCACCTGGGTGGCTCAGTTGGTTGGGCGACTGCCTTCGGCTCAGGTCATGATCTTGGAGTCCCAAGATCGAGTCCCGCACCGGGCTCCCTGCTCAGTGGAGAGTCTGCTTCTCCCTCTGACCTTCCCCTCTCTCGTGCTCTCTCTCATCCTCTCTCTTTCAAATAAATAAATAAAATTAAAAAAAAGGAAAGATAGATATGATTTACCTAGAAGGAAAAGGAAGTTGACATTCCAGGTTGGGACCAGAGCATTACAAAAACGAGGACTGCTTTGGCTAAAGCAGAAGGTTATTGTGTCAGACTTTCTTCAACTCCTCCTCACCTCCAAACTCCTCACCATAGCTAACCCAGACTTTGGGTCTCACTTGAAATGTCACGTCTTCAGGAAGACTTCCTTGATCTCCAGGTTAAGTACCCTTGCTTTATGTTCCCCTAGCACCCACTACTTTCCACTTTTTAAGCTATGACTATTTTCAACTAATGACCTACTCCTTGTCTCCCTACAATTTTCCCCCACACTACACTCAGAATATTCTTTGCAAAATGCAAATCTGTTAAAACACTTCCTTCTTTAAAACTCTCCTCCTTGACTCTTTCATTCTCCTTTGCTTCCCTTTATGTCCTTCCTGCTTCCATCCCTCTTACTTTCCCTTTAGGTCATATCTGAAATGTCTCTGTCTCAGGGAAGCCTTCCAGGACATCACTTCCCCAAATTTCAACAGCAACTAGGTCAAGTCCCTCTCTTAAATATTTCCATAATACTTCCACATTTTTCTCCATTTTATTATTCTCTAATAACTTAGTCCAAGTTTGTCTGCCCCACCAGAATATAAGCCCTTTGAGGCCGGGGCTATGTTTCTTCTTCACTGTGTTGCCCATATATTTAGTACAATGCCTGGCATATTGTAGTAGATGCTCCACAAAAATTTATGAATGAATCCAAAGGAGATGAGGCGATCTTGGTAGGTGAAAGTCAGCCTGAAGAGATTGTTCTTACATCTAGGGGCAAAAAGAAAGCTTTAAAAGCTTTTGATTATGGAATGAGGAAATAATAAGATAACACTGACTTTTGGGGCGCCTGGGTGGCTCAGTGGGTTAAGCCTCTGCCTTTGGCTCAGGTCATGATCTCAGGGTCCTGGGATCGAGCCCCGCATCGGGCTCTCTGCTCAGCGGGGAGCCTGCTTCCTCCTCTCTCTCTGCCTGCCTCTCTGCCTACTTGTGAACTTGCTCTCTCTGTCAAATAAATAAATAAATAAAATCTAAAAAAAAAAAAAAAAAAACTGACTTTTAAAAAACAGCAACAAAAAAACTATTCAAACAAAACCCAAAGAGCTCCAACCTCAGCTTACCCCAAGCCCTAGCCTCCCAGTTATCTTGTGGACTCATATTCTCTCATACCTGTTCCCACTACCACTTACTCCTCCAAAAACACAAGAAAACTTATTCATTGATTATTCCAACCAGAGAAATTTGGCACTAGAGCCAAAATCACTTACTTTAACACTTGCATTTATTCATTCAGCTGGTATTTATTGGCCACCTCCATTGTTTAAAGCACTGTGCTCTTAATTACAGATGAAGAAGGTATCCCTACCTTAATGGAGTTCACAACCGAGTGCACTCTTCATACTGATCACTCACTTCATAGCTTCAAATTTCTAGTGATTCCCTTCCCCTTTGTGCGCATCAGTTTAAGAAAATGCAATCTAAAACTCCAACTTCTGATAGCTGCAGACCCTAGGAAATATACAGTAGTATATGACCCATGCCAATGCACCAGACTAAGAGAGCCAATGCTTTCCTTCAGCCACTATCCCACAGTGATTGTGAACCAAGGTTTGGGATGTCATTCTCTTAGTTCTTACCATAGTGCTAGGCTTCTTACCTTTGAAGACAAGCAGAATAAGTGAGGCCCATGGAACTATGTGCCTATAGACATGGCTGTCAATATGGCTTATACTCTAACCCACATTTATAACATCATCATGAAGTGGATTCACTTGCCTTACCATTCCCAATTGCCTAAGAGAAGGAAACTACTATTAGCACTGAATATTCACCTCAGAATAAAAGAAATAAACTAGCCTACATCAATGTTGCCATACCTGGGCTCAATTAGGGAGACATTTCAGGGCACTAAGAGCCTGAATCTCAGGGTCGGTCCTCTGTAAAACCAGGAGTCTGACTCAGAGAATGGATGCTTATGCTGACCCACACTAGACTTTTACCCTTCCATAATGAGGCTAAATGGCAGGGGAGAGAATGTCTGTAAGGACATTCAGGGAATATCCATTTCTAAACCTTATGAGGCTGGGCCTAATAAGGCAAACAGGTCTCCAAGGTGTACCCCTTGAGTAAACCAGAGGGGAGGAACTCAAGGAATGACAGGAAAAAGAATTAGATTTTCCAATAAAAATTAAAGAGTTGTCCTGTCCCCTGAGGGGAGCTGAAACAAAAATACGGCCACAAGAAATCTTCCAAAGATAATCAGAAAGTACCCACGCTCACCCTGGGGTAGGGGATGGCTTCTTTTCATTTTAGATTCATTTATCATATGGTTAGGAAGATAATAGGGATGTTAGAAAGGCAGTGCACCTCTGCCCTGCTCCAAGGAAGAGTAAAGGGGAGAAATGGAAACTGTTTTGTAGTTGTAGTCCTAACTGGTTATCTCTTGGTTGAGGGATAACATCCAAAAATGGTATTAGTAACATTTTGAAAATACATTCATTAGTTTTGACTCTCTCTTTCTCTCTTAAATCCTTTACCCTGAACATGAATTTACCACCAGGATATCAGGGAGAGAGAACACATAAGTAGCAGGTAGACATGAATAAGATAAATGTCCATAATTCATTGCTCTACTCTGTTAGGTGGCCTTGGGTAAAGAGGGTTCATAAATCTGGAATTTGAAATCCTAAGAGATGGACAGGAAGAAATCAGTAGAGTATATTTCATGGAAGGATAACAATGTATTCTGAAACCATATTGTATCCTTCCTTAAAGGACCAATCTGAAGCTTAAGGCACTCAAATGGTGATAACAGGATATGTCTCTTCTAGGGAAAGGCTAAAAGAAGTATAAGCCTAAGGGATTCACAAATAAATTCACAAGGGAACCCTGGAAGACAGTGAGTTTGTAGAATTTGGAGCTAGGCATGACCATTTTTTAAAAATGATTTTATTTTTAAGTAATCTCTACACTCAATGTGGGGCTCAAACTTAGAACGCCAAGATCAAGAGTCACATGCTCTACCAACTGAGCCAGCCTTTGGCATGACCATTTTATACTTGTCATATCCTAACTGGTGCCAAGATTTGAGCTATCCTCTTTCTGTGGGGACTGTGGATATCTAATATAGGTCCAATGATTAACACCGCAGAGATTGAGGATTGAATGGTCATCACAAAGACAGTTTCCTCAGCTACAGATTACCTTTGGCCTTTAAATAGTCTGTAGTCTATGTGTCACAGCAGTCTCAGAAATGAGCCTCTGAAGCTGATATGTTATGACACACTTTGGTCCTTCATCTTCTGTTCCATTCTTTCCCTTTATAGCTTCAACTAAGTTGAAAAAAAAAAAAAGGGAATTATACCTAGGGCCTGGGGGCCCTCAGTGTCCCCATGTTGTCTGATGAACAGACGAGACTAAATGATCTGGGACGTCCCTTCAAGCTTTGTTGTGCCAGGTTCTAGGATTCCAAGACATTGTGATCCATTGACCCAGTTGCCTTATGGGGAATCCCATGAGCGATTAGTTTTCTAAAAGAGCCACTTGTTTGTTTCTTTGTGTGGGAATAGTGGTAAATACAGTCAAAATAGCAAATGTGCTGCTATGACCAAAGGTCCCAAGCATTCTTCCCCTTCTGATGGTCAGGGCTGTCTTTATAATAATGATTCTCACTGCCAGAAGCAGTTAGGGATTAATGCTAAATTGATGACTGATAAGACTGTGATCAGTCAGTAAAACATTGTCAGTAAGTAAAAGGGGAGGGAGGCTAATAAAGATTCAAGATTTCTGTGGGTTGATAATTTGAAGGGGAGTGTAGAGTAAGAAAGATGCCCAATTGCTAAATTCCTTTGTCATGACTGCCTTTCATTTTGGACTATTCTCAAAAAAACAAGTCTTCCTATACACTATTATCCAAATAATACAGTTCTAACACCCCTTGACCCTTTAAATGAATTACCTCTGAAAACTGTAGATGATGTAGTTTTGTGTCTTATATTTTTAAAAGCAGAAGTAACCTTTCTTCTTGCTTCCCCTATCCCTACCCCAAACAAAATATTATGGTGAACTAAATATATCAGCCAAAATTAGAGTTAGTCTGACTAAAATATGTGTTTAAGTACGTGGCAAGAGGAGAAGAGGGACTGCCTGTTCTTTTTACTTTTTCTTTTTTTTTTTTTTTTGGAGATTTCATTTATTTCTTAGAGAGAACACAGAGGGAGAGTGAGAGGGAGAAGTAGATTCCCTGCTGAACAGAGACCCCAATGGGGAGCTCAATCCCAGTACCTTGAGGTCATGACCTGAGCTGAAGGCAGATGCTTAACCGACTGAGCCACCCAGGCATCCCTGGGACTGCCTGTTCTAAGGTTTCTTGAAGTTGACTTTGAAAATCCCTTGCCCAGTAAATGGAGCATTGGACTGAAAAATGGGGAAACTGTGTTCTGGTTTTGCCACTGTCAGTAACTCATTGTGAGACTTGGGTAAGTCACTTGGCCTCTCTGAGCCTCATTTCCTCATCTCTTGCATGGATACATGGTTATTTTACCTCAAAGGTTTACTTTGGGAATGACATACCACCTAACTACTTTGAAAAGAGAAAGACTACAAGCATGCTTGTTACCTTGATAGTATAGTCCCTCATGACAACCCCTGCAAAGTCAGTATAGTTGGTGAGAACTGATGCTGTAATTGGGTGTTTGAAAAAAAATGTTTTTGAAGAACCACAGTGCTCACTACTTAAAAGAAATTATCTAGCATACAGTAATTCGTTTCATACTGTGAGCTTGGAGTGGGGAATTCAAAGGTAAATACATGATAATCCTTGACCTCAAACTCATATATATGTGTGAGGGAAACAGACAAAAAAATCCTATATAATCTTACAAGTATAAATAAAGAGCTATGTACAGAGTGTTATTGGAGAACCCAAATTTGTCTGGGTGTTGGGGTGAGAGGGGTTTGAGATGACTTCACAGAAAATGTGATATCTGGTTAGAGTCTTGACAAATGAGTAGGGACCTCAGGTGGAAGAGGTCATAGGAGGGCATTTAAAAGCCTAGGGAACAGTAAAGGCACAGAACATTAATCAGGATGAATTATTGGGTTCAGGGATCTGTGGGTGAGTTGGCATGGCCAAATGCAGGGCGCATTTAGGGAGCAAGGGGATTGATGAGAGAAGAGGCTGGAGGAACTTGCAGGGGCCAGAGCAGAAAATCTCTTGGAGGTCAATTTAAGGAATGTGGACTTTTCCCTGAAGACAATAGGGAGCAATCGATGGATTCAAAGCAAGGAAGTATCATAAATAGATTTGTGTTTTAGAAAGGTCAAGTTGGCAATAGTGTGAAAGATACAAAGTAATATTGGAATCAAGAGTTGAACCAAGATGAGATCAGGGAGACTAGAGAAGGAGGGACAGACTTCAAAATATTTGAAAAGTTGACTCAACAGGATTTGGTGATTGATTTGACCTGAGGGTTATGGAAGAAGGGGTTGTCAAGGGTAACTCTCAGGTTTCTGGCTTAGGTGACTGGGTAGTCCTACTGATCAAGATTGGAAAGATTGGCAGAGGGAGTGGAGGAAGAAATTTGAAGGAAATTGTGACTTGTTTGTCTGTAGACACGTTGAATTTGAGGTATTCGTGGGATATCCAGTGGAAAGATGCAATAGAGAATTGGAAAATAGGATTAGACTGGTGGAGAGTCTGAACTGAAAGCAGAAATTCAAGAATCATTTCATACAGATTATCACAGCCATGGAAATAGTTGAGAACAGCCAAGAAGTAAGTGGGCAACAAGGAGAGGTGAAAGCCAAAGATAAAATCCTGGAGAATAAGGAACATCAAGAAACAATGGTCAGAGGAGCAAGAAAAGAAACTGGAGAATGAAAGCCAAGGAAGAGGAGAATTTCAAAGAAGCTGTGACAGTTCTGACAAATCTTACAGGAAGTCATGAAAGATTAGGACAGAGAAGTATTGACTTGATATAGCAATTAAGAAAGCAGAG
This sequence comes from Potos flavus, assembly GCA_028534135.1. Lineage (NCBI taxonomy): Eukaryota > Metazoa > Chordata > Mammalia > Carnivora > Procyonidae > Potos > Potos flavus. The sequence goes on along the minus strand of CM052901.1, from coordinate 38,046,586 downwards.
TGAAGAACATGGGAAAAGTGTTTTCAGGAGGGAGTTAAGGGGAAGAAGCAGAGGATAGATAACAGTGTGTTAAGGAGTAAATGGTAGTCATGAGCATGTGGAAACATCTAATAAGGATAACTCTTTTTAAGAAACTTGGCGATGAATGGAAAGAAAGCAATAGATCAATGGGTATGGGGAAATTCAGGGTCAAATGAAGGGTGGTTTTGATTTTATTTTTCATTTTTTAAAAATATTTTATTTTTAAGTAATCTCTACACCCAATGTGGGGCTCAAACCCACAACCCTGAGACCAAGAGTCAGAAGCTCTACTGACTAAGCCAGCCAGATGCTCCTATTTTTTTTAAAGCAGGCTCCATGCCCAGTCTGGAGGCCAACGTGGGGCTTGAACTCACAATCCCAAGATCAAGACGTGAACTGAGATCAAGATTCAGATGATTGGGGCACATGAGTAGAATAGTCAGTTGAGATTCTGACTCCTGGTTTTGACTCAGGTCATGATCTCAGGGTTGTGAGATTGAGCCCGGTGCCGGGCTCTGAACTCAACACAGAGTCTGCTTGTGTTTCTCTCTCCCTCTGCCCTGCTGTGCAATGCCCCCTCGCCCCAATAATTAAATTTTTAAAAAAGTCAGATGCTTAACTGACTGAGCACCCAGGTGCTCCTATTTTTAATTTCATTATATATTTTTAAATATTTTTTTAATTTTAATTTATTTTTAGAGAGAGAGAGCAGGGGGAAGGGCAGAGGGAGAGAGAAAATCTCAAGCAGTCTCTCAGTGAGTGGGAAGCCCAACTTGGGGCTGAATCCCATGACCCTGGGACCAGGACTGGAGCCAAAATCAAGAATTGGATGCTTACGTGTACCCGAATGTTTATAGCAGCAATGTCCACAATAGCCAAACTATGGAAAGAACCTAGATGTCCATCAACAGATGAATGGATAAAGAAGATGTGGTATATATACACAATGGAATACTATGCAGCCATCAAGAGAAATGAA
>CM052901.1:38005841-38045086 GCA_028534135.1 Potos flavus | reverse complement strand
TAAACTCATGAAACAAACCGAGGGTGGCTGGGGGTAGGGGCGGGTAGGGATAGGGTGGTTGGGTTATGGACATTGAGGAGGGTATGTGCTATGGTAAGTGCTGTGAAATGTGTAAACCTAAGGATCCACAGACATGTACCCTGGGGCAAATAATACATTATGCTTTAATTAAAAAAATAAATTAATTAAAAAAAAATAAATAAAAATGTCCTAAACCAGGGGAAAAAAAAAAAAAAAAAGAATTGGATGCTTAACCGACTGAGTCACCCAGACACTCCCCTATTTTTCATTTTATTTATTTATTTATTTTTAAAAGATTTTATTTATTTATTTGACAGAGAGAGAGAGAGAGAGAGAGAGAGAGATACAGTGAGAGAGGGAACACAGAATGGGGAGTGGGAGAAGGAGAAACCGATGTGGGGCTTGATCCCAGGACCCTGGGATCATGACCTGAGCCGAAGGCAGACGCTTAACGATTGAGCCGCCCAGGTGCCCCTATTTTTCATTTTAAATGGGAGAGATTTTCCCGCTTTCTCTTCCCTCCCTCCCTTACCCTCACCTCCCCTCTCATCCCTACTTTTCTCCTTCCTTTGCTCCTTCTTCTTCTCTTCTACCTCTTTTTCCTTCTTCTCTCTCTTTGAAAAAGCTAAGGCTCAGAAAGAGATTAAGCAATTTGTCATGACACATAATTTGTAAGCATGTTAAATGCTAGCAGGGAGAACCCAGTGACAGTAGAGATTGAAAATATAAAAGAGAGGTGATTTTAACTTGACCCTTTTTGTGATTGTGGACTCAGCAAAATGAGACACACGAAATGGAAATCTGAAGTTCCGTTCTGGTCCATATGCTAGGAATTAGACAGGTGTAAAAGAGAAACTATGATGATGTGGTCTGCTCATGTAATAGCGACTCTTTATTAAGCGCTTACTATGTGCCAAGCACTGAGTTAAACACTTTGCCTGAGTTATCTCATTTTTATTTCCACAACAACCCTATGAGGAAGGTACTATTATCACCTTCGTTTAACAGATGTGGACATTGAATAACAGAATGTTCAATGATTTGCTCAAGGCCACATAGTTACTGTGTGCTGGATCTTTCAGACCTTTCAAATGACCTTCTAGAAGAGGAAACTGAAGCTGAGGGACGTGAAATCATTTGCTCAAGAGCCCTGTATCTAGTAAGGGTTGGACCTGTAATGCAAACCCAGGCTCTGTCTGGTACCAAAACCATGCTTTTAATCACTTCACTGTCATGAATGAAAGCTATTAAAATAGAGAATATGTGCATATTTTTCTAGATCCAGCTCTGTAAGGCAAAATGTTCCTTGAATTTAAGTGGTACTAAGAATTGCCCTTACTCCAGGGAATTGATAGTGAGAGTAAGTACTTCCTTATAATGAAACGCACAGTATATGCAGCCTGGGCATTTGTAGAAAGCCTCATGTTGAAAGCAGAGACTGAAACAAACAAACAAACAAACAAACAAACAAAAACAGAGCTACTCAGGCAGAGTGGCAATAGCTGAGTTCTCAAGTGACTTTTTCAGGTGGCCTATTCAACAGCCATACTTCCATCCTTCTATGCAGAGAATGCTCTGAATGAGAAAGCTCCTGGCTCAGGTGTCTTTCTTCCTACTGGCCTGAGATTTGTTAACAAGCTGTTCCGATGACACTAGCCCAAGTCTGTAGACTGTAAATGTTAGCCTAGATGTGAAGTATAATAGAGCTAGCAGTGTAGGGCTGGGAAGAACAACCTAATAATTGCTATCCCTTCAGGGATGACTGGCTCTCTGGTGGGAAGAGCATGTGGATCGGGAGAGGCATATAAATCCCCATTTCTGTACTCACTTGTCACTGCCAGAGTTTTCATTTGATGATTGGTTTTTGAAATATAGCTTGACACTAGTCTTCATATTTGGAATAGTATTAGTTTAATCAGATCATTATCATTCTTTATTCAACAATGCGATTTACCAGGTTTTGAAATTTTCTTAACTTTGGTTCTGTTATACCCAAGGACCAGTTTGGGGGTGTGTGTGTGTGTACATACACATGTATGTGTCAATTCTATCTGATTTGATAAGTCCCCTTCCAGGTCTATTTTTTCTGTAATCAATAGGTTAACAGAAAGGGAATGAATAGAAATGTGGCCTATAATACACCGTGTAAGAAGTCATGCTTTCATTCTCTATATACATATTGAGAATGCTATGTATCAGGAGCTGTGTGAACTAAAAAGCTGTATAAAATGCAGTCCCTGCTGTCAAAGAGTTTATTCTACATTTCTTCCATTCAGCAAGTGATACTACTACCTGGGTTTCTAATCCTTTGATAGTTCCCCTGGTTGATTGATTTGTCTTTCATCAGCAGTAGAGCCGAGGAAGATCTTTAATCTCAACATAGTGGATTTGAATTTAAGATTTTGACAGTCAGAAATAAGATAATAATTACATGTTGATAATAGTAAATTGAGAATGGAGAGAGGAAAGTGGGGACACATATAAAGATTCCCAGGAGGTGATAGGTTCTGGACAAATTTGGGATATTTGCATAGGTCAGTGAAAAGAGAATATAATTTCAAGAGTCAGCTTGATATTTCAACTAGAAGAGTGTCAGTTCTTTGATGATAGGCGGGGGAAAAGCTTATGGGAGAAAGTAAAAGGAAAAAATTGTATTCACTACCTTTCTTCCACATGAAAAGCTCTTTTTGATTTGACTGTGAATTCTGGGAGATTAAGAGGCCCTGCTAGTAGATTGAGGGGAAAGAGGAAAACATAACACTGGTTTTCCAAAGAGTAGAACAAACTGAAGGGAAGTTGGAGGTGCAGATAGCTGTTACGACAACTGAATAAAGCCTTTTCTCTGGAAAAATATATGTATGAAATATTTAACTGACATTAAGGATTAACAATGAATTAATGAAAACACCCAAAGCACTTTATTTATGTAGGAAGTTTTTTCCCCTTTAGAAAATGTGCTGTTTTGGGGCACCTGGCTGGCTCAGTCAGTGGAGCATAATTCTTGAACTCAGGGTCATGAGTTCAGGCTCCATGTTAGGTGGGAAGCCTGCTTTAAAAAAAAAAAAGAAAAAAAGAAAAAAATGCTGTTTTAAAACTTAAAATCACTTTATATGTGATTCAGTCAGAAAGTAGGTTCCAGTAGTTCCTTCAGGTCTCTGGAGGGGTAAGTACTATGAGGATAAATGGAAGTGACCCTCAGGTGAGTCTCTTCTATCACCTCCTGCCAATTCACTGTGGTGAAAAGGGTCCAAGTTCAAGAATGTCATGATTGAATGGATTGCTAAGTGTCAGATGTTTCCAGTGGGACCCAGCTTTCCCATCTCCCTTCCCCCATGCATGTGTGGGAAGGGGGAGGAAAATGAAAGCCATTTGCACCTGTTTCTGGCACCATGTGTCTCCCTTCTTCACTTGGGGGCTCTGATGGGGAGGGACAGTACCTTCCACCTGGCATTGCTTCTGAGTAGCTTTGTGGATTCCTTTGGGCTATTATGTTGGTTGGTACTTTGGCTTCTTTGGCTCCCAGCACCAGCTGATGCCCTGATCTGAGTCCCAGTTGGGCAGGCTCTATTGCTCAGTACTGTAGCTGTCTCCAGGGTATTGTTCTTGAGACTTCCAACAGGGCAGATTTGTGCAGTTTGGCCCATCTGGACAAGATCTATAACAAGTAGAGCTCTGTGCAGTAAGCTCATCTCCATAGTCCACCCCCCACTACCCCCGCCTTCGGGCTGCTGCAGCCTGACACTCCAGCCCTGCCATGGAGAATATCAAAGAGATACTCTCTGCTCCTTTCAAAGGGGTATTGCTTGTGGCCTCTCATTGATTGGCACTACCTGGGCAGAAATGGGAAAACAGGGACTTTGTGCCCTCTTAATATAATCTCCTCCCTTAAGCCAGTCCTTTAGTTTTGAATTTCATTGGCACCAGAGTTATAATTAATATCATCAGTAAGATTAACTCCTGGTCCAGCTACCCTGGGCAGCCCAGAATGCTCTCTTCAAAGCCAAGAGACAGACAAGAGGACTATCTCAGTGAACAGGAAAGAGCAAACAAGCTCAATAGGAAAAAGGGGGAAAGAAAGGTGACCTCTTGCTTTGACTATAGGATTTGCTTTGGTCATTGGATTTATTTGCTTTCAATTTAGAATACCATTTTGAGGATGAGAGGGAGGGAGGAAAGAGGAGAGAGGAATAAAACAGAGAGAGAGGAAGGGAGAGAGATTGGACTCACATAGTTAATTATTCTAGGTCCAGAGAAAAGGACAAGATATTTAAAAGATAATTTGATCACCTGTTTTCCAGCTGTTAGCCCTGTACTTTAATATTCCCTTTTTCAGTTTTTCATAGTTGGGTCACTTCAAAGGATTCAGCATACCAGACTCATGCTTCCCCGTATCCCAGTGGTATTTTAGGCCTGGAATGGGCTCTTCCACACCCTCTCTATTCTGACATTTCTGGTAGCTTCAACCGACTGCCACCCTTCTTCACTGTGGAATGAGAAGGGAAATGAGAGAAGGGTTAAGAAATAACTCCAACTTATGGCCCTTTAACTTCTACAGATACTACCCTGAGGTTGGCCAAGCCAATGCTTATCCAGGATAGGGGTCCTCTATATGCCTAGTTCCTTTCTAGGAATCTTGAAGCCCACTTTATCCTAGACAAGGTTGAATGGCACTATTATATGCTTACTAAAAGAAGGTTAAAGAGCAAGTTAACAATGCGGAGCCCTGGAAAATAAAGAGACTTTGGATAAAAAGAAAAAACAAATGAAAGCCCAGCCAACAAAAGATTTTCTGAGGATAGTTTCTATATTTTACTCCTCCTGGGTCCTGCTACCTTGGATCTCACTTTTCTTAAAAGTTTTCTAGCATTGTTGAGAAGTTTCTTAAAGAGTAAGCGTTTTTCTCTTTTTACACTCCCCGGCAGCCAAACACACTTTGCCACCATACTGGTTAGGGAATAAAACAAATATTTCTGAGACCTGGAAGTTCAGATGGATCTGGAAGGGTAGGTTTTTTGAGAGTCCAAGATTCCTGCCCCCATTCTGACAGTATTGAGCATCCTATGAGATCTGAAGACCTCTCTGTTGAGTCATATAGCAATGCCCTACCTCAGTGCAGCTCATGACTGTTCCAACCTTGCTGAGAGGTGGGGAACATGTCACCTTGCCTTCCTCCCACAGTCAAGGAAAACTGACTGGGTCACACAGGGCAGAACTTGTGGATGGGAAAGACTCCCTGTTTGAGCCTGTGGTAGGAGGGACAGAGGGCAGAGTAAAGCCAGGCTCTGAGTCGGGGGTGGCAGGGCAAAGAATGGTGCAGGTTAAGATAACAAATGCCAGAATATAGTAGCAATGGTCTGAATATTCTCCACTGGAGAATTGGAAAACAAAGAGTCTCCAGCAAGGGAAGAAGGTCATCCTTGTCCCAGGAACATGGCCAAATCTTACTCTCATGAGAAATGGGATAACATGGAGAAAAATTGGATTAGAGCAGAGAAGCCATCTTTCTAAGTACAGTATAAGTACAGGCACCACTGGCACCATGCAGTGTAGACCCACATAGCTTTGGGATTGGCCACTGAGGCTCTGAGTGGGAGATCAGAAATGAATTTTCTAAGCCCCTGCTGGAATCTAATGGAGGGGGAAGGCCCACCCAGGAGGAAGCAGGAAGCCAACAGCTGGACTCTCTAGCCCTCACCCTATTCACAGTGCCTGGTGAATATCTTCTGACCGTAGCACTTTATAGACAACCCAGTAGAAGATGTTGAAGATGAGGAAAGTGAAGGGGAAGACAGCTCGAGAGATGGTGTCAATCCTCTTGGCCTGGTCCACGTAGAGTTTCCGCATGGTTTCTCCTTCCCTTAGAAGAGGGGCTGGAGGTTGGGGGTTATAAATGCCAGAACTTTCCCCTGGACCTCCATCCCTTGCCTGCAAACAGTGGCCCAGGCCATAGCCATGGAAATAGAAACGACTTTCTCGGATGATATCGTCCTCCTGAAATTACATGGAAAAAGACAGCATTTGAGGTTACAGCTCTATCTAAGGATAGAGACCAGGCCACACACATATATCTTATAGGTGATGCTATGCAGACTGGTGGCTGGGCACACAGACCCACTGCATGCTCTTTTATGGCCATAAAACTATTCATTCAATGGATGTATACTAAGCAGCTATACATGGTACATATGGTATATATTATAATTCTATTTGCAGATAAGCCCCGAGCTGCCTTTTTTAAAATGCATAACATCATTTACAGCCATCTAAAATCCAGTGAAGTGCCAACCCACTGTGAGAAAGATATCTCAATGTCAAGTTATCTCTGACTGGTAATCAACAGAATAAACAGAACAATAAAACCTTTAGAATGCACGGCTAAATATTTAGACTTGGTAAACTTGACTTTAATGACTTTCAAAAGCTGCAGAATTAATTCTTGTGTAGAGTATTTTTTAAAAATTGTTTATCTCAACTCAAGGCTGAAAATTACAGAAGTTTTAAATAACCTAGTGGGTCATCCAAATTAGGGTAAAGCTGATTAATCTATTGCAAATATATGTGCTTCTCTGTAAATCAGCAGATTTTGACAAAAGGGTCAGTACATCTAGGGTAACATTTATTACCCAATACACATTCCATTTATGAACAATATATGCATTATGATGAACACATTCACACTGGGGAAGTAAATTTTATATCAGCATTAAGAAATGTAGCAGACTACACAAATTTCATTTATCTAATAGTCAGCTGACAACCTTAAGTAGCTATAACAGCTGGAGAGCCAGGAAGTAAAGGCAGAAAGACAGAGACAGATAGAAATAGAGGGAGAGGGAGACAGAGAGAAATAAAGAGAGAAAAAAAGGACCAAAGTGCCTGAGTGATCAATAGAGAGAGCTTTCTTCACATGAGAGCCCTTCAGCCCCCAACTCAGAGCCTATGTACTCTTAGTTTATATACAACCTAGACATGCCTAATTTTGTCTACTTCTAAAGCACACATTGCCATCAGAAATGATGGCTCACAGCCTGGAAATTAGACATAAGACAGATAAGTACGTACCAGAACCTAAAAATACTTCATTCAAAGATTGTTACAATTTTTGAAAGTGTTGATGTTTACAGGAGTAAAAGCTTCAGCTATCTAAGAAATCACTTGAAGTGAAATGCCCCCTTGTCGGATGATACCAACTACCTTTTTTGTTTGCCCAGGACTGAGGTCTTCCTGAGACTCGGGATATTCAGTGCTAAAACAGAATAGTATACATGTATATTGAATAGATATGCCATAGATATACATAAAATGTGGATAAAGTAGGTTTTACACACATTATTAGAAGGACATCATAGGGTCTTTATAATGGGACCTCTGCAACTATGGTAACACACTGAAAAGTGACTTTGTAGGTGAGATATTGGTGTTGGTGGGTCCCAGTAGCCCTCGATTATTACATCACTAGGAGGTTGAACCTGTCACTGGGCATCAGGGAGCAGGCGAGCTCAGGCCACAGATTCACCAACAGACCCCATCTCTTTCTCTGCTTCCTGTGGGCTCATAGGACAAACCTGGGAAAGTATATTGGTCTTGTTCACTGCCATGTCCCCAGCACAGTGCCTGGCATCTAGTAGGCACCAGTAGATATCAGTTGAATGAATGAATGGACTGATGAACCACATGCTTCAGAATATAGGACAGGGAATGGCTTTGTTCTCATGAAGCCAGCATCCTTTCAGGGTCTCAGACTAAAGAGTCTACTCAGAAAAGAGTCTTACTCAGTTACAAAGTGCTTGGCAGGAAAAACGATCACTCCTTGCCCCACCCCTGAACAATGGCTTGATGCCCGTCAGCCTCTAGAAAAAGTGGCACTTTTGGCATAGCAACAAATCTAAGTCAGCCAACCAGAGAGCTTTACTACCTGATCTTTAATTTTGCCAGTCTCTGTGGAGACAGTTGTATGTGTGTAGGCCAGAGGCAATTCACTACTGTGGCTGTGGTTTGACCCTGAGTTCTAGTGGGGCAGCCTTAGCTCTCTGCTCAAAATTACTTCCATAATCTGTCACCAGAGGCCTTGGCTCACCTCACCTGTTTTTTTCTAGTTCATTTTCACACTTTCCCTACACAGTTTGTGCTGGATCCATTTTAGAAATGAAGAACCAGAGGTAAACAAAATATCTTCCAAGTAATTGAAAAATGAGGGAGTAGGGGCGCCTGGGTAGCTCAGTCAGTTAAACGTCTGTCTTTGGCTCATGTCATGATCCCAGGATCCTGGGATGGAGCCCCGTGTCATGCAGGACTCTTTGCTCAGTGGGGAGCCTGCCTCTCCCTCTCCCTCTGCCATTCCCCCTGCTTGTGTTTTCTCTCTCTGTCAAATAAATAAATAAAATCTTTTCTAAAAAAAAAAAAAGAAAAATGAGGGAATAAATAAAATGAGTTCTTCTTTTGTTTTCCATTTCAGGATCCTCACACCCCCAGTTCCCCACTGCTTATTCTGATCTCAGCCCCTCATCTAGAGGATAAGAGTTTGAAATATATTTGTTTGCAGAAGGCTCTGAAAGAGAAAGTTGAATCCAACTGCTGTTTCTGTTTCTATAGATTTAATTACTTTTTCTTTTCTCCACTCATAATAAATCTAAAGGGAATTATTTGGAAATATTTCCCAGGCTGAAAAAAAGCTATCTCACATGGGAAAAAAAAATGTGACCACTAGAGTAAGCTGCCCTTGGCTCTTTTTGGTTTTAACATATTGTACCATTTGAAATTGGGGGAGCAAAGACAAGTGGCCTGAAATCCAAGGGTGGGGGTCCTGGATATGAGTATTATCTATTTAAGCCAAATTCTGAGGAGTGTGTGTGTGTGTGTGTGTGTGTGTGTGTGTGTTGGGAAGAGACAGTGGAGATTTAACACCACTTTGTGGCTTCCACGGATGTTGAAATAGAATATTTTTGTTACAGCTATCTATAGGGGAAGAGGGTTGGGGAGCTAGATAGTAAAGATAGTCCAAAACCAAGTTGGAGAAGGAATGTACAGTGTGGGAAGTAAGGTGTGGAGATGGGAAAGAGTGATAGCTATTCAGTGATATGTATTGAAGCAAACGAAGAGATTGAAGAATGGGGGGTGCTGGGGGATGGAGAGAGGCAAGCAGGGTTCTGGGACCAAACCCCTGAGAGAACTCAGCAGCATTTTGAAATTTCTTCCATTTCTCTCATCCTGTTGATAATGGCAAGGCTTCCTCTCTGTCCAGCTTGAAAGAGAGCTCTCTCCAATGAGCCTGCAAAGATTGGTGGAGTGGGTAATGTGGCTGCTATGTTCAGAGCCTGGTGCTAGGGCCTGCTGAGGTTATAAAAAAAAAAAAATCAGACCCTCTCCCTGTGAAGCATATAGGCTAGCTGGGAAGACAAAGCAGAAATATATGGAAAAGAAATTAAACTACTTAAGAAAATGATATGGAAGGAAACGACCATGCAGCGGAGATGGGTGGTTGAGGAGAGATTAGAGAAGAACACGATTAAACCTGGAGTTGGGTGAATAGCTGGCTGGCTCCTAAAATACTCCTAACTTGCTCTTGGCTAAGGGCTCCCTGAAAATCATATGGTTGCTCTCCCCTTCCCTAAGAGGGCTCTTCTCAGACCAAAGACTTGCTTTTCCAGCTAGAATGGCAGGGCCCAGAGAGAGATTCTAGAAATAGATGAACTCCACATCAACTTTTCCAGCTTGCTAGGTGACCTCCAGGATTCCTGCTCCAGTTCCACTGGGATGGAAATAGCTTTAAGAAACTCAAAAAGGGACATGGGCTAATGGCACAAGTTTTGATTTTCAGGTTGTATTTACATTAATAATAAGCCCAGTCCACTTTTTGGCAGGATCCAGGGACCTAAGCAGTGCCCAGGCCGCTGTTACGACTTTGTAATAATTGAGCACTGGTTATGTCAGACTCCATTATGACATCAGGATCAACTTATTTATATATGGCCAGGAGGAGATGAGCTGTAGGCAGTTGGGGGTCGGAGAGGTGCAGGGAGGAGGCGGGACTAGTGTCAACCTGGAGTAGCTCTACAGGAACCACAGCAGTCTGCTGTTGCTGGAACACCCACACAGGCAATTTAGCTGGCAAAGAGACACTGGAGACTGGTTGGCAGCCTGCTCTTCTTTTTCAAGGTAGGCATTGAGAAGGCATCAAGATCTAAACCCCTATCAAGATAAGATTTTGGTAACTGCAAGCAGGTTTAATACAGCTAAAGAGAGGGTAGAGAGTTAGCTTAGAAAAGGGAGCATTCTCTTTTCTTTCCCTTCTGTCACGTCTATATATACATTTTTTAACCCTCAGCATGAGATAAGAAAGGCTTTAAAAGGCTCTTGAAGGAGTCATACTCAAGGAGATGCAGTTGTGGATCAACCCACTAGAGGGCGTGTTTCACAGAGCCTGACTAAAGTCCGGGCAAGAATTGATAATATTCCGACAAACCAATAGATGAGACAGGAGACCTGCTCTCAGCAGAAAGGGATCTTAGCCAGGGACATGAGTTCCCAGAGGTAGTTTTAAAGATATTTTCAGTGTGGACATATGGTTGGGACACCCCAGGAGCAGCCGAGGTGGGAGGTGGGTGTTAGGAAGAGAGAAAAATCTTAGTGCTAGAGTGGTCCCAACAGGCTGGAGCCAGCTGGGTCAAATCATTTTCTCTACCCCCCAGAGGTATAGTGCATCTCCTTTGGCTTGGGAGCCTCCAGATTGGGCAGAAAACAAGGAGTCAGAGCTCAAAGTAGACCAGAACTGTGTCTGATGATTAAGGGGCCAGTATGTGGCTCAGCAAAGGCTTTTGACTTTGCTCATAATTGGGCACTTGCTTCTAGGAGAGTGTGGCCCAGGCCAGGCCCAGGTACGTCATGACAGCGTACCTAGCACCCATTGTCCGGGTAATGGGGAGGGGCAAACTGCCTGTTATTCAGGGCATCAAGCTCTCTATTTCCTTAGGTGATCATTCTACTGTAGAAGAAATGGGGTTAACAAACAAGAGTGAGGGAGAACAACAACTCACGCCCAACAACTCTGATACATCCAACAACTCTGATGCACCCAATGAAGAACAAGGCGAAGAAATTCAACAGCCAGAAGAGGCAAGTAGTGGTTTTTTAATTCCAGCTTAGCTCTAGTGACCCTTTTATAATGCTCCCCTAGAAAGGCCCCCATGCTTGACTCTTGAATTCTTAACCACCAATCAATGTATGGTAACGTGGGGTATATTCCTCCTGGGTGAGGGGAGAGCCAGGAGCAACCATTACTAATTCTCAAAGTCATCTCATATTGACTAACTTGATAAGGTTCTAATATGAGCTAACCTTTTTTTCAGTGCTTACTATGTACTAGGCACTATGCCCATGCTCTCTCTCTTAAAGTTTATTTATTTATTTATTTATTTATTTATTTATTTATTTATTTATTTATACATAATCTCCAAACCCAACATGGGGCTCACACTCATGACCCTGAGATCTAGAGTCACATACTCTTCTGACCGAGCCAGCCAGGGCCCCTGTGTGTCCATGCTCTTAATCAATTTACTAGACTCCCCTACAGTGATTAATGTCCCATTGGACAGATAAAGAAATGGAGTCAAAGAGGTTAAAGTACTTAGTTTATCTGTGACCAACCTAGGACTAGAATCCAGGGTTCCTGATTGCTTTTTTAGTCCTCGTAGCACTATGTGGAGTCTTGGTTTGTGGGAGGAGGAGTAGGGAGGAAGGAGTCCAAAGGAGAAAGGAAATGGGCCCCTCCCTAATTATATTTACCATGCGTTGGCGCCTCTGCCTTCTTCGAAGTCGTATGAATTCCTTATGCTGACGAGATACAAAATTGACAGCAGCATACTCCAGTAGTGCAGCGAACACGAAGAGCAGGCATACAGCCATCCAGATGTCGATTGCCTTCACGTAGGACACCTGTAACATCCACCAACAGAGCCATCAACCTTCTCGGAGCCCTTCCATGGCCTATACAGTGGTTCGCCAGCCCATACCAACTGCCTGTTATTCTTCAGTTTTATCCTGAATTTCTTCTGGTGTTCAAAGAAGCTTTCCACGATATGTCCCATTGCCTGAAGGCCCATATCAAAGAGATCGGGCTACCCATCATCCTTCACCTCTCTGCACTCTCCACCCTCTACTTCCATCTGCCTTTCCTCCTCCCTATTCTTCTTTTCCTTTCTTTCTTTATTCTTTTTGTACTTCTGTTCCTGCTTCTGCTTCTTATTTTTCTTTTCATTCTTTGCTTTTTCTGATTCTCTTCTTTCAATAAATAGCAACGAACATGAACACTGCATTTGTTTGCCTTCTGTTATCTCCTAGGGTCCTCACAGCTCTGATGGAAATTGGGCAGGGTTTGTTATTCCCATGTAAAACATGTGAGGACACCTGAAGCCTAAAGAGGAAAAGTCTTAGCCAAGATTACCCAGTGAGGAGGTGGCACTAGGATTTGGGGGTTCTGGGTTTTCAATTTAGTGGCACTGCCGTTCACCTAGGCTGCAGTCTCTATATGAGACTAAGAATTCCTTCCTTTCCCTCCTCCACTCCCATTGTTCTCTTGACTGTGATTTTTTCCTGCTGATCTTTATGAGAGTCCCTGCTGAATAATTGAACTCAGTGGCCCAAGGGAGTGCCACTCAATCCCCGGCTATGGACACTTCTCTAATTTCAAGGCACTGTTGGCATCTACCTATCTGGTTCTTAGGTCTCTCCTCCCACAACCTGCCTTGGAAGCCTTTAAGTAGTTTTCTCTCCCATTTCCCTCATGAAGATTGAACACTTACCTCTCCTAGAATGGGGTTTCAGCTGGATGGGCCTGGGAGGATTATAGAACTTAGGTTTTTGGAGTCCTTTCACCTCCTCAACCAGATGGACTCCCTACATAGTTTTCAGCTGCTGCGCCCACCTCATAGGGCTCCCCAGTAGGAGTAGATTTCATGACAGACAACCTCTTTCACCAGCCATGTTGGGCAGTGCGGGTGCCTCAGGCTACAGGTAAGGAGCAGGTCTCACTGGATAACCCTTCCACCTTAGTGCTTCTTAACCTGCGATGCCTCCCTACCCCGCCTCCTCACCTGAGTGGCATTTGGCAATGTTTAGAAACATTTTTGGTTGCACATTTTGGGAAGGGTTACTACCAGCATCTCATGGGTGGAGGGCAGGGACTCTGCTAAATATCCTACAATGTACAGGACTCCCCCCTCACACACACACACACACACACACACACACACACACACACACACACACCAATTATAAGGTCTAAAATGGCAATAGTGCTAAAGTTGAGAAAACCTGCTCTATCTCTTTTAAGGCAATTCCATTAAGATGGTAGTGGTGGGTTACTAGGCACCCCTGATTAAGTATCCCTTGGTGTTTCCACTTTGCCACCTATTAAGAGGGCAACCTCTTTCATTCACCATGTCCCAGTCTCACTGTGTCCCCAGGGATGTCGAGTAAGTGCTATGAAAATCCATAATGAGGTAATGACAAGGGAGGTCCACAAAGGGCTTTGGACCATCAAAAGAAAGGGACACCTTAAGCAGCAGAAATAAAATCTTATTAATAACGAGTGTGTCAGTAATGGATTTGTATGGGGAGTGAAATTGCTGTGCCTTTCAGAAGCCCCTGAATTTGTCCCATCTTCTTCCTTAGAGCTCCCAGTAAATCTAATGCTGTACAAACTCAAGGGAGCAGAAGCTCCCTGACTTACTCAGTCCCTTGCTTTGTGGGCTGGCCAACGTGTCTATTTAGTTTGGGGTGAATGCCTACATATTTTGCTTATTGGCCAATGAGGCCACAAAAAGGTCATCAAAATCTGATGAGAAGGCACCAAACACTGCAAACAAAAAATTCTCCAACAAAGTCCATTTTTTTCCAAATAATGAAACTAAGTGATTCCTAGGAGCAGACAGATTGTGCTTGCTCACAGGAAGGGACTGGAAAAGGAAGTTCTCTTGGCAAGAATAAGGCACTAATTGCAACCACCCTGGGTTAGAGAAGAATCTCCTTGCGTAGCAGCTGCAATAAACGAGGGCACATTTCTAAGATCTGAACTACTTTTCTGCCTTTAGTCTTCTTACAAGGCTACTACCACAACACAGCCATCACCACCCCACCTGGCCCTTTGGTCCTTGACTAAGCCCCATCTGTCTTTCAGAGCCTCTTCAATACCCCTGTCCATTTAGGAAACACATTTATAGGAAATACTTTCTGACAACTTCCCCTGAGACACCTGATCCTAATCTGAACTTTGTCATCGTTTATCACTAAAGGCCTTTGAATTACCTCAAAAGTTTTCCAGCAACTCAAAAATAATTGGAAACGTCAACAGCTGCTCTAGCCCTAGGTCCACTACTCTATTCTTTTCACCAAAACATCTAACACTTATAACAATAATGAACATTTATTGAGTGGTTATTAGGTGCCAAACATTGTTATCTGTGTTAATACATTATCTTATTTATTTCTTGCAATAACCCTATTGAAGAGATAATATTCCCATGTCATAGGTAAAAAGACTGAGAGGTTGAGGAATTTACCTAAGATTGCCATCGGTAGATGATGAGGCTGGGACCTAAACGAAAGCCTGCTTGACTCCAATCTCCTACTCTTAACCACTACACCACCCCCATGGCAAATTTGTAAATTCACCATGGATGCCTGGATTATCCCCTGTTTAAGTCCCCTGTAAATATCCTCTTAGTAATAAGCACTGGGAGATGGGATATCACAGGGCCTCGTTCCCATGAAATCAAAATGAGAGGGCATAGGTTCACAGTAAGATCCACAAAGAACTATGTTGCCTTTGGTTCCCATTGTTTCTCTATGGCCTAGAACATTGCCTGGTACATAGTATATGCTCAATAAATATTTATTGAATGGATGAATCAGCTTACTCCCTGATTTCTCAGAGCCTTGCTGACTGTAAGGACATTGAAGTGACCTCTAAATTCCCTACATGAAAACACAAGGCAGGGAGAAGCTGGGCCCTGTCTCATAAGCACAAATCTCTGTGTAATCAAAGCATCACCATGCCATAGACATTCAGAGTCCACTGATTTTAACTGCCGCTTGCTACTTCAAAATTTCCTCACCCAAAAGAATGACATCGTCTCTTGAGGTCTTTGTAACAGTGCCCAGCTTCTGACATAGTAAGAGACTGATGTTGATTTAAAATCCATATATATGTAATTTTTTTTCCTTATGGAACATGACCTTGAAAAGGTCGTTCTACCTCTCTGGGCTATATTCACCTCATCTGTGCCACACGGGAGTGGGACTTTCTACTTGCTAAGGTCCTTTTGATTTTGGATATGCTAGTATTTCCTGATGAAAGTCGGAGTAAGTCAGGCACTGTCTCTACTCATTCCCTAGCCAGACAACACCCATAACCCCAGCTTCCACATCTTTAGCAATATCATTAGCAGTATGTCGTAGTGCAAGAGAAAATTCTGGCCCCCTGTTCTTGCTTAATGGTGCTCATCTACCTTAAATCTAAGGCAGATAGTGAGCAGAAGAGAACAGGGGATGAAGGGAAAATGGGGAGCTCTACAGCAAGCAACTTCTCTTGCATCTCTCTTCACCTTAGGCAAAGAGGCCCGGGAGCCAGAGCTCTGAGTTGTCATGGTGAGCACAGTGGTGATGCCTAGGCCCACACGGGCAGGGGCGGCATCCATGTTGATCCAGAAGGAGACCCAGGACAGGATGACGATGAGTAGGCTGGGGATGTACATCTGAATCAGATAGTAGCCCATCTGCCGCTCCAGGTGAAACTTTACCTCAATGCAGGTGAATTTCCCTGCAAGGAAAGAGGTGAGGTATCAGGCCTCAGGTCCCCAGCCTGGAGCTGAGCCTAAGGAGCAGGACTAGGGCATCCCTATCTCTATGGGCCAGCCTCTGTGCATCTCAAGTGAGCAAATAAATGAGCCTTTCAAAATGGCCTCAGGGAGAACCAGATGTTTGTTCTGAGGAAGTTCTCAGAGCAGCCACCAAAGACTTAACCTCTTGCTCTAAGCACTAATTTCCAGCAGAGGGCCTTCCACTTTACCACACAGCAAGAGGATTAAGAACAGAAGGGCTCCAGAGCCAGACTCCCTGGGTTTGAATCCCGAACCTTCCACTCACTAACTGTGTGACCTCAAACGCCCAAGCTGTTTGAGCTTCAGTTTCCTTGTCTGTAAAACAGAGTAACAACAATATCAATTCCATCATTATAGGAATTAAATTAAATGATGTATCTGGGATGTTGAGCATATAGGTAGTTGGTACTATCATCATTATTAACAAAGCAATGAATTTAGGCTCCGCCCAAATCTGAGCAGCCTTGCTTGAGCTTGCTGGTACCACAGAAGCTCTTTAGCAACAATGATTCACTGAAATAAACACTGCCTGTGTCGTGTCTCAAGCAAGTGATAAAAGCTAGATAGGAAATATCTGGAAACAGTGTCCAACAGAGACCAGCTCTGGACAGTGGGCAGCGGGTGCCCAGAGAACATCAGGTGACAGCATTCTATCCCATCAACAAAAAGTGCATTGGTCCAAAGCACATGTACCAGCGCTCTGCCTACTCTGCCAGCCATCTTCATTTTGCCCAGCTTCCCATGCCTTCAGGCTAAGAAAACCTAGCTCAGAGCTTCTCCCCATGGCAGAGGTTTAGGATAACCAAAGCAAAAAGCAGAGGATGTGTATGTTGCTATTTTATTTTGGACTAGGCTTGCTCTTATCAGACCCGATTCCTCAAGGCTAGTAATTTCATCAACGATTGTTTATGGCTTTGACATACTGTGTGATGCTGTGATCTCCTAGTGTTCCCTGAGTCCACCTCACCCCAGGCTTCTTATTATGACATAGCTTTGCTAGGTATCCATATTTTCTTTCTTTCCTTCCTTCCTTCATTTTATCTATCATCTATCTATCTATCTATCTATCTATCTATCTATCTATCTATCATCTATGTATCTAGCTAGCTATCATTTTTGGTAGTGGTGATTTTATTTTTAATTACAAAATTAACACTTGTTTAGTACAGGAAAAAAGTGAGAAGTAGAGAAAAATAATAATATTTATAAGTTCACATTTATCAACCCCCTACTAAGTGCCCTGACTTCATATAGTTTATCTCATTTAAATTCCATAGCAACTATTTGGGGCAGGTAAAATTATTATTTCCCATTTTACATATAGGGATACTGAGGCTCAAAGAGATTAAGTTATGTTTCTCAACTAGGAGATTCAAACTCAGCTCTGACTCCAAAGTTCTTGGTTTTATCCATCGCATCACTCTACTTTAGAAATATTTAGTGCTATTTCCTCCCAGGATTTTTAAACACATGCTTTTGGTTTGTTTCTTTTACCACAATATAATAATTCTGTGTATACAACTTTGAATCTTAGCCTTTTCCACTTGTACTTTCCATGTTGATATAAGCAACTTGCAGGCATCCTTTTTAACATCTGGATAATATTCTACCAAGCAGATGCACTGTGTAATTTATTTAACCTCTGTCCTATTGATGGATATTTAGAAGAGTGCCAAGTTTTTGCTAGTATAAGCACTGACCCAGTGATATTTTGGAATATTTCCTTATAATAAATTCCAAGGAGTGGGATTCCTGGATCAACATGTAGGGAAAAAAATTTAGCTTTTACAGTTTCTCAAAGTATGCCCCCTGGACCATCAACAACAGAATCCTCAGGATGCTTGTTCAAATGCAGATTTCCGGGCATCACTCCAAGTGCACATAATCAGAATCTCCAAGAGGCAGAGCCCAGGAATCAACATTTTAACAGGCTCCCCACAGAAATATAATGTACGCCAAAGTTTGAAAACCATTGACCTATATACAAATTGCCAGTTTTCTTCCTAGTAAAGGTTCTATCAATTTCCGCTCCCACCAGCATTTTCTAAATTCAATGACCTATTCCTCTCCCTATTTTGTATATCCTACATACGCAAACACATATATTAATGGGGTGGCACCCAAAGCATGTCAGCACACCATAAAAGGTACCCAGGATCTCCCCTCTTTAGCTTCTGGCCTCTATCTCAGGGTCATAGCACTTTGTATCCAAATTGCCAGGGAAACAGAGGAACAAGTAGCTCTTAGGGAAGCTGTGGGGAGCAGATGCTCAGGCTAGAAAAGCAACCTTTCTCCACATCCTGGCCCACATTTCACACCTGGGAAAACAAGCCAGTTCAAGAGTTGGGCAGTGGTGGCTGTGGTATGAGGTGTGGATGGTAAGCCTTCCAGTGCCCTAGTCTATTGCTTTCTGGTTCAGCGCAGCCATTGGCTACTTCCAGATGTAGATTCCCCACCTTCAATACAAAGTTGGCCCCAAGACAGGTGGGACACTCCTGCCACTCACTGGCACAGGCCCATCTCCTTGGCAGCATGTGACAGGGACAAAAATATGGGCTTTGGAGTTAGATCTGGATTTGAAGTCTAAGTCAGCCATTTTCTAGGTGTGTGACTTGGACAATTTATTTAAAATGGGGCTGATAATTCCTACCATAATGAGATAAGGCATATGAAACATTTAGCACATCTTGCACAGATTGGACTTTCAGTAGAAGCTGGCTGCCTTGCCCCCTTCCCTCCCATCTGGAGGCCCTTCTGTGGCTCACAGTCAGTAAAGATCCTGGTTTTTACCTGTGTTGTAGTGCTTGGTACAGTAGCCTAGATCCTTCTCATCTCGCAAGATAAACTGGGGCAGAGTCAGCCCCTCAGCCACTTGGACAGCAGGAGCATCTTCCAGCCACTCAAACACGAGGTCATTCATGGTGTAGCCAACTAAAAGCGACAGAGATGGCAGAGGGCTGCAGAGTGTGGTGCTGGGTGGGGGTAGGGAGAGAGTTAGAACTAGCAGGAA
Organism: Potos flavus; assembly: GCA_028534135.1. Classification (NCBI taxonomy): domain Eukaryota; kingdom Metazoa; phylum Chordata; class Mammalia; order Carnivora; family Procyonidae; genus Potos; species Potos flavus. The sequence continues at coordinate 38,026,177 of CM052901.1, read as the reverse complement.
AGAGTAGATGAGGAGATAAGGCCTGGGTTTTAGGAGCTTCATGTTCATCTTGGAAAGGGAAACCTTTCTGAAGAGGGTACTTGGTCAATTGTCTCATGGGCCCATCCTCACTAGATAAATCAGGAAGATTCCAGACTCCTCTTCTACTTAGCTCTCAAGCTTTAGAGGGGCACAGAGAAAAATTATTCTGGCAGACCTAGAAAGCAGGTCAAAAGGGTTGGAATGATGTCAAGGAACCCAGCTGGGAACCTCCTGCCATATCTCAAACCCAGGGGAGTAAGCATGTGTACTGGCCACATGTCTTGAGCTGAGCCAACCTCAGAGCTAGGGCTTCTGCCATCTCACTCCAGGGAGGAAAGAGCTATTTATACCCTGTCAGTCATGTACGGGACAATGTGCACACCACAGACTCCTAGCCAGGGCCCTGAACTGGGGCAGATTAAGAGTTAATATCTGAACATGCCAAGTTGCTCACAGATAGCTAGCAGTTTGTGAAAGCTCCTGCCATATATATGACCATATTCACACATGTCAGGTAGAAATGGGAGTAGAAACACTGAGGCTCATAGATGTCCAATGTAAGGCCTTGACTCAAAGTAGCTATGTGACTTTGGGCAAGTCATTTCCTTTTCTATAAAATGCTCCACCTACTTTTCAGGATTGTTGTGAGGGGGCAATAAGAACCTGGATGCGAAAGTGGTTTATGAACTCTAAAGAGCTGACCACATAGGACACATTCTACCCATTATTGTTATTATATGCTGGAAACAGCCTGACAAACCTTCTTCTCTGAGGATTAAGTTGGTGTGTATTGATCTCAGGGTCTCACCTTGCCCAGGAGATGGCAAAGGAGTGCACATAGCTGATGGTCCAGCCTTGTTGTCCTTTGACTTTTCTGTAATTGGAGCAGCTCCTATAAGCTGGCTTCCCTGTCACAGAGTAGCCCTTGGCTGACCTTGCCACCCTGGGTGCTGTGCTGTACCTAGAACCGTCTTCTCCCACTTTCCTACAAAAGTTATCTGTGTTCATGTGGAATCAGTGTTCAAGAGTGCCCCCTCTGCCAACTATGGCATTTTTATAGGTATCTTGAATGTCTTAACTCAGGGGGAGTAAAGGTAGAATTACCTCAGGCACTGTGAGAGGAATATCTTTGGGGAGAGGAGATGTCCTTCAAATATCCCCCCCATAACCAACAGAGGCACATTTATATGTAAAGCTGGCGCCGTTCCATTCCCCAGCCCTGTGGAATAGCCAAACCAGTAAATAGTGTGAGGATGAAGAAACACACTGGGTTGGGTGTTAGTGAGTCCTGGCTCCTAGCCTCATCTGTGCCAACACTGACCGTGTGTGCTTGGGTAAGTCCCTACTCTGGGTTGCCCTTTTCTCATTTGGAATATCATGGGATGGGGTTAACTACCTGTATTCCAGGCCTTGCTCTGAGACTCTCTAGAGACACTTACAGCTCTCCAGCTGCATGGTGCATGTCTGGATGTCCATGGGGAAGTTCTTGAGGTCCATTGGGCAGGACAAAATGAGGGTCAGCCTGGCAGGGACAGTAGAAAAGAGGTGACGTCAACTTACTGGAGCCTGGCACAGCACAGGGGACCTTCTTCCCACCCCTCATCCTCCATCTGGCTTCCTCCCCTTAACCCAAACTCTCCTGGCTGTCCACCAGGTGCACCTGATGCTGTAGAGCACATTCCCATTCTTGAAGATGCGCAGTAACTTGTTGTCTGTGGTCACCTCATGGAAGTTGGCCCCTTTCTCATTGGCAAAGAACAGGTCTGGCTTCCAGATAGAATCCAGCATAGAGGGATCGAGGTCCAAAGAGTCATCAGGATATTCTCGGTAGGCTAGGCGTGGGTCATTCCACTGTTGCCGCAAGAAAACATTCACCCGATAGTCCTGAGAGGGTGCACAGATGGGCCCATCAGGGGCAATGCTATTCCAGGGGCCCAGCAAGCCTACATGGGCAGGAGGGCCATGAGGAGGAAATGCTGGGAGCACATCTCAGGGGCAGTGGGCATTTTGCACTGGAGAAGGAGCCTGCTTTGGGCTGATATGGCAAAGATGGGAAGGGAAAAAAAATTTATTAACCACTTACTATGAACTGGGAGTTCTGCTAAGTGCTTTCTTTGTATGTATCGTCTCATTTAAATCTCACAACAACACTGTGAGGAGGGTGATGTTATGATCCCCACTTTATAGATTAGGAAACAGAAACAATGAGATATTTCAATAACCTGTCACATAGCTTCAGATGGTAGAGTCAAGATTTGAACACAGGTCGGTCTGATTTCAAAGTCTGTGCTCTATACCAAGCTACCTCCCATGCTTGACGATCTGTTCCTTAGGCTAATCTGCCTTTGGCCTTTGAAACCTCAGTCTGGGGAAAGATATCTCCCAGTGGCCAACTTCAGACATCCCATGGCTTTAGCCATGACCACAAAATAGGGATAGGACAGCAGAGGGAGGAAAAGCTCGATATCTGGTGGGCTTCTCTCATTCATGCTAGAATGGAAGCAGGGAACAGGGATACTCCTTACCATAGTAGTCTCGGTGACAGAGCCAAAACTGTTGATGAAGATGTTGCAAGTCACGTTCACAGGTGGGCCTAGGGGTGGCAAAACACAGCCATATTGGCAGGGTATTCTGGGAGGCTGAGAGCAGTTTTCAGGACTCCCTCCTTGAGCTTGAGGCCAGGGCACTGCTAGAAGGCAGTGCTGGCTGCATAGACCCATAAGCAATAGGGAGGGGAAGCTCCTTCTGAACTGAAACAGTTAGCCCAGTATTTCCAGCCTCCTGTCCTTGGGGTAGGCAATAGGGGCTAGGATGGCAGTGTGTTCCCAAAAGGAGTGGGGAAGAAAGGGTTTTTGTAGGATGAATGTTCCTTACCTTTAAAATTGGGTCGAATTCTAGCATCATATCCAGATGTTCGCCCCATAAGCTTGTCCAGGAAATCAGAGGGGGACATGGGCTGAGGCCCCTTGGTCCCAGATTTGACTTCCTCTTTTGCCAAGGCCACTCTGGACAGGTGAGATAAAGAAGTCTGAAGCCAGTTGTATTCTACATTTATCACAGACCCTTTCCTTTCCTGTCCACACGCACATCTGGCTGGTCTCCCAATCAGGCAGGAAGATAGGAGAAGATGAGTCTCTAGGTACCCATTTGCAAAACGAGGAAAACAGAAACAGCCATAAGCCAACACTGCAGCTCAGTGGTTAGTCCTAAAACTGTGCTTTCACATATATGAGATCTTTTTATCCTCACAATTCTCAGTGTGATGGGAACAAAGACAGATGAGAAAAGTGACTTGTGGGATTATAAATTGGAACAGCCACTCTAGAAAATAGTATGGAGTTTCCTCAAAAAACTAAAACTAGAACTACCATATAATCCAGCAATTCCACTTCTGGGAATATATCCAGGGAAAATTAAAAACACTAATTCGAAAAGATATATGCACCCCCATGCTTATTGCAGCATTATTTACAATAGCCAAGATAAGGAAACAATTGAAGTGCCCTTCAGTGGATAAATGGATAAAGAAAATGTAAGTTATAATATAGATAGAGATATACACACATGCATACACACAGTGGAATACTATTCAGCCATGAAAAGAAGGAAATCCTGCCATTTGCAATAACATGGACCTTGAAGGCATTATAATACATGCAATAAGTCAGACAAAGACAGACAAATATTGTGTGATCTCATTTATATGTGGAATCTAATAAACAAACAAACCAAAAAAAGAGTGACCTACCCAAAGTCTCAAGGCTGGTGAGTGACAGGATCAGGGCTCAAGCCCAAGGCGCTGAGGCCTTATCCAGTATTCTATTTCTGAAGGTGCTTTAAAAGCACTCAAAGAAGAATGACAACTCCCTGCAAATAATGTAGGTGTTGCAATGTTTTGATTTAACCAAGAATGGGAAGGACTCAAAGGCAATCTTCATCTCTGAGAGTTGGTTTCCATTGCTTGGCCTTCATGCTGAACCACTCAGGAGCTGGGGCCCCAGCTTCTAGAGAGGGAGGTTTGGCTTCTGGTGTTTGCTCCAGCAGGAAGCTATTTTTTTTTGTTGTTGTCTTTTTGTCTTTTTTTTACCATTCATAAAAATGAACTTGAAGTGAGTTATATTTACATATAATGTATTATTTGTTTCAGGGGTACAGGTCTGTGATTCATTAGTCTTACATAATTCACAGCACTCACCACAGCACGTACCTTCCCCAATGTCCATCACCCAGCCACCCCATCCCTCGCACGCCCCTCCACTCCAGCAACCCTCAGTTTGTTTCCTGAGATTAAGAGTCTCTCCTGGAGACATGAACAGACATTTCTGCAAAAAAGACATCTAAATGGCCAACAGACACATGAAAAAGTGCTCAACATCACTCGGCATCAGGAAAATACAAATCAAAACCACAATGAGATACCACCTCACACCAGTCAGAATGGCTAAAATTAACCAGTCAGGAAACGACAGATGTTGGCGAGGATGTGGAGAAAGGGGAACCCTCCTACACTGTTGGTGGGAATGAAAGCTGGTGCAGCAACTCTGGAAAACAGTATGGAGGTTCTTCAAAAAGTTGAAAATAGAGCTACCCTACGACCCAGCAATCGCACTACTGGGTATACAAATGTAGTGATCTGAAGGGGCACGTGCACCCCAATGTTTATAGCAGCAATGTCCACAATAGCCAAACTATGGAAAGAGCCTAGATGTCCATCGACAGATGAATGGATAAAGAAAATGGGGTATATATATACAATGGAATTACTATGCAGCCATCAAAAAAACTGAAATCTTGTCATCTGCAATGACATGGATGGAATGAGATGGTATTATGCTAAGTGAAATAAGTCAATCAGAGAAAGACAATTATCATATGATCTCTCTGATATGAGGAATTTGAGAGGCAGGGCGGGGGGTCGTGGGGGGTAGGGAGGGAAAAAAATGAAACAAGATGGGACCAGGGAGGGAGACAAACCATAAGAGACTCTTAATCTCAGGAAACAAACTGAGGGTTGCTGGGGGGGTATGGGGGGTAGGGATAGGGTGGCTGGTTTATGGACATTGGGGAGGGTATGTGCTATGGTCAGTGCTGTGAATTGTGTAAGACCGATGATTCACAGGGGCGCCTGGGTGGCTCAGTGGGTTAAAGCCTCTGCCTTCAGTTCAGGTCCTGATCTCAGGGTCCTGGGATCGAGCCCCACATTGGGCTCTCTGCTCAGCAGGGAGCCTGCTTTCCCCTCTCTCTCTGCCTGCCTCTCTGCCTACTTGTGATCTCTTTCTCTCTGTCAAATAAATAAATAAAATCTTGAAAAAAAAAAAAAGACTGATGATTCACAGACCTGTACCCCTAAAGCAAAAAATACATTATATGTTAATTAAAAAAAAGAGTCTCTTCTGGTTTGTCTCCTTCTCTGGTTTCGTCTTGTTTCATTTTTCCACTTTTCCCCTATGATCCTCTGCCTTGTTTCTCAAATTCTACATTCATATCTTTGGGGCTAATTCCCAGTAGTGCCATTGCCGGGTTGTAGAGTAGCTCTATTTTCAACTTTTTGAGGAACCTCCATACTGTTTCCCACCAGAGGAAATGATGTTTTGAGCTGGACCTCAGTTCATGGTTGGGGCAGCAGCAGGGTTGTAAACTCAATTTGACAACAAAATAGGTGAGGAAACAGGGCTCTAGGAGCACAAGAAGGATTCTCAAGTAGGATGGCTACACTGAGAAGGTCAATTTCCATCTTTTCCCCCTAACAACTTGATTTTGAGTAAGGGACCAGTGTGCTTTGGGCTAACCTCAAGGCCAGCCCCTTCTCCCCTGACAAGTTTCCTTCTAAGAGCAGCAAAGCCCCTTCCACATGCTTGCTTATCTGCTTACCAGCCAACAGCTAGACTAGGGACCAGGAGCTCAGCCTTGTAGGGCAGGTTAGGGCTCAGGGCTGAGCTCAGGCTGGACTCTTGGCTGGGCCTGGTCCTCCTGCTCCATCCTGCCACCACCATTGTGCTAGCCACCAGAGCTAGCTCCCCCACTGCCACTAGTATAGCCACACTCTGGGGCTGGGAGGCAGGGTGACTGCTGTCCTTCTGGGTCCAGCTCTCTTTGAGCCAACGGGCCCCTGTTTCCATGTTTACATCTAGGTACCATCGGAGGCCATATAGATCACATGCACCATGAACCATTAAATAATAAGAATAGCAAAGGCACTGTGCTATGCACTTTACTTACCTTATCTAGTTTAGTTCTCACATCGGTCCTCCCAGATGAGGGTTATTATTATTCCTCTTATATAGATGAGGAGACTGAGGATCAGCAAGTAAAGTGACTTATTCATGATCATATGGCTAGTAAATGGTAAAGTCAAGATTCTAACCCAGAGCTTTTGACTTCAAAACTAAGTCCATCTACCACAATGCCAGGGTAGGCCGCCAAGGAACCAGAGTGGGAGAAGGTCAGTGGAAGACATATCCTGACCTCCTAGAATCCTGCCTCCTCGAATCCTCTGAACAGGAGGAAGCCCTTACACTGGGAACAGAGGCCACCGTGGCCCCAAACGGGGGCTGGCAGAGCAGGTGGCTTAAGCAGGCTCTGAAAATCCAAGGGGGCTGGCAGTGGTGCTAGAGCAGCAGAAGTCTGTGGCTTCACCACAGGGTGTCCTTGCTGGCCAGGTGCTGCTCCTGGCTGCCTGCCACCTGCCTGCTGGGAGGCCACATGGCCCTGTACATGGAGCAGCCAGACCCTTGCCACCGTCTTCGGCCCCACTCTCAGGTCACCTCTCCCGGTAGTCCCAGCCCCAGGACCCTGTGACAGGCTGTGGGCTCAGCTGTCTTGGGCCCCAAATCCTGTCACAGATCTTCTTTTCTGGGGCGGCCTTTTCTATGGGCCTGAGAGCAGTATCACTGTGTGCAGCCACTTTTTCCTCCCTTTCATTCCTGGAAAGTCCCCAATACTGGCAGGACACAAGAAGACTCTGGAGCTGAAAAATCTGGCTCACTGAAGGCCTTGGGGTAGGGTAGGGGAGAACTCTGATTCTGCTACTGGGTGCCTGAGTGACCTTGGACAGGTCACTCCCCATCTCTAGGAGTCAGTTTCCATGTGTACGATGAAGGACTTGGACTCAAGACTTCCTAAGGTCCTGCCTTGCTCTAGTTGCTCAAGTGGGAATGCTGCCACCAAAGCTTGGGCATTGAGGCAGTCTCCCCTCCAGGAGGGCCAATGAGCCCCCGCCACACTCCCCCCTCTACCTGCATCCTCCTACCAACTCCAGCTGAGCTGCCATTCTACTTTGAGCTACTTTTTGCTCTTAGGAAGTTTGCAGCCCCACACATATTGCATCCTTGCCTTCCTCCTAGCCAATGTGTCTGCAAGCAGTGAGGCAGAAGGCGCCTCAGAATCGAGCAGTCCTGGTGTGCTCCTTGAAGTAAGAGGAGGAGGAGGAGGTCTATTGCAAGGGTACCCGGCCCCTCCACTCTTCTTATGACCAGATCAGCCTAAGCCACAGTCATCTTTCCTCCTCAACTCACCCGGTCCACCTTGACTGGCTCCTGGTCTCATGAGAAAGTGGGGACAGGGAGGGGGACATTTACAGGGAGCCCAAAGCATGTCTTGCCCTCAAAAACCCAGGAAACGACTGCCACTTTAGTGTCCCTTCAGGACAGGAAGCAGCCATGTGTGCGCTGGCTGGGTGATGGCAGAGGGCCAAGGTTTGCTCAGCCCAGCTTCGTCCAGTTTAAGGCAAACCCTTGCTACCTGAAGCCTCTTCGGTGGACAGCTGACAGATGTTGGTGGCATTTTTAGGAATCTGAGCAGTGTGTGGCCACAACGGTAGGAAGACAGGAAAGGAAGGCAGGACAGATGGCCTCCATTCTGAGGCTCAGCTACCTCACCCCTACCCAGGCCCAGGAAGCTCTCACCCGTGCAGAAGGCTTCCCACCAGCTCTGGGGCTTTGGCATTCCTCGTGAAAGGCTCCTGGGTCCTGGTTAGGAGAGGGTGTGTCCTTCCCTGGAGCCCTCCAGATTGTGGGCTTTTTGTAAACTTAGAGGAAACTGTGCCAGATGCCCCTGCTGCCCCCGGCCAGTGTTTGCATGCACCTCCTTCTCACCCCGACTCAGCTCACCTGAGGAGGATCTGCCCTGGCAGGGTCCAGAGGAGAAGGAAGGAGAGGGTTGCAGGAACAAGAGTTGTCATTCTGCAGGGACCCTGGAGCCCTTTCTCAGCCTGGCTGCCAAGGTGAGAGGGATATCCCAGCAGGGGGAATGCTGCAGAAAGTACAGAGCCTTCCTCCAACTTGGTCTGCTCACAAGGAGCCCGTGGGGCCGGGCTAGGAGTTGTGCGCTCTTTCCTCTTCTGCTCTCTTCTCTCTGTCCTGCCGTTACCAGTCAGGGGCCAGAACTATTCCCCTGGAAATTATCCTGACACAGATAACCCTACCGGCTCCTGCTCTGGCTCGCCTGGGGTTCCGGAGGTCCTCAGCCCGTCTGCCAGGGAGCTGAAGGAGATTCTCTTCGGGCAGCAATCACTCTCCAAACCCTGGAGACTCTTGGAGGGGAGGGAGGAGGGAGACTGGGAGGAAGATGTGTCCCTCCCCCTCACCTCCCCCTGGATGCACCCTCCGAAAGCAGCAATTTAAAGGCACAGTCGCCGGCAGCTGGAGTGGGGTTCAGAGAGGGTCCGTGTGCGGGGAGGAGCTTGGGCTGCCACTGTTGCTGGGAGAGGGCTGGAGGTGTGCTGTCCAGCTTCTAACTCTCCAGCTGGAGGAGCGCATGCAGGCTGCGCTGCTCCCAGCTCCCCAGCAGCATCCCTTTTAGCCTGGAGCTAAGCTGGGGCTGAGCTCTAATGTCCTTATGATTTTTACAAGGGGGAAAAAGACCTAAGAGGATTTAGGTGGAGCCACCAGGTTTTCTCAATCTGACAGCTTCAGGTTTGAGAGGAAGCTAGAGGGAGGCCGAGGGCAGGGGCGGCTTTTCCTCAACCCTCTGGATGGAAGCAGAGGGCATGGATGATACAGAAGAACTCTGGAATCTTCTTCATGTGGGGGTCTGCCTGCCTGTCAGTCTGTCCATCTGTCTTTCTGCCTGCCCCATCTCCTTCATCCTTGTAGTTGCCCATCCTTTTCTCTGCCTGCTTTCCTCCCTCAGGTTGTCTCTGGTGAGCTTGGCCAGCTCTCCATAGTTCTTGGAGACCCCTTTCCCTTATACCCTTCCTCCAGCCCAGCTTGGCTGTGGAAAGGGATAAGGGTCCCTGGCAGGGTCAGACCAGGCCTGGCACACAGCAAGCTTTGCAAGCTTCAGAGGAGTTGAGGGGGCCAAGAGCAATGACCTGACCACCCAGCCCTGGATGGTTGAGAGAGGCCTGGAGGATGAGTCTCTCTCTTCCCTGGCCTCTGCCCATTTGCTAACAGCATCTGGGTGCTTTAGCAGCCACATGTCTCTTGCTAGACCCTTCCCCAAACTTGCCCAGGCAGCAGCTCAGCTGCTCTGGGACTTCCCCCAGTGCCTCTCTTTCTCTCTTTTCCTCAACTCTCTTCCCCCCTCTCCCTGATACTTTCCTCCATCTCTCCTCTTTCCGTGTCCACCTCCCTCCTTGTTTCTTCTCTGGGTCTCACCTTCAGAGTCTGTCTCCCCCTCTTCTTTGGCCCTCACTTTCTCTCCATCCCCGGTTTCTCTCTCAACCTTCCTGTTATCTCTATTCTCTCACTCTCTTCTAAATTGGAACAGTGAGAAGCCAAGGGGTTTCATTTCTTCTTCGACGGAAACCCTCACATCAGCTCTGCTGAGTTCTGAGTGTGTACAGGGAAAGGGAAAGTGCCTCTTTACAGGGGTCAGTTCTAGAGCTGACGGCAGACCCCCCCCCCAGCACCACCAGATAGGGATTTGTGGGGGTTTCAAGCTCGTCTGGGGGCCCATTGGGTTGTTAGAGGGAGTAATGATGACAAGGTAACAACTTGCACTGTTTCTCCTTTGGGCTGCATTATTCAAGAGGAGGGATTTTTAAATCACAAATGACAGAGAAAGATCATTTCAAACAATACACACAGAAAGGTTGATGGGGGGACGTTGGGCTTTTGGAATTAGAACTAAAGACATTACAAGCCTCAACTAATGTTTATATGGCCAGTAAGTACAAAAAACCCAAAGTAAAAATTTTCCTAAAATATTTTTGCAGCCTGTTTTCCTGTTCACCCTCCATCCTTATTTATGGTAAGCATCACAATGCCCACTTGCAGGCTGCAGGCCAGAAGCAAGCCTTATAGAACCTTTCCTGGCAAAGCTCCTGATTAGGGAGCTAAGGGCAGGTAGGGGTGTGGGGAGGCACTTGTCTCCTCTGTGTAATTCACTCCTTGTACCAAACCTCATCATGTCATTTCCCCCACCTCAATGGTTCCCTCTTGCTCTCAGGCTGAAGTTCAAGGTGTCGCATGATCTGGTCACTCTGCTTGTCCCACTGATGTGTCTAGAGTCACCTTTATTTCCAGCTTCTGGGTAGTTTCACATGTTCCCTCTACCAAAACACTTTTCCTGCCACTCCTACCCATTCCTGTAAACTAAGCTTTATTGTCACTTTCTCAAGAAAGACTTCTTGAAGTGCCCTCACCCCCACTCAAGTCTGGGTTAGGAGACCCTCTAATGTGTTTCCACAGGACCCTGGCCTTCCCCCTTCACAGCACCCATCACATTTAGCTACAGTTGTCTGCTTACTTACCTCTCTCCCCTGCTATACCATGAGCTCCCTGAGGGCAGAGACATATTATCCACCAACTCCCTGGGGCCCAGCCCAGAGCATGGCATGTTATAGGCAATTAGTGTATGTTTCTTAAAAGATGCATCCTGGGCACTCAGAGATGCTTCCCTGAACCCAGTGCCTCTGCATCTTTGTCAAGCTAGAATGATAAGTTTGACACTCAGAGAGAGGGCCAGCATGAGGTAATGGTAATAAGGAGAAATGAGGAAGCAGTTTTTATTCCCTTGCCCCTTAGGCCAGTGGCCTCATAGTCATCTGAAATTCTTGGCTAATGGAAGTCATGGGCCCCTGGGGACTGGTGCATTGTCTCTGTTTCACCTCTTGTGTGCCCCGTGGGATCCTTGAGTGGTGAGAGCATAGCAGGGTGAGCTTGCTGGGAGGAAAGATCCTTTCTTGGGAGAGGCTGCAGTGATGACCAAATGTGTGGCAGGCATGGTGAAGGGATATGACTTTCCTAGGGTTCCGGAAACAAACTTTTTGGGAGAAGAAGGGAGAGAGAGGTGGCAAAGAACTGGGTAATTTCTCCTAGGAATTGACAAGGGGCATGTGGTGGGGGGCGGGGGAATGCCCATTCAAGAGTTCCTGTGCTAACAGGAAGCTACACTCTCTGAAGATGACCTTAGCGTTTTCTGACCTGGGAGGGTAGAAAGTTGTGTTCAGCCTTGTGCCATAACCCTTTTCTCTTCTTATCATCAAACTATGATGGATATGATTCTCCACATTCCAAAATGTATCACATCCTTTTTCTGTTTTGCAACTGACTGCCACATCGGCCCAGAGAACCGGCTGTATTGTGATGTCGAGGTTGTGCAGAAGCTATGATAGACAAAATGGTTTTTGGGATGAAAAATATTATTTCATCGTGAAAAAAACTACTGAGCTGCTAAAAATGGATTAAACACATTTTCATAAATGTTTCATTCCAGGAAAGAGTCTGTCATATTTCAGCCCTATGCAAGGAAAATTGCGGTTGTGCCCTCCTGACAAGCAGGCTTCCTGAAACCTCAGTCTGAGGAGAGCATATCTGTCAGGGTAGATATTATTTGGTTATTTCAGTGATTTCTAGGGCTTAATTTTGGGGACAAGGTTGGAGAATCATTTGGCATACCTTCCTGGACCCAACTCCTTCATATTGCCTATCCCACTTATTGAAGTAGAAACTGGTTTGAGGGGTACTTCAAAAGGCAAGATCTGTCCCCAGTCTGATGAAACGCACAGAGCATTAGGTACTTCTCAGAAGCATTGAGATAAGAAGTTTTTTTGGTGGTGGTGGTGTTGAGGGGGGTGAAATAAAAAACAAACGCCTTTTAAAAAATCTGCTGACAAGGACCAGGGTGTTTCAGTTGGATCTCCAAGGAGCAAGGCTGCATCTTTTTGCTGTGTGTGAGTTTTTCTTTTCAGGGTCATTTTCAACTTCCAAGTATGTGACAGTTTACTCGAAAGTGGAGGCTCAATTTCTGGTGCTAAGGGAGCACTGCAGGCAGAGGTGGGAAGCCCCTTCACCCTCAGGCTCAAGGAGACATGCATAATGTGTGTGGGTATTAGTGGCACTGGGAGCTTCACAGTCCTCAACTCAGCTGGAAGAAAGAAGAACAAAATGGCAGATGTGTTAGATATGTTCTGTGCTCTCCTAAGGCTTTTGGAGAGTGACAGGTTTAAGTCTGATGTTTCAAAGATTAGCCTTTCTTCTTTTTATGGAATATCTCAGGCATGGGTTTTACAGACAGAGCCTGAGGTATCTAAACTTGGGGGGAGCCTATAGAGATGTTTACTGAGCTCCTCCCAGTCCTCAAAGACAAACCAGGTATCAACACCAAGATAGCACCAGTGAGGAATGGTACCACCTCTGTTGTCAGGCTTTCTGTTTTGTCTCCAGGGGACAACAGAGACGTGGGGCTCCAGCCAAGGAAGGTGTATTGACTAGCACCCAGGTATGCACCATTTATCCCCTGCTGGACCCTCAGAATCATTCCTCAACCAATCAGCCACTTGAGAGCAATTCACTAGGCATGCAGGAAATTTTCATTAAGGTTTCCACAGACTTTGCATTGACTCTCCTTCTCTCTTGGCTTTCATAACTCTGAAACATTCCTTTTTAGAGACAATAGGACCATGTCGTGCCTCTCCTCGAAAGTAAATTGTTTTTTGCTTGTGATCAAGCTCATGAACATCTTATTTCACTCATTTGGAAATTGTGATCATTTGTGCCCTATAAGGTGTGAAGCCCTTACATAACCTAAAAGGAACAGAACTTGGAAAGGTGAATAAATATTTACTGTTTGAAATGGATCACTTTCCCACCAATTCACGCATGTGCTCAAGAAATATTTATTGAGTGCAAATCATATGCCAGATGTTCTAGGTGCTGGACATATCGCAGTGAACAAAGCAGATGAAGTCCATGCCCTTATGTAGCTTACATTCCAGCGGGGTAGTAATATAATTCCTTCCCAAAGAAGGTTCTGCATGGGCCATCAGCATTGCCTCAGGGCCTGAGTATCTCTCACAGCATTTGAGTTGGGCATTTATTCCATGTCCTGGGAAAAAGAGAAACTACAGGAATGATCTTCATTTCCATCCATCCCAGAATCAGTTTGCTAGTAACATCACACAGGTCATCACTTGCTAGACAACCCCCCCACCCGCCAAGAAGCTTATCCCCCAATAATCCAACCCCAAACAGAATACACATGTCCAAGTTCCATGAGTATCTCTGGTGGTGCATACGTATTTGTCTGTGACTACTAATAAGCAAACACCTTGCTAGGAGAGTTAGGGGACAGCACACTTATGACTCTTGCTGTGGTACTTCTCTAAGTAACCTCCAATTATTTAGAATTCTCTCTCTCTTCCCTGCCTGTCTTCTGTCTTTGTTTTTCCTTTCTTTCAGCCTGCTTTTGTGTCCATCTTCCTGTCTTTTCTTTTGTCTTTCCTTTTTTGGTTTTACCATGAATAATTTCAATGTCTACTGCAATGGGACATTGGACACCTAAGCAAGGAAAAGTTTAGTTGGTGACTACACAGAATTAGACAAAAAGCTGAATTTGCCTTAATGATACCAATCATATAGTTATAGTTAAAGCAGCAAATTTTATATGGGAAGACTTAGAAATTTAACATTAGAAAAGTGCACTAGCTTAATCTTGCACTATATACACACGTGTGCATGCAGATGAGCACACATTTACAAGAGCTCTTCATGATAATCTGAAGACGATGCCCTTGCAACCAGCAATTATTATTCAAGAGTGTGACTGTGGTGTATGATGAAGTCAGGGTGTGATAAGTAGTCCTTTTCATCCTGAGTGCAGGTGGATCTTGTTCTTTGGTTTGTGGCCTTGGCTTCTACATATACTGTACTAATGAAGCCCGTTTAGCCACAGTCACTTACACAGAATAACTGGAATCCCTAGGTAAGGTGCCAAATTGAACTTTGTGTCTTTGTACAGGGTGGGTTAATTCATTTTGAAAAATTTATGCTGCATATGGCCCAAAGCAACAGATTCTAATCAATGACAATCACTCCCAGTCACCAGAGATGCTAATCAGACAAAAGTCTACTCTAAACCTCAGCAGGTCACATACACCAGTTTTTGCTGCCACCCACTCCTGCCCTGTCAGCAACATCATCGTCCAACACCGAGAGAGCAGTGCTTTGAGAACTCTGACTTCTCTTTCCTGCCCATTGTCAGTTTTTTTCTGTAACCTTCACATTACCTTTCTACCATGCATTACATCCCACGTGTTCTATAATCCCCTCACTTTCCACAGCGGTATGCCCACTGCTGAGTCAAAGGCAGGTGCTATTTCACAACTGCAAAACCAGTACAACAAGCCTCAATTACAGTCCAGTTTCAGGAAAGACAAATAGGATGCTGAGGTCTTGACATTTTCAGGCAAACAGTGGCACAGATCCAGGGAAATCAGCTCAGTTGCATCACCTTAAGCAAAAGTACTTGAGAGACCAAATTATTTTCCATGTTCAGAACTAGGTCTATGAAATGGTAGAATGGAGTAGAAGAGGACCATTTAGAAGATTCACTAAATAAGGATGAACGTTTTTGTGCTTTAGAGAAGCATCCAGGAGGAAACCGGAAGCATGGGCAGGGGAGCTCAGCTCATCCTGAGCTACTAGAGGGAGAGAATTTGAAGTGGCTTTTTTTTTGGTGGCTCAGATCCTGGCAAAAAAGTTTGCTGAGATTCCATCCAAGATCAAGTAGTAACCAGCAGCAGTCAGAAATTTCCTAGAGAAAACTAAACTAAAGAGATATGCCTCAGACCAGAGACCATATCCTGGAGAAGCTGTTAACAGTGATGCTAAAAAAAAAAAAAAAAAAAAAAGCCTGTGCCTGGGGAGTCTTAGCTCAAGTTAATTGAGTTGACTGAACCCTAGGATATAACAGAGTCCACCATAAATTTTAATGGCTTCAAAGAGCCCTCTTCATTTCCTTACTATGAGAGGGTTCTTTTGTCCCCATGGAGACTGGAAAAAAGTTCTCATGGCTGTGGGAGAGAAGTTTCTAGCATTCAAGTGCTTCCAACTTGTCAGAGGTAGAGAAGTTGCTTTGTTCCAAGTTGGTGGGATTCATAACTATAATTAGGTACATTGCAGTGTCTTTAACTGTTAGTTTCAATCTGATTTGCTATTATTGGTTTCTCCTAGATCCATTTTACAGATGAGAAAATAAAGACCCGCAATATTGTTCATCTCTGTCTTCTCTGCCTGACATCCTGCACCCATACTCTCATTCTGCCTCTACTTTCCCAACATAACTATATTATGTTTACAAGTTGGTAAAAATCAAACCAACCAATAAGACAGACTGAAGCAGAGATAGCAATGGGTTTCTTTTTGTAGTTGGTAGCCAGGAAATGTTTGGATGCCTATCTCATGTCTAATTCTATATTCAGTCTCTGGCTTCTCCTGTGCTCCACACCTACTCAAACCTTTACTTACCTGCAATTTCAGAGTGTCTTCTTCCAGAGATGACCTGAAGTCTACTAATACCCAGTGAGGATCAGGGTAGGTCTCTTCATTTGAAGAAGGAGGGAACAAGAAATGCAGTGATTGCTTTATCATAGGACTCAATTCTGCCATGCAGTTCCCCCTGGTCTCCAGAGGTGAGTAGAGAGTGGAGAAAGGACAAGTGTCTTGCTTTCCTAGGAATCAAAGGATACTCTGAAGGCCTTTGTAGGAAAATACTGCACTTTTTCCAGCCTGCCTTTCACAGAGCTTGGCCATGGAATAAACCCCTTTTCTCAAAGGTCAAACAAATTTGCCACTAAGCCAGGAGACAAAGCCAGGCAGGTCTATCCCCCAACTGGCTGCTATAGTCAAGTGAGAACAAACTGGATCCTTAAAACACTAAGGGACAGTGGACAATCAGTCCACAATCAATACTTCCTCCCAAATCAAACATTGCTGTGATAAGTGATGAAGTGGTCTTCAAGTGGTAAGGGGATCTTTTCAGCCACCAGAAGAATCATGGATGAAATTAATACAGCAGCTATTTTTTTCCCCAAAGGGCTTGATTCTTCTCTGCTATGCTCCACTGTCTCCTGCCCCCTACCACCTATCCTCTTCAACCCTGCTCTCTGCATGAATTGAGTAGAAGGAAAATGAAGTTGACATCCAAGTTCCTTCTAATGTTTTCATGCAGAAGCTTGGACCAGCCTGCCCTGAGTAGAGATGGTAGCGACCTTGACTGCCTTCTCAGGTGGTTTGGAAGTCCCTTGTGGCTTCCATTTGGTGCTTGAAACGTATTAATGTGGTGAGGAATGGGGAAGGGAGACTAAAAATCAACAAGAGACTTGCATGGGGCAAATGAAGAAGGGCTGGAATTTTCCTCAAAATCTCATGCACAACCATCAAGTTATCAAATGTTAGAAGTAGCTAGGATAGGGGCACCTGGGTAGCTCAGTCATTTGAGCATCTGACCCTTGATTTTGGGTTTGGTCGTGATCTTGGGGTCATGAGATCAAGTCCCATATGGAGCTCAGCACTGGGCATGGAGACCGCTTGAGATTCTCTCCCTCCTCCCTTTGCCCCTCTGCCCTACCACCACACATATGCTCTCCCTCTCTCTCTCTTAAAAAAAAAGAAAAAAAAAGAAATGGCTAGGATGTTAGAGATCAAATCTAGTCCCCTCTTTTTGAAAACCAAAGAAAGGACAAAAAGAGTGAAATGACAGGCTCAATGAGCTCTAGCTATTTGGTGCAGAGCTGAGAGTAGATCTCAGAACCTTTGGTTCCCAAGGCAGCTGCTCCCCATAAAATTACTGCCTTCTACCAAAAGCTCAAACCAGTCCTCCATATTGTGCTCTGTGACATTTTCCCTACGCCTCTCTCCATAAGGCATGCATGTGCACACCTGCATTCTGCACTGCACCTGGTAGCCATGAATTCTTTCCAGCAAAGCACAGGCCAGGGTGATCTGGCCTTCCTGAGTTGCTACTTTGCAGTAAAGGTTCAGCAGTAGAGCCAAGGGAGTCCCTTTATATTAACCTACAAGTCAGCTACATTATGCACACAGAAATTGCTTCCTGCACTGTTTACTCAGTAACTCATTCTCCTCCCCCACCCCCTAAAAAAAGAGCTGAGGAAAGAAATGAGAGAAGAGGAGAAAAGAAGAGAGAACAAGAAAGAGAAACAGAAATGAATGGATTTCCTTAGAATATCTTGCTACCCGTCTCCCTTTCACTCAATTTCTTTTTTTAAATATGTATTTCTTTTTTTAAAGATTTTATTTATTTATTTGAGAGAGAGAGTGAGAGAGAGAGAGAGCATGAGCAGGGGGATGGGGTAGAGGGAGAAGCAGACTCCTCACTGAGCAGGGAGCCCAATGCAGGACTTGATCACAGGACCCTGGGATCATGACCTGAGCTGAAGGCAGATGCTTAAACAACTGAGCCACCCAGGCATCCTTTCATCAATTTTTTAAAACCCTATTCTATGAGGCCAACTTCCCTTGCAACCCTGAGCACATTGTCCCATTATAGTAATAATGATAAAAAATTATGTTTCCTCAGCACTGTCTTTCTTTATCCAGAAACCTCATCAGCACAGAAGATTGGTGTCAGAACCAAATGTTGTGTTCTACAGATGGCTGGGCCTCTTCTTCAACCACAAGAAGTAAGCAATTTAGAAAGAGGAAGGTGCATGCTACAAAAGGCGAGTAGGTACAGGCCATGAGAGCCCACTCCCTCTCTTGCTTTGAGAAAGCCCACTCCTGACAGAGTTGTTACAGGGCCCAGAGCTCCCAGATCCATTCCATCTCTGGAAGAACTCAGCACCAACCCCCTTGTTTCAGGTGGAACTTTCCCATGTAGCATGTAGATTCTGCCTCTACAAACATGGACCCTCTTATGTCAGGCACCATGTCAGGTACTTCTAGAGCCTTGATTTTCATCAGTTCACAAGTATTTTTATCCCTAGAAACAAGTTCAGACATGGCAAGTGGACAGCTACGCTTCATAAAAAGGGCTTCTACCCAACAGTCTTTCCACAACAAGGTGCCCATGGATAGGAAGAGCAGAGCCTGGCTCGTGGGAAATACTTGCTGAAGATGTATTGGATGAATGAAAGAAAGTAAATGCACAACCTGAGTGTTTGGAGAGAGAAGAGGTTCACAGTGGTGGCTTCTCAATCCCCTTGCTTCTTTTTCTGCTCCACTGCTTCCATGCACCTAAGCAGAAAGACATGTGTTTGTTGTCTAGGACTTTTTCTTTTTTTTTTTTTTGACCAGACCTGTTTTAAAAATGCTGATTAAAGGGTTTGCCTAGACCCCATTCCCATTCCATGAGTCATGATGGGAACTTCCTCTCTAAACCTTTTCTGAAAGTAGTCATGAAAGGAGCAGGCTTTCGTGCTAGGCTACCTGGGTTTAAATCCTTGCTCTACCATTTACCAGTTGTGTAACCTTTTACAAGAGACTTAACAAGTCTAAGCCTCAGCTTCTCCATCTGCTAAGTGAGATAATAAATAAGACCTGTGCCATCAGGGTTGTCATGAAGATTAAATGTGGTAATAGAGCCTGGTACAGTCAGCACATGATAAACTTTGATTGTTCTCAACCCTGGAGCCCTTTTTTCCCTTCATCTGCTCTTTGGGCTGAAGTGGTTTTACTGCTCTGTGCCCCACCCCCAGCTTGGGGATACCAGAACAGAAAATGTGGGCTTTGGAGGGAGTACCATATAATGCTCACCCAGAGAGCAAAGACCAAACTTGCTAGGTTGTTAGAACTGCAGCTGATGAAACATCCTGATGAGGGTTTAGCTCTGGAGAAGAGATGGTTAGAGAAATTGCTCAAGAGGAGGGGGACAGGAAGTTGTGGGGACAGGCAGAATCAACAAAGGAGATAGACAGAAGGGAAAGGAGAGATAGGGAGACAGGGGAAGGAAAGGTTTGGTAGAGAGAGGGAGGGGATGGAGAGTGAGGAGAGGCTAAATTGTTACTGGAACATTAAGCACAAATGAGAGGAAATAAAATTAACATCTTTATTGAAAAGAAAAACTAGGAAGTAAGAAATATCCCTGTTTGGGGAAATCTTGTGTAGAAAGGAGCAGGTGCTGAGGGCCTTTGGAGGCTGGTTGCCATGGTGATGCTATATGTCTTCTTTTCTATTACCCTGTGAGTCTAGCAGCTGATACTTCCTTTCAGCTCTGGTTTCTAGGTCCAGGGCTTAGCCCTCAGTGAAGCCTTGGTGTTTCCATTTCTAGCACCTTGCTTATGCTGTGGGACCTGCTGGCTTGCTGTCATGGTTCCTTTTGATATGATACCTGTCCAGAAAGAAAAAGGAGAGAGGGCACGTGCGGCAAGCTGCAGGGAGAAGCACTCTGTGTAGAATTTTCCAAATAGATGAGAAGGCAAGTTTAGCAGGTAGGGAGCACTTTGGCCAGAAAGGTATAGGGGCACTTGTAATGACTCCTCCCTTTTCAAGGTGAATCTTGGTGTGCATTTCTCTAAGAAACTAAAGTGACCAATCATCCTGGTTTGCCAGCACTGAAGGGTTTCCTGGGACTTGGAAATTTCACTTATACAGTGAGGAGAATTTCAGACAAACTGGAACAGTTGATAATCCTAAGAAAAGACCCATTCAGAAAGTCCAAGATGAAGGGAACTCACATTTCTCAGACCCCTACATTAAATAATCACTTGCAGGGACCACAGAAGGCTCTTGAGAGAAAGTTACTATTTAACCCAGGCTCATAATATGGGCAATAATTTAATAGCTTGTTTTTTGCCACCAAACCATCTTCCCCATGCTATAGTAGGTAAAGAGATTTTTCAAGTTCCAATAACATCAAAACCACCTGGAAACCTTATTAAAAATGGAAATTCTCAGGCTCCAACCCAACCTACTAAATCCAGGTCTCTGGCAGGGCAGTGCAGACCAGGCATCTACATTTTATTGAGTTTTCTAGCCAGCTCAGATGCACATGGTCTGAGAGTTGGTGTTGAGAAGATTCAATGGCAGCAGTCAGAGAGTCTGTTTGACAAGTGAAAGCCAACAAGCGTCCAGACCTCAGAGAGCCTGACTCCTCCAAGGCAAAGGGTTTGGAAATGTCCTGGGCCTGGGGCAGGG
>CM052901.1:37937257-38005341 GCA_028534135.1 Potos flavus | reverse complement strand
GTGCAGACCAGGCATCTACATTTTATTGAGTTTTCTAGCCAGCTCAGATGCACATGGTCTGAGAGTTGGTGTTGAGAAGATTCAATGGCAGCAGTCAGAGAGTCTGTTTGACAAGTGAAAGCCAACAAGCGTCCAGACCTCAGAGAGCCTGACTCCTCCAAGGCAAAGGGTTTGGAAATGTCCTGGGCCTGGGGCAGGGGCACACCTCCGCCCTCCTGCAGCCATCTCCCTCACACTCTTTGCCTGGCTGGTGCCTTCTCTCTCTCAGGGTCAGGCCTACACCCCGCCTTCCTTGGAGTCCTTTCCTGGCCTACTACTTGATCGTGTAAGCATGTACAACAGCCTGCTCTTTATTTTCTTCTGTTGATTACAAGTTGTAATCTCACATCCATGTGTGTGGTTCTTCATAAGCCCTCCCTGCCCCCCTCACTAGACTGTAAGCCCCATGAAGTCCAGGCCCCTGCTTGTTTTTCTCATTGCTGAGTACCCACAACACCTAGGGCAGGGCCAGGCACAGGATAAGTGACAGCTACAGATTTTGGAATTGAATGAATGAATGAATAAATGAAGGTATGGATGGGGAGGCACCCGTGACAGCCCCGGCCTGGAGGACACTGCTGAGTGGCAATCCTCTCTGGGGCCAGGCCTAGCTGCTCTGTTGGCAGGGCTGCTCGCAATACCATTAATGGGGTTGAAAGGTGACAAAGCAGGGCCTGGGCCCCTTGCTCTAGGTTTCAGTCTCTTAGCAGAATCCTAGGTCACTCTCGCAATGGAAAGCAAACAGAGAAGCCAAGGCAGCCAGGTCTGGGGCAAGAGGCCAGGGGGAGTGCCACACTTCCAGCTGCTTGGCTGGGTACCTGGAGGCCAGGGGAGGACAGGCCCTGGGACTTGCTGTCCGTATGCCTGGCCTACCCAGCCTCTGGCTCCCTGAGGGTGGGCATTGAAGAGGAGGAGACTTTGCCACCCCAAAACACATCCCTTTGGCCTGAGGATTATCTTAGGGGGTTCTTTTCAAGAAAGAGCAGACAGGAGTAGCTCTGAAACTGAGTACCAGTTACCCTTTTGTAAGAGATATTACAAGGGAAATCTCTATTTGTAGGGGTGTCTCCCTCTCTGTACCAGGAAGAGAAGGATGACTAAATCTCTAGAAACTCTTATCCATGGGGAAGACAACAACCTCAATCTGCACAACAACCTTATCCTTGTTGACTGTGCTTTGCCTGGTAACCTACCAGAACTGACTCCCCTCCCCCCAAACAACATCTTCCTCTGTCTTCAGCTGAAGATGGTATTTAAGGTGGTGGCTTGGGCCATTTGGGGGAGTTACTCAATTTTCCTGGGTCTGTCCCACATATGCAGGAAGTATACATGTTTTTAAGTGTCCATTTTTCTCTTGTTAATCTGTCTTTTATTGGGGGTGGGGAGGTTCTCAGCCAGAAACCTAGTAGGGTAGAGGGAAATTATTTTTCCTTCCCCACAGCCCTTAGCCTGCCATATGCAGAGTCATGGGCAGGTGTCTGTGAAGCCTGGGAGCATTATTCTGCACAGCAAGATTGCCAAGGACGCCTGGAAAATGAGGAGGGTCACACGTGAGTTTGCATGCAATCACATGCAATTTGTGTCGATCTGCGTATTTTCTGAAGGGGTGGCTCAGGTAATCTGCAAACCACATCTTGTCATCACCAGAATGGAAAGCCGGTCCCGGTGACTTGAACACAGGGGCAAACGAAAGACCTGAAAGGTCACCATTCAACAGATCAGACTCTGGAGAATGAGGATCTCTGCAGAGAGACACATAGCTACCATTTATTGAGTGTTTCTTAAGGCTGTGTGCTGCCTGCTGTACATGCGTTTGCAGCAATCTTTGAAGGCAGGCACTATTGTTGTTCCTATTTTACAAATGAGGAGACTGAGGCTTTGTGGGGCTACACAGGTTTTCATGGTCATGTACCTCCGGAGAGGCAGAGTTGGGGTGTGAACCGGGGCAGTCTGGCTCCAGAGCCCACTCCCTGAATCACTGCATTGTAGATGCTTCTTCCTTTCTATAAATGAAGACTCAGACACAGAGAAGTCAAGCCATGTGCCCAGGGTCACGCAGCCAGATAATGCCAGAGCTGGAACCAGAAATTAGGTCTCCTCTCCTCCACTCTGGTTCTCTTCCCCACATGGCCTCATCCCTCAAGGTACAACAGGGATAACTTGTCCTACTTTACCCAGCCAAGCAGAGTGCAACAGCCTAAACAGAGCCTGAGTTCTCTTCAATCCCATGACTGGATTTTCTTTGACTCCTCAGCACTGCAAGATTCGAAGGCTGGAAAGCATGATGGAATCAGGCTTCTGTGGTTCTTTCTCCAAAGCTTCTGCGAAGGATGATACAGCAGACCAGCACAGTGGTCACCCCACAGTGAAGAGCCTCCATGTGTCCCATCACCCTCCTGTTGCCTGGGTCTCAGGGACTCCCTGTCACAGGCCCTCTAGAGAAAGCTCCCACCCCTGTCACTGCACCTCTTCCTCTGCTTGGCTCTGTCTCCAGCTAGCTGTGGGAGCTGGGGCCAGGCAGGTCACTCCCACCCAGAGCTTTTAATGAGAAGTTTTGTCATGCCCAGGCAGCAAAGATGAATAATTTATTAAAGGAAGCCCAGGAAATGTTATTCTTTCAGAGAAGAGTCTCTTGACAGTGGGAGAGACAGAAAAGGACTGCATCTTATTATGGGGGTGGGGTGACAGAGGTACAAGAGAGGAGGAGGAAGAAAGCTACATAGGAGTTCCTAACAGAATTCCTAAAGATGTTGCCCAAACCACTTTGCCACTTAGAAGTTAAGCCTACTTAGGCTGGTGCAAATCCCTAGTAATCTGTTGCCTTTTACCCCATCAAAAAATGATCTCTTTATGACCAATGCTTACTTTCAGAGAGCAGGGTTGTAATCTCTAGGGGTGTTGGCCTGTTTTCTACATTCATTGGACTTTAAAAATGATTAAGAGTGCTCAGAAAGGAAAGAGGACAGATGGGTAGAAGGAGTGACATGCATTCCTGGTCCTCATTTAAGTGCCAGGGAATGGAAACAAACTCACAGAAGACCTTGCCAGCTTGCAGTGAGTATGAGCACATATCCCTCTCTAGTTTGGAGGTGGAGGCATGGAGAGGGATTGCTAATTCTTAGATAGCACCTTTGAGGAGGAGATGTCAAAAGGTTTTCCTGCATGATGATGTGTTTCTGACAACTCATGAAGGATCCCAAGCTTCCTCCCAGTTGACAAATTGGGATATAGCGTTAGGGCCCTTCATCATTCTTGTCTGAATAGCAGGCTATAGTCCTTTAGGCTACAGTCCTTTAGTAGGAATTGGCACATGACACAAAACAAGGTTTCCAATGCCTTATATACCAAGGAGATCCAGTGGCTTATGCTCTGGGGTTTCAGAATCAGAAAAGAGTTAGGGCGTCTGGATGGCTCAGTCAATTAAGCATCCAACTCTTGATTTCTGCTCAGGTCATGATCTGAGGGTTGTGAGAAAGAGCCCCACTTTGGGCTCTGTGCTCAGTGTAGAGTCTTCTTGAGATTCTCTCTCTTCTTCTCCCTTTGCCCCTCCCATGCTCTCTTGCTCTCTTTCTAAAATAAATAAATACAATCTTTTAAAAAATCAGAAAAGAATGAATTTTAGTCCCAACTCTACTACTTGGTTGTGGGACCTTAAGCAATTTATATCACCTCCTTGAACCTTAGTGTCCTTATCTGTAAAGTGAGTAATAGTAACAGAACTCCCTCTTTTGATTGCTTTGAGGACTATAGGAGAGATACAAGTGTTTTGTGAACTGTAAAACTTTGTACCTGTGTAAGGGATATTGATTAGTAGAAAGGCACCCTTAGCAACCCATATTCTCACTTGGGTCTCTTCTGACAAACTGATTTACCAGTGTTGGGAATAAAGTATGTGTTCAAAGAACTGTATCTCTGAAAAGCTAACTGGCATTTGGGGAAGCTAAATAGTGACCTTAATCTCAATAGCACTTCCCTAACACTAGAGGTATAGAGAAGCAATCTTTGAAGTCCTAGAGACCTGGGTTTGGTACTAGGCTTTGCCATTTAATAGCCATATGAATTTAGAACAGTTAATTAACATCCTTGAGCCTCATCATTCTCATCTATGGAATGGAGTTGAATAATAGTATCTACCCCTTAGTGTTGTCATAAGGTTTAAATTAAGGTGTGCTTAGGAAGTACTTAAAACAGACCCTGGTACATAGTAATCATTCAATAAAGGTAAGGTTTAGATGCTGCTGCTATTATTTTAAGTGATCAATGAACTCTGAGATTATACACATAGTAGGCATCATTCAAAAAAAATCTTCACTCAATACCTACTATGTGCCAAGCAGGGACTGGAGACACAATGGTGAACAAAGTCAGATGTGGCACCTGCCCTCATGGACTCTAGTCTAGTGATTTTCGCTAATGTTTGGTGAATGAGTGAGTGAGTGAAAGTTAAGATTCCACCCTGACTCAGAAATTAATAACTCCAAGTTATTAAGGTTTTGGATGTTGAGGCCAAAGGGGAGATGATTATTTTTTCAAATTCTGGGAAACAGCTGCTCACTAAGGGAATGGGAAGTGTGTGCAGATGGTATGAGGCATAGGAGGACATACAGAGGAAGGAAGATAATGTTTTTAAGGAGGAAAGAGTGTTCATTTCTCTTTGCAATAGGGGAAACCTGTAAAGAACAAATTGAACAAGTAACACATCGCCAGCTGTGGACCTGAGTAAAACTTCTGAGGCTTCCTCTGAGTTGTTCTTCCCCAACTTACTGCTTCCCCTTTCCTTGTCAAAACATGCATTTAAAAGGGCACCTGCCTGGGTGGCTCAGTAGGTTAAGCGTCTGCCTTTGGCTCAGGTCATAATCTTGGAGTCCGGGATCAAGCCCAGAGTTGGGTTCCCTGCTCAGCTAGGAGTCTGCCTCTGCTTCCCCCTACCCCAAATAAATAAAACATCTTAAAAAAACCCCATGCATTTAGGAAAGGATTAAAGAATTCAGTTCTACTGTTGTGGTGTATGACCAGTATGAGCTACCTGGAGACTAGCCTCATGTCTGATTTCTGGGCAAGGCTCAGCTTATTAAGTGAGTCAGGTAAATCTGCTCTAGCTCCATATCCAGATCCAGTCACAGTTTCCTGGGAAAGATAGTTGCCAAAGTAGTTACCAGTGAGAGTTATAGAGTCTCTGATATGACTTGAAGGACTGCTCACCTTGGCAGTTGGCTATCTGTCCATGGGGGGCAGTGCCCTTGTGTGGACAGACTGAACCAAACAAAGGCAGGACAATGATAACTTTGGGAAGTCTGATGTAGCAGAGGAGCTGAATTGCCAGGAACTTTTCCTAAGGAGTGTGCCTCATGTTTCTGGGGATAGTTATACTCTCGCCAATGACCAGTTACCTCCCAGGGAAGGTGAAAGTGGATACTGTGCTGACTTTTACTTTCTATCTCTTCCTTTTGCTTTTGGCCAAAGAAGGAGCAAATCACTTTGGGTTGCACAGAGTTGACTGCTACCCCACACATGGAAGGATCCCTCAGACTGCAGGGGCTTGTCTGTGGGGAATAGGGAAGAAAGTGGGGAGAGCTGGTCTTCACCAGGACCTTTGAGGGTTAATCCAAGTTGGCATTGGAGGCCTGCCCCACCTTCCCAAGACAGTTCTGGAGAGATGCTATCTAATGAAAACCTGCCATCCCTCACCTCAGTGTTCCCTTTCCCTCTGCTGCTTCCCCCTCCTTCAACTTCCACATTTCCTTAGGACCAGTTGAATTTGCCCAGTATTGAAATCATCCCAGGCAAAGCAGTCAGCCTCCTCTCTTCACTAACAACTGGATTGAGGACTGTGGAGTCCTGGAGGCTTACTGGTTGCCATGGTGAGGAGTAGGCCCTGAGAGGATTAAGGAGCTGGGAGCTTGAGCTTTTTTGTTTGTTGTTTTTGATGAGTTCTGTTTGCTTTTCTTCCCCAACCTGCTTCCCCTTCATTCCCCTCCCCCCAACTCCTCCAAACTCTCAACCCACTAAAGCAGAAGGAGATTTCTAGGAGCAAAATCAGCTCCTGATGCAAGCTACACTAAATACAGGGTGCCCCGCTAAGAATAATTGGTGTGTATTTTGCAATGCAGACTCCTGGGAGGGCCATTTGGACCGCAAGATGCTTTACCTTTGTAGCATGGCACAGCATCCTGAAGTAGAGGGGAACTGGTGGGGGAAGAGGTTTCTCTGAAGCTCTCTGAAGCCTCCAGAGATTTTCCTTTCTGGCCACAGAATACCAAAGGCATAAACAAACTTAAAACCAGGAGTTTGGGTTGAGGGAGGTCTCTGGAAACAGGGAGGCAGCTCAGTTCTGGCAGCCAGGGAACTTTTATCTAGTGTCTCCCACACCCCCAAGATCCTTTTTAACTGGAGTCCAAGCACCCAATCCACAACATCTCCCTCCATCTGCTGCCTCCCTTCCCACTGGTGACCAATGTAGAGCATATTTGTGGAGAAAATGTGGGCTCCAGAAGGGCTGTGAGGGTATTATATTGTTGTTGTTCTATAAATAGTTCCCTTCAATTCAGTCTATTGCTCTGGAAAGGAAGACAGCTGATTCAGAGAGATTTTGTGGACTGGGTGCCTGGACTCTGGTCAAAAATGACCTTGCTTCCTTCTTAATTTGTACCCTGGGGCTGAGGAGCTATATGAAGGAAGAGCTGGAAAGGAAACCCTGAGTGCACCAGCAAGGCCAGATCATGGGAAATGGTGATGTCTCAGTGGCTCCTATGTTCTTTTTCATCCTGTAGGAACTGCATAAAGCTAGCTTGATTGGATGAACATCTCAGGGTGAAGATATCAAATGGTATCCCTGTATCCCTAGACCGAACTGTTTATCCATCCTGACCTGAGAATAGGGACCTAGCTCCATTTTTAACCCTCCAAACTTGTATTCTCAGCTTCCAAGGTCTTTATTTATCCTCACCCAGGTGTTGTGTGTATACTCTCAAGTCTTTGTGTCCATGTTTTATTCTCCCAGCTTTTCCTGTTTTCTACATATTGTTTCTATGCCAAAAACTCCACTAGACTCCTTCTTCAGGATTTCGGAACACAATAGGAGCTTGGTAAATGGGTCTTGACTTACTGCTCAAGAACTGAAGGTCACATGAAAGGTCCACGTTATGTAAAACCAGCATAGTGTAACAATAGTGAGGAAATTTGCTTATTATGTAGAAAAATAAGATTAAGTACTCATGTCATATACAAAATAAACTTTAGAGGTATCGAAGACTAAACATGACAGGCAAAACTATTCAAGTAAGTAAAAAATGTAGAAGAATATCTTTGTAGCATTGGGGTAGAAAGGTTTTCTTAAGGTATGGAGAGCACACACATCATAAGGCAAAATTGGATGGATTTGATTAACCTCCATTACAAGTAAAGATTTCTTTTCTATGGAGGACACAACGGGCCAGTCAGAGGTGACAGATTTGGAGAAAATATTTGTAATGTATATGAACAAAAAAGATTAATATCCAGAATATTTCAGGCAAGAAAGAGATAGGAGGGGCGCCTGGGTGGCTCAGTGGGTTAAAGCCTCTGCCTTTGGCTCAGGTCGTGATCTCAGGGTCCTGGGATTGAGCCCCACATCGGGCTCTCTGCTCAGCAGGGAGCCTGCTTCCCCCTCTCTCTCTGCCTGCCTCTCTGCCTACTTGTGATCTCTCTCTCTGTGTCAAATAAATAAATAAAATCTTAAAAAAAAAACCAAAGAGGAAATCTGATAGAGAAAACAATAAGTGTATAAATAGGCAACTTACAGAAGGGGAAGCTCAAATAAGTGTATCATCTGAAGAAATGGTTAACCTCATTATAATTAGGGAAAGGCAAATTAAAAGAGCAGGGAGATAGTCTTTTAAACTATCAGACTGGCAAAACATTTAAAAAGAATAAGACAATAACAAGTGTTGGTAACAGTGTAGGGAAACAGGGATCCTCATGCATTGCTAGGAATTACGTAAATGGATATAGCCATTTTGGAGAGGAATTTGGAAGTGGTTAGAAAATTTAAGTTTTTATATGCCCCATGAGAGAGCAATTCCACTTCTGGCTATATATCCCCCAGCAAGTGCTCTCACAGGTACACAAAGTGGCTTGTATGAAAACCCTCATTGCAATGTTGCAATACAGAGGAGTTGGAAACAACCTAAATGCCCATCAACAGGGGAATGGATACATAAAATGTAAAATATGCAAATCATAGAATACTAGGCAGTAATCAAAGGGAACACACAAGATCATAGATGAAAACCTAATCAGCTCTCTATAACTATGACATTACATGAAATAAAGAAGCAGAAAGAGATGTACAAAATAATATTTATGTAAAGTGAACACACAAGAGTGGGTGTCCATCTGGAAAGGAGATGGGATTGGGAAGGGAAATAAAAAGGGAAAGAAATAAAGTAAGATTAATAAAAATAAGAATAAAATAGGGGCATCTGGGTGGCTCAGTTGGTTAAGCATCTGCCTTCTGCTCAGGTCATGATCCCAGGGTCCTGCGATCGAGCCCTGCATCGTGCTCCCTGCTCAGCGAGGATCCTGCTTCTTTTTTGCCCTCTCCCTCTGCTTGCTGCTCCCCTACTTGTGCTCTCTCTCTCTGTCAAATAAATAAATAAAATCTTTAAAAAAAGAATAAAAGATAACAAAGTGGGTCATGCATGAACTAATGATAGTGGGACTCTAATAGAATTCTAATCAATGTTGTTCTTTGTAGGTGAGGCACAACTCCCTGCCCACAAAAAAAGAAAACAAAATAGAAAGAAAGAAATAATAGAAGGTATAAGAAAGTGCCCAAGCTATGTCTGGCAACCAATACTTGCTCAGCAAATGTGAGTTTCCCTTTTCCTGATTCATCTCTTTTTTTTTTTTTTCTTTGAGAGGGAAGTGATGGTGAGTAGGGAGTAGTAAGAGCCAAACACCTGGGCATTTGGATCTGTCCATGGATGTCAACTGGTCCATCTGGAAGAGGTGTCCCTGTTGGAGGACACCAAAAGTGAAACAAGGGCCTGTGGTTAGAGACCAGCAAGAGGTTTCCACATCCTGAATGTTTTTCATTGGGATTTGTTCCTTATGTCCCCAGTCCTACCATCTTTGTACTGAGAACTTGACCCAAAGAGCCCAATCAGTAGGGTTGCCAGGCTGGCCATCCTGGATCCTGTTCACTCAATGGTAGGGAGAAGCTTTCCCTTTTCCCCTGGCTGAGCCAAATCTGAGACCTCCTGGCTGCTCTGAGAAATGGGCTCCATAGCTAAGACACCTGACAACTAGTTCAAGAAAACTGTCCCCCCTTATAGGGACACAGGAAATGAACCCAAATGCAGTGATACTCTTGGAGAGACTTAGCCCACGTACTGAGCTGAAGAGTAGCTAGCAGGAAGGTGCTCAGAAAGCTTGCTTTTCACTTGCCTCAACCTTGATCTCTGCTGGAGGTTGATCAAAGCCCATCCCAGCACAGCCTGAACAGGGCCAGTTCTGGAGATAGTAGCCTTCAGGGACATGCTGCCAAAGTAGAGAAGTAAAGGAAGGAGTAGGAAAAGCCTTGCTCCCAAGGGCATGGTTTAGGAAGAGCAATCTGCAAGACATGAGTCGTGACAATGGAGCAACCAGACAGGAATGCCTCAAGTCTCCAGTCTGACTTTGACCTATTTTGTAGCTGAGGGATAAGATTCCCTCATGGAGGCCCCAAGACAGAACAAGGCCAGTGTTCTAAGGGCTAGGAGATTAGTATTGTAGGAAAGGAAAAATTCTTTCTCTATCCTTCAAGATTTCCCAGCTGGACTAAGAATTAAATCGATATGAGGCTGATTAACAGGGGGGGAAAAAAAACCCACGAAGTTTTATTACATGCACATGGAAGCCCAATGACGAAATTGAGACCTAAAGAAATGATCAAAGCAAGCAGCTTTTGTACTTTTTAGACAAAGAGACAGTAAATCTGTGAGGAATTGATAGGACAAAAAGAGCCGATGTTTGGGAGTGCTAATTAGTAAGGAATTCTAAACAGAATTTGGGCTGGGGTAGTAAATTAGTAAAAAGTCACGAGAGTTGTTTTTATAGCCTTCTCAGCCCTGAATTTCCTAACTCTGGTGATAAAGATGTCTCTTTACCTCCTGGGACAGGGAAGGGGTCTTCTACATGGGAGATTTATTTCCTGATTTCAGGTGGACAGGGGAGGGTCTGAGTATCCTTCCTGCACAGGCTGTCTCTTAAGGAGCTTTTATTTAAAATAACCATTATGCCAAAGTGGCACATTTTGGGGCAGTCCTCCCACATTGGCCCCTACAGTATAGGTGGGAAAGGAACAAATATACGTGGCGGCATAAAAAGGAAGGGCTTCTGGAAAGAGCAATTGTTTGTCATTTGCTCTCCTTCTCTGAACCAAGCTCCTCTTTGCTGGGATTCTTATTGGGCCAGTGTTAGGACTTGACATTGACCTTAACTTTGGTGCTGCTAAAGGAGATGGAGGCCTGGTCCTACCAGGCCACAGAGCTGCTTGGCTGTCTGTCTGGGGAAAAAGGGACTCAGCCATGTGGTGAGCATCCATATTTATGTCCACTTGTCTCCTTGCCTTCATTCTATCTCTACCTCCACTTCCTCCCCCACTTCTGAGCTATAGAGTCCTCAAGTCCTCCTGGATCATTCCTCTACATCTGTTGTCTATCTGTCTGTCTCTTTACTTTCAAGGTCAGACAATTGGGATTTTCTGATTTATTTATTTTTTTAATTTGTATTTAAAATTTTGCAGGCTTTCTGCCCAGGAACGCAAATGGCATGGGGAGTGCCAGTCCACTCTGAGTACTCCTTTGTCCAGTGTCCTTTGCAGGATGAGGGAAGGAGGAGGGGCTGGGGCCAGGTGATAGGGGAACACTGCTGGTCACATGTCCCAAGGCTCACTTTCTCAGCTTTTGTTATCAACGGCCCTCCCCTCTCCTCCCACTTGGACTCCTAAAGATATAGGCACTGAGGTTGGTGGGAGGGAGGGTGCAGAGAGAAAGGAAGAATTACTAAGAGTTATGGAACACTTACCATGTGCCTCTGACATCAGTACTATTATCATTCCTCAGTTTATAGTCCAGAAAACTGAGGCCCAGAGAGGATAGATAACATCCCCAAGATCTCATGGACAGTTGTCTTTGGCGATGAGACTCAAAGCCAGGTATGTTTGACTCCAGCTCTGTTGCCCTTTACTACTCAGCTGTCCCGTCAGGAGCCTTAGGTTATGCTCCTGGCCATGTCACCAATGTTTGTGGCTATCAATGCAAAAACCTTCCCAGGCCTCCATTTTCTCTGGTAGAAAATGGGAATGATAGCCTTTGTCTTACCTAACTCTTGGGGTGGCCGTGAAGATCAAATGGGCTAAAGAATATGAAAGAATAAAAAACCACATCCCCCTGGTGGGAGAATGGGGAATTCTCTGTGACCTTCTCTGGTACTGTGACCTTGGGTGAGTTACATCAGATTTGGGCCTCAACAGTAAAAGGAAGGAGGTAAACTCGAAGGTCCCATTCAGGTCTGTGGCTCTGATCATTTCCCCTCTCTCAAGTTCTAGGCTATCTGCCTGCTTCTAGAGTGAAATTGTCCTACTCAGCCCTCTTCCTTCATCGTGTTCACAATGACTGGCTCTGAGATGGTTTGGAATAAACACAGAGAGAGAACCCAGTCTCCATGTCTCCTACTGTACACCTTTCACTCTCTTCCACCACAGTGTTGGTCCCAGGCATCACCCTCCCTGCTACTTCCTTGTCATTAATGGGAGAAAAGACTGTGCCTTGATCCCATCTCCTTATAGCCCAGCACAGCCTTACTCCCACTGGACCCCTCTGAAGAAAAATGAGTGACATTGGCTTTGCTTTGTGTCAACTGATGCTGCCTTTGGGGATATGGGAAGGTTCTGGTCCCAGGCTTAAGCTGTGAAGCAGCTCACAATATCAGAGTCTTGGCTGCCATTTGCAGTCCTAAAATGCTATGCTCTCAGTCATATCATGAAGCACCATTTTATTGGGTATTTGTTATGTGCAAGATACTCTGCTGAGCACTAGGAAGGGAATAATCAGGTTTATAGGCTGGTGGGCTAAACGAATGTGTCTCCTAGTACACGTAGCACTTTGTGTATTTACAAGAGCATTCAGAACTTAATTGCATTAGATTCTCAAAACTTCTAGGAGATATGCAGGACAGTATCATCTTCATTTTACAGATGAGTAAACTGAGTCATGCAAGTACATGTGAGATCACTTGCCTGTAAAATTAAAGAGTAAGAATAGAAAAGTAGGTGGCAATTGCAGAGCTGTTTGACGATGTGAGGTGGACACATTCTAACGACACAGGGTGGTGAGCCACTGGGAGAGAAGCATTGTGGGAAGGCTTCATTTTATGTTTAGCAAACTTATTCTCAGGGAACTGAGGGGGTCAGTGACCAGGACTGTATTTTTATGCAGAGGAGTCAAAGCTTAGGGAATTCATGGGGCCTGAGCCCTGTTCTCATGTAGCCTGGGTTGAGAAGATGGAGGGGTACTGCAGGATAAGCAGAGTGTAGGGAATAAAGCTTCCTCTGGATACCTTCTGTTGAATCTGCCTTAGGGAGGTTCCAGAATGGAGCCTTAGGATTTTATTGGGAGTCCAGGAAAGTGTCCACAAAGTTTTGCTCACAGAGCCTTTAATAAGCCAGTCCTGTAGGACAGCCCTTGCATCTGCCCTCGGGAGGAGTGCTCTCTGAGCCCCAGGAGCACGGCATGTTCCCCAGTTCCCAGTGCTCTGGCCTCTTTCAAAGGCAGAGCTGGAGGGCATGTTTGCCAAGCTCCTTAACTAACAAGCAATCTCTTCTCTGGCAGCCCTGCTCTGCCCTTCTGCTGGAATAATTGAGCACAGAAGTATGTGCATGTGAGAGAGTGCGTGCGTGTGTGTGTGTGTGTGTGTGTGTGTGTGTGTGTGTAAGGGGAGCTAGGGGAGCAGTTGTATTGTCTGGAGAGGGGATTCTCTCCCACTTTCCAGTTATTTTACTAGCTACCTCCTTCTCCAGACATCTGATTTAGCTAAGCTTCCTCCTTTCTTTTTTTGGCCCTTCTCAGAGTCCTGGGAGGGGCTCCCTGCTCTGTTCCCTAAGGCCACACCAACCCAGGGCCTTACTAAAGCAATACAGTAAGATTTTTTCTGTGGCCCAGGCATGGGGAACCAGATCCTGAGTGAAGAAGGACTAAATCAGAGGTGGAGGGCAGGGGAGCAGACTCATCTACACATAGGTGCACTAGCCAGGCAGTGTGTATAGTGGTTAGGAGCATGGGATTTGGAGGCAGATTGTTTAGGTTCAAACCTTGGTTTTTATCATACCAGCTGTGTAACAGTATCTCTGTTGCCTTGCCTCTAAAAGGAGGATAATAATAATAATAATTAATAATAATACCTTCCTATAAGGATATTTTACAGATTCAATGCAGTTAGAATAGTGCTGGGCACATACTTAACATTCAGTAGCTATTAGCTCCTTCTCTGCCGTCCACCCATAGTCAAGGCAGGATGAGGTGGATCATGGCCCCTTCCTTGACCAGTCTTGCCCTTCCAAGGTTGGAGCTTGTCTGATCTTGGAGAATGTATTATCCCTTACCCAGGCCCCACTCCAATACAATTGCTATTGGTGTTGTTTCAGTTTGTCTTGTAGGGAATAGACTCAGAGGATTTGTTCCCAACTCCCAGGCCACCAGGGATTCTTATTAGATACTTGCACTGATGAGGTGCCATGGTACCTTCCAAAGGTTTCCTTGGCTTAGCCTCAGCCCAGTATAAGCAGCTCTCAAGTCTTAAAGACCTCTAGAAGTGCTGCCTGTGTGAGTTCCAACATTGTCATTCTGTGAGGTGTGAGGACCAGTGATCTACCTCACACAGAGAACAGAATGGTCCAGATCAGGATTGGCAGTAGGTACCCCAAGCCTCCTTAGTTAAGAAGAGCAGGAAATGCCAGAGGGAGCTGGGAAGGAGGTCATGGCCTACAGAAGTGAAAGTAAAGCCACCCATGCCCCTAGCAAGAGCATGCTCCTCACTGACACCTACCAATGCAACCCTCCAAAGAAGTTACCTCAGGAACTTGATCAGCCTAAGGGAATAAGAGAGTCTCAAATCAATGAAAATTCCAGCATGGAGGGAAGAGGAAAAATAGTTGAGAGATCCAGGCCAACTTTGAAGAAGCAGAGATATAAATAGCTGAGCTTTTCATTTTTTTTTTTCCTTTTGGTCGGGGGGAGGGGGAATTAGGAAGGTGCCAAAGCTGGACAGGATACAAGAAACATTTGTTCTGCCTGCTCTAGGGAGAGGTGAGTGCTTGTGAATTCGATTTTCTGGATCAATGTCTAGAGTGGTCACATATCACCACAGATCAAGCATCCCTTTGGCACTAGAATTCTCTTTGCGGCAAGAAAGCAGGAACCCCCTGCCCGCCTCACCGTCCCCCGCCCCCAACAGCTGCTGCTACTTCTGGTCTTCCCGGGGCCTGGGCACAGCCCTTCTCAGGATTCCGTGGCACCATGTTGGCTGATACTTGAATTTACTTTTGCTCCATACACACTGAAGGTAGTTTTAGGTTGAACACTGGGAGTGAGGGTGGCAGCATAGCCCTGCCCTTTGTCCCCAGCCATTAAGTCAACTTAGAGGACTCCAGAGGAGGTTGGAGCTGAGGACTTGAGTCTGGAAGAAAAACATTATTCATCCCACAGAGTCCTTTAAAGAGTCAGGTCCTCAGTAGAGAGTCATTTCACTTGGGGCTTTGGCGTTTGTTTGGGATAGGATGAGGCTGCAGCATGGTCCTGCTCCTGAGAGTTAGGTAAGAGGGTGCTGCCAAGAAGACACTGGTTAGGAGGGAGCTGGGAGGGTAGAAATCCAAACAAGGTGCTTGTCAAGCCAAGCCAGACCTTAGGATATGGGGATGTGGAAGGAATTAAAGAAAGAGAACTACTATTTATTAGGTCTCTATGATTATGTGTCAGACAGAGTGCCAGGGCTTTCCTGTAATGATAATGGTTGCCTTTTAATGAACACTTATTATGTGTCACGCATTTCCTATACATGATTTTACTTAATCTTCACAACTGTTCTCTGAGTTTGGCATTATTATCTTCACTTTTAAGTTAGGCAACAGGAGCTCAGAAAAATTAAGTTACTTGCCCAAAGTTGCATGGCATGTACAGAACTGAGAATTGACTCTACTTCTGACTGACTCTGAAGCTGGTGCTCATTATACTACACAGGCATTCCTCAGTGTAAAATCCTCAGAATCTTTGTCCCAGGAAATGCTCTAGAAAAAAAGAATTTCTTGATTATATTAGCCAGGATAGGATAGGATAAATGTTGTAATGAATAGCCCCCAAACCCAATGGTTTAATGCAATCACCAAATATTTTTTATCCATATTACAGTCCAGTGTTGCTTGGAGAAAGTGATGAAGGGCTGGGCTGGTGGACACTGATCTACATCGTCATTCAGGGACCCAAGCTCTTTTCATAGCATGCCTTGGCCACCTTTCTGTTCCTGAAGCCCTTTACTGGATCCTCTGCATTCTGCCAACAAGTGAGGGAAAAGAGGGAAGGTAGAGGAAGTACACTCATTCTTAATTGCCACAGCCTGGAGGAGACACACATAATTTCTGCTCATATTCCAAAGTAAGGATGACCACCTCATTGCAAGGAATCCTGGGAAATGTAACTTGGTAGTGGGCCCTGTAAGAAGAGGAAATGGGTTCAGTGAGATCTGAGTCTCTGTCACACTGATCCAATACTCTAGTGCAAGCCCCTGAAGTACCAGCTGTGCTGATTACTAGCTTGTGACCTTGGACGGGTTACTTAAAATCTCTATGCCTCAGTTTCCTCATTTACAGCATGAAGAAAATAGTAGTATCTATTATGTGATGAAGATTACATAAGGATTAATACATGTGAAGCACTTCTCTCAAAGCTTAGTGCATAACAAATGCTTAATAAGTAGCTTCTAGTTGCAAACTTCATTATCTTCATCTTTTGGAAACCATGTGTGCACATTACCATATTGGAGATTCTGAGGAGTCTCGAAGTAGAAACACTTATTATTTTCAACTTTGGTTAACCCGGCCTTTCCCCAATAGAGCCTTTCAGAGCCCTCTTTTTTACATTACACCTTTCAATATCCAGTGGAACTAACTGGCATCCTTGGGAACATGTTTTGGGAAACTGCACTCTCCTTCCAGCTGGAGACTCCAGTAAAATGTGTCAGTGCTTTGGAGATGTTTTCATTTGATATTATTGATACATTCTTTCCTATTCATCATGTCCTCTTTGGAGGGAGGATGAGAGGAGATTCTTTTTAAAAAATGCCTGCCTGTATCAGCTGGGCTGCTGGGGACAGGGAAAGAGGCATGGTGTCTTTGTTTGGGCTGGGGCTTTCTAAGAGGAGAAGCAGAAATTCAGCGAGTGGCTTTGGTGACTGTAGGATAAACAAGAGGATGGAAGTCCAGATGGATCAAGTCAGCCCTACATTCTACCCTTCCAGATCAAAGCTTGGAGAATCAAATCTCAAGAATGCCATGGATCATTCCAATGATTCTAGTCCTCTCTTAAATCTATGAGGGGAGATGGGAAAATGTTCTCTGATTATTTAATGAAGACCAGCCATGAATAAGGCACCATACTAGGTCTCAGGCTTTGTGGGGAGAGAATAGCTGGTCCCTAGAGCCTTACACGTGGGCTATATGCAGCGCACCCTCTGCCCCTGCTAGCCACAGTGCCCTTGTGGGGAGGCCCTGAACATGGGCTTGGGCAACTCATAAGCAGCTACTGTCCTAGCCAATTCTCAGGAAGGAGCCACTGTATTTGAAATAGTTTGCTTCTACTGCCCCTTTCTCAAGATGCCACACCCTCCTCCTTGGTCCCATCTCTCTGGCTTCCTCTGTTGCCTGTGGGCCCAGAGAAGGAGACCCTCTCATCACACCTGAAACCAGGGATGGCTGACAACAGTTTTAGCTCTACTCTTCCTGCTGCAGACTGCTACCTGCTCACTAAGACACCCCAAATGAAAGTATAATCCAAATAAAATATCTTTAATCAGATAAAATACTTTAAAATAATTAATAATTTAAAATAAAACGATAAAATACCTTTAGTCAGCCTCCAGGTAAACTCCCCTGTTCTCCTAACACACAGTTCGAGATCGCAGTCCCTAAACAGCAGCTTACATAAAAATGGCTGGAACTTTGTTCTTCGCCTCCCTCCTTTTCTTTCTCCTCACCACCTCTTGAGACATTCTTGACCAGTAATTATCCTAGGGCAGACATGCCTAGGTCAATGAATGCTCATACTTCTCATCTGAGGGCTCTCACAGCTGTGACTCATGCCCACATCCGCCAGCACATCTGCTCCCTCCTCCCAAGAGTGCTTCCTTTAGCATCTCAACACATGGCACCAGATGGGAGGGAGAGAAGAGGAGGCAGGAGGTAGTGTCATTTGGGGGAGGCTAAAGTAAGCTCTCCGGTGTGGAGGACATGTCTTATACCCTTTCTGAACCCCCTCCTCCACCGCTCCTCCAGCGCAAGGTGGGCAGGAGGCTGACAGCCGGGAGAATTCACTTCATCCTTGCTGGGTGATTGACAGCCAACTCTCTGCTGTCAGCACTAGTCAGAGTCTCCACAGTAGCATCTCTGGCTCCTCCTTTCATGCTCCCTTGAAACTCCTGCACTGAGCTAGCAGCCCCACCAGGCTGGCTCTGCTGGCCTGTGGAATCTCAGCCTGGAAGGGGCCTGAAGAAAGAGGTTTGCCTGGCTTTGTTCTGTGCAGATATGGTTGGGTGATTCAAGTAACCAGGTGGAGGCCTTGGGACATATCACAGAACACATCAACATACATCGCCACCCACCCGCCCACAACACACACATACGCACACACAATATGATGAGCAACTACTGTGTGCAAGCTTAACAAGAGCACTCGAAGTGACTGGGAGCAATCATGGAGGGGAAGATATATCAATATGTCAGCTAAGAGTAAGATGCAACTTATTGGCAAATGGATTTTTTTTTTAAGAACAATTGCAGGAACCTAGCAGAATCTCCCTTGAAACACTCTTAAAAGCAGCATGACATAATGCAAAGAACAAGCCCTGGGTTCTTGTGTGGGTTTCTCTGCTTCCTAACTGGGTCATCTTGGGAAAGTTATTTAAATTCTCAGAGTCTCCGGATACCTGGGTGGCTCAGTTGGTTAAACGTCTGCCTTCGGCTCAGGTCATGATCCCAGGTTCCTGGCATTGAGTCCTACATTGGGCTCCCTGCTCAGCAGGGAGCCTGCTTCTCCCTCTCCTTCTACCTGCCGCTCCCCCTGCTTGTGCCTGCTCTCTCTCTGATAAAAAAATAAAATCTTAAAAAAAATTTATCAGAGTCTCAGCTTCATTATCTGCAAAATGGTGATGATAATAATTTCTTCTTTGTGGTATAAAAGTGAGATAATGTATGTATTACTTGTTATAGCAAGGGAGAATGCACACCGTGGGGAATCATGGGGTGTTTCAGGATTTGGACGTAAGTGATTTGGGAGAGGGTTTAAAGAAGTAGGGTTTCACTCTGAATTGGATGCTGTCAGGAAGCAGAAGTAATTCTATAATTGAGTATCTCAAAAAATCTTATCTAAGAAGAGGGGAGATTAGAGTTTGATAAAGATGTTTAATTTAAGAAGTAGGAGTCACTCATGTTAGCCAGAATTGGGAGAAGTTTGGTCATGTCTATAGCTTAGATAATGTTCATATTTTGTCTGTGTTCAGATTTGATGACACAGTGGTTTTTCCATTCCAATCCTCTCCCAATTGAGCTATTTCAGCCCCTGCAGTGGTCTTTTTTGGTCTTGATCCATCATGGCCACAGCATGGCCTGTTTGATGTCAATGCTCTATGACATTGTTTGTCAAGAGAATATTAAGGCCCATCTGATACTACCAGACAGGTCCTTATTGTCAGGACCTGTTTCTTTCTTGGTGACTCCTTTATAGCCAAGGGCAGATGAAGTCGGGCTGTAGGAAGATTAATCAGTGATATCCCGATTTCCAGCATTATCAAGATTTTGCTGACCAGGAGGTTGCTTAGAGAACGTAGTCTGTGGTAATACTAGGGTTAATCTATTCTGCTCCTTATGCTGCAGGATGAGTTGTTGAGTCCTGTATTGTGACAATGGTTGCGCAGTAGCATTTGAATCTCTGAACAGGGTATATCGGCCAACTGTAAATACTGACAATTATCAGAAACAAAATGATACTTAGTCAAGGAAACAAATGGCTTTCCCCCTACTCCCTGGTTGTTTTATTATCTTACTGTATAGAGGCATAGCAATAAGTATGTATTATGGCATAAAATTCCCCTTGACTAGTTAAGAGGAAATAACAGGTGATGTGATGTCCATAACAGCCCTGGCTACTGAATGTAGACTAATTTGTTGGGCTTTCTGAGTAGAGGTTATGTTATTTATGACT
Source organism: Potos flavus (assembly GCA_028534135.1). Classification (NCBI taxonomy): domain Eukaryota; kingdom Metazoa; phylum Chordata; class Mammalia; order Carnivora; family Procyonidae; genus Potos; species Potos flavus. The sequence continues at coordinate 37,985,818 of CM052901.1, read as the reverse complement.
TTTTATAGAGTCAGAAATAAATTTTGAACTATCTTTTCTAGTTGTATTATTCCTAATGTGGGAACCACAGCTTGAATAGTATCCATGAAGAGGCAGTCAGTTATGCCTTCTGGGGAATTCTCTAGAGTAGCTTGTGTGTGCCTCATTTTAGAAGTAACTGGGTAATTTGGGGGTGATTTAAAAATTATTTCTAGAGAAACACTATCCTCTAAAGAAGTGGTAATTTTAAATATCTGAGGTCTTTCAGAATTATCCCGAATACACAGTATAAGTTAGTGTGATGTCTGATAACCACATATGAAGTTGTACCCTAGTGGGGCACAGACTATATTGGGAGCAAAAGTATCATTTATGAAAATAGCAGTGAGCCTGTTTTTATGTCCTCCTAAGTTAACAGAGTTTTTTGAGTCAAGTTGAACAGTTCTTGCAAAGCAGGCCAAAGGTTCTCTGAAGGTCTGTGTAGGACGTGGAGAATTCCCTAAGAGAAGTAAGCAGAAAGTTGTTTTTTCTTCAAGTAAATGAAGAAGCCTAATTGGGTTTTGAGTGTCATAGCAACTGACAGTGTGAAGGGGAAAGCAATATTTCTCAAGAGGTCAGGCTACCAGCTGAAAATTGGCAAATGTTTTTTGTCCATAAAAGAGTTTGCATAGCATAGGGAACCACTGAGCTTAGTGGAGATCTAGAACTAAGGTAATTGAAGTTTTTATGTTTTGCTATTATTGTTATAGCTCTTAGACAAGGTGCTTTGTCTTAGCTACTGGATCTAATGAAGGACTGAAATAAGCAACATACCTTTGACCATTCCCATGTAATTAAGTTAGTACCCCAGTGCCTATCTAGATAATTTATAACAAAAACGAAAACAGAGGTTGTGGATCTAAAATCCTGGAAAAATCTTTTGGTAGAGAGGTATTATATCAGTCCTTGTGCTTAAACATGAGTATATTTCTTTTAACTTGAACATTATTAAACACAGAAAGATAACCGTATTTGCATATTTTACTTATATCTGGAAGATAAACTCCATTTTTCATATGTCAGATTACTTTAATACTGCTTGGTAGACAAAGTTCTTATAACAGTTTGACTTAAAAGTTGGAGAAATTTAGAGAAACCTAATTGCTCTTATTGCCCTTTCTTTTATGAGGTGAATAAGCATATCTTTGTGTTATTTAATGGCCGTTTTAGAAAATCCAAAGATTGTTTAGGCATCAAAGTCATCTTAATAGTTTTATTATTCTGCATTTGGGAAAGGCAAAATTAAGAATATTTGTTAGGGGCACCTGGGTGGCTTGGTGGGTGGGTTGGGCATCTGACTCTTGATTTTGGCTGGGGTCATGATCTCATGGGTTGTGGGATGGAGCACCAAGTTGGGTGGGGAGACCGTTTGGGAATTCTCTCCTGCCCCTCCCTCCACTAGCCCGCATGCATGCACTCTCTTTCAAATACAGAAATACATCTTTTAAAAAAAGAATAGTTGTTAGTGGGACAAGGTAAATCATACATATCTAAAGGAAGAAATATGTATCATTATCACTGTAAAATTACCTAGCAATAAACAACAATGTCTATTAGGAAATTAACTTTTTTTTTAAAGTAAGGAATTGTTTAAAACACAATTTCAGAATATGTCACAAAGCTCTAGAGTTAACAATAATTTGGTGACAAAAAGGAACCTCTACTAATCTGATCATAAACTTAGTCATCCTACATAAAAAAGACCCATATTCTAATTTTACTCCTTTGGGACATTATTCATACATTTGTGGTAAAGGATTTATTAATGTATGTTTATATATGTACTTACACATACACAGATATATAAATATGAAAATAGGCAATAATCTCAAGCTTTTAATTATAGTTTTAAATATAATTAACTTATCAGTATATTAAATAAAATATACATTGTATTAAATAACTATGATGATTATTTATTTATTTATTTATTAAAGATTTTATTTATTTGACAGAGAGAGATACAGTGAGAGAGGGAACACAAGCAGGGGGAGTGGGAGAGGGAGAAGCAGGCTTCCTGCTGAGCAGGAAGCCAGATGCAGGACTTGATCCCAGGATCCTGGGATCATGACCTGAGTGGAAGGCAGATGCTTAATGACTGAGCCACCCAGGCACCCCTATGATGACTTTTTAATGATCAAAATGAAAATAATATCCATTATCTTATATACATTTTCTATTTTTCTGTACCAAGTACAACTAACCACTTATATTAATTCTTATCTTTAATTAAAAGAACCAACTTTTCTTTCTTCACATATAAGAGAAAACTAGAGAACAGAAAGAATTATTTAGCTATTTTTCTTCATGAATAATTATTTCTTATCATTTTAACAGTTTCAAGAGGCAAAATATATATAAAATATCATCCAAAAGTGTTTGCGTATTCTGTTAGTTGATTGCCATTAAAAAAACAAGAATAAATATGTTTATATCTGGTTTGTTTTTTCGTTTTGGAAGTATCCAGACATCCAAAGATTATTTGTAATTAACTTAGATCTAAGATCTTACAATTTTTTAAAGATATTTTTAAATTTATTTGAGAGAGAGAGAGAGAGAGGGAGAGCACAGAGGGAGAGTGAGAGGGAGAAGCAGACTCCCCGCTGAGCAGAGAGCCAGACACAGGGCTCCATCCCAGCACTCTGAGATCATGACCTGAGCCAAAGACAGATGCTTAACCGACTCCGCCACCCAGGTGCCCCTAAGATCTTAAAATTATCTAAGCATCTGGAAATTATAATTAAGCTAACACACTGAATTCTTATGATTTATAGCATTTTAAGAATGTGATAATATTAAACTTTTGAAAAGATATCCATTATTACTATTCTGTTTAGTTGAATACAATTTTCTACACCTAATTTAATTTAAACACATTTTGGAAACAGTGGTGATGTAGTTTTGGAATGTTGGTGAGGTCTGGAGCTGACGGCCAAGAAAGAATTCTTGAGGTCTCTGGCGCAAAAAACGGTGATTTTATTAAAGCACGGGGACAGACCGGGCAGAAAGTGCTGCTGCACAGGGGGTAGTGAGGAATGGCTGATTATATACTTGGGCATTGGGGAAGGTAAGGAAAATGCAAGGTGTCCAAAAGGACTTTCACAGGCTAAAAATGACCCTCAGGATACTTGGAGGCCTTGCTGTTGTCAAACTAAGGTTGTTTTTACATCTAGCAAAGCATTAACTTTAAGACGGTTGGGAGTTTCCTGGAGGAATGTCACACTTATCCCACCTTGGGGGTGCATGGGGGGCAGGGGGACAGGGGTGCAGGATCAGCTTGTGCTTTGCCCTCCTCTCAGCTTGCCTTCTGCTCCCACATCAGTGGTAAGTTATTTAATTCATAAAACCAATGTAGGAAATTTAGGAAATTTGAACTACAAACAATTTAAATCTAGTCTTAAATAAACCAAAAAAGTGTACTAAAGATACTGAATCAAACCAAAGTTCTTTCTCTTCTTCTTCTTTCTTTTTTTAAGTAGGCCCCAAGCCCAGCATGAAGCCCAACACAGGCTTTCAGCTCATGACCCTTAGATCAAGAGTCAGATGCTCAACCAACTGAGCCACCCAGGTGCCCCCTAAATTCTTCCTTTATCTTGAAACTAAAGCCTCTTCTTATTTTCTTATAGCTATAGTAACAAGGCTATTATGTAAATATACTTTTCGGTGCACACAAAAAATAACATGGTTTAGTAATCTTTAAAATTTTCTTTTAGACAAATTTGACTTTATTTGGACTAGATATTCCTAGGGTATATGTAAGACAACTAAATTATTTTTTGAAAAGTTAATATTTAAAGTTTCACAAGAGAGGAAAAAAAAGTAGAACAGAACAAAATAAAAAGGAAATAGAGAGCCAGCTACAGTCAAATATGTAATTATCACTAAAAAGGGCTTGTTATGTTTCCTCTACAGGGTAAAGAAAGAAAGTGAACTTACAGAAATACAGATTTTGAGGTATGCACACAAAAAAAGAGTGGCATATAGTTGGTTTTGATATAAAATGGACCCTTGACAAGTTTATCAAACTGTATAATTAAAAAAGCAGCATTTGTTAATCTCCCAAATAGGGTGACCAAGGAGATGCTATCTCCTAACTTAAAAAAAAAACCCTGATCTCTCTTTTAGACAAATAAGATAATCTCTTCATGAGGGTTTCTTTTGCTTTTTGTTCTAAAGTGTCTCTCGTTCATGTCCAAAGCTCCTCAAAGGGTATACTGCAATTTTAAAATATCCCTCGTGAAACTGTGCCAGTTGGAGGGATAAGCATATAACTTAGCATCATAGGGAGCAGATATGAGGGAAGCAGGTGTTTAGCCTGGAAAAGGTGCATTTTTAAACTGAGAACATCCTATGAGAACTCAACAATCTGTAAAGAGGGTGGTGGTGAACTTTGCCTTCAGAGTTTGGTCAAAGGCAAATCGCCACCAATCCAAGGCCAGACCAAACCCTCTGATTCTGGGTAGATGAAGCTAAAGAAAGCAGGTCTCAGGGACACAAAGACAAGATTGAGAAGTCTTTATAAGGTTTTGAAATGATAACCTGAGATAAAGTTTGTCTGCACAACACTAGTCTGAGGAGACCTTCTGAATGTCTCAGTGCCTGGGGCCAGTGCAAGGAAAAGTTCATAGAATCTATGTCATCCTATAGACCTTTCCTCTTATGGGCAACATTAAAGACACTGCACAAGCAGACAGACTATAAGAGCATGTGTAAGAAGGCTAGAAGACAATTTCATCAAGGAACAATACAAATCTGATCAGATAACCAAAAACACCACCAAGGGATCTCATTTCTAAAAAACCAAAATAAACCCAAAGCTGAAGAACTTCTATGAAATAGCAGAGCTCAATTCAGCGTGAATTTACCTCCCAGATACGGGCAGGTTGGCACCTCACACAGGTAGACCCGAGAAGTCTAAGATGTGGTCACTGTTACTAAGTGGAAGAGCTGGGTCCAAGGCGGTGAGTGTTTGAAGTAAATCTCAGTGACCCTCTATTTCTGTCAATGCCCTTCAGCCCAAGACTGCAAGGAGCACACCTGGGGTGGAACAAGTTGAGCTTACTGCTTTGTGCCATGAAGGCGAACACAAGGGAGACAGTGGGGGTGTTGAGGTGTCTCTCTTTGTTGCAATGAACAATAATTCCAATTTGATCAACCCAAGGCATGTCCTGGTGGTCTTTGGCTGAAGGGCATTTACAGTGCACAAAGTCAGAGAATCTACCTTTTAGCGTCTGCCATTTACTAACGGTGTGCCCTTAGGCAAATCACTTAAGTTCTCTGATACTCAGTTTGCTTATCTGTAAATTGTACTTAGGAACAGTATCTGTGTTTTTTTGGCTGTTGCCAGACCTAGAAGTAAAATTTGTTTAAAAAACAAAACAAAAGTGATAGCTAGGTGGAGTCTCAACTGGTGCCTAAAGGAATCCAGTGGCCTTGTGAATCTGAGTGTCTGTGATTTTGCTGCAGATAGTGAGTACTGCTCCACTGGCCCTGGAGTTGGCCTCAGAGAGAGGCCTGTAGCCTGCAGTATGCCCTACTCCCCCAGTTAGGGAACCCTTCACCTGAGAGCAAATTTCTCCAAGCCTTATCTTGGACATATTTGTTCTCTAATGTAGTATACTGGGTGTTGGGAAGAAGACTAGACTCAAAATGAGAAAAACTGGGTTTCAATCCTTAACTCTTCCAGTGCTTGCTGTGGGCTTCAGAAGCCTCGGTTTACTCGTGTGTAAAATGGGTATAACAACCCTACTTTATGTGTTGTACAATTAACAGAGATTATGTTTGTGCAAGAGGAGTGGGGAGATAAAATGATTCTTTCATTAGTTGACATCAAGATTTCTGTTAAGAAGAGGACACTCTTTTTTTTAAGGAAAATACTCTGATATGCCAATTGCAGGGAGGAAGGAGAAGCTCTGATGGAAAGGACTGGAAGATAACACATATGTAGCTAAACTGCCCTTCATAAGAAACAAACATGAATTTGAGGTGGGACAAAGAGGAAAAAAAAGAAGGAATGGGAGAAGGGAGAAAGAAGCAAGAGTGGATAGCAGGAGAATGGTTTCCAGAGAAGTCCCAAGTAGTAACGTAACCTAGGACTTTTAAAGGCAGGAATGTTTAACAATCAATTTTTAATTGTTTGTATTGCTATATAACATATGCCCCTTCATCTACTCAAACTTTGATAAATTCTGTTACTTGCATAAATGCTTCATGTGAGAGATTTTCAAGGAAATCCAGGAAGGAAAGTAGCATTCCCCATCTGGTGCGACGAAAAATAGAAAGAAGAGAGTGGCCATGGAAGATGAACTGGGTGTGAATCAGAAGCTCATTAGGAGCCTAAAATCAAAACCACATACGCCATGGGATTCTGAGCTTCCTCAGAATTCTCAGAAACCTTTTATCTGACTGTGAAAGGACAGGTTGCCCCTCTGCTGATACCTGGCTTACATGTACACTTAGGGCTGGCCAAGCACAGGTAGGTGTTCCACGCTAGTTGTATCTGAATCTCCATTTGGTTAATGTCTCTAATATGCTTTCCAGATGTGGTTGTAGGCTTCTTCAGGCTAGGTGTGTGTCCAGAAATCCTCCCATTTTTTTTGTACCCCCTTCTAAGCCTGGCAAAGTACTGGGTACAGGATAAGAAGAGAAGAGAGAGGACAAACAGGGAGAAGGTCAGGCTTTAAGTATTAACAACTGCCACTTACTGTGTGCTATGTCCTAGACTGGGGTGGGACATGAACCCAGTTTGGCTTGCTACAAAACCCAAACTCTTAACCATTGCATTATGCAGCCTACCTCTGGGCTCATCTCATCTTGCCTGGCCTCAATCTTACCTAAAGCTAGGTGTGGCTGACCTCCCCCTCCCTACCCCCTCTGGCCCCTAAGTCTCACAAAATGAAGGAATTTGGGGATCCAAAATGCAAAGTAGAGTGTGTGTCTATAAGGAATCGTGATTTCTTGTTTGCTGTTTCCCTAGCAACCTCCCCACCCCCCCAACGCCAGAAGCCAGCTTGGCTGGCCACAAAAACTGTCTTTGTTGGTAGGGTTGCCAGAATTAGCAAATAAAAATACAGGATGCCCAGTTAAATTTGCCTTTCAGAGAAACAATAAACACTTTTTTTAAAAAAAGATTTTTTATTTATTTGACAGTGAGGAGAGAGATCACAAGAAAGCAGAGAGGCAGGCAGAGAGAGAAGGGGAAGCAGGCTCCTTGCTGAGCAGAGAGCCCAATGCGGGGCTCGATCCCAGGACCCCGAGATCATGACCTGAGCTGAAGGCAGAGGCTTTAACCCACTGAGCCACACAGACCCCCCAACAATAAACACTTTTATAGTGTAAGTATATCCCATACAGTATTTGTGACATACTCATCCCAAACAATTATTTGTTGTTTATCCGAAAGTCAAATTTAATTGGGCATTGGGTATTTTATATGGGAAGTGTATTTGCCTGGGCATGGTATTTCAGAGAGTGGAGAAATAGGGGGCTTTGCAATTTCCTGTTCAGTGCCTTCAGCAAGGAACCTAACACCTGCTGTTTTGGGTAGCCCTTAAGGAAACTGCTTAAAGCTCAGTGCTTACGGCCAGCTTGAGTGCTGGGGTAGGCTGACCAACTTGTCCTGGTTTTCCTGGGACTCACCCAGTTTGAGCACTGAAATCCCACATCTCAGGAAACCGTTTACTTTTCGGCAAACCTAGATGGTTTGTTACCTTAATTAGGGACATACCTTGAGGGACATACCTGGCAATGTTGGAAGATAACATATGAGGCTAAACTGCCAGGTAAGTCTCAAAAATTCTCAATACCTCTTCTAAGTACATTTCCTCAGGTCCATCTGAAAGATGGACAGATTCTGGGGAAGGCGAAGAATCCTAGGTCTGAAAGGTGTTGGTTCTAGAGATCATTACATTTCAGCCTCTGTTTGTTAAATGTTTATTAAATATTTTCAGAGATACTCTGTCACCTCACTGGTTATTATTATTGTTATTATTATTGTTTTTGTACCTTAGTATAGACACTGTGCTAAATATTTTATGTTGTCATCTTGTGTAACCTCAATAACCCCGTGAGTTTACTGCTATTATTATAATTTTCTAGGAATTAAAATAATAGAGACCTACAGAGGTTGAATTGTCCAAAGTCACAGAGCTGCTCTTTGGTAGAGCTGGTATTCAAGCCCAGGGGTATCTGACTTCAGTGTCTGTTTTTTTTTTTTTTTTTTTTTAAGATTTTATTTATTTATTTGACAGAGAGAGCGACAGCAAGAGAGAGAACACAGGCAGGGGGAGTGGGAGAGGGAGAAGAAGGCTCCCTGCTGAGCAGGGAGCCCAATGTGAGGCTCCAACCCAGGACCTTGGGATCATGACCTGAGCCAAAGGCAGACGCCTAACAACTGAGCCACCCAGATGCCCCCAGAGTCTGTTCTTAATAAAAAAAATTTTTTTGAGAGAGAGAGCACGTACATGAGTGTGCAAACATTGAGGGGAAAGGTGTAGGGGCAGAGGGAGAGAGACAGAAAGTCCCAAGCAGGCTCCACACCCAGCTCGGAGCCTGACACAGGGCTTAATCTCATGACCCTGAGATCAAGACCTGAGCTGAAATCAAGAGTTGGTTGCCTAACCAACTGAGCCACCCAGGCAGCCCTGGAGTCTATTTTCTTAATCACCATATTCCATTGCTCATAAAAAGCCCTGGTTATCTGGAAGGCCCATCTGATATCTAGCTAAAATCCTTCATGCTGCATGTCTAGTAACTTTCTTCTTGCTTAGTTATCGAGAGAGAGAAGATGGCTACTCCCAGGAAACCCAGGACTAGCCATGATCTCCAACTTTAATTGGGATAGCCAGCTCCACCCCAGCATCCACCAGCCACCCTCATGTCCCCCTTTTTGAGGAAATTTGAGGACAGCTGGGCAGCTCATGCCCAGAATGGAGAGTCCTACTGGCTCTTTAGGCTTGTAGTTTAGGCTCAGCGGCTCTCTCTAAGGCTAGATCCTTGGAGGGGTACTCAGTGGGCTGAGACTTGAATAGAACTTCTGTGGCTGGGCAACAGCGGTATAGCCAGGGTAGAGAGGACATCCCGTGAGGATTTGCTTCTCTTTCTGAAGGCCCCTGCTGTGGAGAGGGAGCAGAGGCTAAGGGGAGCTGCTTCCACTCTCCCCTTTGAAACCCTTCCAAGAACTGCTGGATTCAGCCTGTGGAAATAATTGCAGTGCTTTAGAAATTTTGAAGGATTTTTCAAGGATAACCCAAGGAGCATGTAAAACCTTCTTTGGAGGGTCCTCTGGGGGATTCACTTCTTAGACTTTATAATTTGGGATTAATTGTATTTAAAAAGAGAACCCATTTTCCTCTGGGGCCAAGATGTCTACTGCCTAGGAAGGGGCAGGCCAGGATGGAGGAGTGCATTAACCTCTCCTTGCTTTAGGGGTTGAGGAGGGCAGCAGCTCCAGAGTCTGCCCACAGTCTCAGCTCCTGGGCTCATTGTCCCTCATGCTCTCCTGGCTATCACAGGGAAAGTCCCATAGGAATGGAGTTCCCAGGGACAGAATAATTGGAGGGGAGGAATAGTTGGAGGGTAGGTAGGGGTGCCTGCCCCATCCTACTAGGTGGCAAGAGAAGCCCATACTGGTGGGAGAGTAGCTGCCCAGGCCTCCTCCTGGACTTGGCCAAGGTGGGGGGAAAAGGAGGGGGAAATCAAGCCACAGAACCCTAAGAGGCTAGGGCTGGGCTGTCTCCCCGTGTGGGTCATTTCTTCTAATCTCTCACACCATGATCTTAGCATCATGTCCTTACCTGGAGTGCCCCACTCACAGCAGCGAGAACTGAGGCTCCCTTTCTACAACATCCTGGCTGCTGGCACAGTTTCCCAAGGAAGGCACCCCAGCCCCAAGGGTAGACAATCTGCTCCATAGGGGGTGTCATCCATAGCCCAGAGTGACTTTTACCTGGACAAGCAGCCAGAACTGAAGGGCTTGGCCTGACCTCTCTGAAAGGGATAGCCCACTTGCAAATATTATATAATAACATTATTATTATATATGTATATAAAATAGTAATTATTATTTTTGGAGGGGGTAGAATCATATCTCTGAAAAGGCAATCCTGGGCAGCAGCACTGAAAGAAAGAGGCTTGAGCAATTACCTGCGAGGTTGACAGACATAGCCCTCATTGTTTGTGGGGCCAACAGAGGGGCAAAGAGAGGGGCCCTGTTTCCCTGGAAGGCAGAGGGAGTTGGCTGAAGACCTTTCTTGCTTTCAAGGGTTTATATCTTCTCCTCCCATGTGTAGCAGGGCAAGAGGAACCCCTCTTCCCCATCCAGCTGTGCCTTGGGAGGGGCTCCTCGGACTCCTTTCCTGTCACTGGGGGCAGCCCTTGTTTGGGAACAGGTCAGTGTTTCAGAGACATAAGCAAAGAAAGGTATGGGGAATTTGGGTGGTGTGGGGGGAGTGGGGGCTGACCAACCTGCCACAGTGAGGGCTTCACTTCCAAGACTGACCTGCTACCATGGAGCAGATTCAAGGGGTCTGCACACTGCTGTCCCTCGATCTGCCTGAAAGATTTTTCAAATGAGATTTCTCAATAGAAAAATTAATTAATGAATGTAATTACAAATTCCCACCATACTAAAAGGCATAGATAGAGTGAAAAGTCTCCCTCCCACTCCATGCCCCCAACCTTTCCCCAGAAACCACCACTCTTACCAGGCTATGTGCATCTTCCCAGAAAGATCAGAGATTTCCCTTGAAAATGTTCTGTTTTTCTTTTGGATTGGCTTGAATCTTAACTTTAATGACTTCCCTTTTTCTGATCTCAAGTCAGAGATCATACACAAGTAGAGAAAATAGTATAATGAGCCTCCATGTACCCACCAACCAGCTTCAATAATTTTCAACATTTGGTCAATGTTATTTCATCTAACCTTTTCATTATAATTTTCTGTAGGAGGAAAAATCTGAGGCATCATGACATTTCACTTATAAATATTTCTCATGCATCTCTGATAAAGACCCTTTTTTTAAAAAAAAGATTTTATGTATTCATTTGAGAGAAGGAGGGAAATCACAGGGGGAGAGTGAGAGAGAGAAGCAGACTTCCAGTTGAGCAGAGAGCTCAACATGGGGCTCGATTCCAGGACCCCGAGATCATGACCTGAGCTGATGGCAGACGCTTAACTGACTGAGCCACCCAGGTGCCTCTAAAAACCATTTTAAAAAACATAATCACCATGCTATTATCACACCTAAGAAGTCCTTAGTATCATCTAATCCCCGTTGGCTGATTCTGAATCCCACTGATCTACAAGCTGCATGCAACTTGCCCTGCCTGAATTTCTAACATGGGCATCTGGCTTAGTCTGAGAAGTACAGAGGGCTGGAGACTTGGGCCACAGCAGCCTAAAGCCTGTCCATCCTCTCCCTGGCTGTTCTTGCTGTTTGAACATTCTTTTGGAGCAGAGCAATATTCTGGGCAACTTCCAAGTAATGAGAGTCTGGAGAGAGGCATTCTCTAGAGGTGGCTCTGTCTTTTATTTACTGAGTGGCATTGGGAAAGCTATCTCTGTTCCTCATCAGTAACAGGGAATAAATAACATTGGCTCTCAGGAATTAGGTGAGTATTTGACAGCCAAGGATAATAGTAGTATTTTTGCTGTGCTTAGAGATCATATCAAACATGCAGCCTCTTTGCAGGCTGTGACAAAGCTGGCTGAGTTTTCATGTTGGTGGAGGTGGGTTATGTGGACAACTGATTTCTTCATTTGCTAGTAGCTATTTGGCACCCCCAGGCACTCCTGAGTTTATTCCTCTGATAATTTTGGCTTCCAGGTTACTGTTCACTCTATCCCCAAGCAATGGGCATCTTCACAATCCACAATCCACATCTGATACATTCCCTGCTCCCATTCATTCTTGCACTGCTCCCCGAATCTTCAGGAGGGGAAAAAGAGTACTCTCCTTTTTCCCCCACCCTGTGCCAGCCCAAAGTATGTGACATCTCTGGCCCTCAGCCCTCAGTTCTGTTGGCCAGAAAGGCATGGCAGAGCCAATCGGCATGAAGTAGGGTGTGGAAAGTTCTAGTCACAAGTACATAGGACGTAATATATTGTCTGTCAACCAGCCAGACTTCTGTGCCAGTGCTAGAAAAGCTGAAGCAGCCACTTGCCTTCCTCAATTTGGTCTGGGAGGACATTATCTTAGGGAGGAGAATCAGAGCCTCAGCTTCAGAAGCCTAAATGCTAGCAGGTGACCCCGGATTTTCACTGGAACTGTGCCTTCTCTGTTCACCTTTACAGTCTTCTCTGTTGACATGGTGGGAGATATGGACTGCCAGATTGGGCACTTGAGCCCTTGCTTAGTTTCCTGGGAGAAATTCACTGGACTTTGCTTTCACTAGAATGCTTTTCAGCATTCAATTTATACGATGTACCAAAGTGGCAACCCACTTGCCCAGTGGCCTTCAGGAATCTGGTATGGGATCACACCACAGAGAGTGGAAGTAATATCAAATTATTTTGGAATTATTTGCAAGAAAGCTGCACAACCAAAGCAACTTATGTTCGAGGGGGCCCAGATCCTCTGAGGGACCATCAGAATTTCATGAAGCAAACTGTTTACTAGTTTCACACAATCCTGCATTGTTCTCACAAGCACCCGGTGCAGACAGCAGGCTGCCACCAAGAAGGCTGGCGGTGCCCTCTTGAGGAATCCCTGGGCACTGCCAGGGACCCAGCTGGATTCTGGAGAATTTTTGCCAAGGCCGCCCAGCAGAACCATTAGAAGTAGAATCGCAGCAGAAATAGGTGAGGAGACCTTGGGGTCCCGGAAAGAAACCCTTATGAAGCCTATGGGGAAGGCTCAAGAGACGAGTGGTGAGTGACTGTGGAGTGTCAGGACATACAGAGTGACTACAACATACTAGATCCTGGGGAGTTGTAACCTTAAGGCACTGGGGACTGCGAGCATGACCTGGCTAAGCCCTTTTCCCATCCCTGGGCCTAAAAACAAGGTGGAGATAGGAAGACATGATCCATCAAAGAGTGTGGAGAGAGAAAAAGAAAGAGGGACACAGAGACACAGAGAGAAACAGAGACAGATGGAGAACAGAGACAAAAAGACTGAGACTTGAGGAGAAGACAGAATGAATAGTAAGGCTATAGAGATGAAGGAAAGGAGAAGAGAAATGTGTATATGGAGAATGTGGTTGAAAAATTGGTGTCTGTGAGTTTATTGGGAACACACATTTTCTTCCAAGTAGCCTAAAAGTTCCAGGGCTGCTGCTGAGAATCCAGGGGCAGGTTTGTGAGGGGGCTCAACCTGAGTGATTTCCCCTGCATGCAGAGCTGTCTCATCTCACCATCTCTCTAATCCCCTAAATCGGAACCCCCAAAGTTTGGACTCAGTTTCTTCTGCCATCTGAGGAGCTGAGGGCACACATTTGGTGACTTCTTGCTTTTGGTCCTCTCTCTCCTCCAAGGCCATTCTGACAATGATCATCCAGAAGTTAATTGCTGGCAAAATCCTATAACCCAGTTTCCTCAAATACGCAGAGTCTATGGCTGGAGAGCAGGGCTAGTGAGAACCTTCTACCATAAGTCATATGGTCTTATTCTAGTCTGCTCTGTAAAACTACCACTATCCAGTTCGGTAAAAGGGGCAGCATTTCCAGAGATCCTTTTTCCTTGGGGCTGGTATAAGAGCAAAGGATCTAGAGTTCTAGGACCCTGGACAACCCTCAAATACTGCAGGATTCAGGACCTGGTGAAGCCACAGGGACATCTGTAGAAGACTCAACCATTTCCTAATGGCAAAGCCCAAGCCAGAAATGTGTCCAAGGTCACAGCCCAAAGACAAAACTGTAAGACACAATCTTGTCACTCTCCTCCCACAGGAAGATTTGAGATTCTGTTCAGTACCTCCTTCTTCGCCTCTCTGTCTGCAAGGCAAAGCCATAGGAAAAATTTGGTGGTGGTCGTCGGGGGAGGTCATACTTTCTTTTCCTGGAGTCTTCCAACAAGTACTCCCTAAGTTATATGCCAACCCATTTCCTTATAGGCCACTCATGGGAGAATACGGCCCTCAAGATCAGGAGAGCGGTGTCTCTCTGCAGCCCCTGAAGGGAAAGAGAACACTAGCAAGGAGCCTAGATACACTGGTTAAGATTCACCTCTTCTAGAAAACCTTCCCAAACTAATTCCACTTAACATTAGGAACTCAAATACCTTCACAGTCTTTAGAAACAAGTATGATTTGTAAGGCAGATCTCATATATATTGTTCCCCTGTTTTTCTTGGCTATTTCTTTTTTAGCATTTTTTCTTCTCTGAGGCAAGGACTATATTTCATTTCACCTCCTCTCCACCTTCACTGGTAGCTGCCTCTTCACCCCAACCTGCTCCCTGCTTCTCACCAGCCTAGCCTTAGCTCTTTGATGATACTACAGTCTCAGGTTGGGATATTGACGACCTGATTCCCAGATCATGTTAGTGATTTGTCTCAAGTCAATTACGGTCCTTGGAAATCACCGACATCCCTAACTCGGACCTTCTCTTTACCTTATTCTGTGAACATGCATTGGTTTTGTTCCCTCTCTGGGTCTCTGTTATCCTATCTACAAAATTTTTACAATTGTAGCCTCCCCTAGCTTGGTCAAAATCTGTTTGTGGAATCAACAGCTTGTGTTTTGTCCTCATTCACTTGAAACCAAGAAGGATTTGGAAGGAATTATTTTAAAAGACAAATTTTTCTTCTCTATTGTGATTCTAGAGCTGGGTGAGTGGGATGCTTATTTGCCAAGGAGTGGGGGGAAGGGGAAAGGTGGACAGGACCAAGAGCAGCTAGGGGTGAGAGGTGGGATTGGGGCAGAGTTAGAAGGACCCTGGGAATAACATCTAGGTTTCTGACCTTGACCACCTAGCCAGGGCTACAATTTCCATGGTTTCTGACACTTGTGCTGCCACATCCCAATCCAAATAGACCCAAGCATCAGTTGGAGGCTTCCAGAACCTCTTCTTTTTATTTCTACCCCAAACCACATTTCCAGATGTCTCTGCAGCAAAGTGAAATTCCACACAGACAAGGCTTAGAGAAAAACAGAAAAACAGAAAATGAAACAATTGGCAGTGAAAAGCAGAAAAAGAAGATGGAGCCCTTAGAGAAGGGAGTATCCCTAAGGAGGTGGGGACA
This sequence comes from Potos flavus, assembly GCA_028534135.1. Classification (NCBI taxonomy): domain Eukaryota; kingdom Metazoa; phylum Chordata; class Mammalia; order Carnivora; family Procyonidae; genus Potos; species Potos flavus. The sequence continues at coordinate 37,970,619 of CM052901.1, read as the reverse complement.
AGGGGAGGAGAAGGGGAGGAGGAGAGGAGGAGGAAAGCGGGCCTGTCTCTTTAAGGGGGTTGGCTGTCAATCAGAAAGCCCTTTTCATTGCAGGAGAAGAGGACAAAGATACTCAGAGAGAAAAAGTAAAGGACCGAAGAAGGAGACTGGAGAGACCAGGATCCTTCCAGCTGAACAGTCAGCCGCAAAGCAGACTAGCCAGCCGGCTACAATTGGAGTCAGAGTTCCAAAGACATGGGTGAGTTTCAGAAACTTTAGCATGGAAGATTCAAGCAGGCACAGAAATTTGCAAGAGAATTTTCAACTCTAGGGTTCAGGGTTTCCAATGGTTTCAATGAGTTGTGTTTCGGCACTTGTTTTGTTTAATTCCTTAGCATTCAATTAGGTTAACTCCTTCTCTGCTGTACTGAGAATGATGCTTTATTGCCAAGGAACTCCAGCAGCACGTGGAGAGTACCACAGGTCCTTGGAGAGAGTGCCCAGAGGGTTGGATATGGTCATGTGTCCTCCTACCCCCTCACTTCCCTCTACCTTCTCTTTTCCCCTGTTCTCAGGCCCTTGTAGTGGCTGGGTCAGCTGACATCCCTGGTTCTTCTGGAGACAAATCAGTGTTGGTTAGCCCTCAGATGTATGAAAATTTTGATACAAAATTTGGACCTCGTTTAGCATCAGACGGAAATTGGGGAATTGGGCAAGATGGAACTCAGGCTTGGCTATGGCTGAGAAGGCCAATCTCAGGTTCAGGAAATGAAAATAAAAGCCTCAGTGGCTTTACCGTGGGGAGTGGATATGGGCAGTGTGTGTGTGTGTGTGTGCGCGCGTGTGTGTGTGTGTGTACACATGCGCACGTGCACGCACACATATATGGGCGACCATATCTAGCAAATATCACAGATTCAGCCTTTCCGAGGGTGTGATTCAGACTCTAAATCCCTCCTATGACAAGGAGGCTGCTGCGACCCTAGGGCTCTTACTGACTTAGTTGAGTACTGAAGGCTTCTCCAGGTTCTATGAACAAAGAGAGAAACTATAAGGTCTAGTCTTTTGTAGTGTCTGCTTAGAGCAAGGTGTACAGAGCTCAAGGGTCTTTGTCCATATATGATGCCACAGAGATGTGTAGACATCACTCACATTTGGCAAAAGAAGAGTAGCAGCTTTAATGCATCCTAAATGAAATGAGAATCAATTATCCTCTGTATTCACCATCAAATGTAGTACCCAGAAGATTCTAGCAACATCCATGGAAAAAGGTTTTAGATTATATTAAGCTGGTGTCAGACTTTAGGTTGTTTCATCCTGAGAGAGATCTTTGAAGCACGTATCCAGCATGGATAAATAAGAGGGCAGGGCACTGGACTAGACCCCACACAACCAGGTTCGAATCCCAGATCTGCCACTTACAAACTTCATGACCTTGGGTAGGTCACTGTGAATTAACACTTTGTCATCTGGAAAATGGGGATAACAATAATTGCTTTGTCTACTTTCAGGGCTGTGAAAATCAAGTAATAATGATGTGGATATCCTTTGAATATGGGCAAGCTCTATAACAATTATAAATAATTATAATACCAACTATTATGCAATAATATGTGTGTGAGCTGACTCTTACTCTTTCCAAAGTAGTTTGGGCTTTCTTTGTGTATACTTTGTGCACTTGGGTAAGAATTATTTGACCAGTTGAGTGTGGCCAGGTGAGAGGTGAATGTTAGTGGAACTCAGTTCCTACCCTCAGTAACATCAGGAACCCTATGTAATGTTAGAGCAGCTGATTGGCTAGGTTGTGAATTAAAAAATAGAGAGGGAGTAAAGTATGATGTAGAATATCACTTCCTCAGGGGATGAAAGCCTTGAGGAAAAGGCAGGAACAAATGAGGTGACCACAGGGACAGTTACCTATTGTGGAGACTGGATGATTTCCTCCAGGGGACTCTTCGGGGGAGATCTTGGGGGTGGGCAATCCTTGGGCCAGGTGCACATGAGACTGTAGCCATTGAGTTTTGATTATTCAATAACAAAGTATCCCAAGTACTTTGTAAATAATAGACCATCTCTAACAAGGTACTATGCTGCTACTACTGACATGGAGTGCATTGCTGTTCAACAATTGTAGTAGACAAATTATATCATGGAATCTGGGATTGGAAGGAACTTGAGAAGCTGCCTGAGTCAACTCTGAAGGCAGGATTCCCTTCTACAACAGCTAATTAAATGTTCCTATGGTCTCTGTTTAATCACCCCCAGAAGTGGAGAGCTCACTACCTCGACCATATACAATCTTATAGGATGGGAAGCAGAGAGGAATACTGAATTCAGTATTGTCTATATAAAAGGTTTATGGGGGAAATGATAGTTCATTAATCCTTGTCCTGACTTGGGAAGGGGATGTTCCAAATGAGTCTTTGGGATAACAATGGAACCGGAAAAGAGCTAAAGAGCAGTAGCTGATTATTCTCTACTCAGTAACACAATGCTATTACTGAACAGCAAAACATTGGTTCCTGCAAGCCTGTTGTCTGAGAACAGTGGCCGTTACCCTGGTAACCAGACTGTGATGCTTCCCTCCAAAGGTGGCTGTTAGCCCAGGCAAGAAAGAAGTGTGGATGCAAAGCAGGGTCTAGTTTTACAAAATTCCTGAAGACTAACTGAATCCCACCAAGATGGCAAGAATGCCACAAGAGTGCCAAGAGCCAAAAAGAAACCAGATCCAAACCAGCATACTCACTTACTCTTCCTAGGGACAGTGACTAAAATGATTATGACAGCCTTCCCCACCCCATCCCTCTCCTCAGTCCTGCAGAGCCAGAGGAGCTCTTGAAGAGCCAGGCAAACTGAAAGGCCTGCTCTGCTTGGAGGAGCTTTTGCCCTGGCTCTGTGCTATAAAAGCTGGACATTTACTCAAGAGCCTGACAACTCTTGTTAGATAGAGAATAGTTCTCTATTCTCTCAAAGCTATGTGAATAGTAATAAGGCCTAAGAACCCCTGGGAGATGGGTCGGAGGGGACATATAGTGTTTAAACCCATCAAGGCACCGGCACCTAGCCAGTGGCATCTTTTTCCCTCATTGCCTTTTTTTTTTGTGTTAACTTGAAGCCCTGAAAACCATTCCCAGGGTATAGTTCTTGGTCTTGAAAGAAAGCAACTGTACAAATGCCCTCCTTGCCAACAGAACTTCAGATCCAGGGAAGATCAAGGTAGGGCAGTGACATGATCAGGTAAGGTCACATCAGCCTGGAAGACAAACAGAGCTGGTTTCCCTTTCTTTCCCACTGTTAGGGCCTACCCAGTATCAAACTTACCTCAAAAACCCTGCAAGTACTGATCGATTAATTCCTCCTTGGCTATTTAAAAATGGTCCTAAGGGTGATCTCGCAGCTCCGTAGTTGCCTCTGAGCTCTCTGCTAGGCAGGGCTCTGGAAGAAAAATCACTGCAACCAAGGAGAGAGGAGGAAATGGTGAGAGACTGCCTTAAGGAATAAAGTATAGAAAATGTTGTCTCTTAACTTATTGTCAGGTACTTCTCTTTTACCTCTGCATAAGTGGGCAAGATGAAGACAATGTATCAGGAATAGAGTTTAATAATCAAGCTTCTATTCCAACCTTCCAATGTTTGGGCATATATTGACGTGTGTTTGTGTGTGTGCGTGCGTGTGCGTATTTGGGGAGGAGTGGGGAGTATAGGAAACAAGTTGGCCCAAATGCTGTTGTTATAGTAATAATAATATCTTTCAAAAGAAGAGACTGAGATTCCTTTTTATTTAACTTTGTCCATATGACTTGACCATCCATCAGGCTTAGATTCCCATGTCCCAGTGGTTGCAGGGCCCCTTTGCAATAGAAGTGTTGAGTTCATGTAGGGAAGACAAGATTATAGTCAGGGCTTTGTCTGACCAGGATAAGGCCTAAAGCAAAAGTCTTTGTCTCTGGCACCTCCTGATGATTGTTGTTTTACTCCTAGAACCCACCCACTGATCTCCATCCATCCCCAGTACCAGTCACGGTTGCTCTAGCATCTTCGTCCTGTCAACTGTTATAAGCCCCAATCAAGGAGGTCTCTGTTCATGGAGTGAGGTTAAGGGGTGGGTTCTGGGAGGAGGGTAAGACTGCAGTGCAGATTAGAGACTTAGGGAGATGGGGCCAGATTTTCACTCAATGAGCCTGCCTGTTGTTTAGTTCTATTGTGTAGGGTTCTTCTATCTCTCCCTTTGTCAGCTGGATTCAAGGGACAGGCTAGGAATTGTGCAAGGCACAATTGGTCTCTTTCTACCATCTCTTTCGATGAAAGCCCTTCCTCTCCTCCCTTTGATGAGTTCCCAGATTCACACTGAATTTCCATCATGGAGCTGGTCCTTGAGGCGTGCCCAGGGCATGGGAAAGGAGGGAGGGCTTGGGAGTTCTTGGCTCCTGCTTAAAGAGACAGCATTAGGATCAACACAGTCCCTTGGATAGACATGGATCCGGATAAGATTAACAATGGTCCTGTTGATCTTTGTCAGATTCCTATGAAGACTATTGGTCAGAAGGACTTGAAGTTCTATCACAGATTGATTAGACTCATTTTGGAAGTTTGCAGATAAATCTAGCCAATACCTTTGCTTACATTTTGCCCACGGGACTTGGTCATATACATTTTAACACTAAGTTATAGGTAGCTTTGGTCTTTGATCCACAGACACAAGTTTGTTCTCCCCAGCAAGACTGAAAGGTCTTTATAATTCCCTTTTGTTTCCCATAGTGCCCAGCTTACTTCAAATATGCTTAATAATTGTACTGAATCCACATCAAAAGAAATGAAAGGAAAACACTGGGAAGGGTCATTATTTTTCTCTATGACCCCTCATCAAAGTCAAGCAGTTTAATCCAATTGAGTTGCATTGGGTAATGTTATTATTATAGTTCTTTTATGCCAGCTCTACCATGTGACAATCTGTACTTAGCCTGAAAAACGTGAGCCTCACTCTTGAGAGAGCCAAAGAACTCCAGAATCCCTCACAGCCTTCCTGAATCAAACCGGTACACTTTCAGCCAGGAAGGGTGCTGAAATGGAGAGCTTGTGGCTTTAGGCTATTGTTCACACATTCCCAAGGACACTTCTTGGGCTGTGAAAAATCAAAGTGAACCCAATAGACCTTTCTCAGAATGTTTTGATTGTCAACTACTTTGATGAAGACACAATATTTTTTTTGCATGATCTGAGTTTTCCCCAGTTGAAATCCAAAAGTTGATTTTTTGCTTGGTCAGATTGACTAAGATTCTTCACTTCTGCTGTCCCCAGAACCAATATTTCATCTGTGAAGAGATGGACATGTAATGTGTATGTTGATATTGTTGAACTATGTAGAGCTCTGGAGTGATTTATTTGGGGCCATTTATTTCCAAGTCCACGTTAAAGACTCATTAAAACCTATGTCTTTCTTGTCCCTTGCTTTGAGTGGCAGTGCAGTGGAAAAGGGGTACTAAGTTATTTGAGGTCTAAGAAAATAGAGGAAAAATTGTATGTAAAAAGAAAGCATATCGGTGGATGATCCAGAGCTGCTCTCAAGGCTTAGCCCTTTAAAAACCCAGTAAGGACACTACATATGACACTCTCTGGTTATTTGGATGATGATCAAGGGATCAGATACACTAAAGAGGATTTTTCCTTATCTTTATAACCCTAGAGGGAGCATCAGCTAAAACTTAGAGTATAATTCCCTGTTTGGCTAGCAAGAGTTCAAGTTCCTTCGTCCTGATCACACCTGAGCCATTTAGCTCTCCCCAGGGCGAAAAAGCTGGGGTGAGAGTGAGTGGCACAGGACGGTCACTTGCTAGGGTGGATGGCTGTCCTTACTCTGGGCTAAATAAACAGTTCTGCCATTGTTCCCTGTGTCTGACCCCCTCCCCACCCCCAGGCCTGCAGGCCCCTGCAGAATACCAATGAGGCTCCTGGGATCTCAAGGAAAAACAAGGCTTCTTTGTCCAGGGGAGCTATGGAGGGCTCTGTCCAAGCCCTGACCCTGTGCTGGGGAGAGAGGGAACAGAGAGGTCACTGACCTTCTCCTCCCCCCACCCTCAGGCTTCAGAGACCTTCTTTACTAGAAGAGTCTAAGAGTTTGGGGGTGGGGAAGAGTTGGATAGACAGTAGGAAAATGGCAGCACTGTTTATTTCCAAGCTCTTAAGTTACAGGATGCGTCTAGTATCTTAACCTGTTGAGAAAGAGGAAGATCGATTTCTGGAATGTTTCCTGAGGACAATGATCAATTTCAACTGCTGTGTTTTTCTTTCTGTTATATACATGTGTGCATGTGTACATTTGTGCGCATGCGTGCTCACACCCACGCGTGCGCATACACACACACACACACACACACACACACACACACATCATGGCCCAGCTCTGATGAAGTACTGTTACCAAGCACTATTGCAAAGTTCATACTAAGTAAACTCTACCTCCACTACAGCAGCAGAACTACAAATTGATTGCTTCTCACAGAGGCCAAATTTTCTGACAGCAGTTCTTCAGTTCTTGGAAAAGGATGAAAATTCAGTTCTGCTGCAAATATTAGCTACTTATTCTGCTTACCTTGGGCTTCTGAGCCTCATCTCTGGTGTCACATACCAAATCTTTGAGGAAGAGGCTCTTTGAAGATCAAAGAAGGGCTTGTCATTTTAGGGGATGATGGGTAATAGAACTCACTCATTCTGTGGCTCTGAGAACAGAAAAATGCTTCTACCTCAAATTTCCGACCATAGAGATAATCTGGTCCTTCAAAATCTGTTCACATTGCATCAGCCATGCAAATCAAGATGTTTAAGCTCACAGTGCTAAAAAGAAACTGTACTAGTATTAAGAGGGTCGGGCAAAGGAATCCCCTAGTCCTTGCTACTGTGGCATAGACAAGTGAGTTTTGGATAAAAATTCAAACCTAGAAATTAGTACAACTTGTTTTCTTTTTATAAGGAGTTCCAACATGCTTTTCCAAAAGTAGCTTCTCAGCACATCAGCTGTATATGTGTATATACGTCATATATACATATGATATATATAAAATATTTCATATATCATATCTATATATTATGTGATATATGAATAGATGTATAAAATAAGCATGTATACACACACATACACACACACTCACAAACATATATGCTTTATATATTTGGGATCTGCCCAAGTGGCCTGAGGGAGCCACCCTTTCCTCATCTAGTCTGCCATCTACTTGACATTTGTTAAGTTTTGCTCCATGTGGCACTTACAGCATGGGGCTAGTACTTGGAGCACAGCTGTTCTTGGAGCCTGTGACTTCTTGTGTGCCTTTCTTGTTCCTCAGCAACACTGGCATGGGGCCTGGGGTGACAGGTCTCGGTATCTCAGAGACTCTTAGTACTTGGAGACACCTGTGTTCCCAGGCTCTGGTGTGTTTTTGTCATGCCAGAAAGATGTTTCATGCTTTGCTGACTTTGTATAGAGTCTTTTTGTAGCTGTTTTGACAGAACTCCAGTGTAAGCCTGAGGGTGCAGACATTGGCCAAGCTGCGATATAGGGGGCAAACCAGCCATGGAAAGTGTTCAAAAACCATTAAGCTTACATTTTTATTACTGTGACTAATAGTCACCCTCCCATTACCATCTCCTGCTCTCTGCCAGTTTCCTCCTTCCTTTTGGACTGCTCTCCACATAATATTCTAGATGAAAAAGAAGCAAGCATTCCATGCGACAAATACACACAATGTTCAGGAATATCCAGGAGCATGCAATTTCCAAAGTTTCCCCCACCTGGAATGCTCTCCAAGGCTCAAATACTGTGTGACAATACCAATATCTCTGGCCTGCACCCATCCCTTTTTGGAACTCTTGCTGCATTTACTTCTGTAACCACTTACTTGGCTGCCTGAAATTGTTAGTTGAAAATATTAGGTCTACCTACCTCATTCTTCCTCAGTAAACAAAAGACTCCCATATGGCAAAGTCTATGTCTTTTATGTTTTCACTTCCCACATAACACCTGGTATATTGCTGGGCATATAGTAAGTACTCCCTAAGAGCTGATAAATGACTGAAACAAACAAATCAGAATAAGAAAGGAGAGGATGATTGCATAATCTTCTTGGCTTGCTACTTTGATGACCGATTATTTTAAAAAACCCATACATTCTGAGAATGAAAAGTGAGGACTTATTTTCAAGAATGGAACAAAGTAATGGCTTTGGGTCAATATCACATTCCAGAAGCCTGAAGTTGGAGACTCTCCTGCTTTTGGACTCTGGGGTGACTACTCCATCTGTGCATATGAGTCCAGGGCTTGGCTGGTCTGGCAGAGAGGTATGAGGGTCACGAGCTACTTATGGAACATCCCTGACTTTTCCCCTCTTCCTCCCCAGGCTTGTTAGAGTGCTGTGCAAGATGTCTTGTAGGGGCCCCCTTTGCATCCCTGGTGGCCACTGGATTATGTTTCTTTGGGGTGGCACTGTTCTGTGGCTGTGGACATGAAGCACTCACTGGCACAGAAAAGCTAATTGAGACCTATTTCTCCAAAAACTACCAGGACTATGAGTATCTCATCAATGTGTAAGTACCTGTTATTCTACACAAACCCCTCTCTTTTTCCCCCCTCTCCCTGGAGACATACAGAACTCATTAGTTCCTTAGTGATTAGTAGGGGGTTAGTATGGAGCCAGATAGAATTCCTGAGTCTTCCTTCTGTTTGCAAATTTCATCTATGCCCCATCTGAGGTCCTGAATGAGGGGGAAATGCCAAATTCAGAAAGGGGAGGTCTGTATACCTGCCAGCCCACTTTTCACTGCCCACACTCCACTGCGCTGGCTTTGTCCCACATGTTCTAACTTCTGCCCATAGGGTTAACATTGACTGACCTGGAGCCTCTGCAGTGATAGGTATGGAGAACTCAGGGAAGGTGCAATGACTGGACAGATTAGGGCTGCTGTTCTTGGTTTGACATACCGTTTGAGTCTGCTCAGGCCCTGTGCTAAGTCTCCTGTTCCTAGCAGGTTAAGCCCCTATTCCTTCATCCCTCTTCTTCCTGGTCTAGCTCCTTTCTGCTTTCTCCTCTGAGGAAACATCTCTGAAGGGTCAGGCCAAGGAGAATAGGGCCCCAGTTCTTCAGGTCTCAGGGTAAGCAAAGGGTGGAGGAACCTAGTGATTCCTCTAAAGAATCCCTAGCCTTATTTAGGAGCTCACTCAAGTGTTCACCTTACTTATGCAGGAAGGGAACTGGGCCCTCAGTTAATGAGATTTCTTGATCTTTTCTCTTTATCTGTTCATGCAGGATCCATGCCTTCCAGTATGTCATCTATGGAACTGCCTCTTTCTTCTTCCTTTATGGGGCCCTCCTGCTGGCTGAGGGCTTCTACACCACCGGCGCAGTCAGGCAGATCTTTGGCGACTACAAGACCACCATCTGCGGCAAGGGCCTGAGCGCAACGGTAACAGGGGGCCAGAAGGGGAGGGGTTCCAGAGGCCAACATCAAGCTCATTCTTTGGAGCGGGTGTGTCATTGTTTGGGAAAATGGCTAGGACATCCCGACAAGGTGATCATCCTCAGGATTTTGTGGCAATAACAAGGGGTGGGGGACAACTGGGCGTGAGTCTGTGGCCTCATCCCCACCCAAGGCTGGGTCCTCTCTAGGGGCCTGGCTTTTGAGTGAGGAAGTGGTGGCTACAGCCGAACGAGAAGGTCAGGAAGAACGTGGTGCCCAGCTGGCTTAGCCTCACCTTTCAAAAGTTCCCTAGAAAATTTCATCTCAAAAAATATAAAAGCATGAGTTTTGTGGATACTTCATAAAATCAGACCTTTTCTAAGCCATCTGTTGGTATTCCTTTTCTCTCCTCTTAGCAGGGACCACAACAAAATTAGATTTTACCACCTAAGAACCTAAATGCTACCCATGGGATTGAGATGCAGGCACCTGATCTGAGAGGGAGGGTGGATCATGGAAATTTAATAATTCCACTCCAAGGTGGAATTCTCAATATTCTGGGATTCTACACTGCCGGAGGTCCCTGAGGAAACTAGCATGGATCTACAATTTAATGCTTCATCTTTGTCTGAGGGTTATCCATGCTTCTAGTGAGGCACACACTGGTTTTCAGTCTCTAGAGTTAAGATCTTTTGGGGGTTGAATATATGTGGGTTATGGTGATACCTTTTGTGGCCAACGGTTGGCTTAGAAAGGTTTTTGGATCTGAAATTTAAACCTCCTATTGGCTTTGCTCAGTGACTAGGGATGAAAAGTCCTGTGACAAGGAACATTTTCTAAGCTCAGACTAAGGTGAGAAATGGCACGACTTTCTTTCAAGATCTGTTTTGATTTCTTTACACCTTATCCGCCCAAAAAAATCTCCTGAAGCCTCTCTAACCCAGGGATCCTCCTCACTCCAACCCCCACCCATTCCCCCCACCCTCCATCACACTTGGGGCCAGTTCTCTAGTAGATACTGCCAATGACATTGGCAGAGGTGCCCTGATTACTAATTTCATTTGTTGAAGATCCTTGGAATCTGGTTTCCTATCTGGCACGTGCCACTCCAGGATCTCCCAGTTTGTGTTTCAATGTCTGCAGGCCGATGCTGATTTCTAACCACCCCATGTCAATTGTTTTAGTTTGTGGGCATCACCTATGCCCTGACCATTGTGTGGCTCCTGGTGTTTGCCTGCTCTGCTGTGCCTGTGTACATTTACTTCAACACCTGGACCACCTGCCAGTCTATTGCCTTCCCCAGCAAGACTTCTGCCAGTATAGGCAGTCTCTGTGCTGATGCCAGAATGTATGGTAAGTTAGGGTTTTGGTGCCTTGGCTCCCCTACCCCCTATGAAAGCACTATATATTTGGTTTTTTACTTGGGATGACAAGGGTGGTGATTATAGGGAAAAATATTACGGATGCCTGGATCTTAGTTTGTTATTCTGTCCCCACTGAAATTGGAGAAATTTCTTCCCTTGGAAGGGAACTTCTCTTGGAAGTGGTAGGAGTTTTCTTGGCTGTTCACACTGCTCTAGCCTGGTTGAGAAGCAGTACATTTCAACAACAAACACAAGATTACACAACTGTTCAGTACCACCTTCTATTTTTTTTTTTTTTTTTGTTGCAAATCTTCACAAAAAAGGATCCTGATTGTTAGTGGGATTCAACTTTTCAGCCAGGATGATTAAAGATGTAAGAAGGGTTCTGAAAGAAAATCTCCATGGAGCCCCACAACTCCATGAATCTCTCACCCTGGTTGACTTGTGTGTCTTACTCAGGTGTTCTCCCATGGAATGCTTTCCCTGGCAAGGTGTGTGGCTCCAACCTTCTGTCCATCTGCAAAACAGCTGAGGTGAGTGGACCATTTGAATTATTTTAAATGGAATGGCTAGTACCATACAAATTTCTACCCATGGCCTTCAATTTTAAAGGCCACAGTTTTGTTTTGTTTTTTGTTTTTTGTTTTTTATTTTTTGCTGAATTTTGAGCATAGATGTTAAAACATCTCTTTTCCCTGGAGCTGCATAGAAAGTCTTACATTCCAAGACTTCCTTCCTTAAAGGAGAAATTTGTAGTTTTAGGTAACGATGGAGATTAATGACAAAACCTCCAAATGAAAAAAATTTATTCTTTTAGCTAAAAACCTTATCAAAAAAATGATTTGGGCATAGAGACACTCATAGGTTTTACAAAAACACTTTCAGTTTGGAACTCCTCCATCTCTAATGAGAAGTAAAAACAAAAAGTACATTTGAAAGAGGAAAACACAGTATTGGCAATGGATATCATCTACAAATGAGGTAGGGGAATATAAGTAAATCCTGAGGAAGAAGGCAGTAGCTTTAAACGTTTAAAACTTTAAACTGTGACTTTAAATTTGAGGATCCTGAGTACAACTGTAGGGAAACAGTTGATTAAAATATTTTATGAGTGTTTTATGAGTATTCTGTGTTTTGAGTACTATGGGGCTAGGTGCTGTGAACACCTAGAACAGGAGGCCTACACTCAAGGAAGTGAGTTTAGTTATAGATGCAGAATTAATACATGGGAAGATATCAATGCATTCAGAAAGCTGCATGCATGATCTAGAGCAGAGCGTATTTTTACAGTTGCAAGAAACTCTTCTCCCTTTTGCATTTTCTTGCAGTTCCAAATGACCTTCCACCTGTTTATTGCTGCATTTGTGGGGGCTGCAGCCACACTGGTTTCCCTGGTGAGTTTTCTGAATGTGATCCTGGCAAATAAATGGTCCTGGGTTAGCTTGGGTACAGCTATGTTGAAAGGCAAAAAGATAGATTGCTAACCTTGCGACGCTGGAGAGAAGCGCCTGGGAAGAGACAACAAAGTGTAGACTGTGAACTTCTACTTTGGGTTGGCAAGGCAGAAAGACTTCAGAAATCAGACAGGAACAGGAAAAGTGGTGTGAAGAAAGAGAAGGTAGGAGATTAATAGTCAGAAATGATAATATTTAGCATTTACAGAACATATAATATTGCCAAGTGCTTTGCAGTCATAAATTGCAGTTAATTCTCAACACATGCTGGTCAGATGAGTGACAAGAACAAGGAAACTTTACTGAACATGATATTCCAGAGCCTGGAATTCTATATGTTGTCAATACAAATCCACCTTGGGCACTCTCCAAGGGATTTACTCTCCTGAAAACACTGGGAGGAGCTTCTAACATTATTAGAACTGTTATTACTACAATGTGATTCTATGCCCCAGGTCCTGCTAATGGTGTTACAGTGCAGTGTCAAAGGGGTGCTTTCATTGTTCAGATTAAAAACCTAGGACACTAAAGGATGAAGGAATTTATCTGTAGTCATTAAATAAGTAATGATAAGGATAAGCTCGCAGAATGCCTGGCCCCTACTGCTAAGGCTTTTATACAAACTGGAGTTGTTCCTCATTCCAGAAAATGAACTGATGCATGAAGCAGGGAGGGCTGTGCTGCCCGTTGTGGCTGTGTGTCTGCAGCAAGCAGCCTGTGACTCCAGGTCACTCAGATATGTGGATGGGATGATGGCAGAGCCCAATGCATTGTTCACTTTCCTAAGGAAAACCCATTTCCAGGGCTCAGCACAGGTGTGGAATAAGTCCTTGTTGAGTTGATTCTCTGGACTTGAGCCATTAGAAGGAAATAATCTCAGAGAGGACTTCTAGTCAAGTACATAGGGCGAAAGCCTGGGACATGCTGCTTTTTGCAGATCAGGGCTTTTTTCCTTTATTTAACTGATTTTATTTGTACCCTTCCTCATTTGCAAAAGCTTTGGAGGAGGAGGGCTTCCTTTTCTACTCTCACTCATATTTTCTCTTCTCTTCCTACAGCTCACCTTCATGATTGCTGCCACTTACAACTTTGCCGTCCTTAAACTCATGGGCCGAGGCACCAAGTTCTGATCTCCTGTAGAAATTTCCCTTTCTCTAACAGCGAGGCTCTAACCACACAGCCTACAATGCTGCGTCTCCCATGTTAATTAACTCTTTGCCTTTGCCACTGACTGGCCCTCTTCTTACTTGACGAGTGTAACAAGAAAGGAGAGTCTTGTGGTGATTAATGTCTCTCTGTGGACTCTCCCCTCTTATGTACCTCTTTTAGTCATTTTGCTTCACAGCTGGTTCCTGCTAGAAATGGGAAATGCTTCAGATGGTGACTCCCCAACTGCAAGTCACAAAGGAATGGAGGCTCTAATTCAATTTTCAAGCATCTCCTGAGGACCAGGAAGTGTTTTCTTCTCAAAGGGCATTTCCAGTGATGGAAACAAAGTGGAAAGAAAGATGCTCAGGTAGAGAGAAGGGATGTACCTGGTCCTCTTGACATCTATTGGGGTCAAATATATTCTCCTTGATGTACAAAGCAGAGAACCCACTCCTATCTCCCTCTTACCACTGAAGATAGAAGGGGGAAAAAAGGAATGTTAATAAGAGCATTTGCCCAAATCTACCTATTGCAGCTGGGAGAAGGGGGTCAAAGCAAGGATCTTTCACCCATAGAAAGAGAGCACTGACCCTGATGGCGATGGACTATTTAAGCCCTAACTCAGCCAATCTTACTTATAGCATAAGGGAGCATAGTGTCTGTGTAGACCAAGTGGGCACCTGGCTTTACACCTTATTAGAGAAGAGAAGCAGGGTATTGTTAGCATCTTCTCACTCCCTTCTCCTTGATAACAGCTACCATGACAACCCTGTGGTTTCCAAGGAGCTGAGAACAGAAAGAAACTAGCTCATATGAAAAAAAAAAAAAAAAAAGACTGGACTAAGGAGCAGCAGTTGTTAGTGGCTAACGGTGTAAACTGAGCCAGCCCTCTGGTAGACACAGGATAGATAACTATTTGGATAGCGTGTCTTTTTTCTGTTAATTAGTTGTATACTCTGGCCTCTGTCATATCTTCACAATGGTGCTCTTTTCATGGGGTATTATCCATTCGGTCATAGAAGATGATTTGAAGATCTTGATTTGTTTCAGAATGATGCATATTTCATATTTACCAGTTTGTTTATCACTTCTTTGGGGTTGTACCAAAAAGGTCTAGAGAATGATTCTTTGATTATAATTCTTTAACAAATGGACATTGAAGGTTAAACATTGCAAATAATATTTGAAGGTGGCTTGTTCCATACATCTACTAGATTTTATCCCAATTATTCTGCCCTTTGCAGAAACGGATTTGTTGAATTTGAACCTCAATTGGAATAACCTATTTGACTGTTCTTTCTAAGCTAATGGGGGATGATTTGATTTAGCAGTGTTAACTTGGTGTGTTAGAGTCAGGTTTAACATACAGGTTATTCTCTCCTAGTATAGATCACATAATAGAATGCCCCAGCCATCAGCTATTCAGTTGGTAAGCTTCCATGGAAACAGAAAGGTGGAAAGAGTTGGAAACCTGAATAACTCCCAGGTTTCAGGCTTCTCTTTCTGTGTTTGCTAACTTCGGGTTAAAAAGGAAAAGGCTGATTGGTCTTTATGGAAAGAAAGGTTTTATGGATATGACTATAGGTGGCTATTTTGTTGTAAAGAGTTGTGTTTTTCTACCCCTCTCCAAAGCGGTTTCAGCAATGTTTAAGGAGATGTAAGATGTTTGCAAAAAGATACTTAATATTTGTTTTCAGACCACTATACAAGATAAGCTTCCAGGCTGCATAGAGGGAGGAGATGGAAAAGGTTCTGTAAGAAACCAATCAAGATCAAGGAAAGTGAAGTAATCCATATCTTGTGTTTTGTTTTGATTTAATAACATAACAAATAACCAACCCTTCCCTGAAAACCTCCCACGCATACATACACACATATACACACACAAAGAGAGTTAACTGAAAGTGTTTCCTTCATTTCTGATACGGAATTTCAATTTTAACACACATAAAGGATAAACTTTTAGGAACTTATCTTACAAAAATGAATTTTATAAAATTAAAGAAAAATAAAATTAAGAATGTTCTCAATCAAACATCGTGTCCTTTGAGTGAATTGTTTTGTTTAACCCCACAATAGAAACTCGAATAATTAGACCTTTAATGTTCTTTGTTAAAGGAGCTTATTTATTTTTCGGGTCATCCAAGTTATTCTCATAACAATTTTCTGACATAAAAAGTAGATAAATCACTTCTATTTTTATAGCTTGGGACACTAAGAAACAGTCAAAGTAAATTACCCAAAAAAACCCAATAAGCACATACTTGAACTTGGACTAGAACTCAGGTGGGTTTTGTTGTTGTTGTTGTTTATTTTTGTTTTTGCTTTTTTATAGAACTTAGGTCTTAATACCTGAGAACTTCTAGTCAAGCATATACAGCGAAAGGCTGTATACCTGGACATACCTGTTTTAAGGTTTTTTTCTCTTTTAGAAGTTGGGTTTCAGAGTGTTCAGCTCATTCAGATTCAAATATGGTTACTTCTTTAATATGATAATGATGCCGCAGCCCTGGTGTGTTGAGGATTAAGTTATTGCTACATTCTCTTTCAATCGTTTGGATATTCCAATAATGAGCCCTCAGTGCTTCATACATGAATAATACTTAGTTTTATCTGAAAAGTACTGGATAAAAGGTTTAAGGTAGGGGCAGAGCAGATATGGTAAAGACAATGTAAATTTGAACAGTCTGTAGCAGGGCACTATTAAAGTAAATTAGTGACACCTGTTACCTAAGGGCCTGCTCACTAGCCCACTTGGGACACGGCATTTAATCCCTTTTCCAGCCCTAGATTAGAATATGACACTCTTGGATAGCACTCTAGTGACCAGCCCAAAGAAACCTGCTTTAAAATTAGGAGTAGATTCATTGTCCCATAGTTGCAGCTGGCAAGGAGCATGATTGCAGAGAAAAGAGACTTTAGCTGGGGGCAACAAGTCAGTTAAGGAGCTCTGCTGAAAAGTAGTTTCAATTTAATCTGATTTCTGCTTCACCACAATTAATATTCTGCAAGCAAGTCTGGTTGGATGACTTTAAGACAAAAAGCATAAAAATATGACAAGGACTTATTTTTAGACACCGGCAAACAAGGACACAGCACCATATTTTGGAGAATTGATTCAGGGTGCTATAGAGTGAATGTATTTTTGCCTCAGAGCAGCAGAAAGCCAGTTCCCAAGAAAGTCGTGTTCTCCATCTGCCCTTATTTGGCTCGGCCCTCTGGGACTGATCTATAGATGGAGTTTCCAGGCTCTCAGAAGCTGAGAGCATCTCCAGTCTATCAATTGAGCCCATTGTTCTTAGCTCTCCCACACACCATAAAACTCCTTTCTCTCAACTGAAAGAGCTCTCTTTGTGCTTGGATCAGCCAAAGATCAAGATGCAGCAGTATAAACAAAAAACATTTTCTTACAGCATCAGTTGTGCTGCTTTTCCCATCTTCAGGGTTAGCACTTAGTGCAGTTATGCAGGGTGTGGATGCTGCAGCTTTGGCCAGAACAACATTTGTTCATTCATTAATTTAGTCTGCAAACATTTATTGAGCACTTACTAAGCTTTGTGAGAAACACTGGGAATTTCTTTTTTTTTTTTTAAGATTTTATTTATTTATTTGTCAGAGAGAGAGAGAGAGCACAAGCAGGGAGAACTGCAGGCAGAAGGAGAAGCAGGCTCCCCACTGAGCGAGGAGCCCTATGTGGGACTCGATACCAGGACCCCAGGATCATGACTTGAGCCAAAGGCAGACACTTAAAAAAAAAAATAAATAAATAAAAATAAATTTAAAAAAGGCAGACACTTAACGGAGCCACCCAGGCATCCCAACCCTGGGAATTTCATGTTGGGTGGTGTGGGTAGAAAGGTGATAAAGATATGATTTTACATTCAAGGGTCTCATTCAACCTCAACCACAGAGAAGAGAGATCTTCCAGGGTGAAGCAGAGTGGAGGCAGGGAGTATGCAAGAAGCAGTCTGACTGGCTGACTGCATTGGGCATCTGAATTCTCCCCTCAGTATGTGGGAGAGGTGGTGGTTAAGGGCCATGACTTCACGTGGCTCTGGTCTTCTAGGGCCCTGATAAAAACAAAACATCAATTCAGAGTCCTAACAACTTGTGACTGGCTCTCCCCGTGTCAGCCTGCTTCTGACCCTACATGTGACAGTATTTATGCATACACTGTCACAATGCATGTGCATGCTTCCACCCACTCAGTCATCTGGGGAGTCAGAGGGCACATGGATCTGGATTTATATAAACACGGGCTATTCAGCATGTCTTTTCCTTTTCATCCAGGCTAAGTCTGAGAAGCCATGGAAGAGTAGTATAAAGTACAAGGCACTTCTTTCTGGATTTCCTTACCATAAGCACAGATAATGTGTCTATTTTGACATTAACAGTTAGCTTGATGAAAGTTCAGTAACAAATGGAGGAGATATTCATTATTACATTAAAAAATTAATACTAATTAATATTTGGCCTTTTCCTACATCAATAAGCAGGTGAGGAATTCAAGTCAATGTCTATAAGCTGGGAAAATTTTCCTTGTTCACTTTGAAACAAGCAACCATGCTCTTCATAATTGTTGTCCTCCAAAGCTTTGTGTCTGCATGTTCCTGCTCAGTACTCCTTGAATCGGTCTACTTTATTCCAAAGGAAAGAAAAATAAGAAAAAAAATAATTTCGAGATTATGACATAACCAAAAGAAATAAAACATAAACATTTTATTCAAACCTTCAGCAAATATCTATTTAACAAATTCTCTCTGCCAAGTATGCTAGGTGCTGGTAATACAGCAGTGAATAAAACGGGTAGTTTTTGCCCTCATAGAACTCAACTTAAAGATAAAAGGGTCGGAGAGAGAACTAGGATTTGTGGTAAAGAATGAACCTAACATCCTTTGACAGAAAAGGTGGAAAAGACAGAATCAGGGAGAAACTTGTACAGTTAGAAACAAAGGTCCAAGTAAAAGAAGGTGTAGGCATGCAAGTCTGTATCTAGAGAAAGAGGGCTGACATACTACGATATTTAAGGTTGAAAAATGTTAAATGGCCTTGTACTATTTTGCTCACCAACATGCACAGTAAGCCAGCTCTGGGCTCCGAAGAACTAGCTTCGTGGATACTCCATGTGTTATAGGAAACTCTACTTTCCAAACATGAAAAGGGAAAACCACAAAGCAGGATTCTGAGGATTATATATTAAAACCAAACAAACCAGTTGAGATTTGAAAGTTTGTAGATGGCTCTAATTCTATTTGATGACTTAGAATCATATGTAGAGTGGCTTTAAAAAAAAACAGAAGGGAAATATGGCTCTTGCAATCAAAGCTCCCTTCCATGACCTCAAATGTACCAGAAATGAATTTGTCAAAATCTCATTTGATTTAAAATCTTATATCAGCCCTCATTACAAAAAAAGAAATGTGAATGGAAACATAAGCATTCTCCTATATGCAGATGATATTATTATTATCACAAACAAATGGCTCAGCTAATGATTGCTGAAACGAAAGATTCCATACCAAGTTTCCAAATTTAAATTTTTTAAATTTAGGGGTTTGACAGCTTTTTTGTTTCAGTGGTAAAGAAGACCCAGAATAACTGAAAAAAATCTTGGCCCAGTCCACAAGCAGCCATACTTCCAACAGTAATAGTGACACTTTATTGAGCTCTCCACAAAGTACAGTACTTTAGACATTTCATCTCACTGAATCCTCCTATCAGTCCTCCAAGGCTGAGGCAGCCATCATCCCTCAGCTCCAGGCTGGAGCACGTGCCATTATTGGTCACATTGGTTTGAATTTGAGGATGTCAATAGTATCCTACTTCAATTGACTGCTAAAGTTGCAGAGATGAGCTGCATCCAGGGGTTTGTCAGGGAAGAGAAGCTCAGTCACTGTAGCTCAGGCCGTACCAGAAACTCCACTGAGAGAAGTGGTAGTTACAGAGGATAACCTGAAGGGAGTGTAGTCTATTCATTCCCTAGTCAACTCCAAACATCTTTGATTGTGCAATCCTATAGTAAAACATGTTGGAACCCACACTTCTCCCTGCCCCGCCCCATGACCTTGCTTCTCAAAGTGTGGTCTGAGGACAAGTGGCATCAGGATCACCTGGGAGCTCATTAGAAATGCATAATCCCAGGGCCCGCCCTAGAATTACTGAATCAGACACTGTACTTTAATAAGATCCCAGGATGATGTGTGTACACATTAAAATTTGAGATGGTTTGGGGGTGCCTGTGTGGCTCAGTCATTAAGCGTCAGCCTTTGGCTCAGGTCATGATCCCAGGGTCCTGAGATCAAGTTCCACATTGGGCTACCTGCTTGGCGGGGAGCCTGCTTCTCCCTCTCCCTGCCCCCTGCTCATGCTCTCCCTTGCTATCTCTCTTTCTCAAATAAATAAATAAAATCTTTAAAAAATTTTTGAGATGGTTTGTATGTAATTACATAAAAATGCATTAAAATGTATAATGCACTTATGTTTAAAAATTAATGTTACATTCATAATATATGCTGTATAAAGCATGCAGAACAGAACATTTAGAAGTATGAGATGAGATAAAGATGAATAATATTTTAAAATAAATGTTCTTTTACTTGATTATATATAAATTTATCTCTTATTTGAAACATTGTGATAAATATTTTAGTGAGAACAATGTGACAGACTATGCCTCATTAATTTTGAAATGATGGTTTAACATTTTGGAATACGGAGTTCATTTTATTTTATTTTTATTTTATTTTTTTTTAAAGATTTTATTTATTTATTTGACAGAGAGAGAGAGAGATCACAAGTAGGCAGAGAGGCAGGCAGAGAGAAAGGGGGAAGCAGACTCCCTGCTGAGCAGAGAGGCTGATGCGAGGCTTGATCCCAGGACCCTGAGATCATGACCTGAGCTGAAAGCAGAGGCTTAACCCACTGAGCCACCCAGGCGCCCACGGAGTTCATTTTAAACTAATGCTTGTCTCCAATGGATGTCATAGCTGAAAATGATACCTCACAAAGATTCATAGATCTAAATGTCTGCAATATGACCTTAGCTGTACTCAGTAAAGCACATTACTAACTTTTCAGTCTCACTCTGCGGTTATGCAAAGGTTTTTGTTAAAATTTGGCTATTAAATTTCCACTCTCCCTGACATCAATCAGTGGCTCTTACCTGAAAAAATATTTTTACAAATGAGCTCAAGCTATTGGAATAGAATGTTTTAGGCCAATTTTAGATGTCCCATTACATTTTTTTTTTCTTACAACTGGGTAAATTGATGTCACACACAGTTCTCAGCATCAAAATCACAAGATGATGAAAACATTCTCAAATACTTATTTTCAAAATGCTCCCTCTATGGCATATTTCTTTGAAAAGCACTTTTCTCATTCACTGTGAGAAAGGCATCATTCCTTGACAAATAAACTGAGTGATGATACCAGAGTCGATCTTTATGTTGGATATTAATAAAATAATTTCTTTCTTATTTTAAAATTAAAAATTAATATAAACACTAGTGCTAATGGATCATGTTGCCGGCTCGTACAGTACACACATCCCACATTAGAGACCATACTGTGTAGTAGTTTTTCCAAACTATTTTGAGTATGAAAATCTTTTTTTTTTAAGATTTTATTTATTTATTTGAGGGGCAGGAGAGGATCAGAGAGGGAGGGAGAGAGACAAGCAGATTCAGCGCTGAGCATGGAGCCATCATGGGAGTCCATCCCAGGAGCCCGGATCAGGACCTGAGCTGAAAACAAGAGCCAGTCACTCAACTAACTGAGCCACCCAGGCACCCAAAAAATCTCTTTCTAAGGTAAGAACTTTTCTCAGGCCTCCACTGTGATAGTAGCTATACTTTTTGTATTCACTGGTTGAGAGAACATTTAAAATCTTTTAATTCAGTAATGTTCTTTTAAAATTTTTTCAAATATAGGGATGCCTGGGTGGCTCAGTCAGTTAAACGTCTGCCTTCAGCTCAGGTCATGATCCCAGGGTCCTGGGATCAAGTCCCACATCGGGCTCCCTGTTCATCAGGGAGCCTGCTTCTCCCTCTCCCTCTGCCATTCCCCCTGCTTGTGTTCCCTCTCTCTCTCTCTCTGACAAATACATAATAAAAAATAAAATCTTAAAAAAAATAAAAGGAAAATTTCAAATACATACAAAAGTATAGAATGGTACAATCAATTCCATATACCCATCACTCCAACAACAATAAATATTCAACAACACTTTAAAATGGTTTGTATTTTATTGCTGTCCACACTCATAAAGATACATCATTCATTCATTTTACCGATATCTTCAGTATTCATGTGGATATGGTGATTCCTTGCAGAAATGCCTCCATTTTCTACCCCACCTACAAGCATACAGAGGAGCAAAGCCTTGGGAATTGCTTCACTTTAGAGTCTAAACATTTCTTGATTTAAGCCAGACCGACAGGCGGTAACATACTTGAATGGCTTCATATTAGTCCCCATGGAATTATTTTTAGTGAATTGCTCTGTTTTGTGATGTCAGTGATTTATATTAAGGGGTGTTTTTAAAAAGCGGTCTTATGCAACAGTGACTGTTTACTATGGGTGTGTTTTTGTGGGTGTCATTCACTATACTACATTTATCCAGAAGGCCTCAGTGGAGGCATTTCTCTGCAGTCTCAGTATCAAAAATAGTCATGCTTTATGTGAATGGTGGAGTAAAGCAGACTGTCCTTATGACTGCTGATGTTATATTTTGGATGTTTTTTTCTGAAACGCATTCATCACTTTAATAATTTAATCCATTTCTGATTTGTTGAAATTGTTCTAAAACAATCTCTTGCTTTGTTGGGTTCTTTTCCTTTCCCTCTTTCCCCTCTTATCTCTGTGGAAGTGTATAGGACGGTCAGGATTGAAAGACAAAGAAAGAAAACAGTTGTAGATTTGATTTTCCCCAGCCCCAACTTCAAACTCCAGAATTCAGAAACCTTTACAGCTTAAATGTGGTTTTGCCAGTAAGTTAATGTATGTATTCAAGTATGGTGAATTAACATCTCTCAACCAGTTCTGGGCATATTTGATACTTCAACTCTAACAAGAACTTCAGGCTCTTTGTCATTTTAATACATCAGCCTGGAAGATAACTTGTCTGGCAAACACTTCTAGAAATAGATATAAATTTGAAGAAAAATGGCTGTATGCCCAAAGTTTTTACTTTCACAGGTAAAGGAGGCTTTTATAAGTGTTCATTACCTCCTGCTCACAATAGAAGCTTAGGGGAGCTAACTCCCAGGGCTGTTTTCCACATCCTGGGGTTCTCCAATTATTTCAAGGAGTATCAGGAGAATGATACAAATAAGATTCTAGTGCAGTTCAATTTTTAAATGCTTGTGTCATACATTTTTAGGAAAAGATAATGAGATAAACTCAAATAAAAGAAGAAATAGTTTTCAAATCTAAAATATCTGGGGATTATTACTTTAAAACAAGGTTACCACAAGAGTGGATCCATTGTAGGTTTTGTCCCATTTCCTCCTCCTCTGCTTTTCTGGGCTTACAGGTGGGTACAATGATGTCCTCGAGACCTGGTTTTACTGTGACCCTCTATATTGGTATTCATGGCCCCTCCTCTGTAATGTTCCTATACTCCATTCTCCCAGCCTGAGCACTCACCTTGTATAGCATTTATAGTAGGATTGTCCTCATTTTACATCACTACAGCAGTTACTCATTACTCCAGTCGCCTCGTAGGAGTGTGGCTCAGACTCGCCCTTACCAGTTGGTCCCACCATCTTCTCAGACACCTTCTTTCTGTTAAATGGTGACAGGTCTTCTAATGGCCACTGCTAAACCTGCCTGAACCTCTCCATAAGTTCTTTTTTACTGTTGGGCCCAGCTTCTGCTCTCTCTCTGCTCACCCTACTGGAGTATAAAAAATTTGTTTCACCAGAAAATCCTGAAATATGACTAATAACCTGGAAATATGATAACAGCAAACACATATAACTTTCACTATATGCTGGCATTATTCTTAGTGCTTTGCAGATACTAACTCATGCAAGCCCCATAACAACCCAGAGGGAAGTACTATTCCCATCATTCTGATTTTTTTTTCCATCATTCTGATTTTTAAAGCTGAAGAAATTGAGGCTCAGATAGGCTAAGTACATTGTCCAAAGTTATATGCTAATGAAGTAGAACGAAGATTTTGTTAAATTACTTTATTGAAGTGTGATTGACATCCAAAAAGCAGTAGACATTTAATATATTACAACTTGAGGGGTGCCTGGGTGGCTTCTCGGTTAAGCATCTGCCTTCAGCTCAGGTCATGATCCCCAGGGTCCTGGGATTGAGTCCCGCATTGGGCTCCCTGCTTGGTGGGGACCCTGCTTCTCCCTCTCCCTCTGCACCACCCCCCACTCATGCTGTCTCTCTCTCTCTCTCTCAAATAAATAAATAAAGTCTTTAAAACATATATTACAACTAGATGTGTTTGAAAATAAGTATATATTTTGAAAGTATGTAATATCAATGCCAAAAACTTAGCCACCACCTCCAAAAGTTTCCTTTTGCCCCTTTTGTTTTGTTTTTCCTTTTGTGGTAAGAACACTTAACAAAAGATCTACCTTCTTAACATAATTTTAAGTGCACAATATAGTATTGTTAATCATAGGTCCTATGTTGTAAAGTAGATCTCTAGAACTTACTTATTCTGCATAACCGAAACTTGTACCCTTTGGCCAAAACCTCTCCATTTCCTCCTCCTGACCACCCAGCTCCTGGCAAGATTTAAACCTAGGTAGTCAGATTCCAGAGTGTCTGCATTTAACCACTTCTCTATGGTCCCCCACAGGATAGAGGACACATCCTCCTATCTTAGGGGAGCAGGACTTTGAAATTAAGAAAAACATTTCTATAACAAATCTGTCCTATTTGTCCTGGGAAGAGGTATATTAAGGACAAAATAAGATTAGTGAGAACAGAATGCCAAGGGCCGGGAACAAGCTAATCAAGCTAATCAGAACCTGGGACACCTAGTCCTCACAATGCAGAAGAGTCCCACAGCATAAATGCCACTGTGCAAATTATGTAGCCACAAAGTGCAGAACAAGTTTTATAAATAAATAAACAGCTAAAAAATACATACTACATAAACCACTGGCACAGAATTCACAGGGATAACGGCATGTTTACAGACTATATTAAATACACTAGAGTGGGTACCTGGAGTGGAAGAGGGGAATAAGAATAGAATCATGGAAGAAGGAAAAACAGAGAGACAAGAAGAGAGAAAGAGGAGAGAGAGAGGCCTTGCCCAGAATGACAATGAACATCTACTAAGGACTAAGGAGTATGATTAACTCAATTCTCAGCCACCTGAGGTCCAAATTAAACAAATAACAGGTTTTTTTTTCTGCAGTGGAATCCTCTGCTCTTGAAGTTGCTCATAAATTTTTGGGTTGGATGTATAGAGTTTCTGCAGGACTAAAATCTAGGAGGTAGCCCTGTAGGAATGAACCTTGATATAGTTTTTGCTTTACTGGGAAATGACTAGGCTATTTTGTGCCTCTTCTTTGCAGTTAGCTGTGAAAATAAACTCATATCTCATGCTATCAGTGTGTGTTAGTATCAGTTTGTGATAGATTACTTTTTAATAATTTTATGGAGATATAATTCACACACAAAAAAATGACCCATTTAAAGTATACAGTTCACTGGGTTCACAGAATTGTGCAACCATCACCACAATTGATTTAGAACATTTTCATCACCCTAAAAAGAAACCCTGTACCCATTAGCAGTCACTCCCCATTCCCTCACCTCTCCCTCTCAGCTCCAGGCAACCACTAATCTACTTTCTGTCTCTAGGAATTTGTCTCTTCTGGACAGTTCATATAAATAGCATCATTTAAAATGTCATGTTTTGTGACTGGCCTCTTTCCCTTAGCATAATATGTTTGAGGTTCTTCCATGTTGTAGCATATATTAGTACTTTGTTCCTATTTATTGGCAAAAATATATCTTTCAATTGTTGAATGATATATCCAATTACCAAATAATATTTATTTCACTGTATAGATATACCACATTTGATCTATTCAGTTAATGGACATATGTTTTTTTTTTCCACTTTTTGGCTATTATGAATAATGCTGCAATAAACATTCCTGTGCAATTTTTTGTGAGAAAGTGTTTTTACAATTCTTTTAGGTATATACCTGCAAGTAGAACTGCTGAGTCATTTAGTAATTCTATGTTTAACGTTTTGAAGAACTATCATACTGTTTTCCATACTGACTGTAACATTCTATATTTCCAACAGCAGTATATGAAGGCTCTGATTTCTTTACCTCTTCACCAACACATGTTATTATCTGATTTTTTCATTATAGCTGTCTTAGTGGGTATGAAGTAATATCTCATTATGGTTTCGATTTTGCATTTCCCTGATGACTAATGGTGTTGAGTATCTTCTCTTGTGCTTATTGGCCATTTGGATATGTTGGGGAGGAAAAATTCCCCTCTATCCCTCAAAAATTTTTCTGGGTGGTCTAAGAATTAAATTGGAATGAGACAGATTAACAGGAGAAAATAAAATTTAATTTTGTACCTATGGGAACCCAACATACATGAGAGTTTCAAAGATAGAAAGGTAAAATGAGGTATATATGCCATCCTAAGCTAACGAATGGGATAGATGCCTGGAGCCTCAAAGGGGAGGAGGGCATTTCACAGGACAATAGAAGAAGAGCAGATGTTTAGTAATTAGATGTTTGCCCTGCCATACAGATGTATCACTCTGATAAAATTTATCTCTGGTAATCACTCTTATTTTGAGAAAAACCCCAATTTAAATTATTCTAGATAGTGAAGGGAGGGGCAAATTTCTCTTGAGCCCAAAGGGTCTCCATTGCCTTCAGCTCAAAATAGTCCACATGCCAAAGTGGCACATTCTGGGGAGACTTGTTCTGAACCCCTTCATACGCCTTTGGAGAAATATCTATTCAGATATTTTGCTCATTTTTAAATTGGGTTCTTTTTCTTTTATTATTGCATTGTAAGAATATTTTATATATTCTAGCTGCAAGTCCCTTATCAGGTACATGATTTTCAAATATTTTCTCCCATTCTGTGGGTTGCCTATTCACTTTCTTGATGATAACTTTGTTCAAACAAGTCTTTAATTTTGAAGAAGTCTAATTTATCTATTTTTTCTTTTGTTGCTCTTGCTTTTGTTATCATATCTAAGAAATCATTGCATAATCCAAGGTCACAATTTTTTACCTTTCCTCCTAAGACTTTTTATAGTTTTAACTCTTATATTTAGGTCTATGATCCATTTTGAGTTAATTTTTGTATTTTTTTTTTTTTTTTTTTGGTTAGGTGTGCAACTTCATTTTTTCCATGTGGATATCTAGTTGTCACAGGACCGTTTGTTGGAAAGACTATTCTTTCCTCATTAAATTATCCTGGCACCATTGTTAAAAATCAGTTGACTGTGAGTGTAAGGATTTATTTCTGGGTTCTCAATTCTATTCCATTGATCTACGTGTCCATTGTTATGCCACTACCACACTGTCTTGATTGCTGTAGCTTTGTGGTAAGTTTTGAAATTGGGAAGTATGTCATCCAAATCTGCTCTTCAGTTTCAAGATTTTTTTTTTTTTTTTAGCTTTTTTGGGTCCTTTGCACTCCCATATCAATTGTAGCATCAGCTGGCCAATTTTTGCAAAGAAACCAGCTGGAATTTTGCCAAGGATTATATTGATTTTGTAGATCAGTTTTAACAATTAAGCCTTCCAATTCATGAACACAGGATGTCCTTCCATTTATTTCTTTCAGTGAAGTTTTGTAGCTTTCAGTGTACAAGTCTTGCACTTTTTTGTGAAATTTTTTTTCTATTCAATGTTGATTAAAGGTTTCAGTCAATGTGTTAAGGCAAGAAAATAAAAATTTGAAAAAGGTACAAACATTAGAAATAAAGAAATAAAAATGACATTATTTACAGGTGACATAATAATGCTCATAGAAAACCCAGAACAACTCCAGGTAAATTTTAAATTTGTTTCTAAGAATTTTATTCTTTTTTTTTAAAGATTTTATTTATTTATTTGACAGGGAAAGACACAGCCAGAGAGGGAATTCAAGCAGGGGAGTGGGAGAGGGAGAAGCAGGCCTCCTGACAAGCAGGGAGCCCGATGTGGGCCTCGATCCCAGGACCCTGGGATCATGACCTGAGCCGAAGGCAGACGCTTAACGACTGAGCCACCCAGGCGCCTAAGAATTTTATTCTTTTTGATACTATTTTAAATGGAATTATCTTCTTAATTTCCTTTTTGGGTTTTCCATTGCTAATGTATAGAAATAAAACTGATTTTTGTGTATTGATCTTGTAGCATGTAAATTTGTTGAACTTGTTTATTGGGAAAGGTTTCCTTAAATTTTTAAATATATAATATTATGTCATCTGTGAATAGAGATCATCTTAATTCTTTATTTCAAATGTGGATGCTTTTGTTTCTTGTTCTTGCCTAATTTCCGTGGTCAGAACTTCCATTATAATAATAAACAAAAGTGGAGAAAGTGCGTATCATGTCCTGTTCCTGATCTAGGGAGAAAGCATTCAGTCTTTCCCCATTATGTATGAAGTTAGATGCACGTTTTTCATAGATGTCCTTTACCAGATTGAGGAAATTCCTTTGTATTCCTAGTTTGTTGAATTTTTTAAATCATGAAAGGGTGTTCAATTTTGTTATCTATTAAGATGATCGTGTGTTTTTTTCCCGTTTTTTTCTCTTAATGTAGTATATTACACTGATTTGCATATGTTTAGCCTTATATTTCTGGGATAAATCCCACTTGGTCAAGGCGTATAATCTTTTTTATAT
The DNA here is from genome assembly GCA_028534135.1 of Potos flavus. Lineage (NCBI taxonomy): Eukaryota > Metazoa > Chordata > Mammalia > Carnivora > Procyonidae > Potos > Potos flavus. The sequence goes on along the minus strand of CM052901.1, from coordinate 37,942,366 downwards.
ATTGCCTGACTCAGTTTGCTAGTAGTTTGTTAAGAATGTTTGCATATGTATTTATAAGGATTATTAGTCTGTATTTTTCTTTTCTCATGTCTAGCAGACTTTGGTATCAGGATAATAATACTGGCCTTATAGAATGAATTGCAAAGTGTTTCTTGTTCCTCTATTCTTGGAGAATTTGTGAAGAATTGGTCTTAATCTTTTTTTGAAAGTTTCATGGAATTAATTAGTGAAGCCATCTGGTTCTGGGCTTTTCTTTCTTTCTTTCTTTCTTTCTTTCTTTTTTTTAAAGGTCCCATGTAGTCTTTTTTTAAAGATTTTATTTATTTATTTGAGAGAGAGAGAGAGAGGGAAAACGAGCAGGGGGAGGGGCAGAGGGAGAGGGTGAAGCAGACTCCCTGCTGAGCAGGAAGTCCCACATGGAGCTCAAACCCAGGACCCTGAGATCATGAGATCATGACCCGAGCTAAAGGCAGATGCTCAACCAACTGAGCCACCCAGGCACCACATCTGGGCTTTTCTTTGTGGGAAGCTTTTGGCTAGTAATTTAATCTCTTTACCTAGTATAAACCTACTCAGATTTTCTATTTCTTCTTGAGTCAGTTTCAGTAGTGTGTGCTTTTCTAGGAATGTGTCCATTATATCTAAATTATCTTTTCCTTTCTTTTCTCTTTTGAATGGTGGCCAGCTCCATGGGCCTGGTGAGCCTGCAGGAACTAAGGCTGTGGTCTCAGGGTATGGTCTCAGGGTGCAGGACCCAGACTGCATCTTTCGGAGAGAAGCTTGGACTCCAGCTGGCTTTGTCCACTGAGGCCTGGCCCCTGTCAGTGCTGGAGCACATTTTCAGTGGCTGCACCTGCAAGAGGTTTCTTAAAGGCTTAGTCTTAGCTTTGGTCTTCCTATCTCCACCTCCAAACCACCATGCCTAGACAGATCTATCTTGCCAAAGCATGGCTGGCAGCATGACATTGTCCCCCCTCAGACGCCTTCAGTGGCTGCCCTCTATGCATAGCATAAAATCCAACCCCCTTTGCTGGGGTTCATTTTCCACTAGTCCGTTCTGGGAACTGCTCCCTCCACCCGTGTGGCTTTTCACTCTTTCACTCTTCCTAGCTTCTATCCCATCTTCCGCATTGTGAACTTGCCGTTTCCAGAGCCTGTGTTGTTCTCCCTCCTCTCTGCTTAGCCAATTATGTCCCTCCCCCTAGGCTTCAGCCCCATCACCTGCGAAGGCCCCAGTCTCCTAGGAACGCTGAGCACTTCCCTCAGCACTAGTCATTTGGCACAGAGCAGAGCAGCGAGTGCCTTGTCACAGCACTTGTATTCTTGGCTTTGACTGTAATTTGTCCTTTTGTGGGCATAGCTTTGTCTCCTTATCTTTGTGGCCATAGACCAAGCCTTGTGCTCCTTTTGATCTCTCAGAGGGCCTGGCCCAATGCTGGGTGATGGCTAGAGGGGAGATGGGCCCAGGCTGCCTGCCCCTTCTTCCCATAGCACCCCACAGCTCCGCAGTCTCTGATGATTGCTTTGTTTTCAGCCTTGGGCCTCCCGCTCTCCAGCCCCTTCTCTTGTCCTTCACTAGAAGCTCCTAGCACCATCCAGTAGCTTGCTTTTATTAATCATTTTGAGGGTTCTTCCTTGGACCCTCTTCAATTTCTTGGAAATTAATCAATCCACAGGCAGCCAAGAAAAAAAAAAATTGGGAAGTCGGAGAAGTTTGTCTTTCATGCGACCCTCTCTCAGATGGGTTTTCTGTGTTTGCTGTTGAGCCAGACAGCCATTGTTTTCACTAACCCTCCCCTGAGATTAAACTTAACTAAAAGAGGCTTGTAAATGTCCTTCTCAAAATTAAAAAAAAAATTCTTGATCGCCTAATGAGATGCTCTGAGTTCCCAAACCTGGGTGTCTGGAAGCTGGGACAAAGTGGTTGTTCTAAAATAGAAGTTCATTTCCTTGGGCTCAAACAAGAGTGGTGGGAACTCATCCTTAGGGAAGGAAGTCTCTTTCTTTGTCCTGGTTCTGGAAACACACCTAAAATGACACATTTTAAGGGAGAAACTAACAAATTAGAGTTTGCTCGGAAATCAGTGCTCAGACACCAAAGAATCGTATTAGACTCTTCCTTCATGACCCACATCTAGGCCTGTCCATTCTACTCTTCTCCCTCTCCTTATAATTGAAACACTAATGTTTGTGATAGCCTCCTCTCTGCTTTCCCTGTCTCTCTCTTCTAGCCCCAAATCCAATCACCCTACTCACTGGAGTCAGGACTCTTTACAAAAGCAATTCTGATCTAAAGTAACGTTTCTGTTTAAAACTCTTTACTGAAAACCTACACTGTTAGAGATACCATCCTCCTCCTCCTCCTCCCTAGTACCATTGTCACCCCACCCTCATTCCTCCCATAATAAAATGCAGTCCTTTGCTCTTCCCACTATCAAGGGACTCTTCTCTAAAAGAACAACATTTCCTAGGCTTCCTTTAATAAATTATTCATCTTTGCTGCCTGGGCATGACAAAACTTCTCATTAAAAGCTCTGGGTGGGAGTGACCTGCCTGGCCCCAGCTCCCACAGCTAGCTGGAGACAGAGCCAAGCAGAGGAAGAGGTGCAGTGACAGGGGTGGGAGCTTTCTCTAGAGGGCCTGTGACAGGGAGTCCCTGAGACCCAGGCAACAGGAGGGTGATGGGACACATGGAGGCTCTTCACTGTGGGGTGACCACTGTGCTGGTCTGCTGTATCATCCTTCGCAGAAGCTTTGGAGAAAGAACCACAGAAGCCTGATTCCATCATGCTTTCCAGCCTTCGAATCTTGCAGTGCTGAGGAGTCAAAGAAAATCCAGTCATGGGATTGAAGAGAACTCAGGCTCTGTTTAGGCTGTTGCACTCTGCTTGGCTGGGTAAAGTAGGACAAGTTATCCCTGTTGTACCTTGAGGGATGAGGCCATGTGGGGAAGAGAACCAGAGTGGAGGAGAGGAGACCTAATTTCTGGTTCCAGCTCTGGCATTATCTGGCTGCGTGACCCTGGGCACATGGCTTGACTTCTCTGTGTCTGAGTCTTCATTTATAGAAAGGAAGAAGCATCTACAATGCAGTGATTCAGGGAGTGGGCTCTGGAGCCAGACTGCCCCGGTTCACACCCCAACTCTGCCTCTCCGGAGGTACATGACCATGAAAACCTGTGTAGCCCCACAAAGCCTCAGTCTCCTCATTTGTAAAATAGGAACAACAATAGTGCCTGCCTTCAAAGATTGCTGCAAACGCATGTACAGCAGGCAGCACACAGCCTTAAGAAACACTCAATAAATGGTAGCTATGTGTCTCTCTGCAGAGATCCTCATTCTCCAGAGTCTGATCTGTTGAATGGTGACCTTTCAGGTCTTTCGTTTGCCCCTGTGTTCAAGTCACCGGGACCGGCTTTCCATTCTGGTGATGACAAGATGTGGTTTGCAGATTACCTGAGCCACCCCTTCAGAAAATACGCAGATCGACACAAATTGCATGTGATTGCATGCAAACTCACGTGTGACCCTCCTCATTTTCCAGGCGTCCTTGGCAATCTTGCTGTGCAGAATAATGCTCCCAGGCTTCACAGACACCTGCCCATGACTCTGCATATGGCAGGCTAAGGGCTGTGGGGAAGGAAAAATAATTTCCCTCTACCCTACTAGGTTTCTGGCTGAGAACCTCCCCACCCCCAATAAAAGACAGATTAACAAGAGAAAAATGGACACTTAAAAACATGTATACTTCCTGCATATGTGGGACAGACCCAGGAAAATTGAGTAACTCCCCCAAATGGCCCAAGCCACCACCTTAAATACCATCTTCAGCTGAAGACAGAGGAAGATGTTGTTTGGGGGGAGGGGAGTCAGTTCTGGTAGGTTACCAGGCAAAGCACAGTCAACAAGGATAAGGTTGTTGTGCAGATTGAGGTTGTTGTCTTCCCCATGGATAAGAGTTTCTAGAGATTTAGTCATCCTTCTCTTCCTGGTACAGAGAGGGAGACACCCCTACAAATAGAGATTTCCCTTGTAATATCTCTTACAAAAGGGTAACTGGTACTCAGTTTCAGAGCTACTCCTGTCTGCTCTTTCTTGAAAAGAACCCCCTAAGATAATCCTCAGGCCAAAGGGATGTGTTTTGGGGTGGCAAAGTCTCCTCCTCTTCAATGCCCACCCTCAGGGAGCCAGAGGCTGGGTAGGCCAGGCATACGGACAGCAAGTCCCAGGGCCTGTCCTCCCCTGGCCTCCAGGTACCCAGCCAAGCAGCTGGAAGTGTGGCACTCCCCCTGGCCTCTTGCCCCAGACCTGGCTGCCTTGGCTTCTCTGTTTGCTTTCCATTGCGAGAGTGACCTAGGATTCTGCTAAGAGACTGAAACCTAGAGCAAGGGGCCCAGGCCCTGCTTTGTCACCTTTCAACCCCATTAATGGTATTGCGAGCAGCCCTGCCAACAGAGCAGCTAGGCCTGGCCCCAGAGAGGATTGCCACTCAGCAGTGTCCTCCAGGCCGGGGCTGTCACGGGTGCCTCCCCATCCATACCTTCATTTATTCATTCATTCATTCAATTCCAAAATCTGTAGCTGTCACTTATCCTGTGCCTGGCCCTGCCCTAGGTGTTGTGGGTACTCAGCAATGAGAAAAACAAGCAGGGGCCTGGACTTCATGGGGCTTACAGTCTAGTGAGGGGGGCAGGGAGGGCTTATGAAGAACCACACACATGGATGTGAGATTACAACTTGTAATCAACAGAAGAAAATAAAGAGCAGGCTGTTGTACATGCTTACACGATCAAGTAGTAGGCCAGGAAAGGACTCCAAGGAAGGCGGGGTGTAGGCCTGACCCTGAGAGAGAGAAGGCACCAGCCAGGCAAAGAGTGTGAGGGAGATGGCTGCAGGAGGGCGGAGGTGTGCCCCTGCCCCAGGCCCAGGACATTTCCAAACCCTTTGCCTTGGAGGAGTCAGGCTCTCTGAGGTCTGGACGCTTGTTGGCTTTCACTTGTCAAACAGACTCTCTGACTGCTGCCATTGAATCTTCTCAACACCAACTCTCAGACCATGTGCATCTGAGCTGGCTAGAAAACTCAATAAAATGTAGATGCCTGGTCTGCAC
>CM052901.1:37883493-37936757 GCA_028534135.1 Potos flavus | reverse complement strand
CCCTGCCCCAGGCCCAGGACATTTCCAAACCCTTTGCCTTGGAGGAGTCAGGCTCTCTGAGGTCTGGACGCTTGTTGGCTTTCACTTGTCAAACAGACTCTCTGACTGCTGCCATTGAATCTTCTCAACACCAACTCTCAGACCATGTGCATCTGAGCTGGCTAGAAAACTCAATAAAATGTAGATGCCTGGTCTGCACCGCCCTGCCAGAGACCTGGATTTAGTGGGTTGGGTTGGAGCCTGAGAATTTCCATTTTTAACAAGGCCCCCAGATGTTTCTGTCATAGGTAGCTTGCTGCTCAGTGGACAATTCTTAGAAAATATTGGCCGGGTAAAGTCTAGATGCCTTGAATAATTGGCATGTCTATTGTTATAGTCACTGGTCACTTGCCTCTAGGCTGCTCATCTCCACTCTTGCCACAACCCATCCTGTACATCATTGGAGTAATCATACTGTAACACAAACCCGAACTTCCTGCCTCTTTGCCTAAGCCCCTTCTCTTATTGTGTATTATTTTCAAAATACATTCACATTCCTTAGTTGGGATTAAATGGTTCTTTGTGCTTTTGCTTCTGCTTTAAGGTTTATTCCTGCTGCTTCGCATTTACTCTTTTCATCTCCATACCTCAAATAGTGTTTGGTGCAGGGTAGGCCCTGGATGAATATTGATTTACTACTATGAAAATGATGGGCTTAAACATGCCGTATTTTACTGAGGGACCTGGGAGATTTCAAGTCATGAAAATAATACCTGTGAGAGATAAAGCTGTCTTCAAATATTGGAAGATCTATGTCATGCGAAACACTTGTTTTGAATGGCCCTAGGACCAATCAGTGGAAATCATAAGAAGTCAAAATTTGATTCCATGTAAGGAAGGGTGTGTCATCTTTGCAAAGATGTAGTCATCTGCATTGTAAAATATTAAGTTCCCTGTCACCTGCAGTATTCCAGCATTGATTCATTGATCACCTGTCAGGTATTTGGTGAAAGTACTCAAACATGGAGTGGAATTTGGAAGAAATAACCTACCATTCTTGAAATAAGACTCTGTAGGGAAAGTAAATGTAAGGGGGAAAAGGAAAGAAAATGAACTCTCCATTCCAGGGAAGTAGAGTATTGGGATTTATGTTATCATGCACATTATATCTATATATGTCATATATGGAATACCTGTTTTCTATACTAGAGAATGGACTAAAAGGTAATATCCCTTATTTTTTTCTTTTATGATCCAGTAAGCAATTTAGCCTCTTCTGATGTCTATGGGTTATCATTATAAACATTATTTCTCACTAGAATATTGAAATGTGCAAATGCCAGTTAAGAACTATCTGCCAGAATTTTAGATAAATCAGCTTTTACTACTGTAACTAGAGAAGTGTTCTAGAAGAAAAACAGTAAAAAGTATGTCATGCAGAGAGGCAATGATTCCCCAGCTCGATTTAGTATATTATTAAAAAATTTCACTGGGACAAAGAGCTATGACCATATAAAGAATAACCCTACAGATCAGGGAACTCACTTGGCTGAGATTTAGCTAATATCAAAAGCTAACAACTCCTATATAATTTAGCAGCAGTTTTCACAATTGATTGCCAACCACTATTTTTCTTTTTGGATCTCCACAGAAAAGGAACAAGGACAATATGGGATTGAAGAACAGAATTTTAAAAATCTTTCTGTTAGGTATCTCTTTCCTTGTTCTTTTTTTATTAGGGACACTTAGATTTTAGTCATCTAATTTTTAATCAGACTTTTTAAAGACTTGGGTAAATGAATAATGAATCTTGTAACACTGAAAAAGTAAAATAAAAGTATTCGGGGAAAAAAATAAAGACTTGGGATGCTGACAATAACTAACTGCTCTGACTTCAATGATTTTCAGTAGATTTTGTTTATTCAGTAAGGCAAAGTCTATTGGGGAGGCATACCTTCTCAGTAGTTCCTTCCTTGGGAGGAATAAGAGAATGACTGACTCTAAAGAAATCTATCCAGGCAAGAGCTGCTTGCTACTTTTCACTTCTCCCCCTTCCACTGTCTGAAGCCTAAACCCTGCTTTGCTTAGAACTTTTCCTTTCCTTACCCTTCTGGTTTCATTTCCCACCTCCCATCCCTATGTCTTCTGCATTTTTCAAACAACATTAGATGAATAAGTGCTGGGGATCTATTGTACAGCATGGTTACTATAGTTAACAATAGTGTATTTTAAAGATTTTATTTATTTATTTTAGAGAGAGAAGGAGCATGAGCACACAAGAGTGAGAGGGGTAGAGGGAGAGGGAGAATCTCAAGCAAACTCTCCACTGAGCACAGAACCCAATGTGGGGTTCAATCTCAGGACCCTGAGATCGTGACCTGAGCTAAAACCAAGAGTTGGACGTTTAATCCACTGAGCCACCCAGGGGCCCCAACAATACTGTATTTTATACTTAAAAGTTGCTAAAAGGATAGAGCTTTCATGTTCTCACCATAGCAACAGCAGCAACAACAAAATGGTAATTATCTGAGGTGAAGGATTGTTAACTAATCTTATTATACTGTCTTTTGCAATATATACATGTATCAAGTCATCCCATTGTACACTTTAAACTTACACAATGTAGTATGTCAGTTATATCTCAATAAAGCTGGGGAAGAAGTGAAAAAAAAAAAATCCTGGTCCCAGACAGTGAGGCCTCCTGAAAACAGCACTGGACTGAGAAGTAGGAGATGAGTGTTCTAAAGCCTGATCTTTTACTTCAGGGATTTGCCTAACTTCTCTGGTCCTCAGTTTTATTATCTATAAAAGAAGGGATTGAATTACCTTATGTTAGAGTCGGTTCCAAAATTTGACCTAAAGTAGAACACACACCATCATGCTTTCTGCACCTCACTGGAATCATCTTCCATCTTTCAAAATTCCTGTAAGACTCTTGTTTGTTTTAAAGGGGGCCTTTGCATCTATTAAACACTGTAATCCTTTGCCAACTATGTCACAAGAGCCTGTGCTGTGAAGTTCTTTTTAATAATTTTTAGTTATTAAACTCTGAACCCATTTAAAATTCAATGTAAACAATGCAGTAATAGTCATAAAGAGAAAAAATCTACTCTGGAATCTATTTTTATTCATAATGTGAAATAAATATACTAATATCGGATGGGGAGCAATGGATTAATATCTTGAAGAAAAGAAAGAATTTTTTATCTACTCTGTGCCAAGCACAGATTATTTCTGGTGATCCTCACAAAAACCTGTTACGGAAGACAGTTTCTTCCTACACAGCTGAAGAAACTGAAGCCCAGCAAAGTTACGTTAACTAGCCTAAGATAACACACCTATTTCATGGTAGGACTGGGATTTGAATCTTGAAGATTAAAATGTACGTGTTGGGGCACCTCGGTGGCTCAGTCATTAAGCATCTGCCTTTGGCTCAGGTCATGATCCTGGGGTCCTGGGATCGAGCCCCTCATCCGGCTCCTTGCTCTGCAGGGCACCTGCTTCTCCCTCTCCCACTCCCCCTGCTTGTGTTCTTTCTCTCGCTGTGTCTCTCTCTGTCAAATGAATAAATAAAAAATCTTAAAAAAAAGAAAAAAGTTTACTTAAAAAAAGAAATATTTAAAATGTACATGTTTACAACATTGTGAATATACTAAATGCCACTAAATTACACACTTTAAAACTCTTGATGTTGTTATGTGACTCTTACCTCAAAAGACAAAAAAAATAAATAAATAAATGAAAATCAGAAAAAAATGTACAGATCTTCCTCCACTGACAATGAGGTTATGTCCTGATAAACCCATCATAAGTTGAAAATATCGTTAAAAAATCCATTTACAACACCTAACCTACAGAACATTATAGCTTGGCCTAGCCTACCTTAAATATCCTCAGAACACTTAACATCAGCCTACAATTGGGCAAAATCATCTAACACAAAGCATATTGTAAAATAAAGTGTAGATTATCTCATGTAAGTTATTGAATACAGTACTGAACGTGAAAACCAGAATGGTTGTAGGGTACAGAATGGTTGTCAGCGTATGGGTTGTTCACCATCATGATCTCATGGCTGACTGGAAGTCCTGGTTGCTGCCACTGCCCAGCTCATGAGAGTATCTATCACCTATTGCTAGCTTGGGAAAAGATCAAAATTCAAAATTCAAAGCATGGGTTCTGCTGAATGTGTCTCTTTTGCACTAGTGTAAAGTCAAAAACTCCTAAGTTAAAATAAGTTTAAGTCAGGATCGTCTGTAAGTCTTTACATATCACGTCAATTTAATTAACGATATAGTAAATCACAGTATGGTAAACTGGAAAATGCCTAGGACTCAGGTCTTTGACTAGCCAACTCTGTGCCCTGGGAGAAGTCATTTCACCTCTCCAGAATTCAGTTTTCTAGTCTATAAAATAAGGGAGGAGGAGACTACATGGATGTTTTCTAGGCACCCCTTCAGCTCTTTCTTTCAGTCTGTCCTCTACTTAGTTTCTATGGCAGAATACTATCTGGTCTTCATTGCCCTCTTGTGGGTGAAAGATGAACTGTAACTATCACTGTACTAGTACAAGATTTCAGAATAATCACCTCATTAAAATAACAACACTAAATCCAAATGAAACATGGCATTTGGCACCATGCAGATAAAAAAACTGGATGAATAAATATTCTGCTTTTTATCATTTTTTCTGTCATGGTGACACAAGCTTAGACTCATAACCTTTCGAAATAAAAGTAAGTACATAGTTTCATGTGGTTAGGAACAAAGGACAGATCAAGTAGACATTTTTCTCTCCCCTACCTACCCTAGTTTTCTGTTTTATTAGAACATGATCTTTTCAGTAATCTGTCAGTGTTTTTAAATACTGTAAACAAAATAAAAAAGGAAGACATATGGGAGAGGATTGCAGAAAATCTGCAGTATGGATAAGATCAAACATTAATACCAATAATATATAAAAAAAGAGTTTCTAGAAATCAGTAAGAAACAAAAATGAATGTTCCCCACCCCAAATGGGCTAAGGACCAGAATGGGTTATTCAATCAAGAAAAAATAAAAATGGTTAATAAATGCATGAACAACTACTCTCAAAGAATGAAAAATATGCAAATCAAAACATGAGATCATTTTTCATCCATCAAATTAGGCAAATGTGGTTTGAAAGGAAGATAATGTTCAATGAATGATGGAGTGTTCAGAAAAATAGGCCTCTTATGCTACTGGTGTTTATGTAATTTGGGACAACTTTCCACATGGCAATTTGTCAATATGTATTAAAAGCCACACAAATAGTCATAATCTTTGACCCAGAAATTTTACTTATAGAAAATAAAAAGAGATGTGAATTAAGATGAATGTTAGGTACATTCACTGCTGTTTTGTAAAAGGAGACAGTTGGAAAACAATCTAAATGTCTAGCAATAAGTGTTTGATTACATTTATTATGGTAAATCCTTCAATAAAATATTATGCAAGCATTAAATATAGTTCCTAGAAGACTATGTAATGACTTAGATGAAAGTCCAGTATATGTTAAATGAAAGATTACAATCAGTGTGTGTAGAATGATATCACTTTTATTATATAAATATATTAAAATTAAAATCTGGTTACCTCAGTGTAATAAGATTACAGATAACTTATTTTCTTTATCTTGCTTTTCTGTTTCTTTTGGCCTTAGTTTTTTTGTTTTAGTTTATCATTATCATTATTATTATTATTATTTTTTACCATGGATGTACAGAACTTCTGTAATCAGAAAAAAAAACTAAAGACAAAGTTTTAAAATTCTTACTGGTGACACTGTTTTCTCATTGGGAACAAATAGAAAAAGAGATGACTTAAAATTTATACCAACACTTGTTCATCTATAAAAAGACTCTATATTGGACAATATATTACAGAACACACCCTTGGCTATGTTGATTTTAAGGCAGCTAGGAACAATAAAAGAGAAAAAAGAAGAGATAAGCCTATCTCTTGCTTCCTCACAAATGTACCACAGGAAAGCATGATTTGTATTTTTACTCTAATCAACACAGCTAATGTTGAATTAAGAGCTATTTCTTTCATGAAGGCAGCATTTCTCAATCCACTTGATCAATCAATTAAGAAGCACAGCTTGGCTTGTCTGGCTAAAATTCAGGGAGGCTAGAGTGAGACTCATTACACATTTACCCATAATTCATAAAGCATGAAAGGAATTGATGGATTACTCAAAAATACACATATTCGCACTCACAAAACCCACCATTTATTCTTTTAATTTAATTTTTATTTTTTTAATTAACATATAATGTATTATTTGCCCCAGGGTACATGTCTGTGAATCATCAGGCTTACACATTTCACAGCACTTACCATAGCACATACCCTCCCCAATGTCCATAACCCAGCCACCCTATCCCTACCCCCCTACCCCCCAGCAATCCTCAGTTTGTTTTGTGAGTTTAGGAACAAAACCCACCATTTAAAAAAGCACTTAAATATGGGTGAATCAAGATCCTCTATATTGCTTTGGAGAAGACCAAAGCGATTTATAAAGACACATAGATCACTGCAGCAGTTCCTATATGACTAAAGATGACAATTCCTTCACATCTTGAGCTGTGAATATGCTTGCTTATTCTCACTGGGAAAGCACTTTAGTAACCTTTCACCCCCTCAGAAAAACCTCACACAAACATCACCACCTACACCAGCAAAATAAAAGTCAGATCCTTGCTCAACATTTTTGGAAACATCGGTGAAGGGACATTTAAAAATTTCTTTCATTCTTGAAATATACCTAACTTCTATCATTATTCCTTCCTTCTCTTAAAGAGAAAGGAGTAAAGAATGAGGGCTTCATTGGTGATGGTAACCTGAAATAATTAAAAAGACAGCAAAAAAAAAAAAAAACACCTCACCTGAGGTGATGGATATGTTAATTAGCTTGATTGTGCTGCTGCTGCTGATTTCACAGTGCATATATATATCAAATCGTCAAGTTGAACACCTTAAATATATACAATGTTTTTAAAATTTAAAATAAATTTAATTAACATATAGTGTATTGTTAGTTTCAGAGGTAGAGTTTAGTGATTCATCAGTTCCATATGATACCCAGTACTCATTACATCAAGGGCCCTCCTTAATGTCCATCACCCAATTTCTCCATCCCCCCCACCTCCCCTCCAGCAACCCTCAGTTTGTTTCCTAGAGGTAAGAGTCTCTAATGGTGTGTCTCCCTCTCTGATTTCATCTTATTTTATTTTTCCTTCCGTTTCCCTATGATCATCTGTTTTCTTTTTCTTTAAAGACCCCATTTATTTATTTGACAGAGAGAGAGAGAGAGATCACAAATAAGCAGAGAGGCAGGCAGAGAGAGAGGGGGAAGCAGGCTCCCCACTGAGCAGAAAGCCCTATGTGGGGCTCGATCCCAGAACCCCGAGACCATGACCTGAGCCGAAAGCAGAGGCTTTAACCCACTGAGCCACCCAGGCACCCCTGTTTTGTTTCTTAAGTCCCACATATGCATGAAATCATATGATATTTGTCTTTCTCTGGCTGATTTATTTTGCTTGGTAAAGTACCCTCTAGTTCCATCCACGTTGTTGCAAATGGCAAGATTTCATTCTTTCTGATAGCTGAGTAATATTCCATTGTATATATATACCACATCTTCTTTATTCACTCATCTGTCAATGGACATCTGGGGTTTTCCCATATTTTGGCTATTGTGGACATTGTTGCTATAAACATTGGGGTGCAGGTGCCCATTTGAATCACTACGTTTGTGGATAAACATTTGGATAAATAGATATATACAATTTTTATTGGTCAATTATACATAAATAAAAGCAGGAGGAAAAAAGACCTTTTTTGGTAAGATTTTATTTATTTGAGAGAGTGTGCCCACGTGAGTGGGGGGGGGGAAGGAGCAGAGGGAGAGGGAGAGCAGACTCCCTGCTGAGCAGGGAGCCCAACTAGGGTGGGGGCGGGCTTGATCCCAGGGCCCCAAGATCAAGACCTGAGCCAAAGACAGACGCTGAACCAACTGAGCCACCCAGGAGCCCCAAAAAGACCAGTTTTGAAAAAATATATTAACATTTATCAAAAGGTGTGTCATAGTTTACCTGACCTTAAATCGAGTGTAAGGAAAGCACTCCACTGTAATGAATATCTATCTCCATAACAAGGAGAGAAAAAAAGTGAAATGCATATCAGGATCACTGAGGCAAAAAAAAAAAAAAAATTTGTTGCAATTAGAACTACTTCAGGTAAGATGCCCATCCCAACTCCCATCCTGACCTTACTCAAATCACTGCCTTGATTTTTCAGTGTGTTTTAAAATTCAATTATAAAATTGAAGAGAAACCCGTCTATTCCACACCCTCCACTTCCTGGAAGAATCATAGCCAAACTATGTTCAAAAAATGAAAAGCTATACTATTTAAGACATTCAGAGAAGATTTCCCAGTGGATTATGAATCAAGCAGAAAAACAGCAAGGACAGAAAGCTAGTTTTCTGCTTTCAAAATATCAGTTTGGGATGAGCAAATCCTTTTTAAGAGGCTTATAAATCTCTGATCTTCTATAGCCTAAAAGCTGCATCATTATAGCCTAATCAAAAGGATTTCAGGTGCTGTATTTGAAGCATGGTCTGATAATTTGTTAAATACTTATCCTCAGAGATGGAAACAATACATGCGGCAAAAAAAAAAAAAAAAAAAAAAAAAAAATCTATTTCTCCCCCCTGTGATTTCAATTGCCTAGAGTCCCGATAGGCAAAAGTAGAGGAATGGGAGAAGAAGTCTAAATCTGTGACATATGGAATCAATGTAATGAAGTTATGTGCTGCAGAGAGACATGTGCCCATAATTTAAAAGTCACCACTATGGCTATTCAAGTCATTTGATGCTAATGCAAATATCCTTAAAGTCCAGTATGTGAGAAGCAAGAGAACAGTTATTTAACAAAATTACCCTTTGTTTTCTGATTTGTTTCACCCATATTTTCATTTTCCTAAGATCTGGACAGTACATCAGCCAAGAAGATAAAAGGAATATGTATACTCTGTTTATATTCTGTGATGGTTTAACATTTGTTTTAAATTACAGTGAAGAAGTAAAGTGGAGAGTCAAGATCCAATTTCCAGTCTCAGTGTTCTTCATGCATTAAAAAGTGACATAAAATAAAAGGCACCTCTCTACCTTAATCTCTTGAGCTTGTTTCCCAAGCAGTAGAACCTATCTCTCTAATCATTAGGTTGTGGCTGCTGGGGTACCAAGGTGAAAACATGATCCAGAGGCCACATGCAGTGTAGTCTTGAAGAGCGATTTGATTGGTAAGTACTATCTGTCATGCCCACCAGTTGCTCAAAAAGAGAGAGGGAGAGAAGCAGCACAAACATTGTATACTGGTTATTCAAAATGCACTTTTTATTCACTTTAACACAGATGATTTTTTTACAGTTGAAACAAAATATCTGACACACAATTTTGAGTTTTTAGCAGCACCTGCAACGAGAGGATTGTGGAATACCTCAAGGTAAAGTAGAGATGGCTGAGGCAGGCACAAATTAACCTGAAATTCATCAATTCACTGAAGACATATGGAATCTGAGGCCCCTTGAATTTAGCCCAATACATGACAATAAACTAAATAAATATTCTTTATGATGTTTTAATGGACTATCGAAAAACAGTATAGCTCCAATTAGAAATATCTTATTCAAAAAATCCAGTGTTCGTTAAAAAAAACTTTCTGAAAATATTGCACTGCACATTCTAGTGTATACAATTTCTAAGCCTATAAGCACAGTTCCTGGTACTCACAGATTTCAGCCTTTGGTGTTTATAATCTTACCCAAACTTATGTCAGCACCCCACTGAGTGTTACTCACCAAAATACCACTGTTTTTGTCATTTAATGTTAACTGCTTTCATTAGGATATTGTGTAGTGATTTGGCAGAGAAAACTGGTATGGATAAGAGGAAAGGGTCTTCAGATGACCTGTCAATAAAATTAACACCTGCCTTGGTTAGACAGGAGGTCTATGAATAGGATACCCACGTAATTTTTTTACTTAAATGACCACATGCCATTCTAATAGTAACAAGTACTTTTGTGAGTGGATGGAGGTCTTTATATAAGCCTGAGATCTACAAATAGAAACTATTATAAGCAGAGTGCAAGTAGAAAGAGAAGGCCCCAGGTCTCATGCACTTAAAAACGATTAGCATTTAACAGTTCTGATGTCCAGATTTTTACCCTAACATGATTGTAGCAAAACAATCATAGAACTTGGAAACCAGTGTGGCTGGCTATAGGCATAGGCAGGATAGGGACCAATACTTAAGAGCTGTGGGGTCCCAGTTCTGGCTTTGACTTCTGGCATCGAAATTACTTTGACAATGGGGTCAGGACAATATTTAAATGGAAAATATTGAGTATGACTGGGTTGAGATACTGTCTTCCACTTGTTTGTGTAGCCAAAAAGTCCCAGAGCTCTTAAAGCACATAAGGTCCCACATGTAAGGCTGATTCCATATGTGGCTGCAATGGAGAGTTCTAGGCTATATTCCTGTGAAAGCTCCTGCTTCCTCCCCGGCCTCCGTCTCTTTTGAAGGGGGGGTCACTTCTAACTGTCCCTCACTACCTTGGGTCACTATTTTTAACATAGATATTTTTAAAGTACAGATTTAAAGCTTTGCAGGACAAACAGATCAACCAACAAGAACCAGACTGAATATTTGTCATATAGTATATAGCTAGCAGTCATGGTAATAAAAATTTGACAAACCATTTTTGTATTTTAATATGGTAGTTTTAGGATATTTATATCAGGGCACATAATGCCTACTCGGAGCTCAAGAATTTATCCTGCTATGGTACAAAAGAAAGAGCTGTGTAGTTGCTGTTAAATGCTGATCCCAGAATAGTTTGAGAATTTTAAAAATCCCTCTCCAAAGTCTTAGCTGTTGTCTTAAGAAACATTTAATGATAACCTGGCATTGAAACATAGTTTGTACCTTGCAGATTCATAGAACTTAGAGCTGGAAGGGACCTTAAACCAAATACCTAGCCAGGACAGAAATTCTTTTTATGGTATTTTAACAGATGGTCATCTAGTATCTTCTTGAATATTTTCATTGGAAGGGAGTTCATTATTAAGGCAGTCCATTCCACTGTTGGACAACTCTATGAGAAATTCAGTCTACCACTGGGTTAAAGTCTGCTCTCTTGTTACTTTCAATGTCCTAATTTGGCCAGTTGAACATACAGTGCAACGTACAAGATATTAGTTCCTTCTATAATAAATATTTGAGTTAAGGAAACTTGTGAGACAAGCCCATTATCCTCCAATCTTTTCTGAAGATTTCTCTGAGAGCAGAGCACAGTGGACCACAGGACCATCGAAATTATGAGCAGAGAGCACTGCATCCAAAGCCATATACTAAACAGCATTGCTAAACTGATAAGAGGTTGTCAGAGAAGCAACATCCCTATGCAGCAAAAGTAGACTTATGAAGTAAAAGCAGACCAACAATTTATTTGCAAGGGTGGTTGGCATATTTAAGCATAATCCATTCACTAGTACCCTGTTACTTCAAACACAAAGAGTATAATCAATTTCCAGTGTCATCAGTGTATCTCTTATTGAGATATTTTTTGAAAGGCTCAAAGGGGAGCAAACCATATATAAGGATTCAAACAAGGCAGTGTATGTCATTATACTCTTATATGCCTAATTATCACAACCTTTTTATAATCGAAGCTTAGGACATCCTTGTTTGAATTATTATTTTTTTATTGTAATACAGCTCAGAGTCTTGTTTTTTCTTCCTTTTGGCAGAAATGTTAGAAACTGCTTGCCAAGAGTCCATAGTGACATTTGTTAGTTGACTAATGGAACACTTTAAGGGATAGCTGTAGCTCTTTAACTCCTTCATGCTGCTGGGTTCTAAGTTTAAACTGTGATTTGAAAATATTTAAATCTCTCAGGACTGAAGCTTCCTGAAATGTCCTGATACACACAAGAAGGAAACAGCAGAAATCACGCAAAATACACTTGGCTTGATAAAGCTTTTTTTTTTTTTTTTAATCGCTCTTACAACCTCAATTTGAAAGGCTCTGATACACAATCACAACCTTCTCTCTTACCCTTTTGTGTGTGTGCCCTCTTAGAGGGGCACAGTTATTCTGCACTATTGACTGAACAATTTAGGGCACACTTTTAAAAGGCTGCCTGCTTTTAACAGCACGAGGATCCTGCTTTGGAGCCACTATTCAAGTCAATAGTGTGACCCAACATGCAATGTTCCAGTTGTTCCTCTACAGCCAACACCTGCCTGACAGCTTCTTCAAAGGCCACTGTCACATTAGTATCATCTTTGGCACTTGTTTCTAGGTAAGGGTAATCCCCATTCTCCATGCACCAGGCTTGTGCCTCCTCAGTAGTCACTTGCCTATCCTCTTTGTCTACCTTGTTACCCAGAACTACAAAGGGGAAGTGCTCAGGGTCTTTCACATCTGCATAGTAGATAAATTCTTTCTGCCAGTTACCAAGGTTCTCAAAGCTCTGCCGGTCATCCACGCTGAAGGTCAAGAGGCAGCAGTCTGCTCCCCTGTAGAAGGGTGTCCTAAGGCTCTTAAAACGCTCCTGCCCTGCAGTGTCCCAGATCTGGAGAGTTACAAAACGTCCATCGACCTCCAGATCTCGATTTAAGAACTCTACCCCTATGGTGTGAAAAGCCTGGGAGTCAAATTTATTGGTTACATAACGGTTCATAAGTGAGCTTTTCCCAACTCCACCATCACCCAAGAGAATAACCTTTAAGAGCAAGGATTTCCCACTCATTGTTGCAGCACCAGATGGGGAGGAGTTTATAACCAAGAGAACCTGAAAATAAAAGAAAAAGTAGGAGGAAAAACAGTTAAACCTGAAACTGAAATCAACTTCATAGTAAATTTCTCTGAATTTTATGGCCTACTAATTTAACCTCTCTTGATTCACGCTCATTAACTATATAGTACAGCAGAAGGAATAGAATCCTTTTGCATACAAGGGAAAATAGGTCTTGTTTTTCTGAGGTCTTTTGCGGGTGCCAGGAAAATGGCTGAATGCCATGGGTAAATGGACTAGCAGATGGTGCTATAATTTGGTTCAGTTCTGACCCTATTCTAGGGGAGAGAGCCTAGAACAGGAATACCACTCAGACGTGGAACCATATTATTAGTTTCCAGTTTGACAGTTCCAAACAAGAGGCAAATAGTACAAAATTGATTTGGAGTTTAAAGTCTGTTCATGATGGACCTAAGAATTATTGAGGAGAGAAAGCTGTATAAGCTGAAATTTTAATTCTGTCAGTAGAGTTTGGGGCTACAATTAGATTGGACACAAGAACTTGGAAGAGAGTAAAGGTCAAATTTCTTCAGGCATTTGCCTCATTGTATTTGCTATGGATATCCGCACAAATAAAGGATCTCCCATAATCTTTTCTTCACGGAACAATGACATATAAATTGATGATGGTTGGCTGGTATCATTATAACAGCTATCAGTTAGGAAGAAAATCTTGAATAGCTTATTAATTTTTAGATCTTGGTTCCAATTCCATAATGGCACCAATGAAAATAGACTGTAAACTTTAAAGTTCTAATAACTATGCAGTACCCTTCTTATTACTTCCACAACATGTCTGTACATGGAATATCTAGAATGCATCTTAAAATAAAAAGATCAAATGTTTACTGAACAATTAACCGATACTGGATTTTGTTAAGTACTTTCACACTAGGTCCATTGTGGGAACGAAACAATGATGATGTTAATTGGGTGTTATTTAAGCAAGAAACCCAAAGAGATGAAAACCAATTACTAATCAAAAGAGCACATGTGAAAGAGCTTCTGGAGGCACACACATTCAAAATGTAATTTTAAAAAGTCTCATTAGTCCTTAGTATTATGTTGGTGCATGTGTAATAATTATGTATTTTTCTAAATATTCCTTTTTAAGAGATCAAATGAAAAAAATATATATATACCCACCCAGTTGGGTCTTTGCCACAATTTTAGTCTTTTCTTTTCCTTGTTGTTGTTTTATTCTTTCTTTTTAGGGTTCTAGAAAATGGATCGGGAAACATTATTATTAAAAATCTATAATAAAACAAAGTTAAGGCTATATATAAATCTACTCAAGTCAGGAAAGAAACAGACCCACCTCAACTTACCTGTAGAGGATGCTTTTCACAAATATACTTAAGAGTTCAAAAGGCTACAAATGCTTAACATGGACAAAATAATATTATTGCAAAAACTTTAACTTGTCCTAATGAGTGTACTTCATATGACTGTTAAGGTTTTATATTGTCCCTCCATTGAACTCTTCATTCAAAGTAAAGGTAAGTCAAAGGAAGTAGATGATATTTACAATAGATGATATTCAGGAAAGAGAAAGCACAGAGGAGTCCAAGATGTGTTGAAATCCTAAGTCAGAGATGAAACTCCTTCCCTTTATGTCTACCAATGTTCCCATCTCCAAGCAAGTTGTTAATGCATTCACCAATCTGCCTTGAGGTTGTCTCTGAAATTGATTCCACAAGATCAGAGATGAGATAATTATGTTTGGAGATGCCCTGTTTACAATATATTCTCTCGGCTAATTATTTTACTCATTAATTTTGATCATCTGTCTTGAATACAGGTTTTAGTATTTAGCTGGCTTTATTAAATTCAAACAAAACTTCACTTAACATTATAGCTAATTATGGCAAGAGTGTTATTTAAGCAGCATCAAAAGTGCTGCTCTAAAGAGAAAAACAGTTCTTAGATTTGTTGAGTATTCTTTCTTACTGAGGAATAAAGAAGACTGTAAGAAATCTCTATTGCCTAATAATCTCATGATATTTTTTTTCAAATATAGATAAAGCATATAATAAGGAATTCATTAGAGGCCTAAATCAGTAATTATGAATTTAAATAATGTCTTCTAAATTGATAGGCTTTATCCTCCTTCTTGGTCTATATCTACTCCAAAAAATTTTTGAGGTTTTTTTTTAAAGATTTTATTTTTTTATTTGACAGAGAGAGAGATCACAAGTAGGCAGAGAGGCAGGCAGAGAGAGAGGGGGAAGCAGGCTCCCCACCGAGCAGAAAGCCCGATGCAGGGCTCGATCCCAGGACCCTGAGATCATGACCTGAGCCGAAGGCAGAGGCTTAACCCATTGAGCCACCCAGGCGACCCTGAGTTTTCTACCATTACTGATTTTTGTTCTTTTTTCTGCTCTCAAATTGCTGTCTTTGGAACTAGTTCAAGTAACAAACATTTCTTTAAATGGAGATGAAACAAACATTAGCACACTTCTTTATTCTTTATACTGGTCTGTAGGATAATTTTATAGACTGCTCACTTAAAAAAGGAACAAAGGAAGTACAAACTTGGGTAACAGTACTGGTAGTATTAAGAGCCCATGCCAAATGAGCTTCCTCAAGTTCCTGGCAAACAGGTGTTTACATCATTAAACAACTCACTAACCCTACTTTCCCGGCTGTGGATAAACTCAAATGATGGGTCAAGGACTGAGTGAATGTGGAAACCAAATACTCAACTCCAGGAATAATGATGAAGTATTAATAACCATCTGAGATAATGCTGCAGTTGCTTGTGCATTCCCTGTTTGGTCATTTGCACATACAACTCTGGGTATGTAGGCTCTATACCAGAGAAAAGGAAGGAAAAGCAGTGTGGCTCCATGTCAAGTGCACTGGGTTGGCAGCAATCAGGAAACAAAAGTCTTCATCACTACTATGCCAGTCATTTATTTTATGAACTTGTGCAGGTTATTTAATCTTGCTTTTTTTTCAATATCTTCCTATATAAATACAGAGCTGATAATACCTGCCTTACTTAAATCACAGGATTTGGGGGAAAACGAATAACTTATGAAGTTTGCAAATATTTGTAAGCATGTATTGAAATTTTTGGCTTGAGATTTTTGCTCCTCTTGCTCCTCCACCCCCTTTCATTCACTGTTCGGGGCCTCGTGACTCAGTATTAACACATCTCAGAAAAGGCCTGCCAGTAGGAAGATCACAATTCTTCTTTTGCCCTTTCTTCTATATCTGAGAAGGCCTTGTTCCCCAACAATTTTGAGTATCTGCATATACCACAGAATCTCAGCATTGGAAGGACTGTAAGGGTCTTCTGTCCAATCCTGCTACTGATTATTGAGAAAACATTTGAGTGCCTATTGTGTGCCCTGTCCTTACTAAGGTAACCGTCTGCTCTCCTCCACTGTCTCCAACTCCCATTTGTTTCCTGAAGGTAGAATTCAATACAGTTTAGACATGTCTCCTTGCCTTCAGTCACTAAATCCTATTCTTTCCTATTCTTTCCCAGTCCTCTGCTACCATCCTTGCTTTGGCCCACATCTCCTTGCATCTAATCTACTGTGAAAACTTCCTGGCCCTTCTCTCCCCGCCTCTGGTTTCTCTCTACCTATTTTGCAAAGCTTCATCACTTGAGCACCCATTGGGTGTAGACACTGTTGGAAATGCATACATTTTTAAGACAAGGTTTTACCCTCAAGGAATTTATGAATTAACATATAAGCTTCAGATCTCATGATTTACAGTTGAAATGGTATCATTATATTGCCTTGTTTTGTTTAAAAACCTTTTTTTCCCCTTAAGTATGTCTTTCCTACACAAACAAATTTTAAATTCCTGGATGGCAAAACCTGCTTGTATATGTCTTTGAAGCCCCTCCAGCATGCAGCAAGTGTATCCTTCATATGGATAATCAGTAGTATTTGCTTACTAATTAACTGTTTAGATGGGTGCTCAGAACTAATGCCTCTGAACTGATGTCAAGGTACAAGAGATCTGTAGTTCTGTAAGATGTTCAAATACTATTATTTAGTTGTGACTAAAGAGCAGAAGTTATGGACTTATCTGGCTCAATTTCTAGGTGGGATTTAACAGGAATTTCACCTGTTGAAAGTCAGTGGCAATGCTCCAGTTTCCCTCCCCCTCCCCTACATTTTTAAGATGAATATGTAAATTTATCCATCCCCACCAAATATAAGAGCAGTATAATTATCACCACATTATATTTTCAGTGGATGCTGCCGTCCTCATCATCATTATCATTATCGTCATTTGAAAATAAGTGCGATATCCTTTACTCAAAAATGACTAGCACAGTATAAAAGCAAACCAAAATTTTTTTCCTCCCCCAGAATATGCCAGATTAAAGTCAAACCTTAAAAGAAGATAGCATTAAGGAGGCAATGGAATTCTTTGATAACCCTAAGTACATTTAACAGGAAAGTCAAATCCTTTATGCATCCTGTTTGGGTCCCATATCAGCTTAGGATTTTGACTAAAATGTTTAATCTGATTTTACTCCTATTCGGAGAAAGATCTGCCTTTAAACAATTCAAATATCCTAGAGATGCAATTCTCCTTTCTTATCCCACTCCCCACAATTAACAAGAATTTTCTAAGACTGGTATATTCACTTTTTCCTCCAATTACAGTCTAAGTCTCAGACAATAAGGTAAATTAGAAATTCACATAACCGATATTCCCTAGTTTTCTTTGTTCTTCGACACATTTGAAACCTTTTGAATCTGCTGTGCCTGCACCCACACAGCTTATTAAGATTATTGTATTTAGTTGGAGAGGCTTAGGGGTGTGTGTTTGGGGGGGAAGTGTGGAAGGAAGCAGCACAATGACGAGAAAGAGGTTGAACCTTTGAAAACAGAACATTTTAGTGTGCCGATGGAGAGAAAAGAAATAGAAAAGCAAATTGGCATCAGTTCAGTTGCCATGGGTGGAATGATGCTCAAATTCATAGTGCAGTTTGTTTGGGAGCAAGCGTTGAGAGGGACGTGGTACTGCAGGGCTGGGGGTAGGGGAAGAGCAGCAGGGGAGAGCTAGGCAGTGGATGAGAGTGGCCCTGGTGGTAATCTGCACAGGGGAGGAGCCATGGTTGAAGCTACAGGGAAAGCTCATCTTGGTGACACACTGGTTGGGCTACCCAACCCACCGTTGATTCCTGGCACAGTATTGGGAAAATACTGCACTGGAGAACTGGGCAGGGCTTTCTTTAACTTATGTAAAAATCAATAAAAATAAGAAATGATTGCATCTTTGAGACCCTCTACCTTAAATGGTGTAGGTTGTTTCCAGAACAACCTGATGCTTGTTCGTGGGAGTGAGGGAGGGTTCTGTAGCGGGGAAAGCCCTCTGACGCACTGAATTCATTGCGTAGAGCGAACAAGCTATCAGCTACATTCCTGCTCTGAATCCAAATGCCACAGCTGTCATGCCACTGAAACGCTATTCCCACATTTATGACCATATTTATATCCTATATGTAACCTGAAGGGTTCAATGTGGAATTTCACCTCTAACCTTTCACTCCTCACAACAACAGCTCTAGGGCTATGAGCCCGAAGGCACACTAGATAGCAATTTGGCCCTGTCCCCAGGCCACTTCTTCCCAAGTAGACTGCCAGGAGACAGGTAGGCGAGGTTTGGGTGACATTAAGTGAGCAGAGTACAGGGGAAAGAATCTTCCTTAGGAGACTGGGAATGCTATCATCTCTAGGACAGGTCACTGTTGGCATTGGGGATCTAGAAAGTGAGATGTTACTCACAATTCCAACTACCTCAGACCCGGGTCATCCCACCTCATCCCCATCTCCCAGAACGATCGGCTGTGGCGCATGCGCACTGAGCCACACCCGTTCCCCACGGAGCCCTGCGTCTATCTGCGGGGCTTTGGCAACGGCTCCAAATTACTCAGCAACGCCCCCCTCCATCGTCACCTTCCCCGCCAGCTCCGACCCCTGCAGTGCCTAGGCCTCTTTCCCAAGGTGCAAATGCCCCTGGGGAATCACATAGACCTCCCTTTCTCGCTCTTCCCACAGGCCTCCCCACCTCCCGGCCTCCCTCGTCCACTGGTCGCTAGCCCCTCTCCCTGCCCACGCACCCGCACCTTACCCAATACAATGGGAGAGAGATAGGAGGGGGCCGCGGGTGCCAGGCAGGTCAGCTCTGCGTGCCGGCAGTCCGGCTCCTCAGTGACACGGTCACCGCTCCTGCTGCCTCCTCGTCCTCGGTGGGGCAGCAAGAGCAGCTCGGACCTCGGTGGCCTGACAGCTGCCGCTCGCGCCCGCCACCGCCGCCGCGCAGCGTCTCGCGCCCGCGCCCGCCAGGGGAGGGGGCGGGGCCCGCGCCGCCTCCTGGTGCCCCTTTCTTGGAACCGGAGACCCGGCGTAGCGGCCTCCCGCCCTCGCGTGTCGAGAGCGCTCCCTGGCCGGCTCGTTCTTTCATGCTCAGGGTCCAACCCTGGCCTCCTTGTCCTCGCCTCTCCTCGCCGATTAGTAGGCACAGTGACAATAGATCGTCAAATATTGTTCTCCCATTTAGCTCCTCTGCTGCCTGGGGCAACGCCCCATTTCCTGCAATTACCCTTCAACCTACCTCATTTACCTTTCCTCCAAACCCTGTGCTTTTGCAGAGGATAGCACATACTCTGGTTTCAAATAACTCAGGGAAATCCATGATCACAGCGCATTACTAGGCCCTCTAGCTGGGCACTGCTCATGAAATTCTCTTGGCAATCCAAACAGAAAGGTTCACATCGATAGCTTAGACCTGAAAGACACACTGCCCTTTAATCTTAACAGTTACCTTCCTAGCTGGCCAACAGAGAGTATTACCTGAGGTTTCTGGACATGTTGCTGGGGTAGAACGCAGTCTTCCAATTGTGCTTAGCCACCCAGCCATTCCCTTCTTGTCTCCTGTGGCCCTCTGGTACCTTCAACCAGTTCGTGATTTTTTTCCCGTGAAAGCAAAAGAGGATGGAGCTCCTGGGGTCATTTAGCTTGCACTCTGACTCTCTTGTCAGGCAGATCCATCTCCGAAGCTTCTCTGATGTATGAGAACCTGTGCCTGTGTGGCACCTTCGCTCACCATGTGCCCCCTCAGGCCTCTCACATATGGGTCTCCCTCCACCTGGGCCACGCTATCTCTTCACAAGTCAACCACTCAGTCAATCTCACAGGCCTCAGGTTAACTGTGACTTCCTCAAGGTAACCTTTCTCAATAACCCCAGAATAAAGAAAGTGCCCCGATTTCTTTTCTGGTGGCCTCCTATAGCCAGACTGCTGTACTTTTCCTTCCTGATATATATCCATTTATGATGAGATATTTAAATGTATTATTATTTGATTAACAACTGCCTTTCTCCTCTAAACTATGTTTTACCATAAAGTCAAGGACTGTGACTATTTAGATTTTCCATCATATCCTCAGAGCCTAGGTCAATGTTTATTACATAGGCCATGCTTGGAAAATTTATTTTTAATATGAATGAATGTTATATCACCAATTACTGTCATTTTAAAATAAAATGAATAAATCTAACTGAATCCCTTTTGCTTCTACTTACACCAGTCCTGCCCCCCCCGCAAATACCCTAAAACACACTTCTGATAAAGAGATGTACTTAATCCTATAAATCAATTTTTTACTCACACATTCTTATCCGTAATAAAAGAAAACTTTTGAGCATGGGCCCCAATATATGTATATGTATTTATAGGTTATATATATGTACTACTGTGTATACATATTTTATACATTACATTATAGATACATTATAATACATATACATTAAAATACGCCAACACAGAAATTTAAAAGGAATGAGAAAAAATAAATATGTTGATGTCTCAGTGTTGTCTTTCTGCACTCCAGTGAATTGTTTTGTGAACTACTCTAACAGTTCTTCATATTAGAGTCTCTCATCTTTAAGTAAATCTAGGCTCTTTTGTCTTTTTCTCTAGATGTTATTTTCCAAGTTTAATAATCTCTGAGAATCCTCTAAACCTTACTGAAAGTTTTAAGGAACTTTTAATTTCTAGGCTTGGCCATGCAGTTCTGTAGCCAGAAGCTCATACTGTTGAAGGCATTTCATATTTGCAGAATATAGGAACCCCTAGGGATAAGTGAAATCGTATGTTAGTCTAATGACTCCTAACTGCAAATCCTATTCTGAAACAATCTTTAAAGTCCATTTGAAAAGCAACTACCATGCATGTGGAACAGAAGCAATGTGACTACCATTAATCAATAAGGAAACAGCACAAAGTGGACATCTCAAAGTTTCAAAGTAACTGCTGTAGGTGGTTTTGTGGCTCTCAGACTAGACTATTCCAAATGATCCATCATTGAGGTCTCTCAGACCATGCCCTCCATGAATAATGCTTCCATGCATAGTGAAATAATTAAATCCTATCTTTGTGACACAGTTACACACACACACACACACACACACACACATATACACACACACATATCACTTTTCTACCAAAAATAGAATCTTAGTGTGGTCAATATATTGGAAGCTAAACTGTGATTGTCTTTAGATACTGGAGAAAAGGTTACTTTTGTAGAGTGACACATACATGCAAAAATCAGCATTCAATATATGGAATTTATTATCTCCAAAAGTCCCCAATCCTGATTTAATTTTAAATACATTGACCTGGGCTTAAAGAAGACATAATTGGAATGTAATTAATATAAAAGAAAAGCCTGATTCAGTGTTCACAAGATGCATATGAACAAAAGAGTTCCATGAAGAGTTCAAATAAATTAATAAACAATGCATACTATTTCCCTTCCTGAATTACAATGCATATTAGAACATTAAGGACTCCTGAAATTTTGCATTAAAGAAACCATTTTTTAAAAAAAAAACCAACATTTCCCAAATATTTGTGACCACAAATTCCTTTTATTTATGGAACACCTGGTAACAGGAGTAGTACATCTCAGAACCCAATTTGGCAACTGCTGTCTTAATCAAATTCACAATGTTGTAATGTGATAAAAGGACATTTGTTTGCCTTAAACATGGATGAATACTTGTCACCTTGCTTGGCCACTCAAATTGGTTTGTAGCAGCTTTTTGGAGAATTGTGCTATGAAGGATTCTAAAGTGCATCCAGCTCAGTAGGAAAGACTGATTAGTTAGAGATGACTACCATGGCTGAAGCAATGTGTTTGCCATCCTTGGCCTAGCATATTTCTATGGCAATTATACTTTTCATATTTTCCAGATAGTTTTGATTTTGAATATTTTTTTCCTTTATCCCCTTGTTTACAGTAATACTTATGGCACCATCTGATGTTTTATTTGGAAAATATAGTAGCCATAGATATGTAAAAAGGAAATTAGACAGTAAAATTTGTCAATATTTACCAATCACTGTCCAAAGCAAGTCACTGGTTCTGGTGACATGATATTTTTTTAAATTTAAATTCAATTTAGCCAAAATATAGTACATCATTAGTGACATGATTTTTTTTTATTACTTGGCTGGGGATAATATTGTGGAAAAGGGATACTTGACAAGTTTTTCCATAGTCTGAAGGAAAAATCTCTAAAGACTATTCAGTTATTGAAAGCCTCAGTATGAATTCAGTTTTATTATTTTAAAAACATACATATTTTCAAGCTTTGTTCACTAAAAAACACTTAGAAACAATGAAAAACTCAGTGTCAAAAAGCACCTCTGGTACCCAGATTGAGGTTCTAAATACCATTCTCCAATGAAAGGAACCAAAGTTTCTTAGAGAAATGGCTGATTCTAGGTCTGTGGCAAGAAGTGTCCAGGACAGGGCACCTGGGTGGCTCAGTGGGTTAAGCCTCTGCCTTCAGCTCAGGTCATGATCTCAGGGTTCTGGAACTGAGCCCCACATCGGGCTCTCTGCTCGGTGGGGTGGGAATCCTGCTTCCCCTTCTCCCTCTGCCTGCCTCTCTGCCTACTTGTGATCTCTCTCTCTCTGTCAAGTAAATAAATAAAATCTTAAAAAAAAAAAAAGAAGTGTCCAGGATGAACCTGGAATATCTTGTCATACTAGATATCAAAGAAGCTAAGGAACTGTGAGATAATAGAAAATAATGTATTGGTCTCTAGCTCCAGTTCCTGGTACAGACGTCCTAAATTCCATGTAAATTCCTAAATGATAAGACCAATGGGAACATCTTTTGTTCTAATATTTGGTCTTTAAAATTTGAATTCAATTTAGTTAACATATAGTATATTATTATTTTCAGGGATACAATTTAGTGATTCCTTAGTTGCACATAACAACCAGTGCTCATTACATCACGTGTACTCCTAAATGCCCATCACCCAATTACACCATCCTCCCACTCACCTCCCCTCCAGCAATCCTCAGTTTGTTTCCTAGAGTTAGGAGTCTCTCTGTTTTCCCTCCCTCTCTGTTTTTATCTTATTTTATTTTTCCTTTCCTTCCCCTATGTTCATCTGTTTTTGTTTCTTAAATTCCACATATAAGTGAATCATACGGTATTTGTCTTTCTCTGACTTTCTCTGACTGACTTTTTTGGCTTAGCATAATACCCTCTAGTTCTATTCACATCATTGCAAATGGCAAGATTTCATTCTTTTTGATGGCTGAGTAATATGCCATTACCTATCTATCTATCTATCTATCTATCTATCTATCTATCTATCTATCTATCATCTATCTATCTCACATCTTCTTTATCCATCTTTATCCATTCATCTGTCAATGGACATCTGGGCTCTTTCCATAGTTTGGCTATTGTGGACATTGCTGCTGCTATGAACATTGGGGTGTCTGTGCCCCTTCAAATCACTATTTTTGTGTCCTTTGGATAAATACCTACTAGTGCAATTGCTGGGTCATAGGGTAGTTCTATTTTTAACTTTTTGAAAAAGATTTTATTTATTTATTTGACAGAAAGAGAGAGACAGTAGGAGAGGGAACACAAGCAGGGGGAGTGGGAGAGGGAGAAGCAGGCTTCCTGCTGAGCAGGGAGCCGGACATGGGGCTCGATCCCAGGACCCCGGGATCATGACCTGAGCTGAAGGCAGACACCCAACAACTGAACCACCCAGTTGCCCCTATTTTTACTTTTTGAGGAAATTTCATCCTGTTTTCCAGAGTGGCTGTACCAGTTTGCGTTCCCACCAGCAGTGTAAGAGGGTGTCCCTTTTTCCGCATTTTTGCCAACATTTGTTGTTTCCTGAGTTGTTAATTTTAACCATTCTGACTAGTGTGGAGTGGTATCTCATTGTGGTTTTGATTTGTATTTCCCTGAAGCTGAGTGATGTTGAGCATTTTTTTCATGTGTCTGTTAGTCATTTGTATGTCTTCTTTGGAGAAGTGTCTGTTCATGTGTTCTGCCCCTTTCTTGACTGGATTTTTTGTTTTTTGGATCTTGAGTTTGATAAGTTCTCTATAGATTTGGATACTAGCCCTTTGTCTGATAAGTCATTTGCAAATATCTCCCCCCATTCCATAAATTGCCTTTTAGTTTTGTAGACTGTCTCCTTTCTTGTGCAAAAGGATTTTCTCTTGATGAAGTCCCAATAGTTCATTTTTGCTTTTGTTTCCCTTGACTTTGAAGACATGTCTAACAAGAAGTTGCTGTGACCAAGGTGAAAGAGGTTGCTGCCTTTGGTTTCCTGTAGGATTTTGATGGATTCCTGTCTCACATTTAGATCTTTCATCCTTTTTGAGTTTATTTTTGTGTATGGTGTAAGAAAGTGGTCCAGTTTGATTCTTCTGTGTGTGGCTATCCAATTTTCCCAACACCATTGTTTGAAGAGACTATATTTTTTCCATTAGATATTCTTTCCTGCTTTGTCAAAGATTAGTCAGCCATAGAGTTGAGGGTCCATTTCTGGGTTCTCTATTCTATTCCATTGATCAATGTGTCTGTTTTTGTACCAGAACAATACTGTCTTGATAATTACAGCTTTGTAATACAGCTTGAAGTCCAGAATTGTGAAGCCTCCAGCTTTGGTTTTCTTTTTCAAAATTACTTTGGCTATTCGGGGTCTTTTTCTGGCTCCATACAAATTTTAAGACTGTGTGTTCCAGATCTATAAAATATGCTGTCGGTATTTTGATAGGTATTGCATTGAATGTGTAGATTGCTTTGGGTAGCATAGACATTTTAACAATATTTGTTCTTCCAAACCATGAGCATGGAATGTTTTTCCATTTCTTTGTGTCTTCCTCAATTTCATTCACAAGTATTCTATAGTTTTCAGAGTACAGATCTTGTACTTCTTTGGTTAGGTTTATTCCTGAGTGTCTTATGGTTTTCAGTGCAATTGTGAATAGAATTTATTCCTTGAATTCTCTTTCTTCTGCTTCACTGTTAATGTACAGAAATGCAACTGATTTCTTTGCATTGATTTTATATCCTGGAAATTTGCTGAATTCTTGTATTCTAGCAATTTTTTGGGTAGTTTTTTGGGTTTTCTACATAGAGTATCATATTGTCTGTAAATAGTGAAAATTTGACTTCTTCCTTGCGGATTTGGATGCCTTTCCTTTCTTTTTGCTTTCTGAGTGCTGAAGCTAGGACTTGCAGGACTACGTTAAATAACAATAGTGAAAGTGGACATCCTTATCTTGTTCCTGAACTTAGGGGAAAAGCTCTCAGTTTTTCCCCACTGAAGATGATATTAGTTGTGGGTCTTTCATATATGGCATGTATGACGTTAAGGTATGTTCCCTCTATCCCTACTTTGCTGATGGTTTTTATAAGAATGGATGCCGTACTTTGTCAAATGCTTTTTCTGCATCTATTCAGAGGATGATATAGTTCTTAACCTTTCTTTTATTAATGTGGTGTATCACATTGATTGATTTGCAAATATTGAACTACCCCTGCACCCCAGGAATAAATTCCACTTGGTTGTGTTGAATAATCCTTTTAACGTACTCTTCGATCCTATTAGCTAGTATCTTGTTGAGATTTTTTGCATCCATCTTCATCAGGGATTTTGGTCCGTAATTCTCCTTTTTAGTGGGGTCTTTGTCTGGTTTGGGGATTATGGTAATGCTGGCCTCATAGAATGAGTTTGGAAGTTTTCCTTCCATTTCTACTTTTCAGAATAGTTTGCAGTGAATCACTTTTTTCACCTGGTTTCCGTCAGAACTCTGTATTCACCTGGGCTGTGACCAAGTGTTTTTATCTCAGGCACATGACTGAGTTTCAAAACTCCAAATATTACTGACTCCCAAGGCTCGGATCTGCGCTGTTCCTCCCTGGGGAGGGAGAGTGTCTCACCGCACTTCTGCCTTTTTCTGGACCCCTCCCAGGAAAGTGGTTGCATGCCCATGCAGTGGTTTGCAGTTTATGGCAACACAGAGCAGAAAGCTGGCACCTAGGCTTGCTGTTCTCAACTGGCTTCCCCACTCTTATGGCTGGTAACTCTGCTACACTCAGGTACCACCCATTCTTCTTGCAACCCCAGAAATCCTCCAACCATGCTGTCACACCTGGGGTTCCACCCCACTTCACCACCTGAGCACCTTTAAGCCAGGCTCATTCTCCACTACAGTAGGCTTCTAGAAGTTCTGATTTTGCACTCCACTGCTTATAATACTTTGTGGTATCCTCCTTAAGCAGGCTCTCTCCCCTCTGCCATATCTTCAGCTATATCACACCAGATTCAAGTCTCTGCACCTCCTACCTTCCAAACAGCGATCACTTTTCTTTTCTTTTTTTAAGTAAAGATTTTATTTATTTATTTGATAGAGAGATAGAAAGCACAAGTAGGAAGAGTGGCAGGCAGAGGGAGAGGGAGAAGCAGGCTCTCCACTGAGCTGGGAGCCCAACAAGGGGCTCGATCCCAGGACCCTGGGATCATGACCTGAGCCAAAGGCAGCCACTTAACTTACTGAGCCACCCAAGTGCCCCTCTCATGCTGCTTTAAAGACTATCTCCTCATCTTTAACTTTTACCATTTTAATTATAATGTGGCTTGGTGTGGATCTCTTTGGTTTAATCTCATTTGGAACTCTGTGCTTCTTGGATTTGTATATTTGTTTCCTTCCCCAGATTAGAGAAATTTTCAGCAGCTATCTCTTCAAATAAGTTTTCTACCCCTTTCTTTCTCTATTCTCCTTCTGGGACCCCTATAATGCAAATGTTATTCTTCTTGATGTTGTTCCAAAGGTCCCTTAAGTTGTCTTCATCTTTTAAAATTCTTTTTGCTGCTGTGTCTGGGTGAGTTCTATTGCTTTGTCTTCTTGTTTGTTGATCCAGCCTTCAGTTTCATCCAGTCTGCTGTTGAACCCTTTTAGTGTGTGTGTTTTTTCAGTTCAGTTATTACATTCTTCAGCTCTGTAACTTTTTGGAATTTTCTTATATTTTCTATTTCTGTAGAGGATCTCACTATGTTCATCAATTTTTCTACTGAGTTTGGTGAGCATCTTTATGACCACTACTTTGTATTCTTTTTTTTAAAGATTTTACTTATTCATTTGACAGAGAGAGAGAGGGAGAGAGAGAGAGAGAGAGAGAGAGAGCGAGAGAGAGAGCACAGCAAGGGGAGCAGCAAACAGAGGGAGAGGAAGCAGGCTCCCTACAGGAGCCTGATGTGGGGCTTGATCCCAGAACCCTGGGATCACGACTTGAGCCAAAAGCAGACACTTAACTGACTCAACCACCCAGACACCCCTGTAATGACCACAAGAACAGAAGAAGCAGAGGAACAAATAAGTAGTATAGAAGATAGAATTACAGAAAGTAGGTGAAAAGAAGAGGGAAAGAAAAGTATTGGATAATGAAAATAGACTTAGGGAGCTCAATGACTCCATCAAGTGTAATAACATTTGTATCATAGGAGTCCCAGAAGAAGAAGAGAGAGAAAGGGGGGGTAGAAGGTTTATTTGAGGAAATTATAGCTGAAAACTTAGCTAATCTGGAGAAGGAAACAAACATCCAAATCCAGGAGGCACAGAGAACTCCCATCAAAATTAACAAAAGCAGGCTAACACCAAAGACATATTATAGTTAAATTTACAAGATATAGGGGCTCCTGGGTGGCTCAGTTGGTTAAGTGTCTGCCTTTGGCTCAAGACATCATCCCAGGGTCCTGGGATTGAGCCCCATATTAGGCTCCCTGCTCAGCGGAAAGCCTGCTTCTCCCTCTCCCCCTCTGCTACTCCCCCTGCTTGTTCGCTCTCTCTCTCTCTTTCTGCCAAATAAAGCAATAAACAAGTCTTTAAAAAATAAAAATAAATAAATTTGAAAAATATAGAGATAGAGAAAAAAAATCCTAAAAGCAGCAAGATAAAAGAAGTCTCTAACTTACAAGGGAAGACCAATAAGGTTAAAAGCAGATCTTGCCACAGAAACATGGCAAGCCAGAAGAAAGTGGCATGATATATTCAAAGTTCTGAATGGGAAAAATTTGCAGCCAAGAATACTTTATCCAGCAAGGTTATCATTCAAAATAGAAGGAGAGATAAAGAATTTCCCAGACAAACAACAACTAAAGGAGCTTGTGACCATTAAACTAGCCCTGCAAGAAATATTAAAGGGGACTCTTTGAGTGGGAAAATAAAACCAAAACTGAAAACGACTAGAATGGAACAGAAAAAAATCTTCAGAAACTATGAGAGAACAAGTAATAAAACGGCACTAAATACATATCTATCAATAATCATTCTGAATGTAAATGGACTACATGCTCTAATCAAAAGATATAGGGTGTCAGAATGGATAAAAAAATAAGACTCGTCTATATGTTGCCTACAATAGTCTCATTTTAGACCTAAAGACAGATACAGATACAGACACATGAGGAGATGTTCATCATTAGTTATGAGCTGGGAAATGGAAATCAAAACTACAATGAGATATCACCTTACACCTGTTAGAATGGCTAAAATCAACAACACAAGAAACAACAGGCCTTGGCAAGGATATGGAGAAAAGGGAGCTCTCGTGCACTGTTGGTGGGAATGCAAACTAGTACATTCCCCAAAAAGTTAAAAATAAAACTCCTTTATGATCCAGCGATTGGAGTACAAAAGCATGAATTCAAAGGGATACATGCACCTCTATGTTTATAGCAGCATTATCTACAATAGCCAAACTATGGAAGCAACATAAGTGCTCATCACAGATGAATAATGGATAAAGAAGATATGGTATATACACACAATGGAATATTACTCAGTCACTAAAAGAATGAAATCTTGCCATTTGCAATGACATGGATGGAGGTGGAGAGTATAATGCTAAGTGAAGTAAGTCAGTCATAGAAAGACAAATATCATATGATTTCACTCATATGTGGAATTTAAGAAACAAACAAGAAAAGGGAAAAATAAGAGATAGACAAAAAGACAAATCAAGAAATAGACTCTTAATTATAGAGAACAAACTGTAGGCTACCAGAGGGGAGGTGTGTGTGTGGGGATGGGTTAAATAGGTGATGGAGATTAAGGAGTGCACTTGTGATTGTGGTGAGCACTGGGTGATGTATGGAAGTGTCAAATCACTGTATTGCGCACCTGAAACTAATATAACACTGTATGTTAACTAAGCGGAATTTAAATAAAAACATTAAAAAAATAAAAAAAATAAGGGCACCAGAGTGGCTCAGTCAGTTAAGCATTCAAATCTTTTTTTTTTTTAAGCATTCAATCTTGATGTCAGCTCAGGTCTTGATCTCAGGGTTGTGAGTTCAGGCCCCACATTGAGGTTCACGCTGTGCACGGAGGCTACTTAATAACAGAAAAAATTAAAAATAAAAAATAAAACATAGAATTCTGTACTCACACACATACATAAAAAAGTGCACATGTTGTGATGAGCACTGAGTGATGTATGGAAGTGTTGTATCACTATATTGTACAGCTGAAACTAATATAACACTGTATGTTAACTATACTAGAATGAAATATAAAAATATATGGATTGGAACTGTTTGTATTTCATAAAATTAATTAGGTAGAGGGTTTTTAGTAGTGTATGAAGGTAAAGTTGTGGATTTAGCCTTAATCATCCAATTTATGTTCAAGTTGAAACATTCCATTTTCTTAGTCTGTGTCAAATTGTTCTATGGCTTATTTCCATCAGCGTTCTTTTTAGTATGACATGGGTTTCCCAGAAATCTAAGGACATTTGGGCTGTGGTTCACTCAGCTTGTATTCAGGAACTTTTTCCTAAAGAACTTAAACATTCCTTTATTCAGCTCGTCTTTCACCACTATTAAGTCATCTTTGTATAAAGATCGCTTTCATAAAAATGGATCCTCAGAACTCATATTTTACAGATGAGGAAATTGACATTCAGAGAAGCTATTTGATTCACCCAAGATCACAGAGCTGTTCAGTATTAGGGTCAAAGCATAGACCTATTTATCTATTCTGTGTTGATTAAGCACTTACTCCATCCAGGGCAATGTACTCATTGATGAGGATACAAAGATGCAGAAGACTTGGTCCCTGCTCTCAAGGAAGATGAGTTCTTCAGATTCCAAGTAAGTCAAGCAGCCTATGAAGGCTGGGACATCACAAATGTCATTTGAACTTCATTAGAGAAAATCGATTTTAATTTTGACTCCTTTATTTGTCAAAATATTCCTTGGGACTGTGGCAAGAGAAAGAGAGATTGCAAACTATTATCTGAGAGACCTGTTTTGTTTGGTCAGTATGGCATTTACATTTTCTTTAACTGTCAGTTAAAAATTTGGAGAGATCATATTTAAATATTTAGATTTCTAGATTCTCTTGGAAAAAAAAATCCAGAGATCTGGCCTTACTAGACCAATGTTCCCTTGTGGCAATATTTCTCTGGAGGGGAGGAGCTTCCGCCTATTTTTTATGAGTTGGTGCTAGCAGTGTTCATAGTTCCTAACCAATATCTTGCACACACTCCTTCTGGCTACCCAACCACCGAAGTATTTAAGTTGGTTAACCCTGTCAACTAACTCGTGGGGCTACCAAATTGTTGTTTGAACTATGCCTGACAGCAGATGGCAGCAATAAGCCATGTAACTGCCATTTCTCTTATAAGTAGGAAAGTGGCTACTGCACCAACAGCTGACTTCAGAGGCTTTTCTTTTTTCCTCTAAAAAAAGACAAAACAAACTAAGGTAACTAGATTCTAGTTGAGTCATATTTTGACAAAATAACTGATGGGAGAGGGATTTAGTGTTAGTAGTGAGAAGCAGCCCATTGTGTGCTATAAGAATCTGAAAGGCATGAATGGCATAGCTGGCTACAAGCAAAAAATCCTGAAACTGAGAAATAAGGAAAGCTAGCTCGTAGCCACTGGTTGAGGACACTCTTCCTCACACAAAATATATACAAAATATTAGCTTAAAATGAATCATATACTTCATTATAAGACCAAAACTTTAAAACTATTAGAAGAAAACCAAGAAGTGAAACTTTATTAACTTTAGAATAGACAATGGTTTCTTTGATATGACACTAAAAGCACAAGCGACAAAAGAAAAAGTAGTTAAATAGGACTTCATCAAAATTTGAAACTTTTGTGCTTCAAAGTATACCATGAAGAAAATGAAAAGACAGCTTGAAGAATGGGAGAAAATTTTTGCAAATCATATATCTCATAAAAAAACTTGTGTATAAAGAATGCTTACAAATGAACAATAAAAAGACAAATGACCCAATTTAAAAAAATGAAGGATCTAAATAAACATTTCTCTAAGGAAGATATACAAATGGATAATAGGCATATAAAAAGATGTTCAACCTCAATTGTCATCAGGGAAATTCAAATCAAAACCACAATGAGATATTGCCTCACTCACCACAGGTTGGCTAAGATGAAAAAGACAACATGTGTTAGCAGTGATGTGAACAAATTAGAACCTTTAAACATTGTTCTTGGGATAATAAATGGTGCGGCTACTTTGGAAAATAGTTTGGGTGCCCCTCAAAATATAACCCAGCAATGTCATTCCTAGTTATATAGCCAAGAGAAATGAAAACATATGTCCACACAACAGTGAAGGAAACCATCAACAAAACAAAAGGCAACCCACTGAATGGGAGAAGGTATTTGCAAATGATATACCTGATAAGGGGTTAATATTCAAAATATGTAAAGAACTTTTACAACTCAACACCAAGAAAAACAAATAATCTAATTAAAATGGGCAGAGGACCTGAAAAGACATTTTTTAAGAAGACATACAGATGGCCAACAGATACATAAAAAGATACTCAGCATCACTAACCACAAGGGAAATGCAAATCAAACCCACAATGAAATATTACTTTACATCTGTCAGAATGGCTAGGGTAAAACAGACCAGAAATAATAAGTGTTGGTGAGGATGTGGAGAAAAGGAACCATCACACACTGTTGGTGGGAGCGTACATTGGTACAGCCATTGTGGAGAATAGTATGGAGCTTTCCTCAAAAAAGTTAAAAATAGAAATACCATATAATCCAATATGTATTTGCCCACAGAAAACAAAAACAGTAATTCAAAAAGATATATACACTCCTCTGTTTATTGCAGCATTGTTATAATAGCAAGGATACGAATGCAACCCGATGTTTATAGCAGCAATGTTCACAATAGCCAAAATATGGAAAGAGCCCAGATGTCCACTGACAGATGAGTGGATAAAGAAGATGTGGTATATATACACAATGGAATATTACTCAATCATCAAAAAGAATGAAATCTTGCCATTTGAAATGACGTGGATGGAACCAGAGGGTATTATGCTAAGCAAAATAAGTCAGAGAAAGACAAATACCATATAATTTTACTCATATGTGGAATTTAAGAAACAAAACAGATGAACATAGAGGAAGGGAAGAAAAAATAAAATAAAAACAGAGAAAGAAGCATATATAGAAAACAATAGAGGGTTTAAAACAATAGAGGCACAATAGAGGGTTTAAAACAATAGAGGCACTATAGAAAACAAACTGAGGGTCACTGGAGGAGAGGTGGGTGGGGGAAGGGATAATTGGCTGGTGAGCATTAAGGAGGGCACTTGATGTAATGAGCACTGGGTGTTATATACAACTGATGAATCACGAAATTCTACCCCTGAAACTAATAGTGCATTATATGTTAACTAAATTGAATTTAAATAAAAAATTTAAA
The DNA here is from genome assembly GCA_028534135.1 of Potos flavus. NCBI lineage: Eukaryota > Metazoa > Chordata > Mammalia > Carnivora > Procyonidae > Potos > Potos flavus. Next base: position 37,903,803 of record CM052901.1, on the reverse strand, counting down.
AAAGAAAGCATCCCAAGTGTCATCAATAGATGAAAAAAGATTATATATATATGTATACATATATATATCCATATACATATGGGTAAAGGATATATATAATATATATATATCATTCATACACCCATATACCATATACATACATACAACAGAATATTACACAGCTATAAAAAGGATAGATCTTGCCATTTGCAACAATATGGTTGGACCTATAGGGTATGATGCTAAATGAAATAAATCAGATTAGAAAAGACAAATACTGCATGATTTCACTCATATGTGGAATCTAAAAAACAAATGAACAAACAATCAAAAAGTAAAATCAGACCTATAAATACAGAGAACATACTGATGGTTACCAGAGGAAAGTGGGTAGTAGATGGGCAAAATGGGTGAAGGGGAGAGGGAGATACAGGCTTCCACTTATGGAATGAATAAGTCACAGAAATAAAAAGTATAGCATAGGGAATATATTCAATGGTATTGTAATAGCATTGGATGGTGACAGATGGTAGCTACACTTGTGGTGAGGATAGCATAATATATAAAGATATTGAATCACTATGTTGTACACCTGAAACTATTGTAACACTGCGTGTCAACTATACTGAAATAAAAATATATATCCACACATAAACTCATATATAAATATCCATAGCAGCATTATCAACAATAGCCAAAAGGTAGAAACAACCCAGTTTCCCATTAATTGGCAAAAAAAATTGGATAAACACTGGATAAACAAAAAATTGGATAAACATTGGATAAACGAAATGTAGTATATTCATACACTGGAATATTATTCAGTTGTAAAAAGTAACAAAGCACCAAACATGCTACAATATGGATGTACTTTGAAAAATTATGCTAAATGAAAGAGGGCAGACACAAAATTATTCCATTTATATGAAATGTCCAGAACAGATAAGTATATAGAGACAGAAAGTAGATTAATGGTTACCAGGGACTGCAAAGAGGGGAGATCAGGAATGACTGCTCATGGGTATTATGGAATTTTTCAGAGTGATAAAAATATTCTGAAATGAGTTGTAGTGGTAGTTGCACAACTCAGGGAATATACTAAATCCAACTGAATTACACACTTTTAGAGGTTGAATTCTGTGTTATGTGAATTATAGTCAATAAGTAATTATTGTTTAAAAAGGCACATTAACTATTAGTTTCCTGTGGTGCTTTAGGATCAACTATAAGAAAGTCAGTTTTTTAACACTGAAGGAATATGGTTTAGTGTAATTTACGGGTGATAGATGTGGACTGAAGCAGTTATGGCTATGACCCAGACTCCCTCCTCTGGCTTCTGGAGAACAGTAAATTGGGGGAGAGGACAACTGGAAAAAAGGAAAAGTGGGAAAGTTGGGGAGGAAACGAAATTAAGAGGCCTAGCCTGGGATGGAAACTACCTTATTCTCAATGGATGGAAAAGGCGAAGTCATACAATTTCCATCTGTCTTTGTGAGACATCAGAAATCAGCCTGATAATCTCCTTCCAACAAGAGTAGAGCATGAACACAGTACAAGTTTTAGCAAGGCAAATTATAGGCAGGTCTTATTTTTAGGGGTTGCCTGACAAGAATTTCCTCATTTCACCCTAAACACACTGAGTTCACACACACACACACACACACACACACACACACACACACACACACACACAGAATGTGAGAGAGAGAGAGAGAGAGAGAGAGAGAGAGAGAGAGAGAGAGAGAGAGACTGAGAAAGATTGCATGTGAGAGAAAACACAATGGTTCATGGTGACCGAATGATTTTACTGGGGAAAAGGATGGCATGGCTCTCATGCAGCCTGCAGCAAAACTGAGCCTAAAGCATCAAGGTTCTCTGTCACCCAGGCTGCAAACCTTGTTGTAGCATGACCCTCTTCCTTCTCGGGGGCTCTCATCCATATCTACTTAAGCCATCATAGTTTATTGATTTATTTTTCTCATCTAATGTACTTCACATCTGTCCCTTTGTTTTCAATCTCTTTCCACTCTGTCAGACCAGGTGTTCATGCCTGAAAAACAACTGAACCAACTAATGAGGAGAAAATAAAAGTGTTAGTTTAAGAGCTAACTAACTGCAAATTCCCTCTTAAGGGAAGAGATCTGTGTTTGTTTTAGCAAAAAACCTTAATGGATCATTTTGATTGCTCCGAAGGTTACTCTTGGGACATGGTTGGAATAGACCTGGAGCTAAACTGTTCTGCTTGAGAAATTACCAGTAATGGCATGGTTTGGATATTTAAGATCTGAGGAAAAGTAGGGAGAAGGCTGGAGTAGAGAGGGGAATTTAGCAGCATCAGGAAAACTCAAGCCCTAGGAAAATGGCTAAGAAATTTTTAAGGTGAGAGATATTTAATATTTAATTTTAACTTGTTTGCAAATATTTGGTCATTCAGTAAAATCTGAGAGCACACAGCTATTGGTAGCGTGTGGGAAAGTGAAGGAATCAAGGAATAAGTAGGGAGGCAAAATAGTACAGAAAAGAAACCACATATCCAGGAGGCATGAGATGAGAAAAAGAAGCAGAAACTCACAGACATTGGTGACCAGAAGACACATAAGCATCAAAACTTCCTCAGGATCTCTTAAATCTTAGAAGGCACAATGACCCCAGCAAACCAGAAGGCTTGGGGCTTTTCAGGGACTGAATCTAAATCACATTACCACTGGTTATTTGGCACTTACTGTTCTTCCAGTTTTCCACTTTTGTCCCTTCCCATTCTTCCCCATGCTTTGTGCCTGAGGGGGAAACTGATCTGTATTGACATCATAAATGGATTTTTTAATATTTTGGGTTTCTGTTGGGTTCCACCATTGAGAAGCCCTGGCAGGAGATCTGAGAGAGGAAGGAGATTGAGGTCAGGGTATTTATTCACTCAGATCCTTCTGTGCAAGGTCACAGTGGGATAGTTGAGTTCATAGTACCTGACAGATCACCCTCTCAACATCCCTCTCTCATCAACTAACTTCTCCCACTTCTTTCTCTTCTCCCTCCTATAAGATTAAAAGTGGCAATAACCCCACTGTTATTTGTCCCTGGGTACTTTATCATTCCTTGTGTTTTCCCTACACCCAATCCACATAATTGTTAATAGTCCCTTTATTAAATTCTCTTAAATTACCTGAAATGAGTATGTCACCTTTTTCCCCCTAACACCCTGACGACTAATCTCATTAAGGCATTACTTCCATTATCTCAGTTAATTCTCACTACAACTCTATGAGATAAATACTATTATTATTATTTTTTTAAAGATTTTATTATTTGTCAGAGAGAGAGAGAAATAGAGAGCAAGCACAAGCGGGGGTGGGGCAGAGGGAGAAGCAGGCTCCCTGCTGAGCAGGGAGCCCGATGTGAGACTTGATCCCAGGACGCCAAGATCATGACCTGAGCCAAAGGCAGATGCTTAACCGACTGAGCCACCCAGGCATCCCTGAGGTAAATATTATTATTAACCTTACCTTGCAGATGTGGAAAATATGAGGCAAAGAGAGATTAAGTAACTTGCCTGAAGACCCTCTGACTCTAGAGCTTTGGCTTTATACACTATGGTTTTTGTTTTTGTTTTGTTTTTTCTACTTTGATGGTAACCCTACATCCAGGTTTCAAGCCATCTGATACATCATGCCTAGATTAGTCTTCCTAAAATATTCATCCAAGGCCTCTAAGATCTTACTTCTATCTACCTTTTATCTCGCCTATACTTTTTTTCTATACGAGCCTTGCAATAAGCTGAACTGGACTATTCATTTTTCCGTGAAAATATCTTATTAGTCCTACCTCATCCTTCTTCTCATAAAGTTCCCCAGGGCTGGACTTCTCTCTTCACTCCTATTCTATCTCTTCCTTTGTTAGTCTCAATCAACCTTCTCCTCTGGGGTCCAACTGAAAATCCTACCTCATCCACAGAATCTGGCTAATCTTACTTCTTCCACTTTCTAGTTATGTGACCTTCGGTGACTCATGCTAACTTCTCTGAGTCAGTGTCCTCAACTGTAAAATTCATATCAACTGCTGGTCTACTGATCTTGAAATACTTACTAATACTCACTGATCTCAAAATGGCTCAGCAATGAGGCCACCCAACCTAGGAACTCTTCTCTTCAACAACTTGATCAAGATTACACAAGTGATGTTTTATAGTAAATATTTGCCAATCTTTTTATGGTAGCATAGCATCTGAACCCCCTTAGAGTTGTCCATTGTGTATTAGAAAGTGCCCTGCCTCTCACTGTAGAGGCCAAGAGGGACCAAACATTCCTACTTCCTGCTCCTGAGAGCTAGAATATAGACACATGACTTGACTTAGCCTTCCCAGGACTTTGAATATGGAAGAAGTGGACACAGAGGCTTTTGGAGATACAGCATAGTTTAGTGGTTCTTAAACTTTACTGTGCATTAGAAACTCTTTGGTGTGATAGGCATGTGTGTATGTAAGGGGTTGCTTTTGTTAAAATGAAGTCTCCTGAGCCCTACATAGATCTGCTAGGTCAGAGTCCTTGGGAAAGGGGCATAGGAATCTTTACTTTCACAAGCTCCTTAGGAACTGATGAATTTGATACACAATAAATTTTGAAAATTACAGCTCTAGGTCTGTAGATAATACATTATTTTTATATACATTATTCCTTTCTTCATCTGTGGCTTTCCTATATCCCTCATTATTTGTTTCTACAGAAGAGATCTATTTTCTCCTTAAGGATTTTGACTTTACTATTTTCCTGAGAATAATCTTTACATTAGCCCCTCCACAGCCACATTAAATAACACACACACACACACACACACACCTTTGGAAATCTTGAAATATGAACAGGGCTTATATGCCACTAATAATTTCTCTTCTATTTCTAATTCCTCTAAGAGCAAGAATTTGCTTAACCTCCGTACTCCTCTTCCAACTTTCCAATCTTTTAAGAAATTAATTGATTCTCAGAGAAACAAATTGAGGGTTTTGGAGGGGAGGGAGGTGGAGGGATGGGTGAGCCTGGTGGTGGGTATTAAGGAGGGCACGTATTGCATGGAGCACTGGGTATGGTGCATAAACAATGAATCTTGCAACACTGAAAAAGTAAAATTAAATTAAAAAATAAATTATTTGAAGATTGGAAATGATGGCATCATTCACTTCATTTTGCATGACTTCTTTCACATAAGTCCTATTAATTTTATGGGAATCTTTCATTTTGTGGTTAATTGATAGTATGAATTTATCTCAACCAGTTCTTCCAGTCCTTTATCATACTAATGTTAACCATTTGGCTTTATAGTCATTTTGATTACTTCTTTTTCCCAAGGTGTTTGAAAATTCCTCGCCAATCATTGACCTGTTTTATATATTGGAAGAACACATTACTTTCCCTGACATAGGTATTTCCAGAGGCATATGTATTCATAAGTTGCATCTCTTATCCTTTCAAACACATAGCTGTGATCAGGTATCTTCTTGCTTTATCTTATGGCTTTTTGACATTCTTATTACAATCTTGGGTAAGTTAAAAACTAAAACTAATTTAAGTCTCCATTTCTACTCTATAAAAGGAGAAGACTAAAATCAAAGCTCTCTAATGGACTTTCTAGTTAGTCTATGCCTACAAAGGATTGGGTAGCTAGACATCAGAGCTGGGGACTGGGGAACAAAATAGAAAGTTTCAGTTAACCAAAATGCTCTTAAATGTTATGGAAAAGTTTTCTGAAACTTGCCTCATACCAACAGTATCCTGCAAACTTTGTACCCTCTCACCATTATCTCATTTTCCCCTCTCTCTGGCCCTGGACAATCACCATTCTACTCTCTGCTTCTATGATTTTGACTACTTTAGCCTCCATGTATAACTAAGACCATGCAGTATTTGTCTTTCTGTATACTTAAATTTTTTCTAAAAGGTAGATCTTATGTTGAGTATTCTTAACACATACACAAACACAGTAGTAGTAATAGTAGTAGTAATAATAATAATAACAATAATACAGGTATCAGAAGAAACTTTGAGAGGTGATAGATATGCCTATGGCCTTGATGGTGTTGATGCTTTCACAGGTGTATAGTTATCCACAAAGTCCTTGAGTTGTATAAATAAATATGTAGTTTTTTATATGTCGGTTATACCTTAATAAAGCTGTTTTTTAAAAACAGAATATCCTTAGAAAATTGTTGGTAAAATGCTGATTCCCAGCACTTGCTTAGCTCCAGAGATCCTGATTCAGGTGGTCTGAGATCAAAACTGGAAATTTATGCTTTAAATGATTTTCATGATCAGGCAAGTTTATGAGACTCTGCTAAAAGAATGGAAGATACTGCAGAGTTTGTTGTTTGATAAACTTAATTTTTATTGAAATATAACATACATACAGAAAAGTGCACAAATTGCTTCACGTATTTTCTCAAAGTGAACATACCTGTGCAATTAGCACTCAAATCAAGGAACAGAACAGTACCAGCACCCCCGAAGCTTTCCAGGGTAGCCACTCTGAGTAACTACTTTGTCTAAAGATAATGATAAACCTCGTTTCTAACAGCACTGATTAGTTTTGCCTGCTTTTTTGTTTTGTTTTCAAATTTTTTAAGATTTTAATTCCAGTACAGTTAACATACAGTGTTATATTAGTTTTAGGTGTACAATACAGTAATTCAACAATCCCATACATCACCCAGTGCTCTTCACAACAAGTGCACTCCCTAATCCCCAACACCTATTTTACCCACTCACCTCCTAAACTCAAAAACTCAAGAAACAACAGATGCCAGCAAAAATGTAGAGAAAAAGGAACACTTGCGCACTATTGGTGGGAATGCAAACTGGTGCAGCCACTCTGGAAAACAGTGTGGAGTTTCCTCAAAAAGTTAAAAATAGAAATACCTTATAAAAAAAAAAAGAAATACCTTATGATCCCGCAATCACACTATTGGGTATTTACCCAAAGAATACAAAAACGCTAATCAAAGGGATAAATGTGACCAGCAAAGATTAAAAGACTATGCAACCACCAAGCTTGCACTACAAGAAATATTAAGGGGGTTCTATAAAAGAAGAAAGACCCCAAGAGTGATATAGAACAGAAATTTACAGAGACAGTCTATAGAAACAAGGTCCTCACAGGCAACATGATGACAAAAACATATCTTTCAAGAATCACTCTCAAAGTGAATGGCCTAAATGTTCCCACAAAATGGCACAGGGTTGCAGACTGGATAAAAAGACAAGGCCCATCCATATGCCATCTACAAGAGACATATTTTGAACCTAAAGATACATCCAGACTGAAAGTGAAGGGATGGAAAACCATCTTTCATGTCAATGGACCTCAAAAGAAAGCTAGAGTAGTGATTCTCATATCAGACAAATTAGATTTTAAGCTAAAGACTGTAGTCAGAGATACAGAAGGACACTACATCATTCTTAAAGGGTTTATCGAACAAGAAGATCTAACAATTATAAATATTTATGCCCCCAACATGGGAGCAGCCAACTGCATAAGCCAACTCTTAATCAAAATAAAGAGACATATTGATAAGTATACATTAATTGTAGGGGATCTTAACATGCCATTTCCAGCAATAGACAGATCATCTGAACAGAAAATCAACAAAGAAATAGGAGCTTTGAATGACACATTGGACCAAATGGACCTCATAGATATATACAGAACATTCCACCCTAAAACAACAGAATACTCATTCTTCTCGAGTGCACATGAAACTTTCTCCAGAATAACCACATGCTGGTTCACAAACCAGGTCTCAACAGATACCAAAAGATTGAGATGATTCCCTACATATTTTCAGACCACAATGCTTTGAAGCTGGAACTCAACCACAAGAAAAAGTTTGGAAGAAATTCAAACACTTGGGAGCTAAAGACCATCCTGCTCAAGAATGTTTGGATCAACCAGGAAGGAAATCAAAGAAGAACTTAAACAATTCATGGAAACCAATGAGAATGAAGACACATCGGTCCAAAACCTATGGGATACGGATTCCACCCCCAAACTACTAGAACTCATACAGCAATTCAGTAATGTGGCAGGGTACAAAATCACTGCACAGAAATCAGTTGCTTTCCTATACGCTAACAACGAAAATATGGAAAGGGAAATTAGAGAATGGATTCCATTTATAATAGCACCAAGAACCATAAGATACCTGGGAATAAACCTATCCAAAGAGGTAAAGGATCTATACTCGAGGAACTACAGAACACTCATGAAAGAAATTGAAGAAGACACAAAAAGATGGAAAAGCATTCTGTGCTCATGGATTAGAAGAATAAATATTGTTAAAATGTCTATGCTGCCCAGACCAAGCTATACTTCCAATGCCGTCCTGATCAAAATATCATCAGCATTTTTCAAAGGGCTGGAACAAACAATCCTAAAATTTGTATGGAAGCAGAAAAGACCCCGAATCGCCAAGGAAATGTTGAAAAAGAAAAGCAAAGCTGGGGGCATCACAATACCTCATTTCAAGCTTTATTACAAAGCTGTGATCACCAAGGCAGCGTGGTACTGGCACAAAAACAGACACATAGACCAATGGAACAGAGTAGAGAGCCCAGATATGCGCCCTCAACTCTTGGTCAAATAATATATGACAAAGCAGGAAAAAATATCCAATGGAAAAAAGACAGTCTCTTCAATAAATGGTGCTGGGAAAATTGGACAGCTATGTACAGAAGAATGAAACTCGGCCGTTCTCTTACACCACACACAAAGATAAACTCAAAATGGATGAAAGACCTCAATGTGAGACAGGAATCCATCAAAATCCTAGAGGAGAACATAGGCAGTAACTTCTTCGACATCGGCCACAGCAACTTCTTGCAAGACACATCTCCAAAGGCAAGGGAAACAAAAGTGAAAATGAACTTTTGGGACTTCAAGATAAAAAGCTTCTGCACAGCAAAGGAAATAGTCAACAAAACAAAGAAGCAACCCATGGAATGAAAGAAGATATTCGCAAATGACACTACAGACAAAGGGCTGATATCCAAGATCTATAAATAACTTCTCAAACCCAACACCCAAAAAACAGATAATCAAGTCAAAAAATGGGCAGAAGACATGAACAGACACTTCTCCAATGAAGGCATACAAATAGCTAGCAGACACATGAAAAAATGTTCATCATCATTAGCCGTCAGGGAAATTCAAATCAAAACCACATTGAGATAACAACTTACACCAGTTAGGATGGAAAAAATTAACAAGGCAAGAAACAACAAATGTTGGCGAGGATGTAGGGAAAGGAGAACCCTCTTACAGTGTTGGTGGGAATGCAAGTTGGTGCAGCCACTTTGGAAAACAGTGTGGAGATTCCTCAAAAAATTAAAAATAGAGCTACCCTATGACCCTGCCATTGCACTACTGGGTATTTACCCCAAAGATACAGATGTAGTGAAAAGAAGGGCCACATGCACCCCAATGTTCATAGCAGCAATGTCCACAATAGCCAAACTGTGGAAAGAGCCAAGATGCCCTTCAACAGAAGAATGGATAAAGAAGATATGGTCCATATATACAATGGAATATTATTCAGCCACCAAAAAGGATGAATACCAAACTTTTGCATCAACATGGATGGGACTGGAGGAGATTATGATGAGTGAAATAGCCAAGCAGGGAAAGTCAATTATCATATGATTTCACTTACTTGTGGACCATAAGGAATAACACGGAGGACATTAGAAGGAAAGGAAAACTGAAGGGGGGGCGGAATTCAGAGGGGGAGATGAACCATGAGAGACAGTGGACTCTAAGAAACAGGATTTTAGAGGGGAAGTGGGTGGGGGGATGGGTGAGCCTGGTGGTGGGTATTAAGGAGGGCACATATTGCATGGAGCACTGGATGTTATATATAAACAATGAACCTTGGAACACTACATCAAAAACTAATGATGCATGGTATGGTGACTAACATAACACAATAAAAAAAAGGGATACATGCACCCCTATGTTTATAGCACCCCTATGTTTATAGGGATGTTTATAGCACCCCTATGTTTATTATTTACAACAGCCAAGATATGGAAGCAGCCCAAGTGTCCATCAAGTGATGAATGGATAAAGAAGACGTGATATATATATATATGAATATTATTCAGCCGTAAAGCCATTAAAAAGAATGAAATCTTGCTGTTTACAGTAATATGGATGGAGCTAGAGAATATAATGCTAAGAGAAGTAAGTCAGTCAGAGAAAGACAAATAACCACATGATTTCACTCGTGTGGAATTTAAGAAACAAAACCAACAAGCAAAGGGAATAAAAAGAGAGAGAGACAGGGGCGCCTGGGTGGCTCAGTGGGTTAAAGCCTCTGCCTTCGGCTCAGGTCATGATCTCAGGGTCCTGGGATCGAGCCCCGCATCGGGCTCTCTGCTCAGCGGGGAGCCTGCTTCCCCTTCTCTCTCTGCCTGCCTCTCTGCCTACTTGTGATCTCTCTCTCTCTCTGTCAAATAAAAATCCTAAAAAAAAGAGAGAGAGAGAGAGAGACAAACCAAGAAACAGACTCTTAATTTAGAGAATTGATGGTTACCAGAGGGGAGGGGGTAGGGGCGCTGGTTTAAATGGGTGATGGGGATTAAGGAGTGCACTTGCCATGACGAGCACTGGGTGATGCATGGAGTTGTTGAATCACTATATTGTATACCTGAAACTAATACAACACTGTATGTTAACTAACAGGAATTAAAATAAAGACTTAAAAATAAATTTTAAAAATTTGCTGCCCATGTTTTCTTAAAGGAGTGTTATGGTTTCATGTATTACATTTAGGTCTTTGTCCATTTTGAGTTTATTCTTGATATAAGAAAGTGGTCCTGTTTTGCATGTACCTGTCCAGTTTTCTCACCATTTATTGAAAAGACTGTCTCTCCCCCATTGTATATTCTTGCATCCTTCGTTGTAGATTAATTGACCATATGAGTGTGGGTTTATTTCTGGACTCTCCATTCTGTTCCATTGATCTATGTGTCTGCTTTTGTGCCTGTACCATATTGTTTTGATTACTATAGCTTTGTAATATAGTTTGAAATATGAAAGTCCTATACCTCCAGCTTTGTTGTTTTGGTTTTATTATTCAGTTTTGTTTTGGCTATTCTGGTTTTTTTGTGATTTCATACACATTTTAGGATTATTTGTTCTAGTTCTTTGAAAAATGCTATTGTTATTTTGATATGGATTTTATTAAATCTGTAGAGTGCTTTGTCTCATATGGACATTTTAACAATATTAATTCTTCCAATCCATGAGCAAGGAATATCTTTCCAATTATTTGTGTCATCTTCAATTTCTTTCATCAGTGTTTTATAGTTTTCAGAGTATAGGTCTTTTACCTCCTTGGTCAGGTTTATTCCTAGATATTTTATTCTTTTTGGTGCAATAATAAATGAAATTATTTTCTTAATTTCAATTTCTGCTATTTCATTTTTAGTGTATAAAAACACAACATATTTCTGTATATTAATTTTTTATCCTATAACTTTACTGAATTCATTTTTTACTCATAATAGTTGTTTGGTGACATCTTTAGCATTTTCTATGTTTAGTATCATACTACCTGGAAATTGTGACAGCTTTGCCTTTTATTTCTTTTTCTTTTTCTTTTTCTTTTTTTTAAAGATTTTATTTGTTTATTTGACAGAGAGAGATCACAAGTAGGCAGAGAGGCAGGCAGAGAGAGAGGGGGAAGCAGGCTCCCTGCTGAGCAGAGAGCCTGATGCGGGACTCAATCCCAGGACCCTGAGATCATGACCTGAGCCGAAGGCAGAGGCTTAACCCACTGAGCCACCCAGGAGCCCCTTATTTCTTTTTCTTATCTGATTGCTGTCACTAGGATTTCCAGTACTATGTTGAATAAAAGTGTTAAGAGTGGTCATTTTTGTCTTATTCCTGATTTTGGAATAAAAGCTCTCATTTTTTTCACCATTGAGTATAATGTTAGCCATGTAGTCATATATGGCCTTATTATGTTGAGGTATGTTCTTTCTTAAACCACTTTCTTGAGAATTTTTATCATGTTGATTTTGTCATGCTTTTTCTGCATCTGTTGGAATGATCATATGATTTTTAGCCTTCATTTCATTAATATGGAGTATCATATGGATTGATTTGCAAATATTGAACTATCCTTCTATCCCTGGAGTAAATCTAACTTGATCATGATGAAAGACCCTTTTAATGTATTGTTGAATGTGATTTGCTAATATTTTGTTGAGGATTTTTGTAGGTATTTTCATTAGGCGTGTTGGCCTGTAGTTTCTTTTTTAATAGTGTCTGATTTTGGGTTCAAAGTCATGCTGGCCTTGTAAAATGTATTTGGAAGCTTCCCTTCCTCTTCTATTTTTTGAAATAGTTTGAGAATAGATATTAATTCTTTAAGTGTTTTAATTTTTTAAAGATTTATTTATTTATTTTAGAGAGAGAGCATGAGCAGGAGAGGAATGGAGGGGGAGAGAGAGAGAATTCTTAAGCAGACTCCCCCCTGAGTGCAGAGCCCGACTGGGGGCTCGACCCCAGGACCCTAAGATCATGACCTGAGCCAAAATCAAGAGTCTGCCACTTAATTGACTAAGCCACCCAGGCACCCCTGGGTTTGAATTTAAATGTTAGAATTCACCTGTGAATACATCTGGTCCTTGACTTTTGTTGGGAGTTTTTTCATTTTTAAATTACAATTCAATTTCACTACTAGTAGTTGGTCTACTCAGATTTTCTATTTCTTCCTGATTCAGTTTTGGAAGATTGTATGTTTCCAGCAATTTTTCATTTCTTCCTGGTTGTCCAATTAGTTGGCATATAATTGCACACAATAGTCTCTTATAATCCTTCGTATTTCTGTGGTGTCAGTTGTAACTTCTCTTTCATTTCTGATTTTATTTATTTGGGCCCCCCCTTTTTTTTTCTTGATGAGTCTTGCTAAAAGCTTGTCAATTTTGTTTATGGTTTAAAAGAACCAACTCTTAGTTTTGTTGATCTTTTCTATTGTATTTTTAGTCTCTATTTCATTTATTTCTCTGCTCAGCTCTTTATTTCCTTTCTTCTACTAACTTTGGGCTCTTTTTCTAGTTCCTTTAGGTGTAAGGTTAGGTTGTTTCTTCGAAATTTTTCTTGTTTCTTGAAGTAGGCCTATATTACTATAAACTTCCCTCTTTGATCTGCTTTTGCTACGTCCCAGAGAATTTTGCATGTTTTGTTCCGACCTTTGTTTATCTCAAGGTATTTTTAAATTTTCTTTTTGATTTCTTCATTGATCCATTGGTCTTTTAGTAGAATATTGTTTAGCTTCCATGTGTTTGTGTTTTTTCTAGTTTTTTCCTTGTGATTGATCTCAAGTTTCATACTGTTGTGATCAAGAAAGATACTCAACATGATTTTGGTCTTCTTACATTTGGGACTTGTTTTATGGCCTCATATGTGATATATCATGGAGAATATTCTATGTGCACTTGAAAACAATGTGTATGATTCTGTATTTAGATAGAATGTTCCATACATGGGGCACCTGGGTGGCTCAGTTAAGCATCTGACTCTTGATTTTGGCTCAGGTCATAATCTTAGAGTTGTGAGATCAAGCCCTGCCTTGGGCTCCATGCTAGGTATGAAACCTGCTTATGTTTGTCTCTGTCCCTCTCCATCTTCCCCTCCCCCACCATGCACACTCTCCCTCTCTTTCTAAAAAAATAAATGAAAAATTAAAAAATTTTTAAAAAGAACGTTCTGTATATATCTACTAAGTCCACCTGGTCTTGTGTGCCATTGAAGGCCTTTGTTTCATTGTTGATTTTCTATCTAGATGATCTATCCATTGATTTAAGTGGGATGTTAATGTTCCCTATTATTATTGTATTACTGTCCATTTCTCCTTTGATATCTGTTAATATTTGCTTTATGTGTTTAGGTGCTTCTATGTTGGGTGCATAGATAGCTATGATTGTTACATCCTCTTGTTGGATTGGATAATGCCCTTTTTGTATCTTGTTACAGTCTTTAAATTCTATTTTATCTAATATATGTATTCCTACCACAGCTTTTCTTCATGTCTATTGGTGTAGAATTTCTTTCTATCCCTTCACTTTTAGTCTGTGTGTGTCTTTAGATCTGAAGTCAGTCTTTTGTAGGCAGAATATGGCTGGGTCGTTTTTTTTTTTAAATCCATTCAGCCACCCAATCTCTTTTGATCAGAGCATTTTGTTCCACTTACATTTAAAATAGTTCTTGATAGGTATGTGCTTTTTGCCATTTTGTTAATTGTTTTCTGGTTGCCTTATTTTTTTCTTCTTTGCTTCCTTCTTTTCTTTCTCTCTTTCCTTGTGACTGATGATTTTATTTAGCATTAGGGTGGATTCCTTTCTCTTTATTTTTTCTCTATCTATTATAAGTTTTTGGTTTGTAGATACCATAAAGTTCATATATAGCAGCCTATGTATATAACAGTCTATTTTAACTTGATGGTCATTTAAGTTCAAATGCATTCTAGAAGCCATACATTTTTAATCCCTCCTCCCATTTTATATTTTATGTCACATTTTGCATATTTTTATTTCATATATCTCTAAACTAATTATCATAGATGTAGTTAATTTTGCTATTTTTGGTTTTTAGCATCATATTAGATTCATAAGTGGTTGCTTTTACCAGTGAGACTTTTTCTTTCATAATTTTCTTACTCGTAGTCATAGTCTATTCTTTTCTGCTTAAAGAAGTTCCTTTAACATTTCTTGATAGGCTGGTTTAGTGGTGAACTCCTTTAACTTTTGTTTGGGAAATGTTTTATCTCTCCTTCAATTCTGAATGTTAACTTTGCCATGTAGAGTATTCTTGGTTGTAGGTTTTTTCCCTTCATCACTTTGAATATATTCTGCCACTTTCTTCTGGCTTCTAAAGCTTCTGCTGAAAAAAAAATCTGCTGATGACCTTATAGGATTTCTCTTGCATGTAATTGGTTGTTTTTATTTTTCTGTTTTCAAGATTTTTTCTTTACCTTAAATTTTGACATTTTAATTATAATGTGTCATAGTGTGGACCTTTCCAGGTTCATCTCGTTTGGTGTTCTCTGTAGTTCATGTACCTAGATGTCTGTTTCCCTCCCTAGGTTATTAAAAATTTCCACTATTATTTCTTCAAATAAGTTTTCTGGACTTTTCTTTCTTCTATTTCTAGGACCCCTATCACACAAATGTTAGTATGCTTGATGTGGTCCCAGAGGTCCTTAAACTATCCTTATTAAATTTTTTTTGTTGGGGTGTCTGGGTGGCTCAGTCAGTTAAGCATCTGACTCTTGATTTTGGCTCAGGTCATGATCTCAGGGTTGTGAGAGTGAGCCCTATGTTGCACACCACACTGTATGTGGACCTTGCTTAAGATTCTCTCTCTCCCTCTCCCTCTGCCCCTCCTCCCCCACTCCTCTAAAAATTTTTGTTGTTGTTGTTTCTGATGCACATTTTTTTTCTTTCATTATTTATACTACTCTGTCTTCTGGATCACTGATCCATTGTTCTCCATCAACTAATCTGCTGCTGATTCCCTCTAGTATATTTTAAACTTTCATTATTATATTCTTCAGCTCTGATTGGTTCATTTTCATATTTTTCATCTCTGTTGAAATCCTCACTGTTCATCCATTTTTCTTCTGAGTTTGGTGAGCATCTTTATGGCTATGACTTTGAATTCTTTATTAGGTATATCGCTTATCTCTGTTTCCTTTAGTTCTTTTTCTGAGTTTTTGTCTTGTTCTTATATTTGGAACATATTTTTCTGTCTCCTCATTTTGCCTGACTCTGTGTTTCTATATATTAGGAAGATCAACTATGTCTCCTAGTTTAAAGGAATGACCTTGTATAGAAGGTATCCCATGGGTCCCAGAAGTACAATACACCTGGTCATCAGAACCTGGTTCTGACACACTGGTTGCCATGGCTGGCTCCCCTAGGGTTAAAGTTGCCTTGGGGGGATGCCGGTTGAGGCTGAGGCTCCCACCAGATGTTCTAGGGTAGAAGCTGCTTGGGGGTTGCAGGTCTGGCCAAGGCTTCCTGCTGTTTGTGGCAAGATGGGAACCACTTTGGTGGGGTTCTGGGGAAGGATGGATAAAAACAATCTCTATATTTCCCCATGCATGTATTTTGTCATTTGTGTCTCATCCTTATTAGCCATTTTCCCAATCAGATAAGATTGATTTTCCTGTGTGCCAACAGCCATGTCACTTAACTTGCCCTACTAACAGACAGGCACAAAGGTATTTTTTTTTCCCCACAATTTTATAACCTATCCTATAGGTTAGACCTCAAAATAGAAAGCAATTTTGCAAAGACTATATTCATTTTTTCAACTTGCCTATTTTTATTTTAGAAACTCTTTTTAACTGATGTTCAAAAATATAGGATTTTTTATAGTTTCTAAATAACTTCTCTTTCTCTCATACCCATTTGAAACATTCGTAAATGCAAATTCATCTAAGACTTCAATATGTTGTGTATCAAACAAAGAAATTTTGTTTGACACTAAAAATGTGTGTTGGGAGACAATTCTCCATGGGTCTCTCTTGTTTCTGCATGTTTTGCAAGCAAAAATTTGACTGCCCTTTACTCGGTATAGGGAAAATCCTTAGAATATAGAAATAATGTCTCCCATAAGAGGAAAGGACAACTTGCATAAAGACCTGAAAA
Source organism: Potos flavus (assembly GCA_028534135.1). Lineage (NCBI taxonomy): Eukaryota > Metazoa > Chordata > Mammalia > Carnivora > Procyonidae > Potos > Potos flavus. Next base: position 37,887,127 of record CM052901.1, on the reverse strand, counting down.
ATAGAGATAGTGCTTTCCTCTGGAGCGAAAGGCAGACATGCTTACTACCCATTATGAAATATTTGTGCCTCCTAAACTCAGATTTTCTCTCTTTTGACACAGCTGATTGCAGGTGAAGATGTCATCTTGCCCCATTTCTCCTCCCCGTGGCTCAAGAAACCAGTGCAAAGTGCTGACACTCTGGCTACTGCTACTGCTTCGAGTATTAAATAGTCCTTCATCTCTGCTCCAGGAGTCCCATGTTCTCTATCAACATGCAGTTCTTGACAGTTTTGGCAATGAGGTGGTGACTAGGTGGCAATGATGCTAACCAAGATAAAATTCTCAAGAAGAGGAAGAGTGGGGTCCATATAGGCTAATTAATGAGATATGGGGAAAGTCCATGTGAATCAATAGCAATCTATTGACCAAATTGTATAGTTGTGTAATAAATGGTCCTTCACCTTAATTACTGTTAATAAGAAATTGGGGAGGTAGTTTCCAACTGAGAAGTGGGAAGTAGGCTCAAAGAGAGCTTCCTTGAATGGTGCCCTTGTTGTTGCTAACGACCCTACAGAAAGCAGATGTCTTCCCAAATCTGGTGGTTACCTTAAGGTCTGTCCCACTGTAACAACTATAGCACTAGAATTCAGCCTGGAAGATCTTCTTAGACAACAGTTACACAACTGCAATGGGCAGAAACTGGGTGGATTTTTAAAACTCTGATTGTTAGTAAAGGAGACAAGATTTGTGGGGAATGTAATGCTTATTAAAGAAAGATAACAGTCACTGGTCTGTCTTTTAGATCAACCCCTTTTTTCAATCTATTATTTCAACCTTAGATTTGCCTGCTTATAAAAGATCTTAGGTACTCTCAGGAAGATTTCCTTGAGACAGACAAATTCCCATGAAAAACCGTAGGTAAGGCATTGACTAGTACTGTATTCTGTCCCTTACTGCCTTAGATTGGGTTTCAGTGGGGTGACCCATTGGACAATGAGAAACTGACAAAAAGGAACTAAATAAATTCTTGTGATCAGTATTGTTATCCTAGAAAAACTCTCCTAGCTCTAATGTTCAAACTGGACCCCAATTTAGGAGATGTTATGACAATGGCATATTAGATGCCCCAGATTAAAGTGTAGTCCTTAAAATAATTTATTACTATGTAAATGAAGCCTGAGTTAGCTAAAGCATGAAAACGTCACAACCTCAGCCAGAAAGCAAGGTGGCTATGGCTGTGGTTGTTGAGTCATTGGGTTCTCAAGGCTAAAATAAAAGGTGTCACCATGATGACCTTGTCACTCAATATAAGCATCAAGCATGCTGAAAACATTCCTTTGGTTGAGTTATGAGCTGCTATCATCCCAGTCAAAACTGAAAGTAATGGAAAGTCTTGTTTAATGGCATAGAACTCTCTCCCTCTGTGTCTGTAATACCTCCCCATACATCCCAAATTTAGGTGTTTCAAAGTTGAAAACAGAAGTGGGGCTGATGTCAAGAGGGGAAAGCCCTCACACTCATATGAGTATGCTGAATAATTTGGTGGAGGGGTGGAATTCAAACTTTAATGGTCCTATTGCATATGGGTGCTCAAGTTACTATCTTACCTGGACCTCTGGGGAAAACAGGTTTCATGGATTCAGCTAATGGGATTTGGGCAGGGCTCATAGTGAGGCAGGGAAGCTAGTGTAAGATTGTGGATGGAACTCTCTGGGCCAATTCAATGTACTGTAATTGCTGCTTCTGCATATGCATGCATAATAGGAATGAATTTGTTGTATACTTGTACTTCCTCATACCATAAGTAGAGATAATCTTAATTGGGATGAGCCAATTAAGAAATAAGAGAAATAGTGTAGCATTTCAAGTGGAAAAAGACAATAAGGAAAGTGGCCCGTAAACAATGTTTTGCACATAGATCTCAGACTCATCTAAGTGTCTGACACATGATTTTCGACTCTAGCATCCAGAATTGTAAGGAAATAAATAATATGTTACTTAAGTTCACCAGTCCCTGGTATATGGTATAGTAGCCCCAGAAAACTAGTATAAAAATATCTAAATTTGCCATAATTTAAAAACTTCCACTAATTAAACAAAGGAAAGAAAGGAATTAAGAATCACAGTTGATTTCCCCCCAATTTCCAGAATGAGGGCAAACAAGGAGGTCTCCTAATGGCTTACCTCCAGATACCTCCTCATATATTAGTCAATAACTGTATCTCAGAGGCTGTAAGGGCCTCATTGGCTGACTCAGAAAGGTGTGAGGCTTGAGATGTTCTGAACTGACATTCCTATTATCCTTACGATGAGGTGTGGCAAGTCATAAATTTTGAATTTTTAAAAATAAAAGAGTATATTATGAAAAGAACAGAGTCAGATAAATCTGAATGGGATAGAAGAGTAACTTCAGATTCAAGGGAGCCTGAATAAGTTTGGTTTTGAGCTTTTGGATTTAAATATTTCTATACTGAGTTTGGGTCCTTCCTGGTGCTTTTCAGTGAATTGCATAATGTGAATAGTGTTGAAAAAGTTTGACTTGGGTATGTTTCTCCTATTAATACTATTTTCCCTGTGTTGGTGCTTATAATTTGTTAGTGAAGCAGAATCCATTCTCTTATACCATCTTCTGAGTAACCACAGCATTAGATTGTTCACTAGGTACCTTTTTTCTCAATCACCTATAGAAGGGAATAATCAGATGTATTCAATTCCTAGCTTGATCTTCGACATTAGACCTCATTTTCCATTCTCCTTCCCAGATTTCATGTGCGTCTTTCACACTTCCACTTCCAGTCTTCATCCACAGCCTAATGATGGTGCATTTTAAAATTGTTTTTACTGGTGCTCCCACCTGATTTCTGAAATTACAAATGCAAAACACACAACCATGTGTACATGTCCCTGGTGCCTACATGCCACCACCCACACAAATACCCTAATGGATTTATGTCCTCAAAATTACTTTGTACATAATAGAACAGGGATGACACAAGTATGCATGAATAACTGAAAAACAACCTTAGGTCATTAACAAACATGGGAATATTGAATCAGCAGCAATTAGCATGATAGAAATTAAGTGGGTGAAAAGTAGATCTGTTTTTCTAAATAGTCCTCAGTTCATTCTCTGAGAAGGCAAACGGTCTTACAAAGGGACTTTGGCTTCCAAAATTGTCTTATAAATAAATATGATATCTCCAGGAAACACGCAGAAGGATTTACTTGCACTTAATTTTGTGGTAGATTTCCTTGGGTATTTCTGCAGCAAAGTCTTTTTTTCCCCCAAACACTTTTATTTTATTTTTTCAGTGTTACAAGATTCATTGTTCATGTACCACACCCAGTGCTCCATGCAATACGTGCCCTCCTCAATACCCACCACCAGGCTCGCCCATCCCCCCACCCCTTCCCCTCCAAAACCTTCAGTTTGTTGCTCAGAGTCCACAGTCTCTCATGATTCATCTCCCCCTCCGGTTTCCCCCAATTCACCCTTCCTTTCCTTCTCACAATATCCTCCATGTCTTTCCTTATGCTCCACACGTAAGTGAGACCATATAATTGATTCTCTCTACTTGACTTATTTCACTCAGCATAATCTCTTCCAGTCCCGTCCATGTTGATACAAAAGTTAGGTATTCATCCTTTCTGA
>CM052901.1:37863414-37882993 GCA_028534135.1 Potos flavus | reverse complement strand
AGATTTTTTGAGTGAGTTGCTATAGCAACAAGTGAAGCGCTGTAGCAGATACAAAACTCACTTACCCCGTTCAACTCCCTCAACATACTTCCCATCTTAATTCAATTAAATACATAAGAGAGGAACCAAACACTGTGCAGAGAACTCAAACTACCTAGAATCATGCCCTACTCAAGCTGCCGACCTGTAGTGAAAGGCCTTCTTTACTTCATTCAAATTTATCTGATTCTGTGCCTCGGTAGCCTATCCTCTTTCCCTTTTGACACAAAAGACTTCCTGAACTGCCATTATGCATGGATGACGGGTCCGTCCAATGAGAGAGGCTGTGCACCTAGCCTCCACTAGCAGCAGCCAATAAGCAACTGGCATCACGGGATCCATGGCCATTGTCCCAAAGGGTGGTGGGGTGACCAGGGCTGAACCAATAACGGCCTTCCCGTGACACGGGGCGCAGCCTGGAGATTGAGGGGCAAGGTGGAGTGATTGTCTGCCTGTGGGTTTCTATTGAAGCTCTTGCTTTTAACCAGGGTGGTTGAAGTGTCAACATGCAGATGTCACAGTGGGACAGTCCCTATCGTTTTGCATCAAAATAAGAGGAGGCTGTTTGGCAATTAAGAGAACTAAGAGGACTCCTTCCTCTACCTCAAGTGATTTGATAGGTAGGAGGACTTAGGATAATGGTAATGCACTTTAATACCCATTGTGTTTTCCTCTTGGTGTATGGACTCTTTTTTTTCCTTTTTTCTTTTGTTTCCTTTTCCTGTAGGTAAATGCTGAATTTCAAAGTAGTTGGCGATTATCCAAGTGCTTTCTGTTTAATTGATTTCTAGGTTCTTATACATCTGTGGAGAGTGGACACACTGGGGGGCTTCAATACTTTGAAATTTGTTATGAGTTGCACTAAAACCCACTATTTATCATGTTTGCTATGTGTTCCATGTGAACTTTTTTTCCATGTGAACTTTTAAAATAAATTCTGAATAACCTTTGATTTCAATGTAGAAATCTGTGAAAGGTGTTACTCTGAGCCAAACAGGAGATAAAAGCTAGGTGAACTATGGAAACCCAGCTTTTTCTTGAGCCCATCAGAAGAGAGAGAAAGCCAAAGGGATTTAAAAAGAGTGTTTACTTCATAAATACCCAAGGAAATCTACCACAAAATCTAGTGCAAGGAAATCCTTGTAGGTGGTACCTAGAAATAGTCATATACATTGGGAAAAAACTTTTGGAAGTATAAGGCTGGTTACAGAGCCATTTGCCTTTTCAGAGAAAGAACTGTGCACCATTTAGAAAACTAAAATTATGTTTCACCAAGTCACTTAATTTCTAACATGCTCATTGGTGCTGGTTCAAAATCCTCGTGTTTGCCAATATGACATACAGATGTTTTTCAACATCTGCATGCACGTTGGTCTCATACACGTCATATTCTGAAAAAAGTCATTTTAATAATATGAATTACTGAGGACATCTGTGTGTGTGTGTGTGTGTGTGTGTGCATGAGCTGTGGGTGTTTTACATGTTAATTTGAGAAATCAAATGGGAGCACTAGGAAAACAATGTTAAAATGCATTTAAATTCGGCTGTGGATGGACGACTGGGAATGCATGTGTGAGTGGCACACATGGAATCTGGGAAAGAGAAAGAAAAATGGGTTTGATGTTGAAGTCCAGAATGGAAAGTGAATACATCTGATTATTCCCTTCAGTGGGTGAGTGAGGAGAAATGTACCTGTTGAGCAATCATGATCTAATTCTGTGGTTACTGAGAAGATGATATAAGGGAATTGGCTACTGCTTGGTTAACACAGAATAAGCAAAAACACAGAGACAATAGTATTAATAAGACAAGGATACCCAAGCCCATCTCTTCTAAACACTATCCATATTATGCAATTCACTGGAAAACATAAGCAAGGACCAAACCCAGCACAGAAATACCTAAATCCAAAGTTCAAGAAATAAAACCTATTCAGGCTCCCTAGAAGCTGAAGTTACTATTCTGACACATCCAGACTTATCTGACTCTGTTCCTTTCAAGCTACAAACTTTTATTTTTGAAAAACTCAAAATTTCACAAGGTGCAACACCTCATCATGGGGATGATGGGAGACTCTGGTCAGAGCAGCTCAAGCCCCACACTCTTTTGAGTCAGCCATTGAAAGACCTCTGAGCCACAGCTATTGGCCCAATGTGTGAAGAGGTGTACTGAAGTGTGCCAATAAGAGACCTCTTTGGTTATGCCACTTTAGAGTTGGGGGGTGGAGTGAGGGGAATCAGCTGTCATTTTTTTTTTCAGCTGTCATTTTTTATTAGCTGTTTTTTTTATTTGCTTAATGGATTTGTTATAGCTTCTTAATCATGCTGATTTCAGGATATTATATTAGTTTTGTAGGGCTCCTAAACCAAATACTAGGGACTGGTCAACTTAAAAAACATATCATTTATTGCCTCACAGTCCTGGATGCTGGAGGCCAAACTCATTGTCTGAAGAGTAGGTGACTGTCCTGGCTATGAGGTAGGAATCTTTCATAAGTCATTCTCTTTTTCTTACAAAAGCCATGTTCTCACAATATCTACGTGGTCTTCCCTCTGTCAGTGTCTGTGACTCCACATTTCCCCTTTTTATTGGGACTACAGCCTTATTGGATAAGGCCTGCCCTAATGATTTCTCCTGAACATGGGTTTACTTTGGTGAAGCCTCTATCACCAAATAAGGTCACATTCTCAAGAACTGGGGGTCAGGATTACAATGTATCCTTTTTAGGGACACACAGTGGACTCCCAAAAGTCATGTATTATGCACAATACATTCTTCCATTGAATGGTGACACCTGAATGTCACCAAAAACCTTCACTGGTTCTGGCATCAATGCTAAGGCAAAATCTCACAAAAATATTGTGTATATCAGATAAGGGTACATTTCCAGCTATGAGCAATGCTTTGGCCACATTCCTGTCTAACCAAGAACATGTGACAGCAGACAACAACTGTATCTGCTTCCAAAATACAATGGCTGGACAGGCACGGGACAGACATTACTATTCCAAAATTGCAAAATTGGAAGAGGAAACAAGCATTGTGGGTCCAGAGCAAGTTTGGGTCCTAGTAGGGAACATTATATTAGATTTTAAGGATTGAAAAGAATTCCTCTTTGGCTCTAGACTCTGACCTCTGGTCCCATGGGGTGGCAGCTTCACATTCTTGGCCATGGTAAGTAGTGGCCTCCCACCTGTCCAGAGTTGCTGGAGTACATTCTGAACAGCATAGGTGGTCCTAACATTTGAAACCCAGGAAGTTTAGAAATCAAATGGGAGACCTAGTAAGACAATGTTAAAACTCACTTAAATCAGGCTGTGGATGGAAGACTGGGAAGGCAAGTCTGAGTGACACACATGAAATCTGGGAAGGAGAAATGAAAATGGGGTGACCTCGGTCTCAGGAATGAAGGAGAAGATGGCTCTATCCCCTGGCATTGTGTTTCTGGGTCCATAGTGACAGTGGCAGCCCTGCCAGCCTCTGAAATTTCTGTGGGGTCATTTGCCCCCTTTCTTGAAGGATAATGCATGTTTCCAGCCAGATACATCTACATCTTGTCTATAGAATCCCAGTAGTACAACAATCTTCCTTCATTTGTTGCATCTGTTTCCCCCTCAATCCAAGCTGGACACGTTTCTGCCAATATAAAAATCTCAGAATAAAACACTTGTTGGCTTCCTCTGTAATTTAGAGGATTCAAGCCATCACACAGGAGGGTCCTCCACACATCTTTCTTGGACAACCATATCCCTATACCTGGTTTCTGTTGAGATGGTTGATGGGCCCCATGTAGCATATGCCTAAGCTCCCAACTACTGTTTTTCCAGGCACATCCTTGGCCCCTTTTTGAAGCAGGCTATCTAAATAGGTGGAGGACGTTGCAAATCATCATGTGCTATTTTGTTTTGTTTCACACTACATTATTTAATTATTGTCTCTCCTCTGTCATTTACTATGAACAACAAGGAGAAACCAGGACATGCCTTCAACAGTGTGCTTAGAAATTGCCTCAGCTTACTATCCCAGCTTATCATGTAAAAGTTCTGGTCTTCACCAAACACTAGAACACAGTTTAGCCAAATGCTCAGCTACTTGATAACAAGGATGGCCATTTCTCAAGTCTCCAATAATAGGCTTTTAATTTCCTACCTCTGTCTCACCAGAAACACCCTTGGCATTCACATTTCTAGCAACATATTTTTTATGTTCTATGTGTTCTCTAAGATGATAAAGTCTTTTTCTACAGCTCTGCTCTTTTCTGTATGAGCTCTTACCCGAAATACATTTAGTATACATATTTTACCCAACAGTCCCTTAAAACAATCTTGGCTTGTTTTGTCATGCACCTCAAAACTCTACCACTCTTACCCATTACCCAGTTTCAGAGCTAGTCCCAATTTATTGCTTGTCACTATCACCCTACTTCCAAAATCTAAATCTGTGTTATTGTGCTGGGGCTATCATTACAAAGTACCACAGACTGGGGAGCTTAAGCCACAGAAATGTACTGTCTTACAGTTTTCGAGGCTAGAAGTCCAAACCAAGTGTTTGGGGTCCAGGCTGATTCCTTCTGATATGTGTCAGGGAAGGATGTGTTCCTGGCCCCTCTCCTAAACTCTTCCATGGTTGACTTCCCCCGATGTCTTTTCACATTGTCTTCTCCATACACATATCTCAGTGTCCACATTTCCCCTTTTTATATAGACAACCCTGATTTGGATTAGGGCCCACATTAGAGAATATATTTTAACTTGATGGCCTTCTTATGGACCCTATCTCCTAATATGGCCCTGTTTGAAGTTAGGACTTCCTCATCTGGACTTGTGGGAACATAATTCAACCCATGTGAGGTATGAAACCTGAGTTGTACATGGGCGCTTGTGCTGCCTCTTTCATTATATTGATTATATGAAGTCCCATTAGAGAACTAAGGTGACATCATTCACCCTTCTTTTACTCAAAACTATTTGAATGTTGCTCAATTTTACTGTATTTTTAGTTTTTCTAGCTTCCTATCTATGTGATGGAAAAAGATACTCTGAGTTCAATCTTTAGACATTAATTAGGATTTCCTTTACGGACCAATATTTGGTCAATATTTTAAAAATGACATTTATACCTTTAAAATAATCTTTAATGTTCCTGTGTGTGATCACATTTTCATCCAAAGAAGGAGACTAATGTGGATAATCTACAAAAATCGAAAAGGTTTTTTTTTGGATCTGTAATTGCAGAAATCAAATAAGAGCATGAGTAAAACAATGTTGAAAATGTACCACATAGTCTCCCAAGGAGAGTGTAAGGGGGAGTGACTGATATGAAATGGCAATGTGGACTGAGGAAAAATGGGTTTTGAAGGTTGACAGAAAAGGGGAATACATCTCATTGTTCACTTCAGAAGGTGATTGAGGACAAAGGGCATCTAGTGAACATTCATTCTCTAACAGTGTGGTTAATGGTAAAGACAAATTGAGAGAAATGGTTTTATTGCTTAAATAACAAATTATAAGCAACAACCCTGGGAAAATAGTATTAATAAGTCAAACATACCCCACTCAAACTTACTCAACATTAACCTTGTTATAGATTTCATTCAAAAACAGAAAGGAGAACCCATGCTCAGTATGGTAGTCTCTAAATAAAAAGTTCAAGAAAGAACAGCTTAGAAGGTTCCCTAGTTACTGGAGTTTCTACCTTAAGTCATTCAGATTTTTCTGATCCTATTTCTGTAACCTTTTCTTGTGGAAAATGCAAAACCTTTATGACTGGCACTTCAGCATCATGAGGATAATGGAAGTATCCAGCTAAAGCAGCACAGGCCTCACTCAACTCTGAGTAAGCCAAACAGGGACATGGAGCTGCTGACTCACAGCCATTTGACCAATGTGCAGTCAGATGTGTCAGGCTGAATCAGTGAGAGTTTTATTGGATACTCAGCCTATGAGATTAAGGGAGAAACTGGTATCATACTTTACCTGCTGTTTGCTTCTTTGTTTGATTAGTTGTATGCTTTTAATCACGATGAGAAGCATATGAATCCAGTCCTGTGAGTGGACATACCTCCTGATGCTTCATTAAGTAAGGGAAGACTTGTACAAAATAATAGTACTAAAATGATTTCCTTTGATCATGATCTTGTATTATAACTCAGGCTATTTGAATGCTCCATGTTTTTTGTTTGTTTTTATCTAGAGACACATGGGACTGACCAAAAAAGACCCATGGCATTACAAACTCAGCTTTGCATGAAGTGGTTCTTAAATAACTACAACCTTTGTGAAAACTGGACTTTTTCCTCTTGGGAAAAGGAAATTCCAAGGAAAATCCTATTCCCAGTCCTTAGGTCCGAGTGGGGGAAAAAAGGTCTCCATGAGAAGTTGCAATTACATGAGTGTCCTGGTATAGCTCTGGGCTTCAAATTAACACTATCAGCAAGATCCAGGTAATTCCTGGTTGTTAACCCAGACACATGCCTAATGCACATCTAATCCTTTCTAGAGGGTGCTTAATCTTTATTGAGGCTTTTGCAAGATTCCTGCAGATAAAGTCTCCCCATACAAGCACATAATCCAAAAACAAGCCTCCCTCAGCAAAATCAAATAAGTGACCAGAATGGAAAACTCCAGAGAATTATTACCAAAGGCCAAGCTTAAAAAATAAATGTGCTTAACACATTTATATAAATGACAGGACATATGAAATATGAGAAAGATGTAGCTAATTTATCAAAAAAGTGCTAAATGAGTTTTCTAGGGTTGATTATTGTAACCACTAGAACAAAAGATTAAAGAAATTTTACACAACAACTGAGACATAGCTGGATAGAGCATTGTGAGCTGGAAGACAGGTAAAAGAAATAATACAGAACACCTCTTCATAAGATAGGGGGAGAAATAGGATGAAAGCAAGGCAAAGAGGCTTAAGGAATGGAGTAAGTAGTTATTATGTGCATCTCATAGGCATTCCAGAAGCAGAAAGTTGGTGTGAATTTTGGAAAAATAACAGTCAAATGAGAATGTCTGGTAATTTCTCCAAATTCAGGGAAGCCATGACATTCTGGATTCAAGAAGCCATGTGAACACATTGTAGTAAAACTAAGATGTAAGCATAGAGAGCATAATAGCAGACAAAAGGGATGATGCCTAAAAACAGAAAACTAAATAGGATGACAGCAGCCCTCTTTTCATCAAGAAATGGACACCAAAAGCAAGTGCTGAGGTATCATTTGATGGGCAGGGACATTGACCACCTGAAACCTCCCTCAAGGACAGACTCTCTGCTTCAGCTGCTTAGAGTACAGTCAGCTGGCAGTCCTTAGTCATTAGCCTTTTCGGTCATTACCTCAGCTACAGAGAATGCCTTGCCTGAGCTCAGGGACTTGCCACGTTCAAGGTCTGATCAACAAGAGTTGATTAATATATATTTGATCCCTTCCTCAGCTATTAATCCTGATTAAATTCCCTGTACACTGAACCCCATCTCAATGCAGCTACCTTAAGATCTTAACTCCAAAATACAGACACATGAGAAAAGTCATAACTCATAGTGTTTCCAACAAATGACACCATATTAAGAAATGTCTCAGGAATGTAATTTAGGAAGATGGAAGATGATCTGAGATGCAAAAAGAAATGGTAATAGTTGAATGATTTAGTTAATAGGGGTAAATGACAAACAGTGCCTATATAATACAGTAGGAATCACAATTACAGTGATTTTGATGATCCGAGTACACAAGCCATAACTAAATACTAACAAGTATGTATCACTTGGACAATGGGAGTGTGTAAAGAGAGCAGCTCATACCCCATTCTTCACTGGCTCAGCCAATGGAGGATGTGTAGCCACTGTGCCGCAGCCACTGGCTGGAAAGATGACCCAGGACAATCCAGTAGGAACATTTCTGGGATATCAGCTGTGGAGTTGGAGGAAGAAATTGGTGTGGTCCTTTCCCTGGCTTTTGTTGGCTTACTAGCTTCTTTGTAATCGTGATGACTTAATGATAGGAATTCAGAGAAAATGACATGTCTCTTGAATCTTTCATCAAACTAAGAAAAGGTTTGATTGCTAATATCTCATGTGTGTCTTTTGTATCCTTATTTGTAAATGGGAGTGTTCAGAAATCTGTTTAGTAAGTTTCTTCACTCCTTTAATCATCATATTTTTCTAGTAATAAAAATGACATATTTTTCCCTTTGTAATCAGTTTCCTTTTTATTAACAATAGCATCTGCTGTTCCTTAAAGTTCTCACAGAAAACAACCTTGGAAGTCTTGCCATCTGGACAATAGTCCATTGATTGCATGAGTTTCTTTGATGCTTCTTAACTCCTTTTTGGGGGGGTTCAATTTCTGTAATTGATTTTTTCATGAATACACGCAAATTAGTCATTTGCATGCATTTCTGAGATTATTGAAAAAATATGCTTTTAATTTTAAAATATTTTCCATTTAAAATTTTCTTTCTCTATTGTGGATATTTGGAGAATTGGGGTAAATTTTATATTTTTCAACCATCAGCACTTATATTTGTTCAGCAATTCCATTGTGTGGGTAGTTTTTAGGGCCTCAGTATCTTTAAGAAAACAATTTTCAAGTTAATAAATACCTGAAGATTTTTTTAATGTTTTTTATCAGTATGACTACTTCTTCATGTGCTGTGTTTGGAGGCTGGATTTCCATGTCTCCTGTGGGCCTTTATAAGAAGTGAGAGCAATAGCTTCACTTGTAGGGGTAGCTTGCTGGCCACATGAGAGAGTTCCTATTCAAGCTATGGTGGCTTGGCTCAGGACAGCAGTCCATTCTGAGTCATAAGAGAAATGTCCCCAAATTGGCTAAAGTCATTCCTCTGGGAGTATGGCCTTGGGATATGGCAGTAGACTCCCAATAAGCCAAAGCTGCAAAGTTTATGATTTTGGTGCTCAGGGTGAGATCTTTCTGAAGTTCCCCTGTTGAGGCATCAATGAACTGATGTTTTGGCTGTCCTTTCTTCTGACTGGAATATTTCATAGTATTGCTGATAGAGGCAACCAGAAGCTTATATGTTGTGAGATACCAGCTCCAGTCAGTTGATCTTATGCCTAGAAAGTCAGAGTGGGGGAGAAGTCTTCAGAGAGACTTATCTGTGGTAGCTGCAGGTTCCAGTCTGTCAGGACAAGGAGGAGTTTGGTGGACACCGGGAACTGACCCTGTGTGGTTGGCCCTTCTCCATCTCCTCTCCTGCAGCAGCACCTGTTAGGTAGGCTGAGTGTCTAACAATGATAGTAGTTACTTGAAAAGTTAAGCAAACTGATCTTGACAAACCAGCCTGTGGGTCCAGCCATGTTGTGATTTATTTGTTAGTACCAATTTCACCACTTGTGATTTCTGGTGTCTGATTGCTTGGCAAAAAGGGTATTCAAGTGACCGTGCCAGAATGGAGGCTTACTGGTGACTCCTGGCTGCTTGGGGATCTCTCCATTCTACTCAGGGTACTAGATGTATCTTACCCCACCAAGGTGGGGCCAGGAATGCACATGAAAGCTTTGTTTGAGATTTCTGGGATCTCCTGTTATCTCTTGGGGACAAAGCTGAAGGTTCACAGGGCACCAGGCATTTCATCAGGTCTACAGCCAATTACCTCCTAGCTTCATCTCCTCACCTCTCGCTTTGAGCAGGAAACATGGGGAAATCAAGATTCAGCTCTGGTTTATCCCATCCTGCTAGCCCTCTCTTAGCACTTTCACAGAAGAGTGCCACAAGGAACTATTAGGAGAGGTGTCATTAGTTCTGATCAGATTAAATCCATCCCTCTCTTAATTGGTGCCTCTTAATCTAATGTCTTTGGGCAGAAAAAATGGAAAGAAACTGATTTCCTTTATGCCACACTTTCCTGTGTGGTACTCCCTACCTGCCAAAATAAGTAATTGAATAGAGGGGTGCCTGGGTGGCTCAGTCGGTTTTGCCTCTTACTTTTTTTTTGATTAATTTTATTTTATTTTTTCAGTGTTCCAAGATTCATTGTTCATGCACCATACCCAGTGCTCCATGCAATACGTGCCCTCCTCAATACCCACCACCAGGCTCAACCAACCCCCCACTCTCTCCCCTCCAAAACCCTCAGTTTGTTGCTCAGAGTCCACAGTCTCTCTTGGTTCATCTCCCCCTCCGATTTCCCCTAATTCACCCTTCCTTTCCTTTTCCCAATGTCCTCCATGTTTTTCCTTATGCTCCACATGTAAGTGAAACCATATGATAAAACCATATGACTCTCTCTTGAGAGAGAGACTTATTTCACTCAGCATAATCTCTTCCAGTCCCATCCATGTTGATACAAAAGTTGGGTATTCATCCTTTCTGATGCCAAGATGCCCTTCAACAGACGAATGGATAAAGAAGATATGGTCCATATATACAATGGAATATTTTGCCTCATACTTTTGATTTTGGTCAGGTCATAATCTCAGGGTCATGAGATTGAGCCCTGTGCAGATTCCATGCTGGGCATGGAGCCTGCTTAATATTCTCTCTCTCACTCTTCCTCTGCTCCTCCTCTCTTCCCTCTCTCTACAAAAAAAGGAGAAAAAGAAGAAGAAGGAGGAAGAGGAGGAGAAGAAGGAGGAGAAGAAGGAGGAGAAGGAGAAGAAATTGAATAGAAAGTGAAGATGCTAGCTCCGATTACAAATTCATTAAATGTGTCGCCCAGTCCTTATTTTTTCCTCTCTCTCTCCATCTGCTCATGTGCTTCTATCATCTCTATTTTACAGTGACTGTGATTTTAAGAGGAGGCCAACACATTGATTCCAGAGCAATGTATTTCTGGCACATCCTGAAATAATGGTACTTACCACTTATCACAAATAGAGTAATGATGTGGAATAAAAACTATACCAATAAAAATATCACTCTTCCAAGATCTGTTGCTCTTTCATGTTGAAAAGCTGCAGGTAAGATACACCTTCAGTGGAATGTTTGCAAGTTTTCCTGACCAAGGTCCCAAGAAGTTTAGAGGGCACCGGATTCCCACTCTGGTTATCCGATGTGATGTCAAGCTCAAGGGTATGCAATCACAGGTCACACGACCTGGCATAGGTCCCCAATTTCCTGCGTTGCATTTTGTCCAATCAGACATGGAGGTTGCCTGTGACGTCAGGAAATGCGGTGACTATAAATGGGCCGGCACCGCTCTGCAGCCGCCATTCTCTTTCCTTCTGAGCTGCTGGGAAGGCAAGCCCCACGTGGTGGAGCCTGGCTGTGAGACCTCCTCTGAGGAAAGCCTGGGCACCGAGGAGCCTGAAGCAGAAGCCACCAAGGGGCCAATGCCGCCGCCACTGCTCCCACAACAGTTTCGCCACCTACTTCCCCAGGGTTCTGAAGCAGGTTCACGAGGGCCCGAGCCTCTCGAAGAAGGCCGTGAGCGTCTTGGATTCGTTCATCAAGGACATCTTCGAGCGCATCGCCGACGAGGCCTCTCGCCTGGCCGGCTCCACCAAGGGCACCACCATCACCTCCAGGGAGATCCAGACAGCTGCGCTCCTGCTGCTACCCGGGGAGATTGGCAAGTTCGCCGTGTCCGAGGCCAGCAAGGCCATCATTAGGTACACCTTCCGCCAATGAGGGGCCTCTGGACCACCTGACCACCTCGCAAACCAAAGGCTCTTTTCAGAGCCACCTTACTTGGCACAAAAAGACCTGTAACTCTCAAGAGTGCCACCCACTCTAGCGTTTGGACCTGTGCCATTCTGCCCAACCTTAAAACACTTTTACCCTTTATGAAATATTACCAAATGTATCAAACCTACTTTATTGTATGTCTTTAGTGCAATATATTCCGAGCAAAATCATCGATTTACCTTAACCATACTGCATTCATTTGCTTGCTAAAGTGTCATTCCTGTCAGTTACGTTACTAGATCTGCCTTTACAGTTATCTGTAAGGTCAAATCTATTTTTCTAATACATTTTTAAAACCCTTCCCACTCCCATTCGTCCAAGAACATATAGTGAAATCATACAGAGTTTTTCTTTCTTTCTTCCTTTCTTTCTTCCTTCCTCCCTCCCTCCGTCCTCCCCTCCCTCCCTCTCTCTCTCTTTCTTTCTCTCTTCCTTTTTCTTTCTTTTTAATTTAAATTTTAGTTACTGAACATACAGTGCAATATTGGTTTTTGGAGTATAATTCAGTGATCATCACGAATATACAACACCCAGTGTTATTCACAACACGTGCCCTCTTTAATACCCATCACCCATCTAGCCCATCTCCCACCCATCTCCCTCCATTGACCCTCAGTTTGTTCTGTATTCTTAGGAGTCTCTTATGGTTTGTTTTCCTCTCTCCTTTTTGTCTTTTCCCTCTTCCCATATATTCATCAGTTTTCTTTCTTAAATTCCACAGGATTGAGATCATATGCTATTTGTCTTTCTCTGACTGACTTATTTCACTTAGCATAATACACTAGCTCCATCCATGTCATTGCAAATGGCAAGATTTCTTTTTTTTTTTTTTGATTAGTAATTGTCCACTGTGTGTGTGTGTGTGTATAATATCTTTTTTATCCATTCATCAGTCAATGGACATCTGGGCTCTCTCCATAGTTTGGCTATTGTTTATAATGTTACTATAAACATCGGGGTGCATGTACCCCTTCGAATCTGTATTTTTGTATCCTATGGGTAAATTCCTAGTATGCAACTGCTGGATCATAGGGTAGCTCTATTTTGAACTTTTTGAGGAAGCTCCATACTGTTTTCCAGAGTGGCTGCACCAGTTTGCATTCCCACCAACAGTGCAAGAGGGTTCCCCTTGGTCCACATCCTCGCCAACATCTGTTGTTTCCTGTGTTGTTAATTTTAGCCATTCAGACAGAGGTGAGGTGGTATCTTGTCGTGGCTATGATTTGTCGAGAATCTTTTCATATATCTGTTAGCCTTCTGGACGTCTTCTTTGGAAAAGTGTCTATTCATGTCTTCTGCCCATATCTTAACTGGATTTTTTGTTTTTTGGGTGTTGAGTTTGATAAGTTCTTTATTGGTTTTGGATTCTAACCTTTTACCAGATATGTTGTTTGCAAATATGTTCTCCCATTTCACAGGCTGCCTTTTAGCTTTGTTGATTGTTTCCTTTGCTGTGCAGAAGCTTTTTATCTTGATGAAGTCCCAATAGTTCATTTTTGCTTTTGTTTCCCTTTCCTCCAGGGACATGTCTAGTAAGAAATTGCTATGGCCCAGGTCAGAGAGGATTCTGCATGTGTTCTCCTCTAGGATTTCGATGGTTTCCTGTCTCACATTTAGATCTTTCATCCATTTTGAATTTCTTTTTGTGTATGGTGTAAGAAAGTGGTCCAGTTTCATTCCTCTGCATGTTGCTGTCCAGTTTTCCCAACACCATGTGTTGAAGAAACTGTCTTTTTCTCATTGGATATTCTTTCCTGCTTTGCCAAAGATATAGTTGTGGTTCCATTTCTGGGTTTTCTCTTCTGTTCCATTGATCTACCTGTCTGTTTTTGTGCTAGTACATACTGTCTTTTTTTTTTTTTAAAGATTTTTATTTATTTATATGACAGAGAGAGACACAGCGAGAGAGGGAACACAAGCAGGGGGAGTGGGAGAGGGAGAAGCAGGCTTTTCGCTGAGCAGGGAGCCCGATGTGGGGCTCGATCCCAGGACCCTGGGATCATGACCCGAACCGAAGGCAGACGCTCAACCGACTGAGCCACCCAGGTGCCCCATAGTACATACTGTCTTGATCACTACAGATTTGTAATGTAGCTTGAAATCTGGAATTGTGATGACTCCAGTTTTGCTTTTCTTTTACAGGATTCCTTTGGCTCTTCAGGGTCTTGGTTGTGTTTCCATACAAATTTTAGGACTGTTTGTTCTAGCCGTGTGGAAAATGCTGGTGGTATTTCGATAGGGATTGCATTAAACACGTAGATTGTGGGGCACCTGGGTGGCTCAGTGGGTTAAAGCCTCTGCCTTCGGCTCAGGTCATGATATCCGGGTCCTGAGATCGAGCCCTGCATCGGGCTCTCTGCTCGGCAGGGAGCCTGCTTCCCCCTCTCTCTCTGCCTGCCTTTCTGCCTACTTGTGATCTCTCTCTCTCTCTGTGTCAAATAAATAAATAAAATCTTAAAAAAAAAAAAAAACACGTAGATTGCTTTGGGTAGGATAGACATTTTAACAATGTTTGTTGTCCGAATTCCTGAGCATGGAATGTTTCTCCATTTCTTTGTGTCCTCTTCAATTTCTTTCATAAGTGATCTATAGTTTTCAGAGTACAATTCTTCTACCTCTTTCGTCAGGTTTATTCATAGATATCTTATTGTTTTTGGTGCAATTGCAAATGGGATCGATTGCTTGATTTCTTTTTCTGCTGCTTTGTTATTGGTGTACAGAAATCCACAGATTTCTGTGCATTGATTTTATATCCTGTGACTTTGCTGAATTCATGTATGAGTTCTAAGACCCTTTATGGTGGAGTTTTGGGTTTTCTACATAGAGTATCATATTGTCTGCAAATAGTGAAATTTTGACTTCTTCCTTGCCGATTTGGATGCCTTTTATTTCTTTCTGTTGTCTGATTGCTGAGGCTAAGACTTCCAGTACTATGATTTTTCTTATATATTTTATTTTTTAAGATGATATTTATTCATATGAGAGAGAGAGAGCACGAGTTCGGGAGGGACAGAGGGAGAAGCAGAATCCCTGCTGGGCAGGGAGCCTGACACAGGGCTTGATCCCAGGACCCTGGGACATGAGCTGAAGGCAGATGCTTAACCGACTGAGCCATCCAGGTCCCTTTCCAGTACTATCTTTAATAGTAATGGTGAGAGTAGAAATCCCTGTCTTATTCCTGACCATGGGAGAAAGGCTCTCAGTTTTTCCCCATTGAGGATTATATTAGCTGTGAGTCTTTTGTATATGGCCTTTATGATGTTGAGGTGTGTTCCATCTATCCCTACTTTACTGACAGTTTTTATCAAGAAAGGATGTTGTCTTTTGTCACATGCTTCTTCTGCATCTAATGACAGGATCATATGGTTCTTATCCTTTCTTTTTTTAATGTGGTGTATCACATTGACTGATTGCGAATATTGAACTACCAACCCGGCAGCCCAGAAATAAATCCCACTTGATTGTGGTGAATAATTCTTCTAATAAACTGTTGAATTCAATTTGCTCCTATTTTATTGAGAATTTTTGCGTCCCTGTTCATCAGGGATACTGGTCTGTAATTCTCCTTTTCTGTGGGATCTTTGGCTTTAAAATCAAGGTAATTCTGACTTCGTAGAATGAGTTTGGAAGTTTTCCTTCCATTTCTATTTTTTGGAACAGTTTGAGAAGAATAGTTACTAACTTTATTTTATTTTATTATTTATTTATTTATTTATTTTTAAAGATTTTATTTATTTATTTGACAGAGACAGACACAGCGAGAGAGGGAACACAAGCAGGGAGAGTGGGAGAGGGAGAAGCAGGCTTCCTGCCGAGCAGGGAGCCTGATGCAGGGCTCAATCCCAGGACTCTGGGATCAGGACCTGAGCCGAAGGCAGACGCTCAAATGACTGAGCCACCCAGGTGCCCTATTTTATTTTTTTAATTGAAATTCAATTAACCAAGTTATGGTACATCATTAATTTCAGATGTAGTGTTCAAAAATTTATCAGTGGCGTATAACACCCCGGGCTCATCACATCATGTGCCCTCCATAATGCCCATCACCCATTATCCATGTCACCCCAACTCCCCTCAGTTTGTTTCATATAGGTAAGAGCCTCTCATAGTTTTTTCCCTCTCTGATGACTTCCTACTCAGTTTTCCCTCTCTTTCCCAATGGTCCTCTGTGCTGTTTATCATATTGCACATATGAGTGAACCCATATGATAATTATCTTTCTCTGTTTGACTTCTTTCCCTCAGCATGATACCCTCCAGGTCCATCCACGCTGATGTAAATGGTAAGTATGCATCCTTTCTGATGAATGAGTAATATTCCATTGCATATATATATCACATCTACTTTATCCATTCATCTGTTGATAGATATCTCAGCTCTTTCCACACTTTTTTTTTTTCCACTATTGTGGACATTGCTGCTATAAATATTGGGGTGCAATTAACTCTTCTGTAATGTCTCATAGGATTCCCCTGGGAAGACATCTGGCCTAGCACTTCTGATTCTTGGGAGATTTTTGATTACTGATTCAATTTTTTTTGCTGTTTATGGGTCTGTGCAAGTTTTCTATTTCTTCCTGTTTCAGTTTTGGTAGTTTGTAGGTTTCTAGGAATTTGTCCATTTCTTCCATTTCTTCCCTGCTCAAACTGCTTGCCCAGTTTGTTGGCATCTATTTTTTCATAGTAGTCTCTTAAATATAATTGTTTGTATTTCTGTGGTGTTGGTTGTGATCCTTCCTCTTTCATTCATGATTTGATCTATTTGGGTCCTTTCTCTTTTGTTTTTCATAAGTCTGGCTTGGGGTTTATCAATTTTATTAATTCTTTCAAAGAACTAGCTTGTAATTTTCTTAATCTGTCCTACTGTTTTTTGTTTTGTTTTTTTTTTTTTGCTGTTGCTTCTTTATCATTCATTTCTGCTCTAATCTTTATTAGTTCCTTTCTTTTGCAGGCTTTAGACTTTTTTTTGCTGTTCCCTTTCTGGTTACTTTAGGCATAAGGTTAATTTGTGTATTTGAGACTTTTTTGATATTTGAGTTAGGCCCGTATTGCATGATACTTCCCTGTTAGGACTGCCTTTGCTGCATCCCAAAAGTTTTAGACTGTCATGTATTCATTTTCATTTGCTTCCATGTATTTTTTGTATTTCTTCTTTAATTTCCTGGTTAACCCATTCGTTCTTTAGTAGGATGTTCTCTAACCTCCACGTATTTGAGGTCTTTTCAATTTTTTTTTGTAGTTGACTTCAAGTTTCATGGTGTTGCGGTCTGAATATGCCTGGTATGGTCTCGATTTTTGTACTTGTTGAGGGCTGGTTTGTGACCCAATATGTGATCTATTCTGGAGAATGTTCCTTGTGCACTCAAAAACAATGTGTATTCTGCTGCATTAGGATGAAATGTTCTGAATATGTCTCTTACGTTCATCTGTCCTGTGTTGTCATTTAAAGCCATATTTCCTTGTTGACTTTCTGCTTAGATAATGATCTGTACATTGCTGTAAGTGGGGTGTTAAAGTCCTCTACTATTATTGTATTGTTATCAATGAGTTTCTTTTTGTTTATTATTAATTGATTTATATATTTGGTGCTCCTAAGTTAGGAGCATAAGTATTTACCATTGTTAGATCTTCTTGATGGATAGAACACTTGACTGCGATATAATGCCCTTCCTCTTCTCTTGTTACACTCTTTGTTTCAAAATCTAGTTTGTCTGACATAAATATGACTACTCTGGCTTTCATTCTTCCATTAGCCTGATAGATGGTTCTCCATCCCCCTCACAATCTGTAGGTGTCTTTAAGTCTAAGACGTGTCTCTTGTGAGCAGCAGATAGATGGATCTTGTTTCTTTGTCCATTCTGATACCCTATGTCTTTTGATTGCAGCATGTATTCCCTTTATATTCAGAGTGATTATTGAAAGATATGAATTTAGTGCCATTGTGTTACCTGCAGTGTTGGTGTTTCTGGTGATGTTCTCAGGGCCTTTCTAGTCTTTGTTGCTTTTGGTCTCTTTTTCTCCACTCAGAGAATCCCCCTTAATATTTCTTGCAGGGTTGGTTTAGTGGTCATGAACTCCTTTAGTTCTTGTTTGGGAAACTCTTCTATCTCCTTCTATTCTGAATGACAGCCTTGCTGGACAAAGAATTCTTGGCTGCATAGCTTCCCCATTCAGCACGTTGACTATTTCCTTTCACTTGCTTCTGCCCTCCTGCCATGTTCTGTGGACAGATCTGCTGTGAACCTGGTCTGTCTTCCCTTGTAGGTTAAGGACTTTTTTTTCTTTTCTGCTTTTAGGATTCTTTCCTTGTCTGTGTATTTTGTGAATTTGACTATGATATACCTTGGCAATGGTTGGCTTCTGTTGAATTTAAGGGGAGTTCTGGCGAAACAGAGCAGAAAGCTGGCATCAAGACCACCGGCTCCCAGCTGGCTTCTCTGCTCTTATGCCTGGGAATAGTGCTGCAGGATGGCACTCCCCCATTCTTCTTGGGACCCAGGGGATCCTTGGACCCTGCTGTGACTCCTGGGACTCCTCCCCGCTTTGCCACCTGAGTTCCTTTAAGCCAGGCATGTCCTCTATGGTAGCAGACTTCTAAAAGTTCAGATTTTGCACTCCACTGCTTATGATACTTTGTGGTAGCCTCTGTAAGCAGGCTGCCTCTCCACTGCCTTATGCACAACCACATCTCCCCCAATTCAACTCCCCACACCTCTTACCTCCCAAAACGTGGTTGCTTTTCTACTTATAGATTGCAGATTTGGTTCTCTCGGGCTTGCGATTAATTTCTTGGTGTTCAGAACGATCTGATAATTACCTAGCCATGTTCCAGGGATGAAACAAGCTTAGGGTCCCCCTATTCCTCTGCGGTCTTAACACTTCCCCTTGTCCAGGGTTTCTTTAGGTGTGATATGACAACAGATATAACACAGAAGCACCGATAATCAACCATATCCCATTTGCAACCTATCCCTTATTTGGAATTCATTTGTGCATACGAATGAGGACACACAGTTTATAGAAACAGCTAAATCCCATATTCAGGAAGCAACTCACATTTAAGCTCCTTGGTGTCTGAAATTACTCTCTGAAGTCTCTCAGTTTTTTTCTGATGTTTGTCTCTTCCTGCCTAAGTCTTTTTTAAAACAGAAACCTTTGTGACCTGCAATTAGACATGTGTAATTCAAATCTCTAATGAAAGCAGCCAATGCCTCAGTCCTCACTGGCTCAGCCAGAGTGGAAGACCTGTAGCCCCTGACTAGATCCACTGACCCAAGGTGTGGGAGGTTGTGAAAAAGCACAAACCACCAAGACATTTTCAGCATGCTGATTGGAGAGAAACAGTGTGTGATTCTTTGCCTGTAGTTGGTTGGTTGCTTGCTTATAATCATGGTGATTAGGGATATGAATCTGGACCTGCTAACAGACAAACCTCTTGCCCATTCCAAAAAATTAAGAAAACAATGGTGACCCGTTAACAGAATTAACATGAATCCTTTTTTATTATTATTATTGTTAGGCAATATTTTCTTATTTGCATTTTTTCCTAGTTCTATGGATTTTTATTTATTGGTTTTGCTATACACTCATTACTTAATTTCAAAGCAGTTGAATATTTTCCAGTTGCCTTATATACAATTGCATTCTAGATTATTATCACTGTGGGAGAGAACATACACTGTGATTTCAATTATCTGAAATTAATTATGATGTGTTTTAAATCCCAATGTTAGGTTGATATTGTTAAGTATTCTTTTGCATTTTTAAAAAAATTGGAAAATCTTTTTTTTGGGATGAGATCTAGTAACCTGTAAGGAATCTCATTCTCAGTCACATGACACACAAGATGGATAAACTGCAAAAGATTAAACTTTTGTTGAACCCAGCAGAA
>CM052901.1:37838942-37862914 GCA_028534135.1 Potos flavus | reverse complement strand
TGACCTGAGCCGAAGGCAGACGCTTAATGACTGAGCCACCCAGGTGCCCCTGTCATAGCATTTAACAATTTAATATATTATAAATATCTGACCAAAGTGTTTGCCTCCCCACTCTAGACTCTAAGCAGTCTATGGGCTCTCAGCTTATTCATCTGTGATTCTCAGCACCTAGCAGTGCCTGACTTAGTAGGTACTCAGCAAATGTTTGTTGCATAAATGAATACGTGAATGCAGGCTGTGCTGTAAACCCAAAGATGAGATTTCCTGACTCTTCTTGAGGCTAGCATGGCTAAAATATTGTGGTTGGAGACCTGAAAATTACTTGAAAGTGGCAATTCCAGGTTTTCCTTTTTTTTTTTTTTTTTTGCCCTGATCTTAAGGGAAAAAGGGAATTTTTATCCTGTTGCAGAGAATGACAAAAAATAGTATTCCAAGTTGAGTTGTACAGTTTAGATAGATGACTTCCCACAGATTTGACAGTTTTATTGCATTTCTGATAGTGGATTTTCCTCCCTTCTGGGAAGTTGGTGGAGGGAGGGGCACGATAACGCCCCTCACGGATCTCTAAAACCCTATGAGGTAAGTACTGTCTATATCCCCGGCAGACAAAAAATAAACCTAGGACTAGAAAGTTGAGTCAATTGCCATGCGTCACACAGTTCAGGAAGCAGGTGGGCCAGGATTAGATCTCTGTTCCACCCAACACCCAGCCTAGAACTTCTTGCTTCTTGCTGCATCCCTGAATGGGGTAGGGGTGGAGGGGTCCTGTGAATAGAAGCAGGTAGTGTAGTCAGGTGCTGCTGTGGCAGGCCAGTTGAGGCAGGGGGAGACCCTGGATACCCCGGGCTCCCTCGCTGGGGCTTCTGAAATCCTAATCCCTGGGAGCCAGGGCAGGGGGAGAGCTGGAAACCCTGGAACTCAGCCAGAGAAGGGCTTTCCCCTCTGACCCGAGCGAGGCCTCTGGAAGATCTGACAGGACCAAAGACACAGCTCGTGGACCCCTGAAGCACTCACCTGTAGGAGGCCTCGCTCTACTGGATCTGGGTGAAGCCCGGCTGAGCACAGTCCCATGACCCTGGAGTGTTCAGGCCCGGGGCTAGAGATTTAGGCCTCAGACTGTGTTTTAGCCTCAGATCACCAGCCTTCTAGCCTGCTGTGTGAGGTCGTAGCCACGGGTTCCCGGGTCAGTCTAAAGTCCTACCAGATTTGAGGTCTGCTGGATTAAATGGCCAATCCCCTCTGCTTTCCCCATCATCGCCCCTGATGCCAGAGTGCAGCAGAGCTTATCTCCACACCTAATCATAGATCCCATGATTGGTATGCTATTGGAGTGAAATGTTCGGCCTTGACTCCAAGGGAATTTAAAACTTTCTGGGTTAATAAGCCTCTTCAAAGGAGGCTCATTTGACATGTGCTTATTCACCTCCTCCACTGCTAATTTTTGGGATCTTGGAGCCACCGTGGAATTCCCTGTGGTTTAGCCTGACCCATCACTTCCCCTCCCCCCTTTTCTCCTGTCCAAGAGGGACCTTACCTAGGCTTTGGGGACCTGCTGAATCCTATATCTTTACTACCTATAGGTGTTTCTCAAGCAGGCCTCCCTCTACTAAGTAAAAGTGCAGGCACTCCTATTCTGGTCTCTACTTCTGTCCATCCTCCCATCCACCTATTCACAGGCATTCACTGGAAACTTAATCTAGCATAGGAGTCAAAATTGGATTTGATTCCTGGCTAGGCCACTCGCTAGATATGTGAGCTTGGGTAGTAGATAACCTAACCTCTCTGGGCCTCGCTCTTCTCAACAGAAGGAATTGTGCCTGCCTGTCCTGTAAGGAAAATGTGGGGGCAAAGGGTAAAGACTGGACGTGTGTGTATAACATACACAGAAGATTGCCTGCTGCATAGGCATACTCCCAAATGACCACCAATAGAAGGCTGCATCTGATCAAGACCAGGATGCACACATTGTGGGGGGTTCAGTGAGTAAGAAGAGAAAGAGGCAGGCAACTCACCATAGGCTTGTACCAGACCCTGCACCTGGCATGCTACATCTATTCCCTCATTCAACCTCAATCATGGCCCTTCCGTAGGGGCATTATAAAGAATACACCCGTTTGACAGTTGGCGGTACTGAGACTCAGGGAGGGAGAAGTCACTGTAGGCTGGGATGGTCGGGTCATCTTCACAGAGGAGGTAGGATGTGAGCCAAGACTTGCAAGGTGAATGGGCCTTGGATAGGGAGAGGGTGCGTGGGAGAGGGTGAGTGGGAGTGAGGAGGAACAGCTTGCCAACAAAACCCTGAGTCAGCAACGCCTAAAGCTAGCAAGGTAACAAGGCACTTTCCAATTGCTCCCTAGCAACTTCCCATCGCAACTCAGAGCAGCGTTATCTCCGCAACTTTACTAACAGAGGCTCAGGAAGGAAAAGTCATCCTCCCTTATCTCACCATCAGCCTTAAGCAAACAGATGGGGCCAAGGTAGCCAGGAGAGCAAGTCCATACAGCTGTCTGGCATCAAATCACAACCCTCCCCCCCCCACGCCCCTCCAACTCCCTGAGGGCATGAATCTCAGGACCGAGAATAAGTATAGCCACCATTCACTGAGCACTCTGTCTGCATTTTCTCACTGAATCCTCACAACAATCTCGTAGACCCTATTGTCCAGAGAAGGAAACTGAGGTTCAAAGAGGTCGTCACTTACCCAAGAAACCACAGCTCATAAGAGGCACAGCTAGGGTGTGAATCTAGGTCTACTCTGACTCCAAAACCTGTGCCCTTAATCACTCTTGCTATAGAGCCCAGTCCCACTAGCTCACAGCACTTATAGCATCCCAACAGATGCGCTGACCATGCTGTGTCTCCTTTCCCTGTCAGTGCAGCCTAGTAACACTACTTGTCCCCAGAAAACAAAGGCACCAGAACTTCAAAGAGAACAAATTATGAAAAAGGTGATGCACTCTCATTTTCCTACCAACCTTTGTGCCCCGCAAATCCCTAAGCCCCAAGAGATGTCCTTACTCTATCCACAGACCTTTTCCCTAGAAGGGTGACCTCATGTCCTGATTTTGCCTGCTGTCCCAGCACAATTATGCAGAGCACCCCTTTTACCTTCAAAACCATCTGCATTAATTGGACAAGAAATGATATGGTCACCCTACCTATGGAGAGACAAAGAAGCCTCACACATCAGGTCCTTTTGCAACCCTGACACACGTACTGGACAATGATCTGCTGGGTGAGGGTGGGGTCCGACCTTCTGGGAGGAGTAGCCAGTCTCTCTTTGAGGAGGAAATAAGGAATAAACAAACTGGGAATGTGACTTTCAGGGGATTCCGAGTACAATCCAGCTTCTTGGGGCTGGAGTGGTCAAGGAACAGAGGTAGGGGAATACCTGGAATGCAGAACTTGCCCAGTTGGGGGCAGGCACAGTTGAGCACAACTGGCTCTCTCAAGCACAGCTGTGCCTCACACATGAGGAGCATGGAGAGTTGGACACCGAGACATAAAGAGGTGAAGGAAAGACTAATTAAGGGGTCAAGCCCACTCCACTAGCCCCCGGTTTGCCTTCTATCACAGTCTATGTTCTTGCTGCAGAGGGAGTCCAACTAAGCCTTGGGTCTGGGCTGCTTCTGAGAAATTGAAGCCCCCAGGACACAGTAAGACTTTGGGGACAGTTGAGAAAAGCAAGTGGTCAAGGGTGCAGAAGTCATGAGAAATCCGAGCTCTAGTCTGTTGCTGACTACACACAGGAATAAGCACAGGAAAGGACCCAAATAATGTCGAGAAGAAGTCATCCAGGAAGAAGGGACTTACTTCCAAGAACGCTAGCAAGATTTACTATTGGAAAAGCTATAATATGATTTAGGTGAATCAGCCAAAACATTAAAAAAAAATGTTAATCTCAATAGCTGCTAAAACAGCACGTGCGGATGTTTTAGATCCATTATGTTACGTAAAACACTTAGAAAACCAAAGATGTTATTGTGAACACATAGACCTCAGGTGAAAGCCCAATGTCATGTTTGCTGATGAAATGCTACTTTCATTCCTATTTGAATCAGGAAGGTGACGAGAAAGCTTTCTGATGTCTTGAAGGTGACAAGAAAGCATTATGATTTGAAAGCTCCTCTCTCCCTCCCCCCCCCCCTTTTTTTTGGCTGTACTTTTGAGATTTAATTCAATACAAGACTCCAGATACACTAAGATTACTCACAAATTCCCTCAATTTTGCATTAGTTCAAGGAGCCAAACTCAACTGAGGATTCCGTAAAGTACATTTAAGTCAGCAATATGATTTGGAAGTTTTGATGGATATTCGGCATTGAATTGTTTTGGAAAACTTGACCACCGAAAAGAGGCTATTTTCAGTTGACCTCATTGCACCGGAATGAGTAAATCTCTAGAACCATTTCCGGTCTCAGGACAACTTTACACCTCTAAAAATTAATAGGAAGCCAAAGAGCTTTTGTGCCAGTTATATCTGCCAGTGTTTACTGTAACAAAACATTAGAACAGAAATTTTAGTCAATTTATTTTAAAATAATTGTTTAAAACCCCATGACATCATGCTGATATAAATCACAAATGCCTGTGAAAAATACGTTTTCTAAAAACGTAGAGAGGAGAGTGACATTGCTCCAGATATCTGAAAATCTCTTTAATATCTGGCCTTAAGAACTCAGACGTATTCTTACATCTACTTCTGCATTCTATCTGTTGCCATATCAGACATAATGAACTTCTGGAAAATTCCACCATGCACTAGTGAGAGAGTGAAAGTGAAAAGGTAAATAGCATTACGAAAATATCCTCATAAGGTTGATTTTGAGAAATAATGAACAGAAATGACCATTTAGGAAAGCCATGAAAATCAATATGGTTAAGGAAAATTTGATTTTCCTTGGAACAAATTGCACTACAGACATGTATTAAAGTCGAGTTGTGACGTTTGGTAATGTTTCCTTCATGGTACAAATGAGTTAAAGATCGGCAGAATGGCACAGGTCCAATAACTGACAGAAATATGGCACTTCAGGCAAGCAAATGAATGCAATGTGGTTAAAGTAAATCGATGATTTTGCTGGGAACAAATTGCACTAAAGACATACGATAAAGCGGGGTTGATACATTTGGTAATGTTTCATAAACGACAAAAGTGTTTAGGTATGGGCAGAATGGCGCAGGTCCAAACGCTAGAGCAGGTTGGTCTCTGGAGAGTTAGAAGTCTTTTTTGTGCCAAGTGAGGTGGCTCTGAAAAGAGCCTTTGGTTTGCGAGGTGGTCAGGTGATCCCGAGGCAGCTCATTGGCGAAAGGTGAACCTGATGACGGCCTTGGTGGCCTCGGACACGGCGTGCTTGCCAATCTCCCCGGGCAGCAGCAGGTGCACGGCTGTGTGCATCTCCGTGGAGGTCATGGTGGAGCGCTTGGTGGAGCGGGCCAGGCGAGAGGCCTCGTCGGCGATGTGCTCGAAGATGTCCTTGACAAACGAATCCATGACGCTCACGGCCTCCTGCGAGAGGCTCGGGCCCTCGTGAACCTGCTACAGAACCCTGGGGAAGTAGGTGGTGAAACTGTCCGGTGGGGGGGGGGGGGGGAGGTGCTGGGGCATGGTGGCGGTGGCAGCTGCGGCAGCATTGGCGCCTTGGCTGCGCCTGTTTCGGTCTCTTCGGGTCCGCTGCCGTGGACTCCTCTGTCCGTGCCCAGACCTTCCTCAGAGGAGGTCTCACAGCCAGGTTCCACCATCTGGGGTTCGCTTTCCCAACTGCTCAAAAGGAAGGACACTGGCGGCTGCCGAGCGGTGCTGGCTCATTTATGATCGCTGCATTTCCTGACCTCACCAGCAACCTCCATATCTGATTGGACAAAATGCAATGCAGGGAAGCAGGTCACTACACCAGGCCATGTCACATGTGCATGTGATTGCATACCCTTCTGCATCCCATCAACCAACCACAGTGGGATTCTGGCATCCTTTAAACTTCGTGTTGCCTCTATCAGAACAATGCCACATAGAGTCATAGGTCATCTGGACCACAAACTGATTCATGCCTGCCATATGGAACAACAAATTCTACCGCTTTTTAGAGTGGCTTAACATTAATTGAGGCTTTAACAAGATTCCTACAGATTAACTGCTTCTAAACAAGGACATAATCCAAAAGCATGCCACTATCAGTAGTATCAATAAGTCAAACTGTTTCTAGTAAAGGCTTATTATCAGATAGAAACTATTATAAATATGTTTAACATATATAAATAAGCAATAAGATACATAAAACATGAGGAAGAAATATGTAATTACTTAGAAAAGCAAATTATTTTTCTAGAAACAATTATATTCTAGAACAGAACATCATAACCACTGGAATAGAAGATTGAAGAAATTTTAGACAGCATATGAGATACAGCTGGATAGAGAATGGGTGAATTAGAATAGGTGGACGAAATTGTGCAGAACACCTTATAGAGAGACAAAGAGAAAGAAAAGTTTAAAGAGAGGCCAAGAGACTTAAGAAATGGATTAAGAAGTTATAAAGTACATGTCCTAGGCATTCCAGAAGCAATAAACTGGGTGAATTTTGGAAAAGGTCATACAGAAAAAGCTCATTCATCACATTGACTGATTTAGGCCTACACCATTTACACTTTAAGATGTCACCCAAAGCAACCAAATTGTAATGATTTCAGTTTCGGCTCCTAGAGAGAGTCTGAGTCCCATAACTAAAGTTCTTACTGCCATCAGAATGACTCTGTCATGGCCCACTGCTGGGCCATTTTCTTCCCTCCCAGAATCTACCGTTTTCTTGCTCTGAGCCACTGTGGTTTGAGCAGGAATGTTCTGACATGGTCAGCAAGTGCTCTTGGGAATCATGTGACATAACTGACCAACGATTGCCTCCAGTTTTGATTAAAAAAATAATAATAATCAGAAAACAAGACAGCAATGTCCACAATGGCCAAACTGTGGAAAGAGCCGAGATGTCCATCAACAGATGAATGGATAAAGAAGACGTGCCATATATATATGTGTATATATACATATATATATATATATGTATATATACACATATATATATCACCAATCGTATGTGGAATATGAGAAACAGCGCAGAGGACCATTAGGGAAGGGAGGGAAAACTGAATGGGAAGTCATCAGAGAGGGAGAAAAACCATGAGAGACTCTTAACTCTAGGAAAAAAAATTGAGGGTTGCTGGAGGGGAGGTGGATGGGGAATTGAGGTAATTGGGTGATGGGCATTAAGGAGGGCACGTGATGTGTTATATGCAACTGATAAATAATCGAACACTACATCTGAAACTTAAGATGTACTATAAGGTGGCTAATTCAAATTTAATTTAAAAAGCACCTCCCTGAAAAAAAAAAGAAAAGAAAAGAGAATGGTAAAACCATTTCCTCTGAAGGCAGAATTCAAATAGAAATGGGGATCCTTATAAAATCATTTCAGAGGTAGAATTTAGTGATTCATCAGTTGAATATTACATCAAGTGCCCTCCATAATGCCCATCACCCAATTACCCCTTCCTCCCACCCACCTCCCCTCTAGCAACCCTCAGTTTGTTTCCTAGAGTTCAGCATCTCTTACGGTTTGCCTCCCTCTCAACTTTCATCATATTTTATTTTTCCTCCCCTTCCCCTGTGTTCATCCATCTTGTTTCTTAAATTCCACATATGAGTGAAATCCTATAGTATTTGTCTTTCTCTGACTGACTTATTTAACTTAGCATAATACCCTCTAGTTCTTAAATAAAATCTTTAAAATAAAAAGGGGGAGGTGCCTGGGTGGCTCAGTCGGTAAAGCATCTGCCTTGGGCTCAGGTCAGCGTCCTGGGATCCCATCGTCCAGCGATCGAACCCTGCCTCAGGATCCCTGCTCAGCCGGGGGTCTGCTTCTCCCTCTCCCTCTGCCACTCTCCCTCTGCTGCACTCCCTGGTCGTTCTCTCTCTCACTCTCACTCTCAATTAAATAAATAAATAAAATCTTTTAAACATACCCTCTAGTTCCACCCACATCACTGCAAATGGCAAGATTTCATTCTTTTTGATGGTTGAGTAATACTCCTGTGTGTGTGTGTGTGTGTGTGTGTGTGTGTGTAACACATCTACTTCATCCATCCATCTGTCGATGGACATCTGAGCTCTTTCCATATTTTGGCTCATGTGGACATCGCTGCTATAAACATTGGAGTGCATGTGCCCCTTCGAATCACCATGTTGTGTCCTTTGGATAAATACCTAGTAGTGCAATTGCTGGGTCATAGGGTAGCTCTACTTTTAACTTTCTGAGGAACCTCCATACTGTTTTCCAGAGTGACTGCACGAGTTTGCATTCCCACCAACAATGTAAGATGGTTCCCCTTTCTCTGCATCCTCGCCAACATCTGTTGTTTCCTGAATGGTTAATTTTAGCCATTCTGACCGGTGTGAGGTGGTATCTCATCATGGTTTTGATTTGTATTTCCCTGGTGCTGGGTGATGTTGAGCATTATTTCATATGTCTGTTGGCCATTTGTACGTCTTCTTTGGAGAAATATCTGTTCATGTCTTCTGCCTGTTTCTTGACTGGATTTTTTGGTTTTGGGGTATTGAGTTTGATAAGTTCTTTACAGGTTTTGGGTCCTGGCCCTTTATCTGATAAGACATTTGCAAATATCTTCTCCCGTTCGTTCCGTAGGTTGCCTTTTAGTTTTGTTGACTATTTCCTTTGTTGTACAAAAGCCTTTTATCTTGATCAGCAAGGAAACAAGGGCCTTGAATGACACACTGGACCAGATGGACTTAACAGATATATTCAGAACATTTCATCCTAACGCAACAGAATACACATTCTTCTCGAGTGCACATGGACCATTCTCCAGAATAGATCACATACTGGGTCACAAATCAGGTTTCAGCCAGTATAAAATTGTTTTCTTAACATTACTTAGGTCCCCAAAATACACCCCACATACTTTAGTTGGTGGATAAATAAAAAAAGCTGTAGGTTGAAAAAAACGATTACCCTAATTCTCTAAGAAACCATCATAGGGA
This sequence comes from Potos flavus, assembly GCA_028534135.1. Taxonomy (NCBI): domain Eukaryota; kingdom Metazoa; phylum Chordata; class Mammalia; order Carnivora; family Procyonidae; genus Potos; species Potos flavus. Next base: position 37,853,865 of record CM052901.1, on the reverse strand, counting down.
GAAAAGTAGAGTCAACAAATGCAAAATACATTAAAATTTAAAGCACATTCCTTCAAAAACATATGATAATACAGGTAAAGGCATTTCTTAAATGCACTCACATACAAATAAATTACAGAAACTGAACCAAACAAAGGGAGTTAAGAAGAATTGAAGAAATTGGGGGTCATTGATGTGTTTTAATCCCAAATGGTCAGGCTTCCAAAGTCATTTCCATTTGGACCTCTAATGAACAGCTAACTCTACTGCAAATAGAACAGCTCCAATCATGAGGGGAGAAAAAAAATCTCATTTTGATTACTAGAAAACACAATACGATGATAAAGCCAGTAAAGAAAGCTTGCTATTCCTGATTTTTATAGAGTCCCATTTACACAGGAGGATACAAAAATTTTACTTGAAATATCAGTAGTCAAATACTTCACTTATTTGGATGCAAGGGAAAACAGATATGCCCACTTCACCCAATGAATTTATATCATTAAATCACGATGATTAGAAGCCAGCTAGCAAATAACAGCGAAGGAGTCCCACCAATTTTCTCCACAACCCACAAGAGGGAACCTCCTAAGAATGCTCTTATTGGCTAATCCTGGGTCACCTTCCCGCTCTTTGGGCCAATGGCTGTGGCTCTGGGGTTGTAAATCTGCCATAGGTTAAACCAATGAAGCTTAAGGTATGAGTTGTTCTCATTGGGAACTCCCATTATCCAAGTGATTTGTAATTACTGTATTCAGTTCTATCTTGTTAACTTTATTCTTCAAAGTTCTCATTACCATTATTACCACTGTTTCATACAGTCATTGCTTTCATTTACCTCTATTTGCTAATTCATTCTGTTACCATTCTTACTGGCAGCTGAGATCATCTTCCATCTCCTTAACCGTATTTCTTATTTTTTTATTATGTTCAATCAGCTGACATATAATGCATCAATAGTTTTTGACATAGTGTTCAACAGTTCATTAGTTGCATATAACACCCAGTGCCCATCTTCTTTAGAAGCTCCTCTAATATGCTATCAGATGGTGGAAACACCATGAGTTACCATTTTTCTCAAATGTCTTTTCTTCTGAGTTAAGTTTTTAAGGTAGCCAGCATTGAGATGGGGTTAGGTGTGCAGGGCATTTAATCAGGTTTGCTAACTGAGGAAGGCACCAGACAGATATTAATGGCCTCTCCTTAATCAGACATAAAATGTGGCCATCGGGGAAGCCCCAGCGCTTGGGCCAGGCAGCTCTCTGCAGCTGAGGAAATGCCTGAAGGGTATAATGGCTAAGGAGTTCCAGCTGACTGCACTCTAAGTAGCCAGTGCAGAAAGTCTTCGTTGAGGGGGGTTCTGGACAGTCCATCTTTATGTCTATCGCAGCCTCATTATTAAATGACACTTTGGCTTAAGTATGCAACTGCGGGTTGGCAGGTGTTTTCTCTCAGCACCTGCTTCTCTTGATAAAAAGAGGTATGCTGTCACACTACCTGGTATTCTGTTTTCAGACACTGTGTCCTTTTGTCTGCTATTGTGCTCTCTATGCTTACATCATAGCCTTACTATGGAGTCCCCAGCTGTGCTTCCTGAATCTAGAAATTCATGATTTCCCTAAATTCTGGGGGAAATTACCAGTCATTTGTCTTTGAATATTGTTTTCCAAATTTGCCCAAATTCCTCCTTCTGGAATGCCAATGAGATGCACTTAACCACTACTTACTCCATTCCTTAAGCCTCTTTGCCTCACTTTCATCCTGTTTCTCTTTATCCTTCTAGGAGGTGTTCCATGTTATTTCATCCACCTATCTTCTAGTTCACCCATTCTCTCTATCCAGTAGGTCTCCTTTGTTGTGTAAACTTTTGTGGATTTTTTAATCTAGCGGTTATGATCTTCAAGACTAGAAAACCATTTAACACATTTTTGATAACTAGCCACTTCTTACATTTTACATGCCTTGTAACTATTTATATAAATGTGTTGACCATTTGTTAAAGTTGGCATTTGGTAATAATACTTTGGAGCTTTCCAATTTGGTTTCTTGTTTGATTTTGACAAGGGTGGCTTGTTTTGGGATTGTGTGCTTGTATAGGAGGACTTTATCTGCAGGGATCATGTAAAAACCTCAATTAAGGTTACCCTTCCAGAATGGATTAGATGTGCATTTGCCATGTGTCTGGGTTTGTGACCAGGAACTGTTGGCATCTGTTGGCTGGTAGTGCTAACCTGAACCCCAGAGCTACACCAGGACACTTGTGTGACTGCACATTCACAGGGAAACTCCCCCCCCCGCCCCCCCGCTCAGAACTAAGAACCGGGAACAGAATTTTCCTTGGCATCTCCTTTTTCCAGTAGGAAACAGTCCAGTGTTCTCAAAGGTTGTAGTCATTCAAGCACCACTTCATGCAAAGCTGAGTATGTAATGCGATGGGTCTTATTTGGTCAGGCCCATGTGGCTAGAGGTAAAAAACAACAACAATAAAAAACACTGAACATTCAAATAGCCTGAGTTAAAATACATGGTCGGCATCAAGGGAAATCATTTTAATACTATTAATTTGAACAATTCTCCTCTGACCTGATGGAAGTGGTGAGAGATAGGTCCACTCACAGGCCTAGATTCATATCCTTCTCATCATGGTTAAAAGCATACAACTAGTCAAACAAAGAAACAAACAGCAGGTAAAGTATAATACCGGATTCCCCCTCAGTCTCAGAGGCTGAGTACCCAGTAAGACTCTTTCTGGTTCAGCCTGAGACACCTGACTGCACACTGGGTCCATGGCTGTGAGTCAATGGCTGCACATCCCTGATTGGCTCACTCAGACCTGACTGAGGCTTGAGTTGCTTTGACTGGATGCCTCCATCATCCTCATGGAGCCGATCTGCAAGTCCTGAAGGTTTGTGTTTTCCACAAGAAAAGGTCATAGGCTTGGGAAGAACAGAATCAGATAAATGTGGGCTACTTAAAGTGGTAGCTCCAGTTACCAGGGAGCCTGGAATAGGAATTGTTTCCTGAACTTTCCGATTTAGCGATTTCTGTACTGAGTTTGGGTTCTCTCTTCTGTTTTTCCATGAATTCCATAACAGAAGTAATGTTGAATAAGTTTGATTAGGGGATGTTCAACTTATTAATACTATTTTCCCAGGGTTGTGGCTTATAATTTGTTACTTAAGCCATGAATCCATTTCCCTCCAGTGGTCTTTACCATTAAGTACACTGTTAGATAATGATGCTCATCCAAGTGCCCTTTGCCCTCAATCACTTTCTGAAGTGAATAATCAGATGTATTCACTTTCCATCCTTGTCTTCAACATCAAATCCATCTTTTTTCTCTCTACCCTAGATTTTATATCTGTCACTCACCCTCATACTACCAGCCTTTAGAGTCTATGTGGTGCATTTTCAACCTTGTTTTACTCCTGTTTCTATTTGATTTCTGAGAACAGAGATGCAAAGCCCAAATAAAGTACAAAAAATTCCACACCGATTCAATTTCTTAAGATGATTTCTCACATAAAACTCTATGTATCTATCTATCCCTATATCTATATCTATCTATAGCTATAGCTATAGCTGTACTTCTATCTATACTGATACTTATATCTATATCTATACCTATATTTATATCTATACCTATACCTATATCTGTATCTACATGTCAGACCAAGATTGGTATGTCAGACCAAGATTGGCAAAGCATTGGTATGTCACATGGACACACGCAGAGATTTTGAAACAGCAGCAATGAGCATGATAGAAATTAAGTGACTTAACGAGATGCTGTTTATGCAAAACAGGTCAATAATACTACCTTTCAAAATGAGCATGGTTTGAAAAGAGCCTTTGGCTTTCCAACTTTTGTTTCCTATGTGCATGGCAATTTGCAGCCGTACCAAGGGCCATTTACTTTTAGTTGACTTTACGACAATTGTTCCCGATTTCCCTGCATACAACATCCTTTTCCTCAAATCCTTAATGAGATTTTTCAAATATTTCAGAATAATAAAACACAATAACCCTTGTGAGGATACCTCTCTATTCTAAATCCTTACTCTAATGATCCTAACGTGAGCTCTGAAGTTCTAATGGCTCATCAGAGATCTTCCATATTGGACCACAATAAAACAAAACAAAACAAAACAAAAACAAAATCAGACTTCCTACCCAATACTGGAGCAGGCACTGCACACCTTCACAGCTTTGTTACTCAGAAAAGCCCTCTCTAGTGTCCTTCCCTGCCCACCATCTTTCTCATGAACTTGTCGTGTTCTGGTGATGCTAAGTAAACTTTGTGATCTGTCTCTCTGGGGAGTTCCTATCCCTCCTCTGATAGGTTAAAGAAGAGATTTTTTTTTTTTTTAATTTTTGTAGATAATCCAGATTTGTCTCTTTGTCTGGCTGAGTACATCATCCTTCATGGGGGAATTGCAAATTGTTTAAAAAGCACAAGTGCCATTCTTAAACAGTTGACCTAATATTGGTTGCTAAAAGAAATTCTAATCGATTTCTAAGAATTGAAATCAGAGTATCTTCTTCCATCACAGATGTAGCGAACTAGAAAAAAAAAAAATAAAACATACTATAAAATTAAGCAACGTTGAAATCATCTTGAGTAAAAGGAAGGTGAATGAGGTCACCTTAGTTCTTTGATGGGACACCAAATAATCAGTATGATGGAAGAGGCACTGCATGGGTCCATGTACAGCTCAGGTATCATATCTCGTGTGGGTTGAATTTTGTCCCACCAGATTCACATGATGCAGTCCCAACCCCCGGTACCTCCGGTGGGAGCATATTTGGAGACAGGGTCATCAACAAGGCAATCAGGTTAGAATACACTCTTTAACACGGGCCTTAACCCAAAATGACATTTCCTCGGAGGAAATGTGGACGCAGAGACATGTATATAGAGAAGAAAATGGGACAAGACAATGGGAGGAGTCAGCCATCTAAGAGCCTAGGAGAGAGGCTCGGGAAAGAGCCTTCCCTCACATAACTCAGAAGGAAGCAATCTGGCCCACAACTCTTGGTTTGGACTTCTAGCCTCCAGAACTGTGAGATCATACGTTTCTGTTTTTTAAGCTCCCCAGTCTGTGGTACTTTAAAATGGTAGCCCTAGCACACCAGATTTTGGTTCCAGAAGTGGGGTGATGATGTAACAAACAATAAATTGGGAGCGGCTTTGAAACTGGGCAATGGCTTAAGGTGGTAGAGTTTCAAGGTGCATGACAGAACAAGTCGAGATTGCCTTAAAGCACTGTTGGGTGAAATACGGACATTAAATATATTTCAGGTGAGGGCTCATACAGAAAAGAGAAGAGCTGTAGGGGAAGACTCTATCAGCTTACCAAATGCATATATCATCATGAAAAATATGTTGCTAGGAATGTGAATGTCAAGGGTGAGATAGCAGATGGAAATTAGGAGCATGTTACTGGAAACTTGAGAAATGGCCTTCCTTGTTTTCAAGTGGCAGACCATTTGGCTGAGTTGTGTTCTAGTGTTTCTGTGGAGAGTAGAACTTTTACATGATAAACTAGGACAGTAAGCTGAGGAGATTTCAAAGCACAGGGTTGAAGAAGCAGCCTGGTTTCTCCTTACTGCTATGATAAATGACAGAGGAGATAAATTAAAGAAGGTACCATGAAATAAAAAGAAATGATCACATAATACTTTGCAACCTTCTCAGCCTATCCAGGTAGCCACTTTAAGAAAAGGGCCAAAGGTGTGCCTGGAAAACCATTAGTTGGGGGCTTAGGCATGTGAGACATGGGTCCCATCGACCATCTCAGCAGAAGCCAGGACTAGAGATATGGTCATCCAAGAAAGATGTGTGGAGGACCCTCCTGTGTGATGGCTTGAAATCTTTGAATCTCAGGGGAAGCCAACAGGTGTTTTATTTTGTGAACTTAATGCCAGCAGAAATAAGACCAGCTTCGACTGAAGGGGAAACAGATGGGACAACATGAAGGAACACTGCTGGACTGCTGGGATTCTGCAGGCAAGAAAAGGGCCCACGGATATATCTCACTGGGAGCATGTGCCATTCCTCAAGAAAGGGGCAAATGACCCTACAGAAGGTTCAGAGGTTGTCAGGGCTGCCACTGCCACCACAGACCCAGAGGCACAGTGCCAGGGTCTGTAGAGCCATCTCTGTAGAGCCCTGATTTCTGAGACCAAGGCCACCTCCTAGTTTCCAAAGGTTAGGACCACCTGTGGTGTTCAGAAGAATGTACTGCAGCAGCCCTGGACGGGTGGGAGGTCATGGCAGAGAATGGGGGGCTGTCACCCTTGTGGGACCAGAGGTCAGAGCCTAGAGCCAAAGAGAATTCTTTCCAATCCTTAAAATCTAATATAATTTTCCCTACTAGTTTTAAACTTGCTCTGGACCAAAGTGCCCTTGTTTCTTTCCGATTTCTTGATTTTGGAATAGCGGCGTCTATCCTGGGCCTGTTCAGTCATCGTACATTGGAACCAGATAACTTCTTGTCTTTTGTCACACATTCTCAGTTGGAAAGAAATTTTGCCTCAGCATTAATCCTAGCTGGAAGCGCACCCTTATCTGATGTACAGGATCTCTAGATGAGATTTCACCTTAGCATCGATGCTGGACTGAGTGAAGCCTTTTGGTGTTACTTGCATAGAATGAATGTGTTGTGTATAGAGAACACGAATGTTGTGGGTCCAGAGGCTGACTATTATGGATTGAATTCTGTGCTCCTAAAATATAGACGTATAAAAAATATAAAATCCTCACCCCTAGTCCTTCAGAATGTGAGATCATTTGGTGAAAGAGAATTTACCAAGGTATTCGTGTTCAAGTGAAATCATTAGGGTAGGCCTCATCCGATATTACTGGTGTTCTTATAAAAAGGGAACAATCGGAGTCGTAGACACTCACAGAGAAAAGACCACGTGAGCACATATTGTGAGGACATGGCTATTTTAAGCCAAAGAGAGTGGCCTGTAAAAGATGCTTGCCTCGTAGCCCTGAGACTCACCCAACCATCTGACCCATGATTTTGAACTTCTGGCATTCTGGAGTGTGAGGCAGTAAACGATATGTTATTTGAGTTGGCCAGTCCCTGCTATTTGGTTTAGCAGCCTTAGAAAGCTAACATAACACCACCAGAAAACTAATATAATATCCTTAAGTGTCCATGATTAAAAACCTGCAATGAATCAAAGAACAGATAGCAGGGAAAGAATCACGGATGCTTAATTAATCTATCACAAAGGAGGCAAGAATCTACAATGGGGAAAAGACAGTCTTTTCAGTAAATGGTATTGGGAAAACTGGACAGCTACGGGCAAAAGAATGAAACTGGACCACTTTCTTATACCATGCACAGAAATAAACTCAAAATTAGTTGAAGAGCTAAGTGTGAGACTTCAAATCATAAAACTCCTAAAAGACAACATAAGCAGTAATCTCTTGGACATTGGCCTTCGCAACATATTTATGGATATGTCTCCTTGAGCAGGGAAAACGAAAGCAAAACTAAAAAGCTTTTGCACCGCAAAGGAAACCATTAACACAACAAAAAGTCAAACTAGTGAATGGGAAAGGATATTTGCTAATGATATCTTCGATAAGTGGTTAGTATCCAAAATATATAAAGAACGCAAACAACTGAAAAGCAAAAACGCAGTCTGATTAAAGGATGGACAGAGGACCTAAGTAGCCATTTTTCTAAAGAACACATACGGATGGCCAACAGACACATGAAAAGATGCTCAACATCATTACTCATCAGAGAAAGGCAAATCAAAACCACGAGATATCACCTCACACCAATCAGAATGGCTAGTGTCAAAAAGTCCAGAAATAATGAGTGTTGATGAGGATATAAAGAAAAGGGAGCCCCCGTGCACTGTTGGTGCATAAAATAGAATGTGAATTTTGGTGAATAAAACTTGGCACAACCACTGTGGAAAACAATATGGATGTTCCTCAAAAAATTAAAAAGTGGAACTATCATATGATCCAGTAATTTCACTACTGGGTATTTACCCAGAGAAAACCAAAACACTAATTTGAAAAGATGTATGCATCCCTATGTTTATTGCAGCATTATTTACAATTGCCAAACCGTGGAAGCAGCCCAACTGTCCATCCATGGATGAATGGATAAAGAAGATGTGATATAGGGGCACCTGGGTGGTACAGTCGGTTCAGTATCCAACTCCTGGTTTCAGCACAGGTTGTGATCTCAGGGTCATGGGATGGAGCCCCATGTGGGGCTCTGTGCTCAGGCCAGAGTCTGCTTAGGATTCTCACTCCCTCTCCCTCTGCCTCCCCCTACCCCCGACGTGCTCCTTCTCTCCCGTGTCTCGTGCGCGCGTGTGCACGTGTGTGTGTCTCTCTCTCAAATAAACAAATAAATCTTTAAAAAAGAAGATGCGAGATATAGATGCGAGATATAGATTGATGCGAGATATAGATACAGGTAATGGAATATTATTCAGCCATAAAAAAACCCCAAATCTTGCCATTTGCAACAACATAAATGGATTTAGAGAGTATATGCTAAGCAAAATAAGCCAATCAGAGAAAGACAAATGCCATATGATTTCGCTCACATGTGGAATTTAAGAAACAAAACAAATGAGCAGAGGGAAAAAAATGAGGGACAGAGACAAACCAAGAAACAGACTCTTAACTGTAGAAGATAAAGGAATGGTTACCAGAGGGGAGGTGGGTAGGGGGACTGGTGAAACAGGTGAAGGAGATTAAGGGTACACTTATCTTGATGAGCATTGAGTAATATATGGAACTGTTGAATCACTATATTGTACACCTGAAACTAATATAACACTGTATGTTAACTATGCTGGAATTAAAATTTAAAGAAAACAAGAAAAAAAATTTAAATTAACTAAAAATGGGTCAATGACCAAAATACGAGTTTAAAATGTAAAACAGTTAGGAGGAAACATAAAGGTAAATCCTCATGATTTCGGATTTGGCAATAGAATTTTAGATAGGATACCACAAACAAGAAAAAAAAAAAAAAAAAGATAGTGTGAAGCTCATCAAAATGTAAAAATTCCATACCTCGAAAAACATCATCCAGAAAGTAAAAACCCACAGAATGGGAGAAAATATTTACAAATATATGTGCATATATCTGATAAGGGACTTGTCTCTACAATATATGAAGAACACTTACAAGTCTGTAATAAAGTGACAAATAACCAAATTAACAAATGGGCAAAGGATCTGAATGCACATCTCTCCAAAGAAGATACACAAATGTCCACTAAGCACATGGAAAGATGTTCAACATCATTAGTCACTGGGGAAAGACAAATCAAAACCACAATGGGGTACCACTTCACACCTACTAGGATGGCTACAATCAAAAACACAGATAATAACAAAGTGTTATTGAGGATGAGGAGAAAGTGGGACTTGTTTGTTACTGGTGGGAAAGTAAAATCACAAAGCCACTTTGTAAACCAGGCTGGCAGTTCCTCACAACATTAAACACAGAGATAACATATAACTCAGCAATTTCATTCCAAAATACATACCTAAGAGAAATGAAAATCTATGTCCACATAAAGCCTTATAAAAGAATGGTTGGAGCAGCATTGTTTATAATATTCCCAAAAGTGGGGGAAACCCAAATGGCCAGGAACTGATGAATGGATAAACAGATGTAGTATGAATGGAATATTATTCAGCCATAAAAACGAATGAAGGACTGATACATGCTGCAACATGGACGCACCTGAAGACATTATGCAAGGGAAAGGAGCCAGGCAGAAAACACTACATATTGCATGATTCCATTCTTATGAAACGTCCGGAACAGGCAAATCCATAGAGACATAAAACAGAAATAGTGGTTGCCTATTGTGGGGGAGATGAGGAGAATGGGGAGTGATGTCTCCGTTGCTGTGTCTGAAGGACTCCTGCCCACCTCAGGGACCTCCTTCCGTCCATGGCTACAGGGGAAGACAGGCTTCAGGTGGATGCAGTGGCAGGCTTGCAGGAGGAGCAAGTCTTTCTGTACCTGGAGTGAGAAGACCTGGATTGGAGCTCCTCCTCAGATGCTCACACCCAGCATCCTTCAGGCAAGTCGCTTCATCTTCCATCACATTGCTACTCAAAATGTGCCCGCTGGGCTGGTGCTGGTCCACAAACTGTTAGCCTCCCACAACAGCCTAAACACAGAGATTGAAAGAAGCATTTACAAACCTCAGTAGCAATCTGACTGAGTGGCTTCATGTCTGTTGAATTTAATAATAAACAGGTTGAGCTCATTTACAAAAAAAAAAAAAAGAAGAAGAAGAATCAGAGGCGCTTCCCCCTCAATCTCCCGGGTGGAATAACCAAGGAAGACACGTATTGGCTTATCTTGAGACACCTCCTCATATATAGGCCCAATGGCTGTGGCTCAGAGGCTGCAGGTCCATCAGAGGCTGACTCAGAAATGTATGTGGTTGCTCTAATTGGATGCTCCATAATACCCATAATGTTGTAAGTAATTAAGTTCTGACCTTTCAAGAACGAAAGGGTATAGCCTGAAAAGAACAAAGTCAGATAAATCTGAATGAGTTAAGAGTAGCAGCTTCAGCTGGGAGGGGCCCCGAATAGGTGTTGTTTCTTGAACTTTTGGATTTAGACATTTCTGTCCCGAGTTTGGGTCCTTGCTTATGCTTTTCAAAGAATTTCACAATATGAATAGCATTGAAAAAGTTTGATTTGTATATGCCTGTCCTATTACTGTTATTTTCCCCGTGTTGTTGCTTATAATTTGTTAGTGCGAAGCAGTAGCCATTCCCTCATTTCATCTCAAAAACCACAGCATTACATCATGATTTCTCACTAGGTACCTTTTACCTCAATCGTCCACTCATAGGAATAATCAGATGTACTCAATTCCCACTCTGGTCTTCAACATCAAACCCATTTTCCTTTCTCCTTCCCAGATTTCATGTGTGTCCCTCACACTTCCTCACCAGGTGTCCCATCCACAGCCCAAGCATGGTGCATTTTAATGTTGTTTTACCAGCGCTCCCATCTGATTTCTGAAATTACAAATGCAACACACACACACACACACACACACACACACACACACATCCTAATGGAGTCAGGTTCTGAAAATAACTTTTTACATACTAAAACGGGTATGACACAAATATACATGAGTCACTTTGAAGAACATCTGTATGTCATATTGACATATAGGCATTTTGAACCAGTAGCAACTAGCATGATAGGAATTAATACACTTAGGGAAACGCAGTTTTCTTTTTCTAAATAGGCCGCAGTTTTTTCTCTGAAAAGGCAAATGGCTCAGCAAGGAGCCTTTGCCTTCTAAGATTTTCTTCCCGCTATATATGGCAATTTCTAGGTACCACCCACAAGGATTTACTTGCACTGGATTTTGTGGTAGTTTTTCTTGGGTTTTTATGAAGCAAGCTCTTTTTCTCCCTCCTCAGATGCGTTTGCCTTTTTCTCTCTTCTGATGGGCTCCAGAAAAGGTTAGATTGCTGTAGTTTACCTAGCTTTTGTCTCACTGTTTGGCTCAGAGTGACACCTTTCACACGTTTCTACATTCAAATCAAAGGTTACTTAGAATTTATTTTAAAAGTTCACATGGAACATATAGCAAGCATGACAAAATAGTGGGTTTTAGTGCAACCCGTAACAAATTTCAAAGGACTGAAGTCCACCCCCCCAACCCCGTTCCTGTGTGATCTCTCTTCAAAGATATATAGGAAGCTAGAAACCAATTAAATGAAAAGTATTTGGATAATCACCAGCTACTTTGAAATTCAGCGTGTACCTATAGGAAAAGAAAACAAACAAACAAAAACAAAAAAAAAGAAAGAAAGAGAGAAAGAAAGAAAGAAAGAAAGAAAGAAAGAAAGAAAGAAAGAAAAAAGAAAACAACAACAACAACAAAAGAAGAAGCCCATGCACCAAGAAGAAAAAACACAATGGGTATTAAAGTGCATTACCATTATCCTAAGTCACCCTACCCATCCAATCACTTGAGGTAGAGGAAGGAGTTCTCTTAGTTCTCTTAATTGCCAAACAGCTTCCTCTTATTTTGATGCAAAACGATAGGGACATGTCCCACTGTGACATCTGCATATTTACACTTCAACCACCCTGGTTAAAAGCAAGAGCCTCAACGCAAACCCACAGGCAGACAGACAACCCCACCACCTTCCCCCTCAATCTCCAGGCTGCGCCCTGTGTCACAGGAAGGCTGTTATTGGTTCAGCCCTGGTCACCCCACCACGCTTTGGGCCAATGGCCGTGGATCCTGTGCCGTCAGTTGCTTATTGGCTGCTGCTAGCGGAGGCTGGGGAGCACAGCTGCTCTCAATGGAGAACCCCGTCATTCCTGCATAATTGCAGTTCAGGAAGACTTTTGTGTCAAAAGGGAAAGATGATAGGCTACTGAGGCACAGAATCAGATAAATTTGAATAAAGTAAAGTAGGCCTATCACAAGGTCAGGAGCTTGAGTAGGGCATGATTCTAGATAGTTTGAGTTTTCTGCACGGTGTTTGGGTCCTCTTTTGTGTATTTATTTGAATTCAGATGATCGGAAATGTTAAAGGATTGCGAATGGGGTAAGTGTAATTGTTATAGGTGCTATTGTACTTCAATTGTTGCTATACCACGCGTTTTGAAAAAAAAAATCTCTGGATGATACTACTGTACACAGGTGGGAGAATGAGAATACGTGAGGTAAATAAAATTACTATGGAAGTAGTTTTGACCATAAAGATCCCTGAAGAGACTGACCTAGGGGAATACCTAATAGAAATGACCATTTAGGAAAGTGATAAAATGCAGTATGGTTAAGAAAAATCATAACAAACTGCACTAAAGACATATATGAAGTTGAGCTGATAATTTTTTTAAACATTTCTTTCACAATAAGAATTTTTAAAACTTGGCAGAATGGCACAGATCCAAAACGGTAGAGTGGATCGCACTTTGGAGAGCTACAGGTCTTTTCCCACCAAGTGAGGTGGCTCGGAAAAGAGCCCTTGGTTTGCAGTGTGGTCAGGTCCTCCTGAGACAGCTTATTGGCCTCTGGTGTACCTGATAACAGCGTCGGTGGCCTCAGACACGCCAGGCTTGCCAACCTCCCTGGGCGGCAGCAGCAGGTGCTCGGCTGTCTGGATCTCTCTGGAGGTGATGGTGGAATGCTTCCTGTAGTGATATCAGGTGTTCTCCTTGGACACGACACATTGTCCAAGAGATTCATAATCCTGCGTTTAGTTCTATCTTGGTAACTTTTTTCTTCCGGTTGCCATAATCACTATAATTATTTTATGCCGTCAATGTATCATTTACCTCTATTTGCCAATTCATTCTATTAGCATTCCTTCTTACATCCCACATCATTTTCTATCTTCCTGAATTACATTCTTTACAACTTCCTTTCATATGGTGTCAGCTGGTATAAATACTCTGAGTTACCATTTTTCTTAAATGTCTTTACTTCTGAGTTAAATCTTAAGGTGACCAGAATTGAGATGGGGTAAGGTATGGAGGACATTAGATAAGTATTTAATCTTCTGAAATCCTGAAAGCTGTCAGTTATATCCCTACCTACCTCTTCTTACATGATATTCCTACAGAGGCAACTGTGAACAAAACGTTAACTCACAGGAGATGTAGTTAGACAGGGTCCTTATCACTTTGGGTGGCTTTGATGCTTACCGGGGTGTATTGTCACACACCCCTGGGAGTTTTGGTTAAGGAAAAATCATGTGCATAATTACTGTGCTGATTATATTAATTGGACTGGCATAGTGAATATTCTTTCCCTTTTATGAACTCAGTGTTCTTTCCCACATGGGGTAATCTCAGACTTTGGGGAAAAACGGGGCTATGGGGATCTCAGCTTCCCCATTCCTTGACAGCATCAATGATTAGATGGTGGTTCATGAACAAAAGCAGTCTGGGAGACCTCTCCATTCCACCATGGAGGCTCTAGCCACAGTGTCAAGCAAACAAACAAGTAGAGCATAATTGAAAAGGCAACCTACCGAACGGGAGAAAATATTTGCAAATCGTGTATCTGATAAAGGGTTAATATCCAAAATATATAATGAATTCCAAAAACTCAAAAGCAGAAAAAAGAAAAACCAACTTGATTAAAAACCAGGCAAAAGATCTGAATAGACATTTTTCCACAGAAGACCTACAGATAGATGCCCAACAGGTACCTGAAAAGGTCTTCCATATCTCTAAGCAGGGAAAGACAAATCAAAACCACAAGGAGGTAAAACTTTACGCCTGGCGATAATGAATGGCTACAATCAAAAAGACAAGGAATAATAAATGCTTGTGAGGATGGAGAGAAAAAGGAAGCCTCGTGCACTGTTGGTAACGTAATGTATGGAACATAAATTGGTACAACCACTTTGGAAAACAGCATGGAACTTCCTCAAAAAATGGGAAGTACCATATGACACAACAATTCCACTTTGGGGTATTTATCTGCCTAAAGCACGTATGATGAATGGGCACTACCATGTTCATTGCAGCATTATTTGCTATAGCCAAGATATGGAAACATCCTAAGTATCCATTCTGTCAGCAGGATATGGCCTGGTTTTACATGCTTTGAAGTCAGACCGACCTGGGTACAAATCCCAGCTTTACTATACACCACTTGTGTGCCATTAGGGAAATTCCCTGAGCCTGTGTTTTCTCATCGGTAAAAAGGGAATGATCGTAGTACCCACCTCATAGGGTTGTTGTGAGCATTAAATGAGATGATGGAAGTACAATGCTCAGCACAAGAGACATAATGAGCACTCGATAATTTGGGGCTGCAGCATTTCTTCCCACATGGCCCAGGACATCAGCCCATTTGCTCAGCCCTGGCCTTCCTCTCCACAGTCTGGTTAATTTTCTTCAACCACGTACCTGTGAAGTAGTTATAAC
>CM052901.1:37598036-37838442 GCA_028534135.1 Potos flavus | reverse complement strand
GAAGTAGTTATAACAAGGGCTTTGTTGGCTGCTAAGCGCCCTCACACACTCCCTTCTTCAGTGAGGTTTTAGCCTTGGCAGAAGAGCTGTACAGAGCTTGCTTTTGCACTCCTCGCCACACATGTTCTACTGACAACTGTGGTGGGTTGAGATCTCTGACATGTCTTTCAAGCACCATCCAAGGCTATCCTGCCAACTCTGGCAGGCCCGTAACCTCATGTTCTTCAGCGCATGTTTTAATAGAGAGCCCGCTCTGCTACTCTTCTTTCTAAGGCAGCAGTGTGTTGCAGCAAAACTAAAACGTTCTGAAAGAGTTAATCAGTGTTTTCATTAGCTCCGCTGTGCATGATGAATGGTTCCCTGGCCCTGCCCCTCCACCTCCACCCACCAAACATCACTTTTTTTTGTACAGTTATGCAGTTTAGTTAGTGTGAATTTAAAATATATAAATACCATGTTACCTGTGCCATTGCAGATTTATGGCTTAGGAAAATGTTTTTTAAAATCTTGAAAATAAGTTCCTTAAAATAGCTATATTCAATAAACAATTGTATAGGTGGTATGCACATACAGCAAAAAAGCATGAAACTGTTAGAGGAAGGACTTTACATGCCATCAAAATGGTTATAAGCTTAAGAGTCAGACAAACCTCATTCAACTCTGGTCTACCACTTACTCGCTGTGTGACTTTAGGAAAGTAACCTAATCCCTCTGAGCCTCAGGGGAAAATGGAGGAGAATAATAGTACCAGCTTCACTGGATTGTTGTCAAGCTTAAGCGAGGAGCTTTACAGTGTAGTCGTGTGAGGGCCCAAAACCTAGAGCCAGGTGGTCTAGTTTCCAATCCTAGCTCTACTGCTTACTAGCTCATTGACATTGAGCAACTTCCTTCATCTTTCTGTGCCTTAGTCTCCCCATCTGGAACATGGGACTGTTTAAGAGGGTTAAATGAGTTGCTACATTTGAAGTGCTTAGAAATATTTCCAGTATATATTAAGCAATATGTGTTTCTTAGATTAAAAATACATGTATATAAAACTCCTGACACCTGACACTTAGTAAGTCCTCGTGAAATGTTACCCATTGGTGGTGCTTTGTATTCCCAATGCCTGGAACAAATAAAACATTCAGAATTTGATTAAGAAGCAGCATTGAATTGTCCAGTACTCATAGAGAATTACAGAGCCCAGCACCTCTCTGCTGGGAAAATCAAAACACAGGCCCCATGGAAACTGGGCCTTCTTAAAGGACTGCCAGCAGTGGGGTTGGAGAGAGGGCCTATGCTAGCTTTCTTTATCCTGTTAAAATAGGTAGACAGAGGATCATAGGGAAAGGGAGGGAAAAATGAAACAATATGAAATCTGAGAGGGAGACAAACCATAAGAGAAATCTTATGAAACAAGAAACAAACTGAGGGTTGCTGGAGTAGAGGGGGATGGGAAGGATAGGGTGGCTGAGTGATGGACATTGGGGAGGGTATGTGCTATGGTGAGCGTCGTGAATTGTGTAAAACTGATGAATCACAGACCTGTACCCCTGAAACAAATAATACATTATATGTCAATTTAAAAAAATGAATTTTTTAAAAAAGGGAAAAAACAGGTGTGTGTCATCCAATTAAGAGAAAAGGAAATTAAGTTTCAGAGAAATTAAGCAAGCAGCCTAATGGCACACAGCCTATAAATGACAGAGTTCAGTAGAATGCTATCCTGATGGAGAACTTACATCCTGAGTGGAGGAAAAGAGAACTGGTCTACTGGGGTGATGAAGGGGGTATGTTATGGAAATTTTTATGGTAGAGGTATGGTGATGATGATAGTAATATAACGACAATACCATTAACTGAGATTCAGACACTATTACTGAGTACCTCCAGACATTATCATCTCTCTCCCAATCCTAAAAACAAAAACAAAACAAACAAACAAACAAAAAACTCTACTGTGATCCATAACACTCTCTTCCTACTTACTGACTGGTATCCCTTTCTTTGAAAGAGTACCTTATTTCTATCTCTATTTCTCTGTTCCTCATCTACCACTCACTCCTCAACCCACTGCAGTTTGCCTTTTCTTTTCCAACCCATCACTGCCTCTTCTGGGGCTCTAGAACATCTGCTCTCATCCATCTTCACATATTTATTCAACAAATACTGAGTCCCTACCAAATGCCATACATGGTTCTCACTCCTGATATATGACAGCAAATGAGGCAAGGTCTCTCTTCTTAGGAAGTTCACATTGCTGGTGTGATTCAAAGATAATAAGTAAGGAAAAAAGGAAACAGATTGTGAGCAAAATAATTCCATGGAGAACAAAATAAGTATTTAAGTATAATATATATGTATATTACATATAATATGTATATGATAATTATAATTATTATATTATAATAATAACATGTATATTATATATATTTATATATATTTATATACATGAGGGAGAGAGCAGTACTTTAGATTAGGTGGTCAGGAAGACCTCAATGCAGAAGTAGCAAGCAAGGGAAAATAAAACCCCAAAAGGACTGTATTAAACAGTTCTAATAATAATTGAACATGAAGATCAGTTAAACGGTTTGTAAAGTAATTTTTGTGTGAATTTTAAAATATGACAAGAATGTAAAGTGCAAAAAAGATCTAAAAGCAAACAACTTTTGGTATCAAGTGGAGCCTAATTCAAATATAGGACCTTTGGGCAAAAATGAAAATTCTAGAGCAAGCATGTAATGAGAGGGAGAAGGGAAGGAACAACCTCATAGGTTGACCTTGATTTAACATCCATAGACTGCCAATAAAACAGGTACTGCAACTGAGCATATTCTTATTTCATAAACTCACAGGATTTTGAAAAAACAAAAAAGGATCTCCAGGCTACATACTTCTTTGAAGTACCTCCAATGAAGGAGTTCCCTTCCACAAATTTAAGGAAATTTTAATATTGAATATCCATAATTTACTTAAATAAACCAAGAAAATAGTGTTCTCAATGGCTGCTAAAGCTACAGAAAGGGCATGTTTGATATCTAATAAGTTACCTGAAATGGCTTAGAAAGCCAAAATTGTTATTCTGAGCACATAGATCTCACACAAAATCTTAATACCACCTTTGCTGATGAAATGCTACTATCATTCTTAATAGAGCCAGAAAGTCATAAGAAAGCTTTTTATCAGCATTACAGTCAAAAAGTATTTGTGAATATTTGGCAATTAAATTTTAAAAAGATTTAAACACTAAAAAAGAGCCTGAAGAGTTTTAGTTGATCTGATTACTGCAAATGAGTAAATATCTAGAACAGCTTTGTCTTGGGAAACTTTACACTCTGAAAAATAAACATGACACAACTAATAAATTGTTGAACACTGTATTAAAAACTAATGATGTACTTACTATATGTTGGCTCAGTGAACATAAAAATTTTTTTTAATCTAAAAAATAAAAAAGTAAACAGGAACCTTAGCAGACTCTAAGCAAATGCAACCTGACGTCAGGCATAGTTTCTTACTCATAGACATATTTGCAGCGTCTATTCCAGAAATATAGTAGATACCAAGAATTTTGTTAATTGAATGAATGAGCCGTATTTTCAATGTTTAGATAGTAACAATGCTGGGGTTGGGGGGGACAAGATGAAGAATATGATTAATTTAATGTGACTCTGTGCTCTCTGAACATGAATTTCTTCTGTAATAAATTAGTTATAATAGCATTGTTCTAAAAACCAGATAAGATAGTACCTATAAATATATGTTGTAAACTAAAAAATATTGTATAGTGCTAAGGTGATATTATCATAAATATTACAGTACTGCTTTCTCTGCTATTGAAATAAAAGACCTGATAAAACAAAACAAAAAATTAAAAATTAAAAAAAACAAACAAAAAATAAACAAAGAACTACCAAAGCTATTATGTCAATAATATCTGCCAATATTTACTGTACAAACATGACAGAAATTTTCATAAATTTATTGCAGAATCCATTTAAAAAATTGTAATAAAAACCCATTACATCATGTTAACATAAATTTCAAATGCATACGAAAAATATTTTTTCCTATAAAAGCTCAGAGGAGATTGATGTTGCTTCAGATATTTAAAAACTCTTCAATAACTCACCTAACAGAAGTCAGATGGATTCTTATATCAGCTTCTGCACTTTATCTGTTGCCATATCACCCCTAAGGAAACTCTGGAAAATTCCCCATAAGCTCATGAGAGAATGAGAGAGAAAAGGGTAAACATCACTATAACAAAAGTAACCCCCCTTGAGGCTGACCTACAGAATTATCCAACAGAAATGAGTGTTTGGGAAAGCCAAGAAATGCAGCATCATTAAGGAGAGTCCACAGTTGCTCAAGGAATAAACTGCACTCAAATATTTATTAAAGTAGGGTTCATCATGTTTTGTTCATGGTAAAAACACTTTTTTCTTCTTAGATTTTATTTGTTTATTTGACAGAAAGAGAGTGAGAGAGAGAGAACAAGCAGGGGGAGTGGCAGAGAGAGAAAAAAAATACTTTAAACATCCACAGAATGCCCCAAGAACAAAAACTATAGTTTGTCCCACTTTTTAGAGCTACAGGTCTTTTTGTGCCAAGTAAGGTGGCTCTGAAAAGAGCCTTTGGTTTGCGTGGTGGTCAGGCGGTCCTGACGCAGCTCATTGGCAGAAGGTGTACCTGATGATGGCTTTGGTGGCCTCAGAAACGGCGAACTTGCCAATCTCCCCGGGCAGCAGCAGGCGCGCAGCTGTCTGGATCTCCCTGGAGGTGATGGTGGTGCGCTTGGTGGAGCGGGCCAGGCGAGAGGCCTCGTCGGCGATGCGCTCGAAGATGTCCTTGATGAACGAATCCAAGACGCTCACGGCCTTCTTCAAGAGGCTCAGGCCCTCGTGAACCTGCTTCAGAACCCTGGGGAAGTAGGTGGTGAAACTGTTGTGGGAGCGGCGGCGATGTCGTTGGCACCTTGGCGGCTTCTGCTTTGGGGTCTTTGGGTCTGCTGCCCTGGGCTCCTTGGTGCCTAGGCTTTCCTCAGAGGAGGTCTCACAGCCAGGCTCAGCCATGTGGAGTTCACCTTCTCGACAGCTCAGAAAAAAGAGAATGGCGACTGCCGAGGGGCGCTGGCCCATTTATAGTCACTGCATTTCCTGACGTCACGGGCAACCTCCATATCTGATTGGACAAAATGCAATGCAGGAAAGCGGGGCTCTATGCCAGGTGATGTCACCTGTGATTGCATACCCTCGAACCTGACATCACATCGGACAAAGAGGGAAATCTGATGCCCTCTAAACTTCTTGGGACGTCAGGTAGAAAATCTTTGTAAGATGCCACAAAGAGCAAAAGGTCTTCTGAGAACAGCAGCTGACTGATGCCTATATAATAAGAACTTAAAAAAATATATCATTCAGGGTTGCCTGGTTAGCTCAGTTCAGTGTGATATTCTGATTTCTACTCAGGTCATGATCTCAGGGTGGTGAAATCTAGCCCCTTGTGGAGCTCCCCCTCAGCAGGGTGTCTGCTTGACATTCTTTCTCTCTCTCCCTCTGCTCCTCCCTCCTGCATGTGCTCACTCTCTCCCTCTCTCTCTCTCTCTGCCTCTCTCTCTTTCTCCTCTTTTCTCAAATAAATAAATCTTTTAAAAAAATATATCACTCAAATCACCTAAATTGTGGAACATCAACTTTAATCCTTTGGGAGAGTGGGAACTTCACAACTAAAGTTACAACACCAGCACTATCTATGACTTGCCACAGATTGGCCATTTCAGCTCTAATGCATAAGCTACTTGGTGGCCACTATGGCTTGAGCAGAAACTCTATGACATAGCTACCAGAGTGCTCCCACAATCAAGGGACCCTGCTTACTAACCAGTGTCTTCGGTTCTGATAAGGACTCTCCATGATTTGGGAAAGAAATGGCAAAATCGCCATCTCCAAAATCAGAACATATACAGAAATGATTACAGAAACAGTTTTAAATCCTTAAGCATGTACCACATTTAAAATTTTCTTATCAATACTTGGATCCTAAAAATACTTTAAATGTTAATATTGATTAATATATATGACAGCTATTGGATGAAAAATATATATTAACCTAATTCTCTAAGAAACCTCCTTAAGGAGAGAAAAGTTATCAATATAATGGAAAATATTTTAAAATTAAAACCCCAACCCTTTTCGAATTTTTGATGACACGCAAACATATTTCCACATGTATGAATGCAAAACAGTTTAAAATTTGAACCAAGCAAATTATAAAACCAAACCAATTATAGAAATTGAATCAAACAAAGAATTGAAGAAATAGAGGTCATCAGTGAGCTATGGTCCCAAATGGCCTGGCTTCCAAGGGTGTGTCTTGTCAAACCTTCAAGGATCAGGTAATTCTACTGCTAATAAAATAGTTCCAGATAATGAAGAAAAAAACTCTCTTTCTTGTTTCAAGAAAATATGATAGCAAAACCTATTGAAGAACTTGTGCTAAACAAATTTCTGAGAAGTCCCATTTCTAAAGGAGGACACAAAAATTCTACTTCAAATATTATTAATAAATTTGGTGTCACATTACAGAAAAGACCTTTTAAGTAAGATAAACAGCTTTACTGCTGTAAATAATAAATTATAAGGATCAAACTGGGGGAAGCATTATTCATAAAACAGAATACCCCATACAGACATTTTTCGACACCACCCCTACTGTGGAGTTCATTTAAATAAATGAGGATTCAAACACAGTACAGAAATAGGTAAACCAGGCAGCTCATAAAATAGTGCCTTTTTCAAGCTTCCTAGAACTGAAGTAACTAGTCTAACTAACTCAGATTTATCCAATTCTATTGTTTTCTGGTCTATACTCTTTTGGGTTGTTTTTTTTTTTTAATACTCTTTTGTTTTTTAAAATGCAAAGCTTCAGAACCTGCAGTTATGCCTCACTGGATGATAGGAACATCCAATCAGAGTAGCCCAAGCCCCAACTTCCACTGGTTCAGCCAATGAAAGACCTGCAGACCCTGAACTACAGCCATTGGCTCAAAGTGGGAGCAGGTGATAAGTGTGAACCAGTAAGTGTTCCTGGGTGTTCACCCTTAGAGACTGAGGAGAAAATAGGTGTGTTATATATTTTTCCTCCTTCGTTTGTTCAGGGCCCTAAATTTCAATCCCTACTATTAGTGGGCTTATTAAGGGAAAACTATGACTCTTGTTAGACAGGCAAGTGAATCTAGTAAGTAGAGGGGTTGCCCCATATTATATATTTAAGAAAGGCTTAGGGGCACTTGGGTGGCTCAGTCAGTTAAGTGTCCCACTCTTGATCTCAGTTCAGATCTTGATCTCAAGATTCTGAGTTCAGGCCCCACTTTGGGCTCCACAGTGGGCATGGAGCCTACTTAAAGAAAAGAAATGCTGAGTAAAACTACTCTAGGTGAGCAATTGTTTTTCCCATCTCATGTCTGTATGAGTACTCACTTAGCAGCTACGTCTTTCACCTGCCACCATGTACCTCTCATCTCAGCCTAACACTTACACTGCTCAGGATAGAATCAATGTTAATGAAACTATTATTAACAGATGCAACTAAACAATGGGTTATTATCCAATCCCAGGTCACCTGACAACATTCATTCTTTCTGTCAGGCCCTTTGAAATAATCCTAATCTTGTGCAAATGCAGCCTAAATGATATGCAAATGCAGAGGTTGCTGAATCTATCATGGATTTACAGTGTGTTTCTCAAAATTGCAAATAGCAATGTTGAAAGGAGAGCAAATGTACTGGATAACAGAATCAGGATGCAAAGAGATCTCATCATGAGCAAACAAGCACATCAGCAACCAGGATGTTTCCCTTTCATGTAAGTTGGATTCAAAGGATAAGGGAAATGTCATCAGGAGAAGCCTTGGAGGTACAGAGGCAGGCATACAACAGCTGACTTCAAATATTTGAGGAGGGACAACGACATTGTTTGGGTCTCCAGCACACAGTCCTAGGACTATTGGATAGAAGCTATAGGAAAGCAGGTTTGGGCACAGTGTAAGCAGCCTGTCTCAGCAAGAAGCTGAGTAACTCTGCCAGATAATTACTTCAGGCAAGAGGTTAAGGTATTGATGACCAATGTGGTTACTTCAAACTCTCAAATCTTCTGGCTACGCTAAGACTTGTGATTGTGTTACCTAACTGACATTTGATCAGAGTTAACCCAGCTACCATTTTACTTATCGAAGTTTATGTTATTGAAAACAGCATGCGCTTCCCGTAAACCCAGTGATTATTTAAGGATGTCAGCCCTTAGAAGGAGGTGATAATACTTGAGGTTGCAAATAGGTACAGACAGTATAATCACTTTTTGTAGGAAAATATATGAATATTAATATACCAGTCTGGATCGTCATACACTCGAATGTTGATACTTCTAATTGGTGGGATTATAAGTGATTCGTTCTTATAAATTCTAAGTGATGAAAGTATTGTTTAAGGACAGGTATCAGAGCTTGCCTATTCATATGTATTCCTTATTGTATTAGTCAGTTTCAGTTGCCATAACAAAATACCATAGATTGGGTGGCTTAAACAATAGAAATCTATTTTCTCACAGTTCTAGAGGATAGAAGTCCCAGAACAAGGTCCTGCAGGATCAGTTTCCACTGAGAACTCTCATCCTGTCTTGCAGATAGTCACTCCCTTGTGTCCTCACATGACAGGAAAGAGATCTCTGTCGCTTCCTCCTCTTCTTTTAGGCCACTGTTCTATCAGATTAGGGCCCCATCCTTAGGGCCTCAATTAACCTTAATTACCTCCTCTAAATACCCTATCCCCAGATTCAGTCACAGTAGGGGTTAGCTCTTCAACATATGAATTCTTTTGGAGGTGGGGGAGAACAATTCACCCCATAACACTTAGCTCACCATGAATACCAAACACTTTGTTCATTAAGATAGTGAATTTTGGGGGCACCTGGGTGGCTCAGTCATTAAGCGTCTGCCTTCAGCTCAGGTCACGATCCCAGTGTCCTGGGATCAAGCCCCATATCGGGCTCCCTGCTCAGTGGGGAGCCTGCTTCTCCCTCTCCAGCTCCCCCGTACTAGTGTTTCCTCTCTCTCTACCTCTCTCTGTCATGAATAAATAAAATCTTAAAAAAAAAAAGTGAATTTTGTTCAGGACAAGGAGATCAGACGTTCAATGCTGTGGGTCACCAGCAGGTATTAGATATCTGAGTTTCTGCTCAATAGTAAGATGTGATGTGCTTAGCACAGTGTGTGCTAGCATGTGCCTCCAATGCCCTTCTGCATCCATCACCAGCCTTGGGCATCTCCTTCCATTAAATTTAAAAGCACATTTGAGAAAGCAAGAGAGCCCAGCTAGAATTCCAGCTCTTATTCACCT
Source organism: Potos flavus (assembly GCA_028534135.1). Taxonomy (NCBI): domain Eukaryota; kingdom Metazoa; phylum Chordata; class Mammalia; order Carnivora; family Procyonidae; genus Potos; species Potos flavus. The sequence continues at coordinate 37,829,066 of CM052901.1, read as the reverse complement.
TAGATCATCACTTCAGATATTTTCATTTCTTCATTTCTAAGATAAGGGGGCTAGTCCCTTTTATGTAAGGGACTTACATATATGATCTGTAACTTACATATATGATCTGTAACTCTAAGGGAAAAGCACCTAGCATCACTAAGTCAAGACCCACTGCACCTGGACAGTGGAGAGCCTATTCCATGTGAATGATCTGCCAAAGTGTCTTTCCTGCAGCCATTTTGTTTGGCTGAAAAGAGTTACTTGGCACTTTCATTTCTTAGAAGACCACTAGGAATGAACCACAGGAGGTTAACATATTGATTTTATTTATTATTTTATTGCTACATTAGAAATGAAAATAAACTATGAAAAGCTGCAAACCCATGCCCCTTCGTGAAGATTATGGAGCAATGGAGACACCCATTGTAGAAGGTGAAAAGTAGCCCATCCTGTAGGAGGTGGAAGGACTTCACACACAAAGGTCATCAATGGTGACATTATGGACAACATTTGCCAGCTGGAGTTTATGCGCCAATGGAAGTTTAAAAATGAACATAAGGGGACATTGGCTACTTCTGACCTCTTAGCCAGGGAGTACATGTGTGAAGCATCAGAAGGTGCCTAAAATCTCTACAAGCACATAGGTTTACAAAAAAAACAAGCCCCAAACCGCGACACTCAGGAATTGTTGAAAACTGCTCTTGGGAGGAGATTCCCATCTTATGAAGTTTGAACACACTCTTTCTCCTGCTGGATAGCTGGGGGAAAAAACAAACATAAAAAAATCATTAAGAAGGTATTTTCCTAAGATTAAGTTCAGTTTCTTCCCCGAAAGCACTTTTCCAAGTCATGAAGGCTGCCATACCTGCTTATAGGTGTGTGTGTGTGTGTGTGTGTGTGTGTGTACCACCTGGATGTTCATTAGAATCTACATCAAGGCAGTGTTTTTTTCCCATTTAAGAGGTAGATCTATGATACTGCCATTTTTTCCATATATTATTTTAAGAATGAAGAGGAACTGAAGCATTTTCTTCAGATTTATCTATCCCTATACAATTAGAAAGATATACTGTTTCAGACAATTCTGACTAACTTTGGAACTTTCAAATAATGCTGACATGAAAAAATGTGCCCCTTGGTTTGGAGTTTCTCCAGCAGACTGTAAGTCAGGAGGGCAAAACTGATCCCTTGATCCCTGGGAGACCAGAGTATACCCAAGAGCTAAATTGGCTCTCTCACCTCATCTTGTCATCAGGTAGAGAAGGCCAAAACCACGAAGTTTATATAGCTCTTTAGGGATGAGATCACAGACCCTAATTGTTAGGTGTATAAAAATGGCAAATAACCAAAAATTGGACAAAACTAAGATGTTTATAGTACTGAGTCCAATATCCCAAGATTGGCTTTAATGTGGCTTTTAGTAATTTTTTCAACAACCAAAAAAACCAGTTTTTAAAAAATTCTCCCATTATTACTAGGGCCTATTTTGTGAGAACCACTCATATAAGCCAGGTAAGAAGCAAATATTTGATATTTTTAGATAATGCATTAAATACATTGGTACTTTAATTATTGCTTACTTTGCGGCAAAATTTACAAGAAGAGTTTATTTACTGAACCTATCAACTTTCACCATTGTTTGTCTCAACAAGAAAGCTCCCATTACTTACTTTCCTTTGAGGGAAGAGTATTTTTTTCTTTAGTATTAGTTTTCTTCAGTTTTGATCTGTCAAACTTCTCCACTTCAGACAAATCTGGCTTATCACTCATCTTGACTAAAAGAAAGATTGAAAAAAAAAAAAACCATTTAACAAACCTATCTGGTAGAACTATTATCAGACTAAGGAGTAACAGCCAAAATTCTCATATTTAATATTAATGTGTATTGTACCTGCTAATTTTCTACAGGAAACAAGCAACAGATCTTAGAAATGTCGTGTTTTTATTAGAACACTTTTTATTCCATGTCATTACCCTATTTCTGATAAGCTGTAAATGCCACTGAATCAGGGGGTACCAGAAACCAAGATGCTCTAGAAACTGGAGTCAATATATCTCACTCTTAAAATCACAGCAAAGGTAAAATGAAGGTGATAGAAACACATGAGCAATAGGGAGAGAAAAAAAAATAAGGACTGAGTTTAACCAGCTGATGAATTTGTCACAAGAGATAGCACTATTTGAGCATCTTCACTTTCTAGTCAATTACTGTTGGGGGGGGGCACTTTTCCTGGGGGATATGAGCAGCACACAAAAAAGAGTGGTTAAAAAGTTGTATTAGTTTCTTTCCATTTTATCTGCCCAAAGACAGTATATTAAGTAGCCATAATAAGAGAGGGAAGGGATTTAACCTGATCACAACTAATTACATGTCTCATACTAGCTCCTTATGGCACTGGTTTATAAATGCTGTAAGAAGACACAGCTAATTAGGATCAGATCAGCAGAACGGGGTAAACAAATAGAGCTGATTTTTATTTCACCATATTTTCCCCGCAAAGGGAAAGGTTAGGAGATGAGGTGCCCTGTGAACATTCCGGATTTGTCAAGAAGGGACAATAGGAGACTCCAGAGACGGGAAAACAGTGCCCTCAGGCGCGTGCCTGGCCCCACCCTGGTAGGGTTAAGACAGGTCTGGTGCCCAGAGTAGAATGGAGAGATCCCCAAGCAGCCAGAAGTCCTGAATTTGCCTCCCTTCCGTCGAGGTAACCCTAAGACACTCTGACGAGGGATCAGAAGCCAATTTCCAAGGTAGGAATACAGGGACTAACAAATATCATAAAAGGCTGGGCGCATGGGTCTGTTTGTTTGGAGCAGTTTGCTTTCATTTTAAAATAACCATCATCTTTGGGGGGCGCACAGCCTACCTTTGGCCACAAGAAGGGAGAGCGCGAAGTACCAGCTCCAGAGGGGCCAAACCCGGCAGCACCCAAACTCCTCCTCCTCTCAGCCTCAGGCGTGCAGCCAGAGCCGACTGGCCACTCTTAAGGGCCACCCCCTCGGGCCTTCCGAGGACCCGGGGAGGACGCGGCAACGCACAGAAGGCGGCGCCGCAGAAGACAAAGGCGCGGACTCTCCAGGAGGAGCAGTTAGAAAACACCAGTCCCAACCCAGCCCGACCAGTTCCGGAGAGACCGACCCCCTCCGCCCCGCAGCCGCTGCACCCTCCTGTCCCCATAGTCTTCTGGCTCCGTCGGGACCGCAGGTAACTCACCTGATGGCTTGAAGACGGTTGAAAGGCCGACGGCTGGACCAAGCCCACTCCACACTCTGGACTGAGGTTAGCCTTCCCGCGCGGAACTTTGGAGTTGTAAGTCGCAGTGCAGGCCCCGCCCAGGGCCCCGCTCCAACCACCTCTGATTGGCTGAGGGATCCCAGCCCCTCCTTTTCGCTCCCCCCCCCCATCCCCGCCGCTTTGGTCTTGTAGGCTTGAGTCCACTGTCCCCCCTCTACTTAGGACCTCTCTCCTGCATCAGTGTCTTGATGACGTCATACCGGAGCCACTTCCCCAGACCCTGTCCAAGCCTTCTCTGATTCCCCGAAGGATCGCCTCCCTGTCTCCCCGGTCTTTCCCACTATTTTCTTGCTGAGGATCCACGTCCCTCCTTCCTAAGTTTACTCACTCCTCCAAGATAATTGAAGCCTCAATATAAGCAAAGACTTCTTTCTTGCCCAGTTAGCTTCCAACATCTGAAACTGTTTTTTTATAGCCATAGCGCCTAAGTACACCGTGATAACCAAACAATGGTTTCCAAGCTATGCTCAGTGGCATCTGTTCTAAGCCTTGGCCAGGTCATGGAGGAGGGGAGCTCATTGAGAGGGTGGGCTGTTCAGAGTCATTCACCCCCACAGCTGAACATTTCTGTAACAGTGGTGCTCTCCTATGTAAAAGTCACATTTTCAATTTTCTCAGCCACTGAACATGGTAGTTGTCAGTAGGGTAATCACAGGAGGATCTACTGAGGTTATTCATCTTTATCTCCCCAATCCCTAGCACTTTGCTTGGCCTACAGGAGACTAGGTAAGTACCTGTCTATACATTGAGGTAATACATCCATGATAGAGCAGAAATTTTGGACAGCAGCACCACCCAGTGTCCATGTTGGGGGAGAAAAGTGAGGATCCAGTAGTTACTTGAAAAGACCAAAAGTTCCAGGTCACTTTCCGGATATTCACCCAGAACCTTAGAGCATTAAGGTAAGATGGATATAGGACGATGTCTTTAGCTCGTATCCCATATTTGCCATATGGCTCATGTATCGTGGTAAAGATATTCTACATAGATCAGCACCCACTCTCTTCACAAGGATTTCTCAGGCCCTCCCCGCCTCTCTCTATTCATTCCCTTTTCTATGCTCTTGTAGCATTTTATGTTAATTTGAGAGTTTTGTATGTTTGTTGGAGAAACTTTTAAAGCAGAAAGCCACTCTCATTCAACAGATAATATTTATTGAGTACCTACAGTATCTCAGGCATTAAATATAATAAACACCAGTGTTTCCACCACTCAGATTTGAATATTGCTAACATTTGAATATATTTACTCTTTTTTTAAGAATAAAAACAGTAAAGAAAAATTTATGTTCCCTTGACCCTCACCCCATGTCCATTCACCCTCCACTTCCTCAGGGGTAATCCTATCCTGAATGTGAAGTGTAGTTCCTAGATCATTTTTTTTATCATTACAAATTTATATGATCTTTGTTCCTAGGAACAATATGGAACACTGTATGGACCAGTGCTCTAGGTATAAGACTGAACTTCCACATCACTTGAGGTAAACAGGAAGTCCCAGACACACACCCACCCCTCTGTAGCCCAGACTTCAAAATTTATCTTGAATCTAACTGCTTTTAATCCATCAGAACTCATCTAATAATGATGTTTATCCCCATTTCTGCTAGCCACCAAAAGAAGTCCAAGATCCCCACAACACCCCTCAACTCCTGCACGTTAACCCCATAAGGCTGTGACCGCATCCCCCTTTTAGTTCACGTCTCACACCCCTCCTATACTCCTAAAATACAATGCACCCTCAGTAATTCCTCTATATCCCCAACCTCTTCTCTGAATGTGCCCATCATTGTCTTCCCCTAACAGAAATCTCTTTCCTGAGGACTCTGTGTCCCCTGAAGCTCCCCTCAAGAGGAGCAGATGATTTTTCTCTCCCATCACCATTGTACTGCAGATCCTGAAGGTCAAGTCTTCCTTGCTTCTCATTGCACTCTTTAGACCATTCCTCTCCCACATCCCTGAAAACCTCTAGTTTTTGACAGCTTGTCACCAACTAGCCTTCATTTTTGTTCTCATCTACCAAACTTCATCCCAGCCCTGCAATTTCTCAAAGGTTTTAGCTCCTGGAGCACAGTCACTCTCAATGGTAGTAATCCTGTCTTAATTCCCAGTGAGCTCAAGAATGATCATTCTGACAAACTGACTCCTTTAGTTCCTTGAACATTTCTCCTTTGTGACATTGTATTTGACCCCACCTCAGATACTCACTCACATGGCTATACCCTAGGCCTTGTCATAGCAATTTTAGCAACCCCTCTGTAATCTCAATTTTAAACATCTCTTTCTATGACTATCACCCACTCTTTTTCCAGCTCACTCCCTTTGGTATACAGACCCCACTATCCTTTAACCTCACCAGAATCTCCAGTCCATTGGTCCTACCATATTTTCACCATCTCTTCTCCCTTATTGTCTTTTTTCCTTTCCTTCCCTAGTTCAAATGTCATGCCCAGTCCTTACAGTCCTTCATTTACACAGCTAAACCTAGCCGGAGGAACATACACAACCACATGACTAATTGCAGTTCAAATTCATGACCACAAATGTCAATCAGGTCCTTACTGCTACCAACCAATCACTCTATAAATATCCTGTCCCTTACTTCCAACACCACCTCACCATCCCAACTCTTCACATGCTTCTTATTTCACTAGAAAATTTAAACCATAATTCCACAGACTCCTATCACCATATTGCTTCACTCACCAGCACCTGCATCTGTATATATGGCCTTTCTGTTGATACCATATATGATTGTTTTGGGCTGAATTATATCCCCCAAAATCCCTATGTTGAAATTCTAAACGCAGTCCTCAGAATGTGACTCTACCTCTTTAAAGAAGTAATTAAGGTGAAATGAGGCCATATTGGTAGACCCCAATCCAATATGACTGATATCTCTCTCAGAGATTAGGGCATAGATAACACAGACTGAAAACACGGGGACAAGTCCTGATAGCCAAGGAGAGAGGTCTCACCAGAAACCACACTGCAGATATTTTGATCTCAGACCTCTAGCTTCTGTAATTGTGAGCAAATTAATTCTTTTGTTTAGGGGCACCTGGATGGCATGGTTGATTGAGCGGCTGACTCCTGTTTGGCTCAGGGTCCTGGGATCAAGCCTCGCATCAGGCTTCATGCCCAGGGCAGAATCTGCTTGAGATTCTTTCTCCCTCTCACTCTGCCCCTCCTCCCTCCTCTCTCTCTCTCTAAAATGAATAAATGCAATCTTTAAAAAGTTAATTTCTGTTGTTTAAACCACCCAGTCTGTGGTCCTTTGTTTTGCCAGACCTAGCGAACTAATATAATATTTCCAGATACTCCTCTAAAGCCAGCTCCTCTCTTTTCCCACTATATTTCTTTCTCTCACACCAATTCAACAATACCACTATCATTTTTCTCCCCTCTCTCTCCAACGTCATCAATGTTGTGCTCTATATTAGGTCATTTCTATCAGGATGCAATCACGCTATTATATCTTATCTTCACATATATACATTTTATATATGCATTATTTTACATATACGTTCTCTTGACTCCACTCCGCCACCTGCTATCACCCCATTTCTTTGCTCTCTTTTGATGCAAATTTCTTTTACAGATATACATGATATACATTTCCGTGTGCAGTATTTGAAGGCATTGTTTGAACCAATGTTCTTGGTCTAAGACTGAATTCCTCATTCTACCTACATCAATCTGGTGTCAAGAGGGAACCCCAGATGACCATCCTCTCCTAGCCCACTACCTTCTTTGCCTACTCTCCACCTCACTCACTCTGTCCCAACTATTGCCTCTCTGCTGTTCCTCAAACAAGCCACATTCACTGTTGCCTAGGGCCTTTTTAATGTCTGTTCCATCTGTCAGAAATGTTCTTCCCTCAGATATCCACTTGGACTACTCCATCATTCCCTTGTAATTGTATCTATTTACTGTTACAATTTTTCACCTACTATTCTCATGTGAACACATTCTAATCAGGAGTCCACCTCCACCACTCTACTGAAATTTATCTTGTCGAGGTGGTGAATGTCCACATTGTTCAACCCAATGTTCGGTTCTTAGTCCTTGTCTTACTTGACTTATCAGCAGCATTTGGCACAGCGGATGAGCCCCTCCTCCTTGGTTCAAGGTCTTCACTTGGCTTCCAGGCCCCCGCACTCTCCTGTTCTCTAAACTCACTGGCTGCTCCTTCTCAGTCTCCTTTACTGGCTTCCTCTCTCCTCCAAGACCTCTTAAAATGAGAGTGCCTGCAGGCAAAGTCCCAAATTCTCTTTTTTTTCCCCTTTATTTATTAATTCATTTATTTTTACTGAGCTATAGCTTACATTTAAAAATGTATTAGTTTTGGGGCGCCTGGGTGGCTCAGTGGGTTAAAGCCTCTGCCTTCGGCTCAGGTCACGATCCCAAGGTCCTGGGATGAAGCCCCATGTAGGGCTCTCTGCTCAGCAGGGAGCCTGCTTCCCCCTCTCTCTCTGCCTACCTCTCTGCCTACTTGTGATCTCTCTCTCTGTCAAATAAATAAATAAAATCTTTTTAAAAAATGTATTAGTTTTAGGTGTACAATATAATGATTTTATATATGTGTATATTGTGGAGTGATTACCATAATAACTTTAGTTAACATCCATCACAACAGTTACACATTTTTTTCCTTGTGATGAGAATGTTTAAGATTTATTCTCTTAGCAATTTTCAAATACATATACAATATTGTTAACTATAACCACAGTGGTATACATTACATCCCCAGGACTTAATTATCTTATTTTAAATTTAAATTCAATTAATTAAATATCATGTATTATTTGTTTCAGGGGTACAGGTCTGTGATTCATCAGTCTTATATAATACCTGGTGTTCTTTACAACACAAACCCTCCCAATGTCCATCACCCAATTATCCCATCCCCTCCCATCCCCTACAGCAACCCTCAGTTTGTTTCCTGAGATTAAGAGTCTCTTATGATTTGTCTCCCTCTCTGGTTTTGTCTTGTTTCATTTTTTTCCTCTCTTTCCCTATGATCCTTTGCCTTGTTTCTTAAATTCCACATATCAGTGAGATCATATGATAATTGTTTCTCTGATTGCCTTATTTTGCTTAGCATATCTTTTAGTTCCATTCACATCATTGCAAATGGCAAGATTTTACTTTTTTGATGGCTCCCAATTCCTCTTCTTTCCAACCTACTACACTCCCATGGTAGTCTCTTCCAGTCCAGTGTCTGTAGAACCATTTCTATGCTGACAACTAAATTCATATCTGCAGACCAGGCCTGTATTAAAAAAAAAATGTCCAGACTGAATTCCTAATCTTTTTCTCCTATAGCCTTCTCTATCAGAATTGATGGCAAGTCCATCAACCCTTCTGCTCAGGCCAAAAATCTTGACATCATTTCAATTCCTCTCTTTCTCTCCCACTACACATCCAATCCATCAGGATCATTTTGGTTGTACTTCAGAATGAATCCAAAATTCAACCATTTCTCATTATCTCCATTGCTACATATAAGGTCTAATCCACCATCATATATCATCTGAATAACAGCAATAGCCTTCTAAAAGATCTCTCTGCTTTCATCCTTGATCCCCTATGGTGCATCTTAGCACAAAAATGAAGGTGATAATTTTAAAATATAAATCACATCATGATCCTTCTGTTCTGGAAATCCTGCAAAGATACCCAATTCCACCCAGATGGAGAGCTGAAGTCCCTACAAAAGCCCTACATTTTCTGGCTCTTCATTATATTTCTGATCTTTCTATCTGCTCACTTCATCACTCACTCTGTTACATCTGTGGTCACCCTACTGTTCCTCAAACAAACCAGGCTCACTGTTGCAATAAATCCTTTGCAGTGTACCTCTGGAAGTAATGCTTTTTTCCAAGATATCCATTTGTGTAAACTTTCTCACCTCCTTCAAGGCTCAAATCTCACCATTTCAATGAGGCCTACCTGAACTATCCTATTTAATACTGCAACCTATCCATCTCTGTTCTATCTGCCTTACCCTGCTCTGCTTTCATCACTAACAAACTGCACACCTTATTTACTTGCTATGTTTATTGTTTTATTTCAGTCTTCCCCCATTGAAATGTAAGGTCCATGAAGACAAAGATCTCTATTTTGTTCACTAATCCCAAGTAATTAGAATTGTGCACAAGATGAAGATTTGTTAAATGAATTATTTTCTGGTGTTTCTTTTCCCTTTCCTGCCATGCTCCGAAAGACTGCTCGCACCCTGAGATGATTAAAATATTTACTCATTTTCTTCTAGTTCTTTTTGTTCTTATTATTTATATTTAAATATTTGATCCTTCTGGGGTGCTTGGCTGACTCAGTTGGATGAGCATGTGATTCTTGATCTTGGGGTCATTAGTTTGAGCCCCAAATCAGGTGTAGAGGTTACCTCAATAAAATTTTTTTTAATTAAAAAAATATTTGACCATTCTGGAATTTATACTACAAGTTGTTATATAAAAATCAGCTTGGGGCTCCTGCATGGCTCAGTTGGTTAAGGATCCAACTCTTGATTTAGGCTCAGGTCATGATCTCAGGGTCATGAGATTGAGCCCTGTGACAGGCTCTGTGCTTAGCAGGGAGTCTGCTTGAGATTCTCTCTCTCCCTCTGCTCCTCCCCCCACACTCTCCCTCCTTCTCTCTCTAAAATAAATAAATCAATCTTTTACATGAACAGGACTGGAAGAGATTATGTTGAGTGAAATAAGTCAAGCAGAGAGAGTGAATTATCATATGGTCTCGCTTACGTGTGGAGCGTGACGAAAAATATGGAGGACATTGGGAGAAGGAAAGGAAGGGTGAATTGGGAGAAATCGGAGGGGGAGAAGAACCATAAGAGACTGTGGACTCTGAGAAACAAACTGAGGGTTTTGGAGGGGGGGTGGGGGGTTGGGTGGGCCTGGTGGGTATTGAGGAGGGCACGTATTGCATGGAGCACTGGGTGTGGTGCATGAACAATGAATCTTTTAACACTGAAAAAATAAAATAAAATTTTTAAAAAATCAGCTTAATTTTTTTCCTCAACTGGTTATCCCATTATCTTATAGCATATATTTAATAATTTGTTGTTTTCTAATGATTTTTGCATCACAACAAATTATATCACACTGAGTATAATCTTCTACAACTTGCTCTTTTCACCCAACATTATGATTGTTTAGATTTACCCTTGTTTATACGGTAAGATATATACAACCATTTTAACTGATATATAATATTCCATTTTATGAATATCTTATAGTTTACTTATATATTGCCATTCTTGTGGACACTTAAGTTGTTTCCTTTTTTCTATTACAAACAATGCTGCAATTGATATTATCGCTATAGCTTCTTATTGTTCTTAGACATGTCTTCTGGAAATGAAATTGCTAAATGACAGAGTATGTGCATCTTCAACCTGACTAGATTGCCAAATAGCTTGCTTTAGTAATTGAACAAATTTACATGGATATCAGCCATTTGAGAGAGAGACAGAGAGAGAGAGAGAGAGAACATGAGCGGGGGGAGGGGCGGGCGGAGCAGAGGGAGAAGCAGACTCCATGCTGAGCAGGGACCCCAATGTGCAACTCCATCCTAAGAACCTGAGATCACGACCTGAGCTGAAGGCAGATGCTCAACCCACTGAGCCACCCAGGCGCCCCAGGTTAGCATGTTTTTATAAGTTTTCTGGGCATATGTATTTCCTCAAATGAATTGCCTTCTGATATACCTTACCCATTTTTCTTTTGTCTGTCTTTTAGTATTGCTTCTTATGGGTGCTTTACATATTCTATAGCCTAATTATTAGTCTATAATATATCTTGCAAAATTTTTTCTGTGTTCGTATTTTGCTGGTTTACAACAAGTGTGTGTAACTGGAATAAGCCTGCTTGAGGAAAAAATGACTTTTGGTACACATGCAACTCAACTGGTGGGAACCATGTATAAGAAAGTATACTATTAAGACAGGTTTTCAAAACATTTTATTTAAGTATAATATACAAAAAAATGGATATATCTTCAGTATACATCTTCATGAATGTTCACAAAATGAAGACGCCCATATAACCAGCCCCCAGATCAAGACACAGAACATGACCAGCCCCCCAGAAGCCTCTCTTGTGCTCCCTTTCAGTGACTATGCCCAAGGTTGTTAACCACTCTCCTGACAGTTTTATCTCTTTCGTATTTTAAGTAAGTGAAATCATTCTACGTATACTTCTGTGTGTCTGGCTTCTTTTGCTCAGTATTAGTTTTGTGAGATTCATCTATGTTGTCATGTGTATTTGTAGTTAGTTTGTTCTCCTTTATGTATCACATTTCAGTATAGTACTATTTATTAATTCTAATGTTGATGAACATTTGGGTTTTTTCCAGTTTGGGGTTATTACAAATAATGCTGTTACAAGCATACTTACCCATGTCTTTTAATGAACATACATATGCATTTTTCTTGAGCATATATCTCAAAGTGAAGCTTTTGGTCATAGGACATGCATATGTTCAGCTTTAGTAAATACAGCCAACTAATTTTCCAAAAAGTATGTACAAATTATTGCTTGTCTTTTGACTTTAGCTTTATGTCTTTTATTATACAATCTTTATGAAACCTTATATATCAATCTTTTTCTTCAAAAGTTGTGTCTTGTTCAGGAAATTCTTCTCTGCTATGAGGACATTATGATTTTTGTCTATATTTTTAATTTGCTTTAAATTTTGGGTTGTGTACTTTAGTTCTTTAATAGATCTAGACTTTGTTTTGTATAAGGCATGGATCTAAATTTTTTCCATAAAGGAGATCAATTGTCAATCATATTTATTAGATTATCCATCCTTTCTTCACCCCTTCGCAATGTCACATCTTTCATATACCAATTTCCCGTATCTGCCTTTTCCAATTTTGTAATCAATTTGTCAATTTCCACCAAAAAATGAGCCTTTTAATAGTTTGTTTAGAATATTATTGTATTTATGGATTAATTTGAGAAGAATTGTTAATTTATTGACCTGAAGTCTTCTCATGCATGAATGCAGTATTGTTAATTTACTGACATGAAGTCTTCTCATGCATGAATGCAGTATTGTTGGGAGAGACAATCCACCATGGGCCCTGAAAAACCCTACATGTTCTTGCTGAATATACAAAAAATGCAAGTCCCTGACAACTCTTTATCGGAGCTGTTTGAGGTGAACAACCTTGAGGGATGAGGAAACATCTCCCCAAAGACAAAGAGTGAGCTTGTTTCTGCTTTCTACAAAAGCGAACTCATTGTTCCTCTCCAGTAGTGCAGTCCGTTATATGTACAGTAATCCATCATGGGTCCTTTACAAGTCCCTCGTGGGACTTGGACGATATTGGGAACAGACACAAGTTAATATGAAGCTCTGACTGCTGCTTTTGCTGTGAATAATAAAAACCTTCATCTCTCACCTAAGATTCTCATGTCTTTGGCCAAAATTCATAAAACTATGGCAGGTTAATGTGTTAGCTTGTAGACGGTAAAATCCCAGACCCTGTGCAGTTCCTAACAAACATTTCTCCACTTTCAAGTATTTTTAAAGTTTTCCTTTAGTGTAATTTTACACTTTCATGCATAATGGCTTGTCCATCTTTGTTAGCTATCTTCTTAGCTGCCTTATAGATTTAGGGACTACCATGAATGAGCTTTTTTTCTATTGAATTTTTAAATTGATTTTGAATTCTACATCCTTGTTACATGTCACTAGTGTACCTACTCAAATGGAATAATATATTGTTTCCTTCAGTAGACTGTTGACTTCTCTTAAGAGCAGAAACCATGCCTTATTCATGTCTATATTCTTTCACTGAAACATTTATTTCAATTAACATTTATGGAACATCTACTAGTATCAGTTGCTCAATAAGGAATGAGAGGCATCTAACCATAAATTAAATAGGATGCCTGCTCTCAAGGAGTTTACAGAATGTGAAGAAGACAGACACATCCACAAAATAGTACCATTAAGAAAGTAATATTATGTGGGATGCCTGGGTGGCTCAGTCAGTTAATTGGCTGCTTTTGGCTCAGGTCATGATCCCAGGGTCCTGGAATTGAGTCCCGCATCAGGCTCCTTGCTCAGCGGGGAGCCTTCTTCACCCTCTGCCTGCCTCTTCCCCTGCTTGTTCTCTCTCTCTGTCTCTCTCTGACAAATAAATAAATAAAATATTTTCAAAAAATAAAAAAAGAAAGTAATATTACGTATCACAGCAGAGATATAAACAAAGTACTATGGGAGTAGGGGCAATTCATTGTGACTTGGGGAATTCTAGAAGTTCTCATACAATAAGTAGTGTTTGAGTTGGGTCTCAAAAAGTAATTAAGATCTAGACTGGTGCAGATGGAAAACAGGGAAGGGAGATGACTTCTTATACAATGCCTGGCATTCAAGGCCTTACACAATTCAGCCACAAGCTACCTTTCTAAACTCAGTTGTTAAGTTCTTCAAAAATTAAAAGTTAGCCTCTCATCTATTAACCATCTTCCAGATTCATAATGTTTGAGTTCCCACCACATTGCTTTGCATTATAGCATGATGATTAAAAGCAAAAGATCTAGAATCAGACAAATTTGGATTCTGGCTCAGGTTCTACAACTTACTGGCTATGAGATTTGGGGCAAATGAAGACTAGTTATGGTGCTTGTCTCATAGGATTGTGTGATAAATGAGATAATTATTGTAAAGTTATCTTGTAAAGATATCTTGTAAAGATATTGTAAAGTATTCTTGTAAAGATAAATGAGATAATTCTTGTAAAGTTATAGTACCTGGCACAGAGCATTCACTCAACAAATATTAACTATTATGAATATTACCTCTACTTTATCCATCTCTCTGGAATTAATTCTCAAGTCAATTAAAACACATTTATTGTAGGGGCACCTGGGTGACTCAGTCGGTTAAGTGGTTGCCTTCAGCTCAGATCATGATCCCAGGATCCTGGGATTGAGCCCCACATCAGGTTCCTTGCTCATCAGGAGCTTCTCCCTCTGCCTGCCACTCCCCCTGCTTGTGCTTGCTCTCTCCTCCCCTCCCCCCCACCATGTCAAATAAATAAATAAAATCTTTAAAAAAAACCCCACATTTATTGTATTCCACTATGTGTAATAGGTAATAGTAGATATCATGGAGAACACAAAGATGAATAAGACCCTATCTCTGCCCCCCCAGTGACCTGTCAAGTAGAAGATATAAAATAGGCACACAAAAAAATCATGAAGCAAGCCAAGTGAAAAGTCTTGGATACTCACTCTTGCCTTCCACAGCATGAAGAATTTGGACCATATGATCACCAAGACTATTTCCAAGCCTACCATTATGAGTCTGTGACTTCTATGATTGTAAGTGATACATCAAGGTTACTAACTACCAGGTAAAAGTGAAAAAGAGGTTAAACCAAATTCTACCTGGGACAGTTGAGGGTACCTGCATAGAGGAAATGACATTGAATTGTGTCATGATGTATGGGTATCATTTGGTGAGGGAAGAAATGGGGGCAGTGGAATTCCAGGCAGAGGGGAAATAAGAACAAAGGAAAGTATAGAGCACACTCAGGGAATACTTAGCAGTCTTGTGTGGTTAGAACATCAGGATTTATAATGTTTAAGTAGAGAAAAATAAGGTGGAAACTTGTGTCAGATGATGGAGAACCTGGAATGTCATGTTAAGTGGTATGGATTTTATCTTATAAGCTGTTCACATTGGAAGGTTATAAGGAGTCCTGTTAAAAAGAGTTGTGGCAGTTGTTTAGGTATAAAATAATGAAGGGTTGAACAAGAGCTGCAGGTCTAACAGTAGAAAAAAAAAAGGATAGAAATCTTTTGACATTTTCTATATACTACTTTGTGTATATTGTTGAATAATTTTTAATCAAACATTTATTGAGGGCAGGGACCATTCATTCATTCCATGAAGAGTTATTGAGCACCTACTATGTGTCAGACATTCTTCTGGGAACTGAAAATACAGTGGTGAATGAGAGGGTCAAGATCCCCATGTGTCTGAGTTATTTCACTTAGCATAATACCTTCTAGGTCCATCCATCTTGATGCAAATGGCAAGATTTTCATTTTCTATGGCTGAGTAATTTTCCATTGTACATATATACCACCTCTTTATCCATTCACCCATAAACAGAAACTTAGATTGCTTCCATAGCTATTACAATAGCTGCTGTAAACATATATTAGGACTCTTGGTGTTGAAAGTATCAAAAATGATGATAATGCTGGAAGTGGGAAGACTAGGAACAGGTTGATAGAGGAAATAACAAGTTTTAGCTTTGACATATTAACTTTGAGATGCCAATAAGATATCTCTGGAAATGCCAAGTGGACAGCTGCAAATAGACATCTTGAACTTTTTTGTGCTCCACCCCACAGTTCTTCTCAATTAACACAGTAATTTGTTTTAGGTGTACTGTTTATTTTTTGAAAACTTAATAAAATATTGGCATCTTTATGTATAGATGTCGGTATGTCACATTAATTGATATAATGGTATGTCACATTAATTGATATATACTAAATTAAGAATGTCAATATAAGGGATCAACACATATAAGCTGTTTATTAGCACAAGATATAAGGTATATATTCTCTCTTAAAACAAAACAGAAGAGCATTACTGGTAAGAAACTCATTATAATCCCATTCCTGATAATTCTCTTAACTGTTAACAGTTTTTTTAAAAATTCAGCAACTAATAAAAATCCAACAAAAGATATGCTAGACACTATGAAAAATGTAAAACTTTGAGAAACATTAAAATTAGAATCTCAACCATAATTTTTGCTTACATTAAAACTCAACAGTTACTTTTGATAAAATTAAAATCTCAACAATTTTTATAGAAAATAAAATCTCAGCATCTACTTTTGTAGATATTGATAAGAACAGTTAAGAAACTCTTGAAGAACAAGTATGAATAGGAAGACTTTCCCTATCAGATATCAAGACTTATTACAAAGCTGCAGTAATTAAAACAATGTAATATTGGCACAAGATTAGAAAAGTAGATCAATGGAGTAGAATAGAGAGACCACAAATAGTCCTAAGAATATATGAACACTTGATATTTGACTGAGTTGGCATTGTGAATTAGAGAGTAAAGGAGAGATTTTTCAACAAATGATAATTGGAGCAATTGAGTATTTATAAGGAAAAAATAAAATTGGGCCTCTATTCTTACACATTGCACAAAAATAATTCTATATATATTAAAACACCTAAGTGCAGGGGTGCCTGGGTGGCTCAGTTGGTTAAGCATCTGCCTACAGCTCAGGTCGTGATCTCAGGGGCCTGGGATCGGGCTCTGCATCAGGCTCCCGGCTCAGCAGGAAGTCTTCTTCTCCCTCTGCCCCTCTCCCTGTTCATGCTCTCTCTTGTTCTCACTCTCAAATAAATAAAATCTTAAAAAAAAAACCTAAGTGCAAAAGGCAAAAATTTAGAAATTTGAAATGTTAAAATAGAGAAAACATTTTCATCTTCATATTCAGATCAGAGTATCTTCTGTTTGGGGGAATAGAGAAGGATTTCTTTGAAAAGACACAAAAAAGCACTATGTATAAAGAAAAATGGTTGATAACTTTGACTATATTATAATTAAGAACCCCCGCTTATTGAAAGAAACCATCAAGAAAATTATCAAAACATAAGAGACAAAGTGGGGAAAGATATATGCAACAAGTATAAAGGACAAAGGACTAAATTTAAGATCTACAAATAACTTCTACAAATTAATTTGAAAAAAGCACACTACCTAATAGAAAAAAATTGGCAAATGTCTTGAACAAATGATTCACAAAATAATAAGCCCTAATGTCCAATAAGTTTTCAAAAAGATGCTCAACATCATTAATAATCAGTAGACTCAAATTAAGAGGCCATTTTACACTTACTACACTGGTGAAAATTAAAGTCTAATAAATGTTGGTCAGCAGGGGGAGCAATAGGAAATGTTAAATATGGCTGGTAGGGGTGTAAATTGGTACATGCCATTAGGAAAAGTGAGGCACAATCTACGAACGTTGAAGGTGCCCATACTCTATAAACCAGCAATTCCACTCTTAGGTAAATATCCTAGAGAAGCTTGTGTTTATGTATACTACCAAGAATATTCATGGTAGCACTATTTTTCCAACAGTCGAAAAGTAGAAAAAATTAGAATGTCCGTTCAAAGTTATCATGGATAAATTGTGGTATGTTCACACAACGGTACATACAACAATAAAAGTGAAGTAACCAAACAACAAGATATCACTACACACCTGTTAGAATGACCAAAATTCAAAACACTGATAATACCAAATGTTGATGAGGATGTGGAACAGTGGGAACGCTCATACTTTGCTGGTAAGAATGCAAAATGGTACAGCCACTTTGGAAGACAGTTCGACAATTTCTTATAATATTTAGCATACACTTGCATATGATCTAGCAATTGTTCTCCTTGGTATTTATCCAAAGGAGATGAAACCTTATGTCCACCCAAAAACCTGCATGCGGATGCTTTTAACAATTTTATACATAGCTGCCAAAACTTGGAAGCAACTCAGGTGTACTTCAGTAGATGAATATATAAATAAAATGTGATACATCCAGACAATAGAATATTATTCAACATTAAAAAGAAATGAGCTATAGAGCCACAAAAACACATGGAGGAAACTTAAATGAATATTACTAAGTGAAAGAAGTACATCTAGAGAGTTCCCAAGATGGTGGAGTAGTAGGAGGACCCTAGGCTCTTCTTGTCTCATGAACTCAACCAGATAACTATCAAATTATCCTAAATACCCCAGAAATTGGCCTGAAGACTGACAGAAAAAACTCCACAATTGAACAGAGAGAAGAGGCCACATCAAAGAAGGTAGGAAGTGCTGAGATGTGGTTTAGGGGAGAAACAGATTGGATCATGATTGTCGCTGAGGGGAGGGATCTGTGGTTGCGGAGAAGGGCTAGAGAGGAGCACACAGGAAAACACACAAGGAGAATGTTTTCCCAAAGCCATTGGCTTGGAAAATGAGAGGGGCTGAATTTCCTGAGTTCTTGCAAACAGCTGGGCTTAAAGCCTGGAGTTTTAAAGGTCAGTGGGTTTGGCTGGGTTAGAGCTAGGATGGTACTACCCTGCTCCTGGAGAGAAGGCAGTCAAACAATCTGGGGGTATACAGTGTGGAAACAGTTATCTGGTTGGGGCCCATAGTGGGGAGATTACTCGCTCATCTCGGAGAGCATCCCTGGGAGGATTCACAGAGATACCTTTCCAGGAACAGGGGAGCTGGCCAGTGCCATTTCCCTCCCCAGCCCTACAGCATAAACACAGACCCACCCATTGGAGGCAGTGAAGCATGGACTGGCTGCCTAACTTGTTTGCACCAAGCCCCGCACCCCTGTGCTCTGGCAGGACTGCCCTTCTCTCTCTCTTTTTTAATTATTATTATTTGTTATTATGTTATGTTAGTCCCCATACAGTACGTCATTAGTTTTTGATGTAGTGTTCCAAGATTCATTGTTCACGTATAACACCCAGTGCTTATTGCAATATGTGCCCTCCTTAATATCCATGACCAGGCCAAACCATCCCCCCACCCCCTCCTCTCTAAAATCCTCAGTTTGTTTCCTGGACTCCACAGTCTCTCATGGTTTGTCTCCACCTCCGATTTTCCCCCCTTCATTTTTCTCTTCCTTCTCCTAATGTCTTCCATGCTATTCCTTATGGTCTACAAGTAGGTGAAACCATATGATAATCGACTTTCCCTGCTTGACTTATTTCACTCAGCATAATCTCCTCCAGTCCCATCCATGTTGATGCAAAAGTTGGATATTCATCTTTTCTGATGGCTGAGTAATATTCCATTATATATATGGACCACATCTTCTTTATCCAATTGTCTACTGAAGGGCATCTTGGCTCTTTCTACAGTTTGGCTATTGTGGACATTGCTGCTATGAACACTGAGGTGCATATGGCCCTTCTCTTCACTACAACTGTATCTTTGGGACTGCCCTTCTCAATCAAGCTTGCCTCAGTTGCAGTGCAGTGGGCTCCTCCTCCTCCCTCTCTGTCCACACCATGTCTCCTGACCAGAGAGTTCTGCAGGGCCTCAGTCCTGGTGAAGTTGGTGTCAGGTCTCATTTCACAAGTAGACCAGAGCACACCTAGTTAAAATTTGCCACATTAAGGCCAGGGAGCAAACACTGTCCACAACAGGCAAGGAGATCCTCTGCAACAACTGGCCTGAAGGATAGAGCAGCCAAAACAACAGCAGAGTGCATGCAGCACACACCAAAGATACTCCCTGAAGTTCCAGGCCCTGGGCACTATAAGACTTCTTCTTCATAAAGTCATTACTTTCAGGAGCAGGAGACAAACTGGCTTTTCTAACACACAGAAGAAGGCAGGGACTTAGGCAAAATTGTCGAGGCAAAGGAATTTATCCCAAATGAAAGAACGAGATAAGTCCATGGCCAGAGATCTAAGTGAAATAGATATAAGTAACATTCCTGATGGAGAATTTAAAGCAACAATCATAAAGATACTCACTGGGCTTGAGAAAAGAAGATATCACTGTGACCCTTACCACAGAGATAAGAGTTAAAAAAAGAATCAATTAAAGATGAAGGATGCAATAAAGATTGGAAACAGGCTTGATGCAATGTATAGCAGGCTGGAAAAAGCAGAGGAATGAATTAGTGACCTAGAAGACAAAATAATGGAAAATAATGAAGCTGAAAAAAAGAAAGAATTATGCAACATGAGAAAAGACTTTGGGAACCCAGTGATTCCATCAAACGCAATAACATTTGTATTGTAGGAGTCCTAGAAGAAGAAGAGAGAGAAAAGGGAGCAGAAAATTTATTTCAATAAATAATAACAAAAAAAAATAATAACAAAACTTCCCTAATGTGGGAAAGGAAACAGACATCCAGATCCAGGAGGCACAGAGAACTGCCAAGAAAAGCAACAAAAGGAGGCCAACACCAAGACATATTGTAATTAAATTTGCAAAATAATAGTGATAAGGAAAAAAATCTTAAAAGCAGCAAGACAAAAGAAGTCCTTAACTTATAAGGGAAAATCCATAAGTCTAGCTGGCCATTTCTCAACAGAAAGTTGGCAAGCCAGAAGGGAGTGGCATGATATATTCAAAGTGCTGAATGAGAGAAATCTGCAACCAAGAAGAATCTATCCAGCAAGGGTAGCATTCAGAATAGAAGGAGAGATAGAGTTTCCCAGACAACAGAAACTAAAGGAGTTTGTAACCACTAAAATAGTCCTGCAAGTAATATTAAAAGGAACACTTTGAGTGGAAAGGAGAGACCAAAAGTGAAAAAGGCAAGAAAGGATCAGAGAAAATCTCCAGAAACAACGACAAAACAAGTAATAAAATGGCATAAATATGTATCTACCAATAATTACTCTGAATATAAATGGACTAAACGCTCCAATCGAAAGACATAGAATGGGTAAAAAAAACAAGAACCATCTATATGCTGCCTACAAGAGACAAATTTTAGATCTAAAGACAGCTGCAGATCGAAAGTGAGGGAATGGAGAAACAACACACAAATGGCTGTCAAAAGAAAGTAAGAGTAGCAATACTTACATCAGACAAAGTAGACTTTTTTGTTCTTATATTGTTTTTATCCTGTTTTGGTATCAGGGTAGTACTGGTCTCATGGAATGGTTTTGTATGTGTTCCTTCTATTTCATTATTTTTAAAATTTTGATAAAGATTGTCATTAATCATTTTTTTAAACGTTTGGAAGAGAGGTGCCTGGGTGGCTCAGTCAGTTGAGTGTCTTCAGCTCAGGTCATGATCCTGGGGTCCTGGGATCAAGCCCCACATCAGGCTCTCTACTTGGTGGAGAATCTGCTTATCCCTCTCCCTCTGCTGCTCCCCCTGCTTGTGCTTTCTCGCTCTGTCAAATGAATAAATAAAATCTTAAAAAAAAAAAATTAAACGTTTGGTAGAATTCACCAATGAAATCATGAGGTCTTGGGCTTTTTTGTGCTGGAAGAGTTTTGATTCCTAATTCAACTTTTATTCTTGTTATTGGTCTAAGAAGATTTCTTATTTCTTGGGTTCAAGATTCATGAGTCAATCTTGGTATCTTGTGATTTTTTAGGAATTATTCGTTTTTTTTTCTAAGTTATCTGGATTGTTAGTATATAATTGTTTATAGTAATCTGTTATCACACTATGTATTTCTGTGGTTATTTCTTGTTTTGTTTTCCATTTCTTATTTTTGCTTTTGAGTCTTCTTTTTTTTTCTTACTAAATGTAGTTAAAGCACTGCCAATTTTGTTTGTTTTCTTGGAAAAACTTGTCATTACATTCAATATTATGTTATTGTTTATTCTGGTCTCCATTTTATTTATTTCTGATTTTTCTGTTATTTCCTTCCTCTACTAAATTTCTGCCAAGTTCCTTCTTTTTATATTTCCTTGTGGTGTAATTTTAAGTTGTTTATTTGAATTTTTTTCTCAATATAGACATTTATAGCATAAATTTCACTCTGACATCTGCTTTTGCAGCATCCCATAAGTTTTGGAATATCGTGTTTTCTTTTTCTTTTGTTTTGAGACATATTTTGATTTGCCATTTGATTTTTATTTGGCCCATTGCTTGTGCAGTAATGTGTTAATATTTACATATTAAATATGTACTTTTTTTAAAAAAAGAGGTCAATCTAAAAAGGCTACATACTATATGATTTAAACTATGTGACATTCTGGAAAAAGCAAAGCTATGGAGACAGTAAAAAGATCAGTGGTTGCCAGAAATGGGTGAAAGTGGGGGTTGAATAGGTGAATCACAGAAGATTGTAGGGACAGTGACACTACTCTGTCTGATACTATAATGGTGGGTATATGTCATTATATATTTGTCCAAACCCATAGAATATACAACAGTAAGTGTGAACCCTAAGGTAAACTATGGACTTTGGGTGATAATGATGTATCAATGTAGGTTCATCAATGGTAACAAATATACCACACTTGTGTGGGATGTTGATAATAGGGGAGGCTATGTATGTGTGGGAGCAGGGAGTATATTAGAAGTCTCTGTACCTTCCTCTCAAATTTGCTGCAAATCTAAAACTGCTCTAAGAAACAAAGACTTTTTAAAGTAAATTTGTCACATTTTTAAAAAAAGAAATAACATTTACAGCTACCTGCAACAACATAGATGAATCTTATAAATAATGTGGAATGAAAGAAGATAGTCATAATTCCAAATATATAAATTACATAAAGTTCAAATATCTGTGAAACAAAACTGCATTTAGAGAATCTTATATAGAAGAAAAAAACCTATAAAGAAAAGCGATGATATCACAATAGTCAAGGGTTACCTCTAGGATGGGGAGAGGAATGTCATCATTGGTGGGGGACTGAAGGCAGGGACAATGAGGGGGTGGGGGTTATCAAGATGTTCTATTTCTTGTCTTGGGTGGTCATTACATGAATGATTATTAATGTTCTTTTAACTCGAAGTTCTCTTCTGAATGCTTCTCTTAAGGAAATGGAAAGCAAGGTCACCAACTGGGATTGAGGATGGATGAGGAAATGTTGAAGATTTGAAGAAACGAAAGGTGGTATGAAAGAAACAGTGAAGTTGGAGAATATAGGGAAAGAGAATATTTTTTATTTGTTTATGAAAACTTTTCACTTTTTTCCTGATTTATTATGCTGCTTTTTCTCTCATATGGAACATTATTTTATTAACTTGAATATACTATATGCAGTTGTTCCAAAAACATAAATTATAATACTATTTAATGTTTAAAAATAAATTTTAAGAGCAAAATTAAGTCTTAATAAACCACATAACAATAATAGTAATACATTAGTTATTTCACCTTGAGCTTTAGAAAAGCTGGTGTAGTTTATATTTAAGACAAAAATGCCTGGGGTTCATAGGGGGATTTTTATTCTTTTTCTTTCAACTTTTCATACTAAGTAACTTCAGCATTAAATTCTACATTTTGTAAGTTTAAACAGACATAGAACTTTATTACCTCCTTATTTTATTGATCCCAAGTCCAAAAGTCATTTTTCAAATGACAGGGACTATAACCACATTAACATCACAAAACAAAATATTGATATTTAAAATTACTAGAAAACTGTTATACTCTTAAACTTTACTTGGAAGACTTAAATGGAAAAAGGTGATAGGTGTATATAATGTTGCCTAGGTTTTTATATGAAGAAATTTGTAAAAATCAATTATTTAAATTATAACATGCTTTAGTTGTAAATTCATGTAAATATTATAATTACGTAGCTTTAAATATTAACATACATAACATAAATCTAAAGTTTCTATAAGGGCAAATATAGTAAATTTAAACAATTACCACCAATGTAAATTAAAAATAGTTCGCGAATTTTCATTTTATAATATTCTATAGATCTTCTTCAACTTAACGTGGGGTTACATCCTGATCAACCCATCATAAGCTGAAAATATCTTATGTCAAAAATGCATTTAATACACCTTACCTACCAAACATAGTTTAGTTTAGCTTACCTTAAACGTGCACACTTATATTAGCTTACAGCTGGGCAAAATCATCTAACACAAAGCCTATTTTATAATAAAATATTGAATATCTCATGTAATTTGTTAAATACTGTACTGAAAGTGAAAAACGAATGGTTGTGTGGGTACAGAATGGTTGTCAGTGTATTGTTTACCCTTGCGATTGTGTGGCTGACTGGGGGCCTCGGCTCTTTGCTACTGCCCAGCTCGTGAAAGTATCTACCACATATCATTAGCCCCCGGAAAGATAAACATTCAAAAATCAAAGTGCAGTTTCTACTGATTACCTCTTGCTTTCACACCATCATAAAGTCAAAAAATCCTAAGTTGAGCCACTGTTAATTTGGGGAACATCTATATAGTAACTGTGCCATTATTCATAGACATAAAACACAGTCTTTGAAAAGTAATTAGAATCTACAAATATTGACTCTAGAAATATTAAGATTGCAATTCCTGGGTAGTTCATGGAAAAATATTGTGTGTGTGTAGCTAGGGAATGAGTGCTCAATAAAGCAAATGGGCTAAAATATTAACAGGTGAATTTGGGTAGTATATATAGGTGTTCTTTATATTTGACTTATGCTGGCAACTTTTCTATGATGTTACCAAGATACTGACCTCACACTCAGAATCATATAAATCTTATTATTTTTAATATCATTCAGAGGAAAATTGCATTGCTTGTTTTTAGCAGATGTGCTTTTTAAAAATAAAAATCAGCCAAATTCCATTTTAGACTTTAAAAAAACACTTTTCTATAAATTTGAAATTATTTCTAAATAAGAATTTAAAATGGAGAAAGGGACATGGACTGACACAGCGACATAAGTGGAAATCCACAGCATACTTGAAAATAAATGAATGCATCTCTTGGATTAAAAGATGGAAGAGTATGGTAGTTTATCTCCTTTTCAGCTTAAAAGCCACAACTATAGGGGCACCTGGGTGGCTCAGGGGTTAAGCGTCTGCCAGACATCTGCCTTGGGCTCAGGTCCTGATCCCAGGGTCCCGGGACTGAGACCCGCATTTGGCTCCCTGCTCATCGGGGAGACTGCTTCTCTCTTCCTCTGCCCCTCCCTCACTCATGCTTGTGCTCTCTCTCTCTCAAATAAATAAATAAGAATATTTTAAAAACCCACAGCTATAAGCTATGAATTTTTGTAAATATTTTCTTCCTCATAAGAGTTCGCCTTGAAATAGAACTACTCTTCTATTTTTCCTTTCCTTGTGCAGACCCTGTATTCCCTGTCCTTGCATCCACAGAGTACTATCCTACCCCGTCCAAGTCTGCACAAGGATCAGACGTGGGAATTCATCTGCAGCCATTCTGGACCAGCCATTCTCTAGTGACCTTGCTGGCAAATGCATTCTGATCTCATATTGCCTATTGCTGTGTCTTTAACTTCTGTGATATTAAGTGAGGAATTCTCATGCTTAGAATCTATAATTAGATTATTTTAAATGATAAATTCAGCTAGATGAGGAGGTACAAGTGGAGGTCATTATCACTATCATCTACAAGGAGAAAGCTGCAACATATGTCATCTTGGAAATCTTCAAAGTTCCAGAGTTGAAATGAATGGGACAGTTATGTAATGTGTTTCTTTTGGTGAAATTTTAGTTCCTATGGTGTTGCTCACAGCAAACATGTCATCAATAACACAAACTCATCAAATGTCCCAGTTGAGTCATTTATTATTATTAATTATTATCAGCAGCAGCATCATTATCATTAGCACAAAACTAAATCCACTAATAAAAGAAAAAAAAAACCACACCCCAAAGGCATGTGTCTTGCTGACGGCAAGTCAATAACATTATTTTCACGTACAAGGGACAGCACCCTGAGGATAAAGATCATATCACAGCTTGATAATCAATTCAATAATTCGGCCAACATTATTGAGCACCTAGGCACAATGGGAGATTTTAAAATGCATACAAGAATCCCTGCTTTCAAGAAGTTTTAGTCTAGTAGGAGGTATTGAAGAACACCAACAAGAACACAGAGTCACAGGAACTCAGTGACATAATGGAATCAGTGCCATGTATGTAGTGTTCTTGGAAAGGGGTGTCACAAGACACTAACGTCACATTCAGTTGTGGGAAATTAGAAGAGTCTCCATAGAGAGTGGCATCTGAGCTAGGCTTTGAGGAACCGGAAGGATTTTGGCAGACTGGCATGTGAGGAAGGGGCACTGCAAGTGGAGAAATAGTGTGGGCCAAAGCATGGCCATAAGAAAGTTCATGGCATGTTTACAGAGAGAACAGTAGTCCAGTTTAGCGGGTTGTATGGGATCTATGTCAGTGGCAGTGGTGTGATAAAATGCCATAAGTTATATGGAGGCCATATGTCGAATGGCTCCGAATGACAGGCTAAGATTTCTGATCTTTTTGTCACAGTGACTGTATTTATCCACACCAATAAAATATGCAATTATTTGTGAAGAGATATGGTCATTTCGCTTCCAGATTTCCTAGAGAAACTCAAGTGGTTTCTAGGCAATGTTATTGCCTTGCTATCGAAAATATCCTGCCAGATAACACCAAGCCATCTAGAGTAAATTTTTCTCATGCAACAAAATCTCTTCCTTCAAAGTCTATTCTTTCCATCCATCTAGTGATAATATGTCTTCCCACTCCTATATCCAGCTCCATCAGTTCCTGTGACAGCTGATCAGTCGAGGCAAGTCTAATTTAGGGTTTCCAGCCCCAGCTGCCAGCCTGACTGAAACTAGAGCCCACAGCCCTGAGAAGCGAGAGTGGTGGCAGTAGGGATAGCGAACAATATCATGGAAATGTAGCCAGCCATCTGAGAAGTTCTGTGGAATCCACATCCTAAGCTCCAAGCTTAGTTCTTTGAAACTGGAGTCCCTAGACTTTCACTAAATATGGTCTAAAGGACAACTGGAAGGATCCCAGAACTCACAGTGCCTAACTAAGGTCATCTTTCAACGTTTCCTCTTACTGTCAAGGAATTCCTTAAAGGAATGACATTTCATCAGGGTTACAAGTTTTTTAAGGGCCTACTGGGTCCGAGGCTGTTGAAACTGTGGACAGACTGGAGTGACTTTCTCTTTCTGACCAAGGAACCCTGTTGGGCTTTGTCTGTGCCCAACAGGCTGGTAGTTGGGAACTTCTCCCATGCATTGGCAGTTCAAAGACGCTAAAGAATGGTTGTATTAGGTAACCAAGCCAAAGAAGTAAGCTATTTAGACCGACCTGGGAAGGCTTAGGATAACAAAGTTACCATAGCCACACTTCCTGCAGCTAGTCAGTCTTTTAGCTCTTTCCTGGAACGAGACCTCCTCTGCAGGAAGTCATGGATAGCCGTAGTGAGGCCCCATGTCACACTGGACCTTAGGATGACAAGGGAGCCTCCACGGTAGATCAGGAACACCTTTCGACCCCGAGTGTCCCACACGTCCTGGGCAGAGGCCCACAGGCTTGGCATGCTCTGCCAGCCGACATGGGACTGCATATTGGCCACCAGCACAATCAGAGGATACAGGACTAGGCAGGTGATTGTTCCATTGACACTCCCAGACACTAAGGCAGGAACCCAATGGGGCAGGCCTTGTTCTGCCAAGCCATCCTGGATGGGGTCCTTGAAGGAAAAATACAGAGCACTCCCCAGGCTGTTCCTCAGAAGGACAGGCCAGAAACCACGATAGTAGCCCAGTGACAGCCGCCCCCAAAGCCCGTAAGAGTTGAACTCCTTGAGAATGCTGATGGTGCTGGGGAAGCGGGCTTGCTTGCGACCATCCTGGAGCACATTTTGCACCCTTTCAAAGGGGCTCAGTGCCACAGCCTCCACCACACCAGACATGAGCCCTGCAGCCCAGCGGTGTCTCAGGGAGTGTGGCCCAACAGGAGAAAGAGAACACAGGAGGCTATCATAAGTCCCAAACAACAGAGTCCCTTGCAACGTCTTGGAGAGAAGAGGTGGGTATATTCCCCGGTAGAAGTACTGAGGGCCTTCATGCCAAAGCTGTCGCACAGCCTCTGACACTGCCACAGCATGGATCTGTTGCCGGAACACAACCTTATAGATGGGGAAAGTCAGAAAAGTAGACACAAAGTTGGAAACGGCCCCAAGGGCATAGGCCTGGGAGTGCCAGCTTTTCTTTCCTGGAGACTCTGCTCGTGTCCTGTGCTGCAGCTCCTTTCCAGGACAGTGGTTTGGTTCCTCCATGCTGAAGACAACTGGGTACAGATGGAAGATACTGGTAAGAGTGGAAAAAAAGAGGTTAGACTGACCCATTAAATTTGTCGGGGGCATTTTCACGGCTTAGGGAGAAACAGAGCCCCAAGAAACTTGGCCCTAAGGAAAAAAGCAACGCTTTGGGCCAGTTTCAGAGAAATAGGCACACTCTTAAGAAGCTTGGGCGCCTGGGTGGCTCAGTCGGTGAAGCATTTGTCTTTGGCTCAGATCATGATCTCAGGGTCCTGGGATTGAGCCCCACGGCAGGCTCCCTGATCAGCAGGGAGCCTGCTTCTCCCTCTGCCCCTCCTTCCACTCATTTTCTCAATCTCTCTCTTAAATAAATAAAATCTTAAAAAATAAGAAAAAAGAGGTTTTTAAAAAAGAAGTCATCAACCTCAAATTAAAACAAAGGCAGTTTTCTTTTTTTTCTGAAACGAGTCATCCCTACTATGTTTTACCAACAAATCAAATATTCTAATAGTCAAAGAAGGTTTGTGATTGAAGAAAATAAAACTGGGGAAAGAGAGCTCCAAAACCTATTTCACTCAACTTTCACCACATGAAGTTTTGCATTTGATAAACTGCTAGAATAATAAGTTGCTATTCTCTTTCCAAAGAGCGGCACTATCTCAAGAGAGGCAGAAAGGCATTCAGAAGTTGCATTCCAATACTTTCTCTAAAAGCTGAGAGTAAATGTGGGGATTGAGGAATCTCCCTCACCTCTCTGTCTGCAGATTCCTGCCTGTGTCCTGGCTGTTTCATGGCAATGTTCTGCCCACCCTCCCTTCCCAGTTGAGTAACCGAAAGAGTAGCTGTTCCTAGAAGGTCAGCACCAAAATGTTCCAGACCTAGCTATTTCCAAGCCTATCCTTGTAGTCCTGTAGCTATATAATAGAGCAGGGATTTTTGAACCTTGATAACATGTGACATTGTTGGCCAGACAATTCTTTGTTGGAGCTGCTGGTCCTGTGTATCGTAGAATGTTTAGCAGCATCCTGCCCTCCACTTACTGAATTCCAGTAGCACTAGTTGGGATCAACCCAGCTACTATAACCAAAACGATCTCCAGATATTGCCATATGTCCCCTGGGAAGCAAAATCATCCTTGGTTCAGAAGCCCTGTACTAGAGGGAAGATACAGTTCAAGGGTGCCAAACTACTGATCCCATCCCAGAAAGGGCTGGGAGCCAGTGGGGGGTAGGTAGATGAGAGAGGTAACTGGGGATCTAAGACACAGGAAGACAACTCGGGATCAAGAAGAAATGAATGCTCAGTGTAGATCTGAGAACCTGAGGGAGTTTGTCAGGAAGGAGATAGGGCTGAGAGGACAGAGCGCGCCACAGGAGGAGACAGTGTGTGGAGGAGAGGCAGCATAGAGCTGTAGAGGGAGGGGAGAGGAGAAGACAGGCAGAGGAGGAGAGGGCACCTTGACAGGGCAGGGGATTCACATCAGGACTGGTAGGAATGGCAGACTCTGGAGCTTTCACCCAGAGCTCTGGGCTGTGTGGTCCTGAGGGGAGGGAGGTGTTTGGGGCTCTAATTATGCTGGCCCCTCCACAGGGACAAAGGGGTGCAGCCTCAGGCCTCCAGGGAGGGGTAGAAGCCAGGTAATGTGAGTAGCCCCCTGAAGCCTTCTCTGGCCGGCCATACCCAGAACCTGCCAAGAAGTGCTTCTCCTTCCAGAACTGTCCCCATCAGCTCCTCCCTGGCTCCTTGCTCCTGCTCCATCCCTGACCCCATAATCTGACCTCATGACCTCCCCCACAAGCCACACACTCTCTCTCAGTGGAGGGAGGTGGAGGCTCAGCCTCCTGTGCTCTGCCAGCACCCCTCCCCTAACCTACTAGCACCCCATGTTTTCCTTAACCTGGAAGGGTCCTTCTGTCTTCTGCCTCAGACCCTTTAGCGGGGAACTGGACAGAGCAAATGCTCATGAGGTCCACTCTTGTACCCCTCTGGAAGCACTTCTGGGCCCCAGGCAGCCACCTCTGTCCCTCCAGAGTTAAAAGAGACCTCCCCCCGATCCCCAGGCCACAGGTAGCTCTACTCAGGTCCCCAAAGCCACAGGCACTCCCAACATTCCCCGGATCTACTACCAAGGAACTTCTTCCCCCAAATCTGACCTGCAACTAAATACGGATTGGTAGTGAAGGAAATGTTTGTCCCCTCTTCTACCTCAAAGTGCAGTAATGTTCCCATCTCCACATTTTCCTGAGTAACCTATAAACATGTGTTGACTGACTGCATAAGGCAGGCGGACTTAGCGGAAACACTGGGCTAGGATTTGGCAGACTAGCATTCTAAGTGCCAGTTCTGTTATCAACTTCCTCATGACCTTTAGAAATTCACTGACATCTTGGAGCCTCATCCATCTCAGGTATAAAATGAGCCAAAGGGGTGTAATGCTCTCTAGGCATCCTCATATTGTGCATGTCACTGGGGGCTGCCCTGGGGGAATTGGGGCCAACATTTGATAGCAGAATCTTGCTTTTCCATCTCCAATTCCTCCTGCCATTTTTTGCCAGTCATTTTCAGGAATTAAAGGTGAACACTAATTTAGAAACACCTTAGCTTAAATATCTATTTGTCATTTTTAAAATGTAATTCTTCCTATTTTGTGGGGGAGGAGGAGAATCCACTTTTTTCCCATGTATTCTCCTGTTATGATGCCAGGCTTGTGGGGGGCAGAGATCCAACACTGAATTCTGTCTCTATCCCTTAGTTGTGTGACTTTAGGCAAGACATTTCACTCAGTCTCTGTGTCTTTAGTCATGAAATAGCGACAACAGACCTACCTCCAAAGGTTGTTGCAAAGATTAATAAAGTGAGATAAAGTGGTTAAGCATCCATGCCATAGCGGCCTTGATAAAAAGCATTAAAAAAAAAAAAAAGATGCTTCCTGACTTCACCATCTGTCTCCACAGAGCACATGCTCCTGCAGGACACTCTCAGATCAGCCAGAACCAGATGAAGAGGTATGGCGGAACAAATCCTGTGTTCACTTGGGAGGCAGGGAAGACCTTTCTTCTGTTAATGCAAAGATGTTCTATAAACAATTCTGGACGGTCTGGCCCCTTGACCTGAATTCCAAAGTACAGACCACAGAATGCGTCGGGAGTCAGCGTTGAGCAGTTACTCCCTAGAATCCGTGTTGTGCCTCCTATGTCTATAGCCTAGTAAAGTGACGCCAAGGAGTTCCAGACTGCCCCGGCCCGTCTAGTCCAGATGGATAGCCTGTGTGACCACCCCAGGATCCAGCCCCATGTTTATTTGTTCATTCAAGGCCTCCTTCTGCCAGTCTTTGGTCAGCTCACAAACCCATACTGATCATCTACTAAGTCACTTGTGGGTAAATTACTGTGAAGCTAGAGATGAACAGGACTTGGTACCTGCCTTCAAGGGCTTGGGAATCAAGTGGGAGAGACAGTTCAACAATGAGCTAAACTATACTGGAAGGAAAAATAAAGGGCATACTAATCAAGGTCAGAGCAGAAAGACAGGAGCAATTTATGTTACCTGACACAGGGAGCAGCCAAGAAATTCCTCTTAGGAGGGGCATATGACTTGATCCTTA
This sequence comes from Potos flavus, assembly GCA_028534135.1. Classification (NCBI taxonomy): domain Eukaryota; kingdom Metazoa; phylum Chordata; class Mammalia; order Carnivora; family Procyonidae; genus Potos; species Potos flavus. The sequence goes on along the minus strand of CM052901.1, from coordinate 37,797,431 downwards.
ATCAATGAACAGGCTTTCATTAGGTGAAGGAGTGAGGGCAGCCATTCTAGGCTGAGGAAGAGGTCTAAGGCACAGAGACCTAAAAGCATAAGTGGTACACAGCTCTGGGTGCAGGCCATGGGAAGGAAATAGAGCTGCGGCTGGCAGAGAGGAGCAGATTTAGAATAAGGGCCGTATTTGTTTTCTCCACTGTGATGTGGTATAGCATAAAGACACAGGCTCTGGAGTCAGACAGCCCTGGGTATGGATTTCCCTGTGCCACTTGCTAGCTTTATAACCTCGGCCAAGTCTCTTCACCTCTCTGAGCCTCGGTATCCTTATCTGTATAATGATCATCATGAAGCTTGCACAAAATGAAGTACATAAAATTCTTAGCACAGGGGCGCCTGGGTGGCTCAGTCGTTAAGCGTCTGCCTTCAGCTCGGGTCATAATCCCAGGGTCCTGGGATCGAGCCCCGCATTGGGCTCCCTGCTAAACTGGGCTCCCTGCTAAACGGGAAGCCTGCTCCTTCCTTTCCCACTCCCCTTGCTTGTGTTCCTGCTCTCCCTGGCTCTCTCTCTGTCAAATAAATAAAAAATCTTAAAAAATAAAATTCTTAGCACAGTACTCAGTATATAAATTGCTCCTTAAATTATATTAGTAGTTTCATTTAAAAAAAAAAAGATCCCAGAAAGAAAGATTAGATTACAACCACACTTTTCTAAAGGCTGAAATCAGTCTAACGCACTGGATTGGGTCTTTCGCAGAGTTCATTTTAAATTGCTTGTTTGGGAGACAGCAGAGCAAATTTGTTCATGGGCTTTGGAGTTTGACAGCCCTGAGGGGGCTGGAGTCCCCGTGTCTCCACTTCTAAGTTGTGTGGCCTTATGTAATGTTACTTAACTTCCACGAAACTCAGGTTCCCTATCTGCAAAATGGGATAATAATGCCTGTATAACAGGGCTGCTCTGAAGCTTAAATGAGATAACAGATGGAAAGTTCCTGGCACAGGGGAGGCAGGCAGCCAAAGGAAACTATTATTGTTTCAGCTGAAAAGCTTCATCTCCCTAACCTTCAGGCTTTTAAGGTTTCTTTGTTGAAATTGGAAAACGTGGTCTCATTAGAGCCATGAATTGGAACACGCTCCCACACATGAGGCCAGAGATAAGGGATGCTCTGTATCCAAATGGAGCCAGCTTAGCAAATCCTCCTCTCAGCCTTGCCTGAAGAGATCTTCGCTTTGTTTGAAGGGTCCAATCCAGGCACCTTTACACAATCCATTTCCTTTCACCTTCTTTTTTTTTTTTTTTTTTTTTTTTGGTCAGAGCTCTAGGATCTATTATTTGTCCTATTTGATCCCATCTCCACCAGCTGCAGATCACCTCAGTTGGCAGCGAAGCTAATTTAAACACAGGACAAGAATCTGCTGAGACCCAGGGTCAGATGTCGTGGCATTGGGGAGCAGAAGCAAAAGTCTGAAGGAAACTCAAGAGCTACCGCCGGCATCACCCCGACCATGTGAGGGGAGCCTTCTCTCTACCGCCCACACCCTCCAGCCCCCACCACCCCTCCCACACTGTCCCATCCACAAGAGAAAGGCCACAGTCCTCAGATAAAAGTCCTCCTCTCCAAATTTGAAGTGTTTACTTCAAGGAACCCCAGGTATCGGGTTTGTCAAAAAAGAAGGCAGAAAAGAGCATCAGAAGTACCTTGGCAGGTTGAAAATGAACCCAACAGCAGTCGAAGGGCGCATTAGATTGTTCATTTGCTTGCAAGCATCAGGAGTCCACAACAGGTCCCGCAGGGGTCCTTTTAACCACAATTTACATCAGGAAAGTAAGACCTGCTCTCCAAGAACCAGAAGTCATAGAATATAGAGAAGGTTTCCCAGCCACTGGCTTCACAGCCCATTCAAGCTGGCGGCCCTGCAGGACAGCCCTGCATGCCGTTTCCATGGAGTTGCTCCTGCTCTGGGGCCAGTGATGCCAAATCCAGCAAAGGAGAGGTCCCCTCAAGAGCTCACAGAAGGGCAACCTAGCAACCTGTCCTCAAGCCAGGAAATGAAAGAGCTGTATCAGCGGTAGAGAGCTGGGAATCAGGGGTTAGGTCAAACTGTTTCATTTCTCACACTTCTTCCTGAAGTGCAAGTTGAAAGAGGAAGATGTTACCAAGAAAGATGGCAATAAATGATTCTTAAACCACTTCTGGGCCACAGACTTCCTTGAAAATCTCCAAAACTAAGAACTCAGAAAAATACGCAGAGTCCAAATTCTTTGTAAACGATTTCAGAAAGGACCCTAGGTAGGAACCTCTGCTCAGTGGAGTTACGTGTCATGACAGATGTGCTGTGTGGCAGGATACATTGGCAGCAGGCCATTTGCTTATTACCCTCAGCATGATGTGGTATTTCCAGCAGTGATTCATAAGCTTCTCTACACCTCAGAATTAACTACAACACTGGTTAAAAACATAAATCACACTGTCCACCCCTAGTCCTAGTAAATCTGAATCCCCCACAGGTGGAGCTCAGGAATCTGCCTTTCTAACAAGCTCTCCAAAATGATTTTGAGGCAGCCAGGCTTGTACCCATACTTTGGTTAATAGCATGGGTTCTGGTGTCAGAGAGATTTGGTCCAAATTTTGGCTTCACCTTGTACTTTCAGACAAGTCCTCTGAGCCTTGTTTCCTTTGAGCTCATAAGCTGTAGAATTTTTTTTTTAATAAACTGCCAGCTTATTGTAGTATAAAAAATGGTGTAAAATGAGAAAAAAAAGTACATTAGTTTCCCCTTCTGTACAATGGTTCCTGCAAAAGTTGCCTACCGCTGTTTTCCCTACTCCCTGCTGCCTCCTCCAGCCCCTCTCACTCAACACCACCATCACGCCATGACTGCTGGTGGGTTTGAGACCACAGACGTAAAAATACTCTGTAGACAGCTCAGCTGGGCAAATAGTTAGCATTAGAACAATAGGCTTGGATGCAAAATCGGATGCTGAAACTTATTTGCTGTGTGATGCTGGGCAAAACGCCGAACCTCTCTGTTTCCTCATCTGTACAATGGAGATTAATAGTCCTTGCTCACTAATTCTATATAGTTCCAAATGGGACCTCCCATCTCCACTTTGACTTTTCTCTACTAACCCTCAATCTGAGAGTAAAAAGGCGTGTTTGCAAGGGGCGGCTTGTGAAATCGGATGTGTTGAGTTGGGTGTGATCGATCTCTCAGCTCTGCCCTTCCTAACCCCACTGCCTGAGTGCTGAAGTGCCCTCTCTATTAAACCGGCACACCGCTACCTCCTTCACGGGGCTGCTGAGAAGAATAAACGACATGTCCAGGAAGCGCATTCGCACGCACAAAGTGCTCAGTAAAGGCTTTCTCCCCTTCCCCCTATACAAACGTGAGGGGCTCTTATTGTTCACTTGATTTCGGTCCCACCTCGTGTTTAAGGCATCCGGTCTCAAAGCGCGGAGGGAGGAGAGTCGAGATGGAAGGGGTGAGGGAGAAAGAAAGCGAAGGGGAAGCGACAAACTCACGGGTAAAATGCAAACCGGCCCGGTCGGTGCGTCTGAGCTGCACTTGACACCGCGCTGGCTCCCGCGCCCGTTTGCCGCAACCCCCGCCGGCCGGCTCCCCCCTTTTGCTAGCAATGGCCTCGGGGCCGGAGGCTGAGAGGGGAGGCCGCCCCCGCGCCCCGCTGATTGGCCGCGACGCCCCGCTCATCAAGCTCTTTTGTGTCAATGGGCAGAGGCTAACAGAAGCGGCGGCTGCTGGGAGGGCTCAGCCGGGGGCGGGGGGGGGGGGGGGGGGGGGCGGCCGCGGCTGCCGTGGGAACCGTGCTGCCTTGATTTGGCTACCCCCTGGCTGGGCGGCTGGGCGGTGCAGCTCCATCGGGCAGCTCCGGTTTGCTCAGCGGCGGAGGAGGCGTCATCCTTTTCCCCTACAGGGCCGCGGGGACTGGAAGGCGGCATCCGCAGCTGTCCACGCCGGAGCATCCGCTGCCCACCAGCAGGGCACAGGTAAAAAAAAAAAAAAAAAAAAGAAAAGAAAAGAAAGAAAAGCCGGTGCCGGGAGTGGGGCGTGCAGGGCGCGATTGCCTGGCTCGCAGAGAGGAAGGGGAAGCTCCACCGGTACTGGGCGGCTCCCCACTTGGGGAATCGAGAACTGCGAGGCCGGGTGATGCCAAATAGGTAGGATTTGCCTGGATTGAGGGGGGGGGGCGTTTTTAGGGAGGGGTCGTAAGGGACAAGGAGGAGATAATCACAAGCTGTCTGCTTTGAATCCCCTTTGCATTTCCCCATCTCTTCCTGGGGAGGAATATGTGGGTGTGCGTGTCCAACTCTTACTCCCTTTCTCTGTGGCAGGCCACCAAAGCCAAATCCGAACTTGAATTCTGTGCAGGTGATTGCAGAGCTGGTAGGCCAACAATTTCCCAGGGGACATGTAATGGAAGGGGTCACTTTGACTTGTATTCAGAAGGTGGGAGAGGGAATTTTCCGTCTGAAGAGGGGAGATGGAATTTTCCAGTCTGGCTACAGCGGAAGTGGGGGTGGGGGTAGGAAAAGGGAGCGGGATGAGGGATGAGGCTGCTTCTGACCCTTCCCTTCTCTGTCCTACCCTACGCGACCCGACGACGCAGTCTTGACGCCCTGAGGACTGGGATCTGCAAACCCCACTGGACGGAGGTCAGGGCTGAGATCTGCAACCCCAGTGGACAGAGGTCGACCTACCCTGAAGGCGAGCTTTCTCATGGAGGGCACCTGTTGCAGAGGCTGGAAGTAAAATAAAGGCGTGCACTTGTTTCCGAGTTTATGTTTTATAATCCGAGAAATAAGGGGAGAAACTTTGAGAAGGGTGTGTGTTGAGATCTGAAATGTGAGTTTAATGGGTATCTTTAATTTCTTTTTATATGAGTATAGTTGACACACAATGACATGGGTATCTTATTATCCCAAATCTGTGAGATTTAGACCATTGCACTCTATTCTGAGAGCCCAACAACAGCTCCACACACACTATTTCACCTAGAATTCAAAGCCACAGTTGCCCTCCCTCCTGGAAGACTGGCGGGAGGGGGTGGATGTAACTCCAAAAGGAACCCTGCTAGCAGGAGGACCCCCCCTAGCTCAGGAAAGTTGTAATTGTCAGTCTCCTGCAGGGTATTTTTAGGTCAGTGGGCAAATATAAAATGTACTGCGGGGTGTTCATTAAAGTAAAGCGACTGCAGACCACTTCCCTGCAATCTACTACCTTATTGACATTTTTTTCCTCTTTTTCTTTACAGTCTCTATTGAGATACAAGGAAGGCAGAGCCCGGGAACATTGCTTTGGGGATTCCTCCAACAGATTAGGCTTTTCTAAAAAGCCTGAGCCTCTTGTTATATTCAGATAGACGACCGTCGTCCATCATGGCTAGCATCATTGCACTTGTGGGTAACAGCCGGCGGCAAAACACACCCTTGCCACCTTGGGCCCATTCAATTTTGAGGTCCCTGGGGAGGAGTCTTGGTCCTTTAAGGGTCCACATGGCAGAAAGAAATGTGAAGTTGTTCTCCGGGAGAGTGGTGCCAGCCCAAGGGGAAGAAACCTTTGAAAGCTGGCTGATCCAAGTCAATGGGGTCCTGCCTGATTGGAATATGCCTGAGGAGGAAAAGCTCAAGCGCTTAATGAAAACCCTTAGGGGCCCGGCCCGGGAGGTCATGCGTTTGCTCCAGGCCGCCAACCCCAATCTAAGTGTGGCTGATTTCTTGCGGGCGATGAAACTGGTGTTTGGGGAGTCTGAAAGCAGTGTCACCGCTCATGGTAAATTTTTTAACACTTTGCAGGCACAAGGAGAGAAAGCCTCCCTTTATGTGATCCGTTTAGAAGTGCAGCTCCAGAATGCTATTCAGGCAGGGATCATAGCTCAGAAAGATACCAACCAGACTCGCCTGCACCAGCTCCTTTTAGGAGCTGAGCTAAATAGGGACCTGCACTTTAAGCTGAAACATCTTCTCAGGATGTATGCAAATGATCAGGAGCATCTTCCTAGTTTCTTGGAATTAATCAAGATGATAAGGGAGGAAGAGGATTGGAATGACACTTTTATGAAACCAAAGCGGCCCAAAAGGTCTGAGGTAATCTTGGAGAGGGCAGCAAGCCTTGTAGCATTTCAGGGCCCCCAGCCAATAGCAATCAGCGGCACTGACTGCAACGTGATAGAGGTAGATGATACCCTTGATGACTCAGATGAGGATGTGATCCTGGTGGAGTCTCAGGACCCTCTACTTACATCCCTGGATGCCCCACCCCTCAGAGGCAGGGCCAGACCTCTCGATCCAATACTGGTCATTGATTCCACCAACAGTTCCCGGGCCCCATCTCCTTCTACCAGTGGGGGTTCTGGGAATAAGAATAATGGTCCTGGGGATGTTTGTAGAGCCAGGAAGCGAAAATACACAATCTTCTGTTCATATTGTGGTGAGGAGGGCCACTCAAAGGAAACCTGTAACAGTGAGAGCAACAAGGCCCAGGTGTTTGAGAATCTGATCATCACTCTGCAGGAGCTGACACATACAGAGAAGGAGAGGTCAAAAGAGGTTCCTGGCCAACACAACGACCTCTCTGGGCCTCTAGTAAGGTGTCAGAATGAGCCCTAAGTAAACCCTCAACTGTATTCAGGTGGGTAAAACAGCAGGGTGGGGAGAAGTAGACTTCTGTCTGCATTAATTAATCCACAAAGTGGCTTTATTTTGGGCAGAAGAGATCTTGGATACCACCAAAGTGGAGGGGATGGCCTCAACTCTGTCCCTGCTCCCTCCTCTGTTTGCCTAAGGGTCTATTCTGTGTGTGTGTCCATTTTCTTGATGACTATTCTTTTTATGAAAGGAGTATAACTCTGTTAAACCTTCACAAAATGAAGGAAAATACAAATTACCAGAAACTCTCCATCCTTATATAAACATTGTCAGCCCTTTGAAGAATGCCCTTCTAGATACTTCCCTGTAATTGTGTACCCAGATAGATATATGTATAGATAAATGATCAAATATAAGTGCTGTTCTATACTGTGTATTTTTCACCAAACAATATATGTTGTGGAGTTCTGTGTCAATGAATATATATAAGCATCAAGTTCAATGTCTCTGTGTGTGATGTTACTTTTAGGAATATAGAGAAAAAATAAATAAGAATCAAATATAGAAGCTTAAGTGGGGGAGGGTCATATGGTGAAGTAAGAGTTTTTACCAACCTCATTTATAGATGAGGAAAAGGGAAGCTGAAAGGGGCCAAATTTCTCCCCAAAAGGCCCTTATCACAACTGACCTGTCTCCTAGGTCAGGGTCAAATCTGCACCCACTAGTTAATATTGTAATGCTTTCTTTTCTAATGTATCCTGAGAAATGTGATGATGGACAGGAGTGGGGGCAAAAGTGGGAAATGGGTATTTCAGGGGTTCCATTCCTGTTCACTTTGGGAAGAAGCAGGGTAGACTCCTTAGACTGTGGCTCTTGTTTTCTGGACAACGGCTGGTGGCATCAATAAGACTGTCCTTTGGGGTGACACTACCCCTTGCTTCCTCCCTCAGTACTGAGAAAGCAGCTACTCATGAGAATTTAGTACCAGGAAGCTCAGCACCTCCCAAGCCTCCCCGTGCTTACAGGCTAGAGGACACCAAGGAGCCCAAGGAGTTGAAGCTAACCTTGTTCTGCTCCAACAAATGGGAATACCCAAGGAAGGATGAAAAGCCATCTGGGTGCCAGGGTGTACGAAAAAACATGGGAATCAGAAAGCCCACATACTGTTTTAGAACTGAGGACATTAATAGGAAAAGAGAGATCACAGACGAACCTGCTCCTGCCCATCTCATGACCTCAGATTGGAGGGTGATAAAAATGACCATCTGTCCTCAGGGGTCCCCTGTCCTTCGTACGTATATCGTTTCCTATCCTTGTGAGCAGGACAAGGTTGATGGGGGCTGATTTTTTTTTAAAGCAGGGAGTGGAGTGGAATGAATGCAGACCTGAGGGAGTTTGTCAGGAAGGAGATAGGGCTGAGAGGACAGAACGTGCCACAGGAGGAGACAGTGTGTGGAGGAGAGGCAGCATAGAGCTGTAGAGGGAGGGGAGAGGAGAAGACAGGCAGAGGAGGAGAGGGCACCTTGACAGGGCAGGGGATTCACATCAGGACTGGTAGGAATGGCAGACTCTGGAGCTTTCACCCAGAGCTCTGGGCTGTGTGGTCCTGAGGGGAGGGAGGTGTTTGGGGCTCTAATTATGCTGGCAGTTGATGGCCCCTCCACAGGGACAAAGGGGTGCAGCCTCAGGCCTCCAGGGAGGGGTAGAAGCCAGGTAATGTGAGTAGCCCCCTGAAGCCTTCTCTGGCCGGCCATACCCAGAACCTGCCAAGAAGTGCTTCTCCTTCCAGAACTGTCCCCATCAGCTCCTCCCTGGCTCCTTGCTCCTGCTCCATCCCTGACCCCATAATCTGACCTCATGACCTCCCCCACAAGCCACACACTCTCTCTCAGTGGAGGGAGGTGGAGGCTCAGCCTCCTGTGCTCTGCCAGCACCCCTTCCCTAACCTACTAGCACCTCATGTTTGCCTTAAGCTTCACCTCCTTGACCTGGAAGGGTCCTTCTGTCTTCTGCCTCAGACCCTTTAGCGGGGAACTGGACAGAGCAAAGGCTCATGAGTGATGAAGGATAGTTGGAAGAAAGGCAGGCAGGGACAAGGGGCCCCTGCCCTAAGAGGAAACCATACTTAAAAGGATTTTACACCACCCTGGAAGGAGCTCTCCACCCTTTCCCATGTGACAGGTAGATGACAAAAACCTGATTGTGTGACAGGTGCACGGAGGGTTAGTCAGATTAAAACAGCCTGCCAACAAGCCCAAGAAACCCCCTAGACTCAGAAACTCCAGTGGCCACCCTCTCAGGTCCCCTCCCTCTTCGGGAGCTTTGTACTATGGTTCAATAAACTTTACTATTGCTCAATAAACTTTACTATCGCTCAATGAACTTTGCTCTGCTGCCCACCACTCTTCATCTGGTCTACCTCTTCCCTTTTCAGAAGAGGCATGACCAAGGACCATGGGCACTGCAGGAAAATAAATCCTATAACAACAAGGCCCACTTCTTGCATCCCTCCGTGGGTACTTCTGGGCCCCTGGCAGCCACCTCCTTCTCTCCAGAGCCAAAAGAGACTCTACCCCCACCCCCAGGCCACAGGGAGCTCCACCCAGGCCCCCAAAGCCACAGAGGCTGCCAACATTCCCTGACTCTTGGTTTATAAGCCCTTTATTCCTCCCTTTCTCTTAATCTTTCCTTGCAAGGGATCTGCCCATTCATCTATCCTAGATTCAAGTATTACCTTTTCTCAGTTTTACTCTATAAATGCTTGTTGAAAAATTTATCCAAATAAGTTATTTGGATAATAAATAAATAAATAATAAAATAAATAAAAATAAATAAAATTAAAAAAAGTAGTTTATGCTGTCACAATTTCTTTCTGGGACCAGGTAGGGGAAAAAAAAATGAATGTGACACCTACCACTGCCCTCCTTTTCACTGGTGTTAGCTTGGGGGTTCAGTATAGACCACGGCTTTGCAAACCTGTTCTATGATTCATCTTCATTTCTTCCCTCCCCGATCTTCCTCTTCCTCCTGGTACACTTAAAACTGTCTGAATTTTTTATTTCACCCAAATGATGCCAAACCTGATACTTTATTTTACTTTGTGTAACACTGGCTTTTCCAGTATTCAGGACATATGTATTTTCCCTGGGGGATCTGGGCATTCAGATCAAACTAAGGGAGTTAGCCAAGAGAAGGCTTTTAGAGAATTTTGGGTCTGATAGCCTTCATTTGAGAATTTTTTTTCCTTTTCCCTTCATTCTCATTAATTGCTAAGAGATGGAATGAGTCTTTTTTCAGGAGAAACTAGCATGGCCTTCCTCTGCATTATTCCCCTTCTTCTAGATACTATTTTCCTTTGGTCTTTGACACCCGTCTCACAGTTTTCCCCTCCCAGATCTTTTTGGTGCCTGCTTCTCAGTCTCCTTTGCTGAATCTTCTTTCTCTTCCTGATCTTTCCTAAACAGCAATAGAAATTAAAACTACCACAACTGCAATTTATTCAAAGCTTATTATGTGCCAGATACCCTCGTGCCAAGCACTTTAAATGTCATAGCCCTTTAATCTTACAGTAACCCCATAAGATAGCTCTTACTGTTACTATTTCTAATTTATCCTTTTTAAGTTCTTTTTAAAGATTTTATTTAAGAGAGACAGAGTGAGAAAGAGCACAAGCCAGGGAGAGGGGCATTGGGAGAGGGAGAAGCGGACTCCCCCCTGAGCAGGGGGCCCTGATGTGGAGCTCAATCCCAGGATTCTGGGATCATGACCAGAGCGGAAGGCAGATGCTTAACCGACTGAGCCACCCAGGCGCCCCTCTAATTTACTAGATGACATTAATTCAATTAGTATTTTTAAAGCTTTTCTATTTTATTTATTTATTTGAGAGAGAGTGAGAGAGAGAGAGTAGGCATGAGCTTGGGGGAGGGGCAGAGGGAGAGGGAAGCAGACTCTCCACCAAGCCAGGAGCCCAACTTGGGGCTTGATCCCAGGACCCCAGGATCATGACCTGAGCCAGAGGCAGAGGTTTAACCAAGCCATACAGGCTCTCCTAATTCAATTACTAGTAATTTCCACCTATTTCAGATGAGGAGACAGGCTGGAAAATTAGGAAACTACCTAGGGTCATGCCAGCTAATTAGTGGTGGAGCCAGGGATGAGACGCCTGGCTGGCTCCAAAGCCAGTGCTCCTTCCTAAGGTTAGCTCTCATGCACTGTGCCCTCTGACATAGGTGCTATTACTATCTGCACATAACACATGAGAAGACCAAGGTCTACACATAAGAAGTGCTTAGCCAAACATGATAAGAGCAAGTGCTTTGCGTGTCACACACAAGGATAGAATCTTTTTCTTCTTTTTTAAAAATATTTTATTTATTTATTTGACAGAGAAAGAGCAGGAGAGCACAAGCAGGGGAGTGGTAGAAGCAGGCTCCCCACCGAGCAGGGAGCCCAACGGGGAACTCGATCCCAGCATCCTGGGATCGCGACCCTAGCCAAAGGGAGTCGCTTAACCAACTGAGCCAGCCAGGCGCCCCAAGGATGGAATCTTCTAAGGAACATTTGGTTTGACAGAAAGGAGGCTTTTCTACCTTTCTTTTTCTTTCCCTCTGGTTTGCAGCTAGACCTCCTGCTGCCTGGCAACCACCCCCTCCCCCCTCCTCTTCAGTTGCATCATTACATTCCATTCAAGCACTGTGTTGTTTCCTGCCTATGCTTTAGGTACAAATAGTTGTGAACTTAACATATGCAAGAGGAGAAAGCAGCAGCAATCCGTGGGGGAGGGATTATTGTACAATTAGTGGTGCTAGGGAGACTTCACTACCAGATTAGAAAAAAGGATCAGTTTGCTTTCCCTCATTATGACACTAAATATGAATTTCAGGTCAATTTGATAAATAAATGTAGATTTTATGCAAATGTGTACTAATTCTGAAATAATATATGTTGCTGTTGAAAAGAATAAAAAAGAATCAAACGTTCAAAAGCAACCCCTTTTAATTCTGCAAGAAAATAAATATTTATTCCATCTCTGGATTGGAGAGAGATTTCTGCAGTTAAGAGTGATGAAAGAAGTGATAAAGGAAACATCAATAACTCAGAAGACAGCATTAACAGAAATAAAAGAGAAACAGCAGGCTGAGGAGTCCTGGCAACAAATAAGAAAAACCATAATAACAGCAATGTTCTGTTGGGTTTCGATAGCTGACATTTATTAAAGTCTTACAAAGTGCCAGGCATATTCTAAGAACTCTACATGGTGTCATCTCATTCTCACAACCCTGAGATAGATCCTAATATTAACTCCAGGTTCTAAAACATTCGTACTTAAGGGGGGAAAAGAAAACAGAAAATGCATAAAATGTAAATATGCAGCTTAACAAATTACTATAAAGCAAACCACCACAGAGATCAAGAAATAGAATATTGCCGGTACTCCTGAAATCCCTGCCCATCAAACCACTCATGACAGTTATGGCTATTATTTTTTTGCTTTTCTTTAGAGTTTTACCACTCAAATATGAATCCCCAAACGCCATTGTTTTGTTTTATAACTTTATATAAACAGAACTATAATGCATGTATCCTCTATCTGGCTCATTGCCCTTATGATTAGGTTTCTGAGATTCAACATTTTTCCATGTAGCATTAGTTCATCATTTTCAGCATTGCATTACTGCATTCCATTCTAGGAGTTTACAAGAAAGTATCCATTCCACTGTGGATGGACATTTGGGTTGTTTCCAGTTTGGGGGCAATTATGATAAACGGTTCTATGAACATCTCTTTTCTGTCTCCTGGTACACATAGGGTATACTTTAAGGCAACAGGCTTGAGCAAGGGAAACTGTAGCAAGGCAAAAGGGCCCAAGGCGCAACCACCCACCGAGCTGAATGCAAACAGGTTCATTAACCAACCCACCTGGAAATAGCCATAGGCCCTAATTGACCAATTACAGCCAGGCACAGTTCCTAAGATTACCAAAAAAGGGAAAGTTCCATAAGTCCCCATCCTCCCTTACTCCACCCTATAATTGGAGCACCTCCCACAGCCTAGTTGCAGACAGTCTCTCCTTTGCTGTCCTTTCCTCTCCTCCCTTGTGGTTTATTCCATAAACTTCTATCTCTCTTGTCCTTGAACTCTTTCACTGCCTGCACTTGACAGCCCCCATCGGATTAGAGCACCCCACACCTAGGAATGAAATCTGGCTTATACAGTATGTGTACTTTCAACCTCACTAGAGACTACCAAACTGTCTACCAAAGTTGTACCAACTGCCACTTCCACCATCAGTGTTTAAGAGTTCTTGTTACTACAGCAAAAAAACTTATGATGTACTATATGCTGGCTAACTGAACATAATTTAAAAAAAAAAGAGTTCCTTTTGTTCCACATATTCACAAATACTTGGTATTGTCAATAAAGCTTTATAACTTTCACTTAAGGTTTTACACGTTTGTTTATTTCTTTAAAGATTTTATTTATTTATTTGACAGGGAGAGACACAGCAAGAGAGGGAACAGCAGCAGGGGGAGTGGGAGAGGTAGAGGCAGGCTTCCTGCTGAACAGGGAGCCCGATGTGGGGCTTGATCCCAGGACCCTGGGATCATGACCTGAGCTGAAGGCAGATGCTTCACCTACTGTGCCACCCAGGGGCCGGGTTCTGATTTATGATAATTGTTATATACTGCTGGATTCAATGTGCTATTATTTTGTTTAGGATTTATGTATCTTTGTCCATAAGAGATTTTCCTTTTCCTTTCTTTTAATGTCCTTGTTAGATATTGGTATCGAAGATTTGCTGACCTCATAAAACTAGCTGAGGAGTACAACCTCTTTTTTCTCTCTTCCTTTGGCTCTTCCCATTTACAAACAAAAAAACTGAGGTCCGAGATGTTTAAATAGATTATTTTATTTGCTTATAATCATGGTTTGTTGAACCAGCATCTGTATATTCATGTTTCTGATGTTTCACTATTATAAACCTGCTGAGAAGAACATCCTGAGTCACATACATGTTGGCACATGTGACCAATTATTTCCTGAGGATACATTCCTAGAAGTAGAGTTCCTGAATAAAGGACTATGTTCCACAGGAAACAGAGGGGGAGCCCATGACATGACCTACTTTGGTAGCACTGGCTCACATTTAGGGCCCTTCTCATTTCTTAATATTCTTACAATACTCTTTGACTCCGAGCTACTAGACTTTATTTTTGTTTTTTAGATTTTATGCTTTTTAAGTCATTTCTACACCCAACATGGGCCTTGAACTCACAACCCCAAGATCAAGAGTTGCACACTCCACCAACAGAGCCCCCCAGTCACCTCTAGACTTTAATATGTAATATTTAGAGATCAATTCAGGTCTAAGAAATCACCAAATTACTTAAACTTTCAAATAATTTAGGTTTTTTCCCTTAGCTTTTTTAAATGGAACTTTTCAAACACACACAAAAGTATAGAGAATGGTTTCATAAACCCCCACGTTCCCATCACCCAGCTTCAAGAATTATCAACACTTTGCATATCTTGTTTCATCTATAATCCCCCACACATTTTTTAATAGGGTACTTTATTTATTTAAAGTTTTTTTTTAAGTTGCTCAGTTGTAACATTTTTTTTTTAAAGATTTTGTTTGTTTTTCAGGGGTGGGGGCACAAGCAGGGGGAATAGCAGGCAGAGGGAGAAGCAGGCTCCCCTCCGAGCAAGAAGTCCAATGTGGAACTTGATCCTAGGACCCTGGGATCATGACCCAAGCCAAAGGCAGACACTTAACCGACTGAGCCACCCAGGCATCCCTATTTAAAGATTTTAAGTTATCTCTACACCCAATGTGGTGCTCAAACCCAGAGCCCTGAGATCAAGAGTTGCATGCTCCACGAACTGAGTCTGCCAGGTGCCCCTTAACAGGGTACTTTAAATCAATTAGTAGACATCATATCAAATGGTATGATTCCTCTGTACTCTATTCATTGTTATATCTCATAGTTATGTTTTTCATTCCAAATATTGTTTTTATCAGGATAAAATTATATAACATGAAATTCACCATTTTAATCATATTAAAGTATATAATGCAGGGGCATTTAGGATATTTTCAATTCGTTTTATTTGTGCATTTCTCTTTATTCTGGGTCAATTTTTCCAGTGGTATATCTGCTGGTCCTTTGGACAAATTCACATTTGGTTCAGCTGACTGTTCTATTGCTTTTTCTGTTTTCTACTTCATTGATTTCTACTCTTATCTTTATTAATCCTCCCTTTTACCTTACCTAAATTATTATACTGGATATTTGCCACATATATTTTCAGTCTTTCTCCAGTTGAAATATATGCACTTTGGCTTTAAATTTGCTTTTGAGTACTGTTTGCGGTGGATTCTACAAGCTTGGCTGAAAAGTAGATTTTTTTCATTATCACTCAGTTCTACATGTTTATCCATTTCCAGCAAATGCAGGCACTTTTCTGGTGAAGACTCATGGCAGAATTTAGTCTCAAGATGGACACGACTTCTGTAAACTTCCAGATTCACAGCTCCAAACACTTACCTTCACCCTAGCTAATTACTGTATCTTGAAGCACTTGATGTAGAAAATGTTGGGGTTTGGAGCCAGCAGCCAAGAAAGAATTCTTGAGACATTTTTGATGCAAAAAGCTGGTTTTATTAAAGCACGGGGACAGGACCCGTGGGCAGAAAGAGCTGCACTGGGGTCATAAGGAGTGGCTGATTATATACTTTCAAGTTGGGAGCTGGTTAGGGAAAGCACAAGTCTCTAAGGAATTTTGGAAGCAAGTTTTCTAGGACCTTGAGGGGGCTAGCTATTGTTAGGAAAAGATCATTCATTACTGTCTAATAAAACCCTAGTCACGAGACCCTTCAGATATATATATCAGTGGACCATATACTTGGGGAATGATTGCCAACATGTATCTAGGGGGCTAGGGATAAAGGAAGTTTATAAAGGAATTTTTATGTTAAAGCAGACTTACAGGATCCTGGGGGAATGGGCTAAGATTGCCTTTGGTCATTAGCAAAGCATTAACACTGAGGCAGCTGAGTTCCTAGAGAAAGGCCACTCTGCCTGTTTTAAGGACTTGTTGATGGGCTGTAGGCAATAAGGAAATTTAATTATTTCTTTTGCCTTTGTTTCCCACACCGGTACTCAATTGAAAAAAAAGCTGATCTCACTTACTTTTTCTGGAATGAGACTACATCACTCCCTTCTGTGTTGGACTATCCTAAATCCTCCTTTTATAAGGATAAAACTACTCTCAGTAACGTATTGATGAAAAATAAGATAACCATAAATTTGTTTCAAGCAACACATGTTGCTACACTGTACCAACTAAGCCATGTTCCTCAGTCCAACTTTTGGCAGTGGGGCACTGGCTGAGCTCTTCAAGTAGTAATATTGTGATACCAATCTGAATACTTCACTTTGTGTAAAAGTGGACAGTTTGCTTGTGGAGAGGTTGGGAAGTTGGATAAAGAGAGGTGGGATATGACTTGGGCATTCATTCCTAAACTCTGGCTCATTCCCTTACAAACTGTATGAACTTGGGCAAGGTAGTTAAACCTCTCTGTGCTTCAGCTTCCTCATTGGTAAAATGGAGTAGTAACAGGAAGTCCCTCCTAGGGTTCTAGTGAGAATTAAATGAATGAATACTTGCAGTATTTATTTTTTTTAAATATTTATTTATTTATTTTAGAGAGAGAAAGAGAGGGCTGGGAGGGGCAGAGAGAGTCTTAAGCACCACTCCATGCTGAGTGTAGAGCCATACAGGGCTTGAACTCAAGACCGTGAGATCAGGATGTGAGCCAAAACCAAGAGTCAGAAGCTTAACTGACTGTGCCACCCAGGAGCCTCATTACTTGCAAAGTCTTCAAAAAAGTACCTGGTGCGTTGCAAATGTTGCACCATGGATGACCATCACAACTATATCAAACAGCTCTCTTCAAACTCTGAACAGCCTTATAGATGGCATTACATAGGCCCTCCATTTCAGCCTCTTCACTGGGAATTTCATTAAACTCAGTGGCCTTAGGCTACTTTACAACCCATGTGAAGGAGAGAATAAAAACCTCTAAGTGAAGGTTGCCTAGGTAGCTCAGTCGGTTGAACACTTCTTGGCTTTGGCTCAGGTCATGATCTCAGGGTCATGGGATGGAACCCCACATTGGACCCCACGTCGGGTCCTGTGCCATGCCCTGCACTGGGCCTGCACTCAGAGCCGAGTCTGCTGGAGATTCTATTCACCCCCCCCCCCGCTGCCCCTCCCCACCACTCACTCTCTCTCTCTAAAATAAATAAACCTCTAAGTGAAATTAACCAAATAATTCCTTTTAGAACAGGAACTATCTTTCCATTAGGAACACAGTTGCGGGGATGCCTGCTTAGCTCAGAAAGTGAGTGAGGCTGTCTGGATGGAGCTGAGATGGCCTGGGACTAGAGGAAAATAGCAGCTAAACTTCTCTGCAGAAGACTACCTGCTGAAGGAACTCTGGAGGATGGGAGCTGCTAAGCCAAGGAAGTGAGGAAGCCAAGGGCCAGGCAGGAGGCTGAATGGAAGAGAACTCTGAGTAAAACTGTCCTGAAATTCTTTTGTATAATTTGCTGATGGGTTAATTTTTTTATAGGCTGGCCTTAAAAAAATAATTTATTTTAACATGGTTTAACATAGCATATGCTCAATTAAAATGAAACAGCTTTCAAACCCAGAAGGGGATAAAGTGAAAGTGAAAGTTTCCCCAACTTTGTGCAGTGGTCTGATGTCTGTTCTTCCAGATCTGCTTTTACACAAACACAAGCATACATGCTCTTGTTCTTTTTTTTTTTTTTTAATAAAAATAGATCACAGCAGGCCCTTGATTCTGACATTCCCTTTCGTGTTATCGGCTGTGTTGGGATCAATTTCCTTCACCTGAACCCTAGGCAAGATCCTGCTACCTGCTTTGTGCTAGGTCTTTGGACTAACTCCTTAATTTCTATCAACAATTAGAGCTTGACTTTACTATATTCATTTAATAACATGATTATAACCACTGCTTATGGTGCTTTTACTCCATCAGGCAATCTCCTTGGTGCTTTACTTGAGTTCACACATCACTTCCTCAGAACGACCCCTTGGAAGTCAATCTCACTATTATCACATGTGGGTTTACAGATGAGACTGAAGAAGGCCCAAAAGCTAAACAGGAGAACATTAAGGAGGGAAGTAAACAGGTCAGTGGCCAGACTCAGATCTGTTGTGTCTCTTTAAGTCTTCACAATTGTCTTATGAGGACACTCTCACCACAAATGAGGCAACTGGGACTACAGAGTCCACAGAGCACAATGAAGCCACTGAGAATCTACCAGTCCTCCTATCTCATAGGTATATCTCTTCCTGTAAAACACTGATGAAAGCAAGCAAGGAAGCAAAGATCTAAATGAATGGAGAGACATGCAACGTTCACTGATTGGAAGGCTCACAGTAAAGATGTCAATTCTCTCCAAAGAAATCTATAGGTTTAACATAATTACTATCAAAATCCCAGGAAGATTTTTCATAGACGCAGACAAGCTTATTCTGAAATTTATGAGGAAAACCAAAATAACTATGATAGCTAAAACAATTTTGGGAAAGAACAACAAACTGGGGAGAATCACTTTATTCAATGATAAGACTTAAATAACTATAGTAGATTGAGACAGTGTGATATTACAGGGATGATAGAAATAGACCAGAGAAAACAGAGAACCCAGAAGTAGACCAATACAAATATGTCCAACTGATTTTTTTAAAGACTTAACTTATTTGTCAGAGAGAAAGAGAGAGAGAGCACAAGCAAGGGGAGCAGCAGGCAGGTGGGGGGAGAAGCAGGCTCCCCACTGAGCAAGGAGCCCGACACAGGACTTGATCCTGGGATCATGACCTGAGGTAAAGGTAGACACTCAACCAACTGAGCCACCCAGGTGACCCCCAAATGATTTTTTAAGTTTATTTTTTTTTGGTAATCTCTACACCCAACATGGGGCTTGAACTCATGACCCCAAGACCAAGAGTCACATGCTCTTCTGACTGAACCAGCCAGGAGCCCCTCCAACTGATTTTTTATAAAGGTGTAAAAAAGATTCACTAAGAATCAAGAAAGATTCTTGTAAAAAGAATTCTGTAAAAAGATTCAAGAAGAGTAGCTTTTTCAAAAAATGGTGCATGAACAACTGAACATCCATCAACAACAACAAAATTAACTTCAACTTGAAACTCACACCAGATAGAAAAATTAACTGAAAATGAATCATGAACTTGAATATAAAATGTAAAACTACAAAACCTTTGGCAGAAAAACTAAGAGAAAATCTTGGGACCTAGATCTTGCCAAAATGTTTTTAGACAAGACACCAAAACACATGACATGCATAAAAGAAAAGACATTATAAACTGGACTTCACCAAAATTAAAAACTCTTGTGCTGTCACAGATGCTGTTAAGAGGATGAAAAGACAAGCTACAGACTGGGAGAAAATAATTGCAAACCACATATCTGACAAAGGACTGGTATTCAGAATATATAAAGAACTCTCAGAACTGAACAGTAAAAAAACCAAATGATTCAATTTGGAAATGAGCAAAAAACATTAAGAGAATTGCACCAAAGAGAGTATACAGATGAAAACCAGCACATGAAAAGATGTTCAACATCATTAGTCATTAGTGAAACGCAAATTAAAACCATAAGAAGCTACCATTATACATCCAAAAGAACAGCTAAAATATAAAATAGTAATATCAAATGCTGGCAAAGACCTGGAAAATGGGATCTTTCATACAGTGAAATTGGAAATATAAAATGGTAAGACTCTTAAAATCATTCTGGCAGTTTCTTGCAAAACTAAACATGCACTTATCACGTAACCCCATAAGTACATTCTTGGGCATTTATCCAAGAGAAATGCAAATACATTCACACAAAAACCCATATGCAAATATTCATAGCAGCTTTCTTCATAATAGCAAAACCAGGAAAAGCCCAAATGTCCTTCAGTTAGTGATGGATAAACAAATTCTCGTATATCTATCCAATGGAATACTACTCAGCAATAAAAAGGAACAAGCTACTGATACACACAGCACCCCAGACGGACCTCAAGTGCATTTCACTTAGTGAAAAAAGGCAATTCCCAGAGGTTATGTACTATTGGATTCCATTTATATACCATTCTTAAAATGCCAAAGAGACTGAGAAAAGATTAATCATTGCCAGGGTGTAAGGATGGAGCAGAGGGTGTGAATATAAAGGGGTAGCAAAAGGGAGTACTTCTGAGATAACAGAACAGTTTTATATCTTGACTGTGGTGGTTACACAAATGTATACATAGAATAAAACTGTACAGAACTATACACACACACACACACAAATAAATGCATATAAAAATGATAAAATCTGAAAAGAATCTATGGTTCAGTTAACAATATTGTACCAATATAAATTCCCTGGATTTGATATTGTACTACATAAGATACCACCACAGAGAGAAGCTTGGTGACAGCTACGTGGGCCTCAATGTACTACTTTTGCAATTTCCTGTGAGTCAATAATTATTTAAAAACAAAATGTTAAAAAAAAAACCTACTTGGGGTGCCTGGGTGGCTCAGTCATTAAGCGTCTGCCTTCGGCTCAGGTCATGATCCCAGGGTCCTGGGATCGAGCCCCACATCGGGCTGCCTGCTCGGCGAGAAGCCTGCTTCTCCCTCTCCCGTTTCCCCTGTTTGTGTTCCCTCTCTCACTGTCTCTCTCTCTGTGTCAAATAAAAATAAAATCTTTAAAAACAAAAAACTATGGGTTTCCAGAGTTTGACAAAGTAGCGTTAGTAAATTTAATTACTAGACTCATTCTGTGTAAGTCGCTTTCCACGCACAGCTGGAGTAATTTAAAAATTCCCCTCCTTTTGGCATGTTTTGCAAACATGTGCTCAAAGGAAGTATACTAGTGCTTCTTTTTAAAATTCCGACAGTTAGGGATGCCTGGGTGGCTCAGGTGGTTAAGTGTCTGCCTTTGGCTCAGATCATGATCTTGGGGTCCCGGGATCGGGTCCTGCATTGAGTTCCCTGCTTAGCGGAGAGCCTGATTCTCCCTCTCCCTCTGTGCTCTCTCCCTCTCTCTTCCAAATAAATAAATAAATCTTTACAATAAAATTCTGAGTTATTTTTATGATACATTTTAAAATAACATTATATGCACATGGTAAAAGTTATTACTAACATTTTTTAGACCCTAAAGAGCTTTTGCTTATGTAGGTTACAGATCTACCAACATTTACTGTATTGGAAATCAAAACTGAAAATATCTAAAAATATTTATTAATTCATCAGAAATAATAATAAGTGACCACTTATTAACCTAAACAATATATTTTATTATTACTTATTAACATCACAATATATTTTATTAAAATAACTATTTTCCAAAATAAAAAGTAACTTAGAAATGTTTTATATATTTGAGACAGACAAATATATATATTTTTTGTCTGCCTTAATACAAGACAGTTTGCTTCTGCATTGTGATATGGTTGTTTTGGTTGAAGTATATGAAAAAAAAATCCAACCTTATGGAAATACGTACCTGGAAACAGGAGGATTTCCCAGATCTTTGAAAGGGTCTCAGGTATCAGCTGTCCCCAGAGTCATCAGACCACACTTGGAGAACCACAGTGCTGGAGATACATACTGAAATATTTACAAAGGAAATGTTAGAATGTCTGCAACTTGAATTAAAATACTCCGAAACATATACATGGTACACACACACACACACACACACACACACACACACATACAAACGTCAATTCTCATTATACGTGGTAGTTACATTCAATAGTGTTGCCACAAGCAGTGAATTAGCAAATACTGAGCCATTGTTCCTAGTGAAAATGCTGAGTGAGATTCCTGCAAGCCCCTGGTCACATTCTCATCAACCAACCAATACATAACCTTGTTTCACTTGTGTTTCTCTTTAAAGATGCCCTATTTTTCTTAAATTGATGACTTATATGCAGCATTTATTTATAATAAAATACTAGCTGAGAAGGGTTTAACATTTTTCTGACGCTGGATAACATGACCTTAAATTTCTCTGGCTCTCCGCTTTACAACAATGTTGTCTACTACACTTTTAAAAATTCCATTGTTATCTCATAAATCCACAAATATAGCTGCTTTTACATCTTTCCCACAGCTTCATCACACACAATAAATACTACTTTAGCATTTTCTGGAGCGGCATCACATATAGATCAAAAAATTTCTTTCTTTTTCTAAATGTACTGCATTGTTAATTCAATAAATTTTTTTAAAAAGATTTTATTTAGTTGTCAGAGAGAGAGAGAGAGAGAGAGAGAGCGCACAAGCAGGGAGAGTGGCAGGCAGAGGGAGAAGCAGGCTCCCCACTGAGCAAGGAGCCTGATGTGGGACTCGATCCTAGGGCCCTGGGATCATGGCCTGCACCGAAGGCAGACGCCTAACAACTGAACTACCCAGGCATCCCTAATTCAATAAATTAAACTCACGGTCAACAGCACTATAACTCATGCATGAATGAAGCTTATCTCGTACATGCATTTTCTCTTTAAGGTGTATCACAGTCTTGCTTTATTAGCCACTGACTCCTGTCCCCTCCCTCACATTCATTGAGGAATATGGCATCTCAATTAATTTCTACTTCTCCAACCCCAAGTTTTCCCATTATCTTAAGTGATTTCAAGTTTCACATTTTTATTCATCTAACAGCCTGGCCTCTTATTCCCTGATCCTCTTATCTCTAATGACCTTCTTCCACAGTCATACCTTCAACTTTGTGATCATCTAGAATTTTCTTTACCCTTGAAACAATAAACTTTAGTCTACTACTATCTCTCTAGCTCATTCCTTCTCTGATCAGGAGGGTCTGAGATGGTTTCCTTCATGCCTGGTGCCTTAGTGGGAATACCTGGAATGAAGGGCACAGCTGGGCTGCACTCTCTCTGTGTCTATGTCATCTCATGTTCTTTTCATGCGATCTCTCCAGCAGGGAGATCAGACTTCTTACATGATTGCTCAGGGCTCCAAAAGACCAAGGCAAAAGTTGCAAGGCTTATGACCTACCTTTAGAAGTCAGGCAGCATCATTTCCCTGCATTCTATCAGTTAGACTTATTTACAGGACCACCTGAGTCAAGAATAGGGGACAACACAGGGGAATGATTATCAGAACAAATGGTTAATAGGAGCCACATGTTAAAGTCCACCACAGCCATGCACTCCTCAATCCACTGCAGTCTGGCAACACTCCTTGTCACTCCACTGTTATCACGGTCTCTGAGGTAAAGACCTCTTAGTCCTTAAATCCAATGCATACTTCTCAGTACTTACTTTCTTGCTTTTCCTGCTGAATTGGGCCCTACTGACCACTAACTCTTTCGTTAAACTCTCCTCCCCTGGCTTCTATATGCCACTTTTTTTTTTTTTTTTGGTGTGCCTTTAATTTTTTTGGCTATTTCTCAGTCTCCTGAAGTGACTCATTTCTTATGCTCTCCCCTTAACTAGTGGGCTTTGTTATCAATTCTCTTCTCATTCTCCACATGCTATCTGGTTATATCACCCACACCTATGGCCTTATCTATTACTTGTCTACTGAGGATTCCTCAATATACATCTCCATCCCAGATCTCTCTCCAGTCCTCCAGACTCATATGTACTCTGACTTGGATGATACCTCAAATGTGGCCAAAGCTGAGTTCATCTCCCTTAAAGTTGCTCTCTTTCTTATAGCCTCTATCCTATATTGACCATCCTTCCAGATGGCCAAGGCAGAAACTTGGAAGTTGTCCTTAAGTCTATTCTCTCTCAAATACTCCCTCATATACTTTGTTATCAATCCCTGACCATTCAACATGCTATGAAGCTCCTCAATTTATCCAGTCTTCTCCATCCCAGATACTAGATCTGGCAGAGGACTGAGTAGGGGTCTTGGCCTGTTATAAGGATCTATGAATTGAATAGAAATTATGGTTTACTGCAATAAACTCGAATAATGTTTTTAAAATTTTTTAAAGATTTTATTTATTCATTTAAGAGAGAGAGAGAGAGAGAGAGAGAGCAAGCAGGGGAGGGTGCAAAGGAGAGGGAGAAGCAGACTCCCCGCTGAGCAGGAAGCCCAACAAGGGGCTTAATCCCAGGACCCTGGGATCATGACCTGAGCCAAAGGCAGATGCTTAACTGACTGATTTAACCCAGGTGCCCCTAAAAATTTTTAAAAGATTTTGTTTTTAAGTGATCTCCACAGCCAACATGGGGCTTGAACCTACGACCCCGAGGTCAAGAGTCACATGCTTTACTGACTGAGCCAGTCGGGCTCCCCTCAAACAATGTTTTTTAAAAGCAGAGCTGACCAAGAGATTTCAGGATAGGGAATATTTAAAGATTAAAGCTCCTCATGGAAAGAGGCACTCAGGTTGGTGGTAGCAGGATTCTGCCTGTTCACAATGAAGTTATTTTCAGCTCATGCAAAAGCCCAACCAGGGTCTTATCAGGCTTCTCCTGAACCTGTCATCCTGAAACTTCATCACATTTTGCTTATCTGGTTATAAAAACTGCTTTTATCAAGCCACATCATCAGGAACTAACATTGGGATCCTGGGTACGATTTCTTACTACCCCACTAGAACATTCTTGCCATATTGGCCACAAGTTATATAAAAGTTACCAGACAGTTTCTGGCTTTCGCTAAATGACCAAGTAGCTTCTATCAAACCTACCTTCCCTCAAATGTAACAATATACTCTGGACAAGATAGTAAAAAACAACTACCTGAAAGTGCTGACAAACAACCCAAAGCAGGCAGAAACTGCAAGAGAATCTATACTTAAAAGATAGGATTAGAAGTAGGTGGTATTCCCATTCTTTAAGGCTTTTAGCTACAGGGCAGGCCTTAATCATTGGGTAAAACTGAATCTCTACCAGAAGGCAGAATTCAGGATTTCAGCAGCTGAAATATGTGGGGGTAAAATTCTGGAATGAAGAGATCCTGGAAGGTGGAGCCCTAAACTCTTTGTATAAACTCTGTCCAAATCTCTGGCTGACCTATGAACCATGCATGCATGGTGCAGTCTCCAAACAGCCCCTAAACCTAAAAGTACTGAATCGAAATTTCAGCTGCTGCTTACTACCGGGGAGATTGACTATGGAATTTGAGTTCAGTCAAGTTAACTACCTGTTAAAACAAACAAAAATGAATACTCTTCAGAGGGACATAATGGAATCCAAATTCTCTACAACATGTCTTCTATGATGTCTAGGAGACAAATCAAAATGACTGAGTATGTCAGAAATAGAAAATGTGACCCATACTGAAGGAAAAAGGTAATTAACAAAGACTGGCTCCAAGACAATCTAGATGCTGGAGTTACAGGACCTCCTTTTTTTTTTTTTTTTTTTTAAGATTTGTTTATTTATTTGAGAGAGAGAGAGAATGAGAGAGAAAGAGAGAGTGGTGGGAGGGGGGCAGAAGGAGAGGGAGAGAATCCCAAGCAGACTCCCTACTGAGCAGGCAGCCTGCCACAGCACTCGACATGGGGCTTGATGAGGGCTCAACAGGGCAGAGGAGGAGCCTCGACAGGGACAGCTCAGTGGGGTGGGGCTTGATCCCACAACCCATGAGACCATGACTTGAGCAGAAACCAAGTTGGACACCTAACTAACTGAGCCACCCAGGCACCCCTGGAATTAGCGGGATTTCTTAAGCAGCTATCATAACTATGCCCAAGAACATAGTGGAAAATATGCTCGTTATGAAGAGTGACAAGTTGCATTCTATCCAGGTAAAGATAACCAGCCTGCAGATATGGGCAACTGGTTCAAGGTCTAGAAGAAACATGACAAGCCTGGCCAGGAGCTATAGTACCCACTGACATCACCTTAGTTCAGGTACTTATTATTTCTCACGTTGACTGTTGAAACAGTCTCATAAATCACTCCTTGCCTCTGGTTGCTTTTTAATATGACCTACACCCCAACACACACACAGACCCTAAACACATCTATACTGATTCCAGAAATAACTTTTAAAACACAGCTTTAGTCAGGACTTTAATTGCAAGAGACAGAAACACAAGTTTAATTTGAGCAAAAGAGGAAATTTATTGGAATTCTCATATAATCATAGGAAGGACAAGGATGTAGTTGGGCCTCAAGGACGATTAAGACCAGAGACTTGAACACCAATAGGAATCTACTGCTCACCCTACATGTTGATTGCATTCTCTCAGATAAACTTCCTCTCTGTGGCTGTCAAAGGGCCTATGAGCAGTTCCTGGCCACACATCTCCCAGCTACATCACAAACGTGGGACACGATATTTTCCCCCATTTAAGTCAGAAAAAGATTGAAGAGAAGGATTTTGATTGTTCTGATCTAGATCACATGCCCATATATCAACCAATCAAATCAACTACTATGATTGGAAGCTTCCATTAGAACTGCATGGCTGGGGGGCACCTGGGTGGCTCAGTCAGTTAAGCACTTGCCTTCGGCTCAGGTTGTGATCTCGGGGTTCTGGAATCAAGCCCTGCGTTGAGCTCCCTGCTTAGCGGGGAGTCGTCTTCTCCCTCTCCCTTTGCTCCTCCTCCGATCATGCTCTCTCTCTCTCTCACTTGATCTCACTAAGTAAATAAATACAATATTAAAAAAAAAAAAAGAACTGCATGACTGGGGCGCCTGGGTGGCTCAGTCAGTTAAGTGTCTGCCTTTGGCTCAGATCATGATTCCAGGGTCCTGGAATCCAGCCCCACATGAGCAGGGAGACTGCTTTTCCTTCTGCCCCTCCCCATGCTCATGCTCTCTCTCTCTCTCACTCTCTCAAATAAAATCTTAAAAAAAAAAAAAAAGAACTGCATAGCTGGACAGGAAAGAAGCAGCACCCACCCCTGCCAAAACAGAGGGCTTTATTTCCAGGGTAAGAGACATTGGGAAAACAATAAATATCTACCAGATCTCCTGTGTTCTCTATCTTAACTGGTGGTAATCCAACCTTCCATGGAATCATTCATGGCAGAGTCCTGGAATTTCTCTTATAGCAGAGACTGATAGTTGTCACCAGTATCCGTCCTCCCCTTTCCTCCACCAGGCATTCTGATGCTTGGAACATGAATGTGATGGCTGGAGCTCTATCTTGTATCGTGAAGGAAAGTGTCACACCATGGAGATGAAAGGACATTAAGCCCTTCAGGATTTAACATGAAAGAGAAATGAATTTCTATCCTGTTCAATCGTTATTTTGGAGGTCTGATAACTCACAGCTGAAACTGATCCTGACTGACCACCCCCTCACTTGCCAATGTGATCGAGGCAAAATAACCTAGAAATTAAGAGTGAACCAGGTTAGAGTACATTAGAGCCAACCACCTAGGCTTGAGTCTATGCTCTATAGCTTCCGAGCTCAGTGATCCTCAGCAAATTGCTTTATCTCTCTGTACCTCAGCTTCCTCATGTATAAAATGAGGTTAGTAACATTATATCAGAGTTTGGTTATGAAAATTATGGAAGATAATTCACATAAGCACTGAGAGTAATGCCTGGCACATAGTAAGTGCTCAATGAGTGTTATCTACCATTTTCAATGCCTGCAAATTTTACCTACTAAGGATCTTAAAAGACAGTCCCTACCTTCACTGCCTAAGAGCCACTTTATTCCACTCAAAAGAGCCCTGCTTCAGTCCCATTCCTCCACCGCATCCTCTATGATGTCTCAGTCTTGCCCGTCTAGAACACCTGATTTGTTCAGGTCATTCCTGTTTTTTGTTTTGCTTTGTTTTTTGAAGATTTTATTTATTTACTTTAGAGAGAGAGACCACAAGCAGGGGGAGGGTCAGAGGGGGAAGGAGAGGGAGAAAATCTCAAGCAGACTCTCCGCTGAGCATTTGGGGATCCACCTCAGGATCCTGAGATCAGGACCCGAGCTGAAACCAAGAGTCGGATGCTTAACTGACTGAGCCACCCAGGTGCCCTGGGTCACACCTGTTTTAAACTTCTTGATGACTCCCCATTATCTACAGAATGAAGCCTTAACTCCTTAACCTGGTGACTAAGGCCTGTGTGTGTGTGTGTGTGTGTGTGTGTGTGTGTGTGTGTGTGTGTGTGTTGCCCTTTTGGGTGAGGGCTTTCTGGGCTTATTTCCTGTCACTCCTCCACCAACAACCACATTCTGGCTGCACTGAACTATTCTCAACCACCATCTCCTTACCTGCCTCAAAAATATTAACCAACCCCAAACCCCTCTCTCCTGAACTCCCTTGGCTTCTGTGGCAACACATTCTCCTGGTTTTCTTCCAATATCCCGGCTATTCCTTTTCCATCTTTTTCATGGGCTTCTCATTCTATAGCCCCTTGGTGAGTGTCAGGGTTCCCTCCTTAGTCCACCCGCAATCTCACTGCAGGTCTTCTCCCTGAGTGATGGCATCCACTGTCAGGCTCTCAAGCTCTACCTATATGCAGTGACTCCCAGATCTTCACTCCTGACCTCTTGCCTTAACCCTGGTCTCACACATGACATGGATATTATCTTCTGAAGATTGGAGAGACGAACTCTTAGAATGTCCAAAACAGAACTCATCTCCCGCACCCCAAACTTGTTTTTCTTTTTTACTCTGAATCTATTGGTAGCACCACCAGCACCCAAGCCAGAAACCTGGATTTCCTCATTCTCTACATCTAATAATTTCCCAAATCCTGCCAATTACACATCCTCTGTAACTCTCCAATCTGTGTTCTCTTCTCTATACTCACTGCCATTGCCCTAGTCTGGCTCTCATCCTCTTGAGCATGGACTCAGCAAGAGTCCCCTCTCTACCTCCAGTCTGTCATGCTGCCAATCCAACTGACAACCTGAGTTACTTACCTACAGTGAAAATCTTATCATGCTACTGCCCTGCTTGAAACTCTTCACTGGTTCCCACTGTCCAATTACTACCCCGCCTCAGTTGTTAAATAACTACCATGTACCGGGACTATACTAGGTATTAGGAATACAATATTGACCATAAAATGGCCCTTGCCTTTTAAGGAATTTGCCATCTACCTGGGAAGACAGATACATAACCACATATCAGTAGCATAATGTGATAAGTTCTGTGATACATTCACAGAGCATTACAGAAGCACAAGACGGAGTTCCCTGAGAGCAAAGTCCTGTGTCTTCCTAACCTTTGTATTCCCAACATTTGGTACCAGGTCTGATTCAGTAGAGAATTATTTTTGAAGTGAACAGATGATCTTCTCTGAGCCTCAGTTTCCCTCCATGTAAAATGGTTCACAGCTCACATATCAAATGAATGCAATCTATGGGTCTTGTTTGGACCCTAATTTGAATAGACTCAATTCAATTTTTAACAATGAGACAACCAGGTAAATTTAAACACTGGCTAGATATTTAATGATCTTAAGGTATTATTACTTGTTTTTTTTTTAATGTTGTCATGCATGGTACTGTGGTGTGTTAAAAAGTCCTTACCTTTTAGAGGTATGTAAGAAAGTATTTAAAAATGAAAGAATGCAATGAAATATGAAATTAGCCTGAAAATAAATAATCCAGGGGTGTTGAGTGGGGGTATAGCTGAAGTACAACTGGCCACACCTATGTTAATAATTGCTGAAGCAAAAATAACAACAAACAACAATAATAATAGCAATAATTGCTGAAGCAGAGTGATGGATAAAGTAAATGACAAAATTAATCTCTCGGGGTTTTGTGGCAATTCAATGAAGTGATTATATAAAATTGCTGATATAGTGCTTGCTGTCTCAAAAAATGTTAGTTTTGCTTCTCCCCTCAGCCATTTATCTCCATCTAAGGGGGCACAGCAGAAGAAACAGCAAGTCAGTGGTGTGGGAATTAGAAACCCAGCATCCAAAGAACTGATATACTCAGCCTCTTTTCTCTCCTCTGCTCAGTAAAGATAGAGTGGCTAAGAGCGCCAAAAGGCTCCCAAGCAGCGTTGGGCAGGAATGGTAGTGCTCCAAGGCCAGGAGAACACAGGGAAAGAAATCATGGCTTGAACTTCTGTAGAGGACAGAAAAACTGCTTCAAATATAAAAGAACTCTTGGATGGAAAGGGCTGGTCTTTTCCTCTGCTGCTTGAATCCCTTGGCAATACTGCCACCTGGTGGCTCACTATCATTTTGCTTTACCTTTCCCGGATGCAGTCAGCCCTCCTGGTTCCACACTGAAAATTCTGGAAGGGAACAGTCCCTCTCGATGAAATGTTCCTTGAACTGCTCAAAGTTGAGCATATCATGTCATTTCATATCCCTCATATCAACAAAGAACAAAACTAGTTGAGCAGATAAACAGAGAATTAAACATGTAAACAATAAGTTAAAATAGCTACCTTCCCACCCACTATAAAAATAATAGTTATTTAACATTTTTTGTGCACTTAACATATGCCAGGAACTTCTAAGTCCTTTATGTATATATGCATTAACTCATTTAACTCTTTTTAAAAAAGATTTTATTTATTCATTTGATAGAGAGAGAGAGAACATGAGCAGAGGGGAGAGGCAAAGGGAGAGGAAGAAGCAGAATCCCTGCTGAGCAGGGAGCCTAATGAGGGACTCGATCCCAGGACCCTGGGACCATGACCTGAGCAGAAGGCAGATGCTTAACCAACTGAGCCACCCAGGCGTCCCTAAATCTTTTAACTCTTAACAACAAATCTATGAAGGTTGTATTAGATAATATTATTATCCTCATGTTACAAATGAAGAAACAGAGGTATAGACAAGTTAGGTAAGTTGGCCAAGGTCACAGAGTTAGGAAATGTTAGATAGAACTCAAATTCAAGCCTGACCTGGGTGCAGAGCCCATGCTGTAGTTAAAA
Organism: Potos flavus; assembly: GCA_028534135.1. Classification (NCBI taxonomy): domain Eukaryota; kingdom Metazoa; phylum Chordata; class Mammalia; order Carnivora; family Procyonidae; genus Potos; species Potos flavus. The sequence continues at coordinate 37,766,940 of CM052901.1, read as the reverse complement.
AAAAAATACTACTGGGGTGCCTGGGTGGCTCAGTCAGTTAAGTGTCTGCCTTCAGCTCAGGTCATGATCTCAGGGTCCTGGGATCAAGCCCCACGTCAGGCTCCCTACTCAGCGGGGAGTCTGCTTCTCTCTCTCTACCCCTCCACCCCTGCTCGTTCTCTCTCTCTCTCTCTCAAATGAATAAATAAAATCTTAAAAAAAATACTACTAAACCCACACCACTTCCCAATGACTATTTGATGATTGAATAAATAAAAACCTTGGACCTCTGAAATCCAAGGAGAGAAAAGCTCAGGTAATAGAATTTCCTAGTAGGAGGTTAAACTGATCAAGACTTCATCCCTCTGAATCTCACCTAGTCCCTGGAATTTTCTCTGCTGGATCACTACCTCTTTCACACTCTTTGCTCCCAAAAAGAGTGCTCTCCCTCTAATGTGTTGTCTTAGATCTAAACAAAAAACACTCCATATGATTCTTCCTAACATGAACAAAACATGCTGGCATTTTCAAAAGATGCTACCAAATTCTAAAGGTAAACAGAACAGAAATAGGGGCACCTGGGTGGCTCAGTTCAGTTAAGCGTCCAACTCTTGACTTCCGCTCAGGTCATGATCTCAGGGTCCTGAGATCAAGCCCAGTATCAGGCTCCATGCTGGCATGGAGCCTGCGATTCTCTCTCTCTCTCTCTCCCTTTGCCCCTCCTCCTGCTCACACTCTCGTTCGTGTTTTCTTTCTCGCTCTCGCTCTCTCTCTCAAAAAAAAGAACAGAAATAAAGCAATCGTAGAGAGCATTCAAAAAGTTTAGATTCTGACCACACCTACATGGTTTCCAGGCTTTGTGCATTTCAGTATCTGGATTTGTGGCTGGACTCAGAGATAAAAATATGGCTGCCTTCTGGTGAGCACTCACTCTACGCAAAGCAGGGCAATGAAGAGAGAAAAGGAAATAAAAAGCATCCATATTGGAAAGGAAGAAGTAAAACTACCTTTATTTATAGGTGGCATGATCTTGTATATGGAAAATCTTAAGAAATTCACAAATATACTATTATAACTAATAAATTCAGCGAGGTTGCAGGATACAAGTTCAACATACAAAAATCAATGGCAATAACATTCCAAACAGGAAATTAAATTAATAAAACAATTCCATTTACAATAGCACAAAAATACTTAGAAATTAGTTTAACAAAAGAAGTGCAAAATTTGTATACTGGAACATAATAAAGTTGAAATAAATATACAGATATTCCATGCCCATGGGTTGGAAGATTTAATATTGTTAATATTCCACAAATGGATCTACATATTCCATGCAATCTGTATCAAAATCCCAGCAGTCTTTTATTAAAGAACTTGATGAGATGATCCTTCACAAAGAAATGCAAAGAAGCCAGAATGGTCAAAACAACCCTGAAAAAAATAATAAAGTGGGAGAACTCACAGCTCATGATTTTCAAAATTACTCCAAAGCTATGGTAATTAAGATTGGTACTAGTATAGGATAAATATATTATCAGTGGAATAGAACTGAGAATCCAGAAATAAACTCAGACCTTTATGGCCATTGATTTTCAACAAGGTTGCCAAGACCATTCAAAAGGAAAAAAAATAGTCTTTTCAACAAATGGTGTTGGGACACCTAGATATCCACGTGCAAAAGAATGAAGTTGGATTCCTACTTCACACCATGTGCAAAAGTTAACTCAAAATGGATCAAAGACCTAAAAGTAAGAGAAAACATAAAACTAGAAGAGAACACAGGTGTAAATCTTTGTAATCCCAGATTAGGCAATGGTGTCTTAGCTATGACTCCAGAAGCACAAGCAACAATGTGTAACTGAGATTTGTTATAAGTAAAGGATTAAAGCAACCAAAATAAACCCCCCCAAAACACTCTTAGATGTAATTCCTTAATTGCTCATGTTTTGCTTTTCTAACACCTATTTGTTACATACGTGGGGTACCACTCACATCTCCCCTCCAGCCTTCTGATGGTGCATACACACAAGGATCTAATTTAATAATTTTCATGATAATAATGACAGATGTAATAATACCTGACATTTGAACAGCACTTACTGTTTACCAGGTACCATTCTAAGTGCTTTACCTATATTAACTCTGCAAATCCTCCTAACAACCCTCTCCTCTATTTTACGGGTGAGGAAACTGCAGCACAGACAGATTAAACAACTTGCCCTGGGTCATCAAAGCCTATAGAGTGTAGAGCTCAGATTCCAACACAAGAAGCCTTGCTCCAGAGTCTGTGCTCTGAATCTGGGCAAGCCGCCTTAACTCCTCACATGGAGTGATTCTTATAAACCATGTGGCTTAGGACTAGACTGAAGCCAAAGTGTGATTCTTACTCCCACTCCCGCTGCTACGTGTTTTATTTTTTAAAAAAGTATTACATTTTATTTTAAGTAACCTCTCTGCCCAATGTGGGGCTCAAATTCATGACCCCGAGATCAAGAGTCACATGCTCTACCACCTGAGCCAGCTGGGCACCCCAGCCCCAGGTGTTTTTTTTTTTTTCAAGATTTTATTTATTTATTTGTTTGACAGAGAGAGAGAGAGATCACAAGTAGGCAGAGAGGCAGGCAGAGAGAGAGAGGGAAGCAGGCTCCCCACTGAGCAGAGAGCCCGATGCGGGGCTCAATCCCAGGACCCTGAGATCATGACCTGAGCCGAAGGCAGAGGCTTTAACCCACTGAGCCACCCACTGAGTCCCCCCCAGCCACCCACTGAGTCCCCCCCAGCCCCAGGTTTTAAATCTTAGAAACTGTATCTTCAGGCACCACAGACAACAGAGGGGATAATTTTCCTATATAAATTTGTTCAAATCACTTTGGCCCTGGGGGTGGGGGGTCAGAAAGAGGAAAGATTAGAGTAGAGCTAAGGAAAGAATATCTTCATCCCAACCCAATAAGAAAAGGCAAGAATATTTTTTGTTATCAGAACACTAATGCAAGAGTTCAGTGGGAGCTGCCTCATGGTCCTAACAATTGCGATCTGGGGAAAAACAAAGGGGTACAAGAGAGCAGTGAAAAAATCCAAGTGCAGAAAAAGCTTGGGTTTTCTGGGTATGAGTTTACCCATTCTTTCTGCCACTAATATGAAGATACATGATCTTCACTAGCATCTCCAGACTTAGCTGCCCTCTCCACAGATCCTAAAGATGAAAACAACCATCATGGAGCTATGGTGAACCCACAGATCAATCAAATATAGACTCTATTTTCCAGGAGTTCGCAGACCAGCAGAAAGGCCAGACATGCACCCAGAAAACTATTAAGCAAAACTGAAGATTGAAGGTGACAGAAAAGAGAAACAGGGAAAGAGGATGAGGAGGAGTACAGGAGATTTAGGTTTCCAAAGAAGTGTTGCTGACATTGGGTCTTGAGTGTGAGATAAGATTCAGGTATGTGTGAATGGACAGAAGTACTTTTCAAGGTAGAATGCACAGAGGGCATAAGCAGATCTGGTAGCAAACACCAAAATCATATGCATTTTTACAATGAAACAAAAGGCTGCAACATTTTGTATTTGGTCCATAACCATGAGGTCAGTCGACGAGAGCATTCAACATTTATAACCGGTATCTTTGAGTGTTCACTGATTACATAATTCCAGTATAGTACTAGGACTTCTATTATAACTTACAGATAGACTGACTTACCCAGCAAGAGCTATTTGTGTGTGTAACATGTACACACATATGGAGGTTTTAAAAGTGAACCAGATTATGCCAGATTAAAAGAATAAAACTATACATGTCACTGGAAACAATATTGTGTTTTCATCTGACCTCATACAATGAGATAGAGAAGAGCAAGTGTCCCTTACTAAGTACTGTTACCAAGGAAGATTAAAGAGTTAACAGTCTTCACAGTTTCAACATCAATGCCATCAAATTGTCTTACATAAATACCTCAAATAAAGTATACTGAAGCAAACCTTCATATAACTACAGTAAAGTTGAAATTATTATTATTAGATTTTATTTATTTATTTGAAAGAGTGAGCGCGAGAGAGAATGAGCAGGGGGAGGGGCAGAGAGAGAGGGAGAGGTAGATTCCCTGCTGAGCAGGGATTCCGATGCGTGACTCAATCCCGGGACTCCAGGATCATGACCTGAGCCAAAGGCAGATGCTTAATTGACTGAGCCCTCGAAATGATTTTTATAAATAACACACGACTGACTGAAAATGATTAGTGGGGTTTCCTCAAAGGATTGTTACCATACGCAACTATAATATTAAATTTTGTTATTCATTGAGTAGTTTGCTAGTGTTAATATTATTCCTTTTTTCCTTAGGGAAAAAACCACACACACTTTGTTAATTTTAGTCAAAATTTTCAGTTAAATAAATAGTTCAAGATCTTATTTTAAGTGATGCCTAGGTGGCTCAGTTGGTTAAGCGTCTGCCTTCAGCTCAGGTCATGATCCCAGGTGCTGGGATTGAGTCTCACATCGGGCTCCCTGCTCAGTGGGGAGCCTGCTTCCCCCTCTGCCTGCCGCTCCCCTTGCTTGTGCTCTCTCTCTGACAAATAAATAAATCTTTTTTTTTTAAAGACCTTATTTTAAAAGAAGGTGCAAATTATCTGCAGAAGTTTCTTTTAACATACTCGATAACTTCTTGTTCCATGCTTCCTTCTGTCCACTTCTGTCCACTCCAGGCTCTCTGGGACAAAGAAGCCCAGCAGCAGCAAAGCTAAATGCTTTGTCACTAGCCTGTGTTCCCTCTACCAACTACTTTCTTTGTTCTTTTTACTCCGTCCCTTTTGTTTTAACCAAATTTTCTACCTCTGATTGAATTATTATTGCTTTGCGATAAACCAATCCAAAATAGTGGCATTAAAACAGTCGTTTTATTCTGCTCTGTGATTCTGTGGTTCAGGAACTCAGAGTATGGCAGGGATAGCTTGGTTTTGCTCCATGATGTCTGGGGCCTCAGCAGGAGACTCAGTGGCTGGGAGCTTTAATCATCTAGGGGCATCTTTATTCATAGGTCTCCTGGTAAATGTTGGCTATTAGGTGGAACCTCAGCTGGGACTGCTGACTGGAGGACCTATAGGCGGCCTCAACATGGACCTGGACTTTCTCAAAGTATGGTAGCCTCAGGGTAGTCAGACTTCTTACAAGGCAGCTCAAGACTCTACAGGTCATTGTCCTTGCAAATAAGGCAGAAACTGCACTGCCTCTTATGGCCTCGCCTTGGAAGTCACAGGTCTCATTTCTCCCTAATCTATTGGTCAGTACGATCAAGTCTGCCCAGATTCAAAGCAGAGGGTACATCAACCCTAATTCTCAATGGAAGGGTGGCAAGATCACACTGTAGAAGAGTGTGGGATGGGAGATACTGTTGTGGCCATCTTTGAAAAATTCTTCTACATTCTCCCATATACTTCTCTTGTTTTTGTTTGTTTAAGGAAAAACAACCTCAGGAGACTACTATCACTAGGGCTTTTAAATTCTACTAGAGGGTAACCAGATTCTTTCATCCACATCTACATCCACTCCCTAATCTCTCCTCTTCAGCACATCTAACCGTTTGTCTGCTATATCTGACTCCTGGCAGAAAGGGAATTTGGTTCCCTACAGGCTGCTGGACCCAGAACTGCTCACTCTGAGGAGAAAAGCAGACACTGACATACAGCAGCTGGTCTAGCCCTCACAGCCAGGCCTTGGTGTTCTTGGTGTCAAACAATTTCATGGACCATCAACATCAGACAAGGCCACTAGGTCATCACTGTGACCAAGACAAAAGCAAGACCACTGCATAATCAGGTCTGAAAAGAGGCAGAACATGAACTTTGACCAAACCACACAATGACCAAACATCCTGTTATCCTGGCTAATGGCCACTTCTGCTACTTTATCAATTAGCCTCCTTCTCGTCTATCTTCCCTCTAGATAAGATTAATGAAGATACCCAATTATAGCATTACCCCTATATCCTGCAACTTCCTAACAGAATCCAATCCAGAGCAAAGCCTCACTTCTTTAAAGCCTCCCCCAAAATCACCTAACACAAGTCCAAAACACAATAAATTCTTCCTAACAGCCCCTGAGACACCCTGCAAGTTCCCAACGATGGGCACTCTCCCTCGATGCAGTGAATAATCAATCTGACTTGTTCAACCACAGGTATGTTCTTGGTGGTCTTTATCTAGAGGACACTGACAACTCCTCTGAGGACCTTGCAATTAGAGAACATGTTTCTGGCGAGGTCACTGTTGATCGGCTGAACTCCAGCTTTCAGTCAGACTTTGGATTTGGCTCTTTTACAATGCAGTTTTAGAAGACAATGATATGCATTCTTCAGACCTCCAAGAGCTATTAAAATGACTCTATAGTAAAAAATTATATTTACATGAGATTAAGTCCTCCAGGTTTCCTCATTGCCTTATCAAGTGCAGAAAAGCAGGCAATGCTGCTCTGTTCCCATGATGGTCACAGGACCTAAGGACAACCTGGCTGCAGGCATACAGGTGCTTAAGCCTCGGCTTCTGCTGTGGGAAAAGCTAAGCAGGTATGCACTTGCTAACTGGCTTTTCAGTTTCAGATACAGATTCTAGAATATATTTCTGCCTCCTTCTCCTCCTCCTAGTGAGTTCTTCATTTTTCTCTAATTTATTTTACAGTTCTCACTCACTTTATGTAGGGACTCTCATCCTTAGAAAGGCAATTCCAAATGACCTCCATAGCCTTGTGGTTAAGTGCCTGACTTGAAATCCCACTCTAACTCAGGTTAGAGACACTTACTGATTTAAAGTTGTTTAGAGGATCAGCAACAGCAACCAGTAAATTTGAGTTGGAAGCAGTCCTGTCTGAATTTGAATTGCGGAATAATCATTTGTTTGTTACATGGCCCAAAATTCCCTTCCATCTGTCCACCCGCAGAGTCTGTAAAATATTGAGTGCTCAAGCAACGAAATTAAATCATTTCTACCTAGGAATCACTTAGGACACAGCGATGCATAGTTCAAACTAAGATAGGTTTTCTTTCTTTCTTTCTTTCTTTTTTCTTTCTTTCTTTCTTTCTTTGAAGAGGAGCACACATGCGAGTGAAGAGCAAGGGGCAGAAGGAGAGGAAGAGAGAGAATCTTAAGCAGGCTCCATGCCCAACGCTGAGATCATGCCCCGAGCCAAAATCAAGAATCAGTTTTGTTTCATAACTGGCCTGGGGAGAGATTTGGGATCCAAAATTGGTAGGGATTTAGAATGATTACTGTCATTCCTAAAAATGTGTCTTGGCCTTTTTTAAGGCTTATGGGAGGGGCTTGGAGATTAGGTAGAAATGTGGACTGTTTCCCTCCATGAGACTGTCTAGGCCATTCCCTAAAGAAAGGTTTCAAATTAAGCTTTGGCATACTAAGATTTCTGGTTCCATCTGTGCTCTACAGTGAATAAACTCATTGTTTCTTCTGAGAATGGTGAGGTTTCACTGAGAATGAAAAAAAAAACCTATTCATCACACCTCAATTCTAGCTCCTTATACTAATCTCTGTTGATTATTGTCACAATTTTTTTTCACTTTTAAACTCAAACATAATTTATTATGAGAAATTAAGAAAACTTCAGTTTTTTTTGGTGATGACACAAGTTGGGGTGTGAGTTCCATTATAAATACCTAGCTACCTGGATATAACTGAGCAAGGCATCTGAAAAGAAAATACTTTGTTTTTTAAACGATTTATGGTACAAGGAAATCTGATACTTACTTGGGAAGAAAAGAACTGGTACAAACCTTGCTTCGTTTAGTTCTGGAAGATTCATCTTTGTTCCTTCATTCAAAGCATACAAATGAACAACAAAAACAAATCCATTTCGTATCTACTGAGAGTTAACTCAGACATGTCTAACCTTTAGGAGTGTGTCTGGTTTTCCCTAGAGATGTCCTTCACAGTTTAATGTCAGTTCTGTTTAGACCAGTAGTTCTCCAAGTGTGGTCTCAGAACCAGTAGCATCATTATCTCCTGGAATTTGTTAGAAATATAAATTGGAAGGCCCAACCCAAGACCCACCGTATCAGCAACTCTGTGGGTAGGACCCAGCAATCTTTGTTTTAACGAGCCCTCCAGCTGATTCGGATGCCCAAGAAAGTTTGAGAACCACCGACTTCAATTGTCTGCTACACTTTTGTTTCTCTGGTAAACAAAGCAGCAGGTTTAATGATTTGGAAGTCTTAAAACATAGCTTAGGATTCCAGGTGGATGCACAATTCTGTGAACTGAATTTGCTGGAAAAGCAAAGAACTGGCACAGAGATGTTTCAAATGCTTAGGACAGAGAGGCCTTGTGTCCTGCACTGCAGTTCTACCCAGAGCTTGCAGGCTACATGTGCAAAGGGAGGCCTTGTTCTCAGATAAGACTGATTCTCCAACAGGGGCCCTGGAAGGGCCATTGTGAAGGACAACTGCTCTCACCAAGAATGAACTAGTTTGAGCTTTAAGTGCTCCTCAGTTCTCCAGGTAGCTGCTGCTCCTGAACTAAACAGGCCTTGAAAATTTTATAGTTTTGCCCTACTTATAGTATCTTCAAAGTATATGTCAAATCATATCAAAGATTGTCCCAGATTAAACCCTCAGGCGAGTTTGGTGGCCCCCAGTAGGTTTTCAAAACACTTGATGTATATATCTGTCTTCTTATATTGTAATTGACTATCTCCAAATGCTTTTCGTAACTAGCAGGCTTTAAATGTCGAAAATAATGGCTAACTCACTTCCTCATCCAGAGCCTTTAGTACAGTCTGAGTACTTGGTAATTTGTTAAGGGAATCAACCCATCAAAAGTAAAACCCGAAACCAGGGATCCATTAAAATCATTCCATAAAATCATCCTGTATAGGTACGATTCATAGATGCTGGTGCCCAGCTTTTACCCTCCATTCATTTGTTCGCCGCCTCCGCTATCTCCAAGTAACCAGAATATTCACCCATGTCAACAACAGCACCTACACAACACATTACACTTCCCTATCCAACACCGACGCGAGCAATTCTCGCCGCTGGTCCGTCAGTCTGTCAGTTCCCCCTACCCTCCATTCCTTCTCACTTCCGTTCCCCCGTCCTTGCGTGGCTGGAGGCAGAATGTGCCTATGCCTTCAGCCCAAAAGAAGTGCTTACAAACCTCCGCCTCATCCGCTACCCAGGCAGCGGCCGGCCGATGGCTCCTGCCTTGCGGTCCCGGAAAGCAACTGCGTCGGCATTGACCAGACCCTGGCTTGCTGTGGCCTTCACTAAGAGTCGGACATAATACAGAGGCACACAGGATATTTCCCAGGCGCCCACGGGGCGACGTAAAACGGGGTTCCCACAATCCTCTTTGCCTTCGTTTTCCCCCATCCATTCCGCCCCCCTCCCCGCGTGCAAAAACGGAGGGGGCATTAACCCTTTCGTGTCTGAGCTGATTGTCCCATCGACGCCTTCTTGTGCGCGGATTGCTTTGTTGGGAGATACAGGTAACTTATTTGGTAAAAGAAATAAAAGACCAGGCCTGTCCTTTTAGTCAGAGTCATCTGTTGAACGTTTGCTCAATTTTCTTGTAAGTTGACCTATAAGTTTACCAACCCAAACTCTAACTTTGTAGTTTATGATAGTTCACCTTGAACCTGTGCCATTTCTATCCTAAGTTCCCCATCTCCTTTTGGTTTGACTGTTTAACTGCTTACCTCAATGGTCAAGAGCAGGTACTTTGTAAATCTGGCTTTCTGGGTTTGAATCTCCGCGCTCTACCAATATAAAACCGCGGAATCGTGGGCAAGTGATTTAAGCACGCATTCCTTGGCTTCTGCATCTGTAGAATTGATGTAACAGTACCTACCTCTAGAGCTGTAGTGAGAATTTTGTAAGTTCACATGTGAGCAGCACCTAGAACATTGCCTGGCACAGAGTTAAGCTGTATATTGAAATAGAAATGTTAATTATTGACTTTGAGGGTGATGTCTTCTCAATTAAGGCCTTCTAGCTAATAAATACTGAATGATAATAACGGTTAACATGTGGACTCCTATGAACCAAGGACTATATTAATTGCTTTAAACCCATTTTGTTGGTTTTTGCTTGTTTGTTTGTTTAATCCTCACAATTATTGGTGGTAGTACAAATATCATCCTTCCCTTTCCTCCTCTTTGTTATTCTAAAGCAGCTACGAAAATTCAGGTCAGTGAGACAGAGGATAACTCTAACTTTCCCGTGTCACAGAGTCAGTAACAAATAGAGCCAAGACTTAAACTCAGATAAACTCAAATATATCTTGGTCCCTCTCAGATATCACTGAGAAAATGGCAATAAATTATTTTTGAGTGCTCTTTTTTGCTCCCCTAAGAATTGCCTCAATATCTGTGCAGGTGAGGAAGGCTAGGTTCTCTTCAGAGGTAGAAGGGCAGCAGGCAATAAAGCAAGGATCTCTCTCTTGAAGGCTGACAGCAAAGGAGATGAGCAAAATAGCTATAGTCATAACGAGCTCACTTATTGTATCCCACTGTGCTACACAGGCCCCATTACTGCTTAAGGCCACCAGAGATAAAGATGCAGGATCCCCAACTCACCTGACCATCCTGTAAAGCTTGGATATTATCAAAGATTATGCTTGTTTTAGGACAGCACCAAGGACTCTAATATACTATTCTGACTCCAGCCTAAGTGGTAGTAATTTCCACATTTGCAGTTCATAGAATCAGGTATTTCTACCTCAGCTCAAGAACACAGGGAAATCTCCTCCCCCCTCCCCAGATTAAAACAAAAAAGGAATTCCTTCCTTTCTTTCGGAGCCTACAGTACCCAGAGTTTTGTTATTCTTGCTTCACACCCACCTACTACTGCTTCCCAACTTATTCTCAGGCAGTTTATAATGGTTTTTCCAGCAGAAGGACTGGTGATGGCAAAGAGACTGGGGAAGGAGAAGGTAAATCCACGATTTTGCTGAAGGTAAACCAAATATTGCCTTGTCCCCACTCTCTACCACTTCTGTGGATCCCTGACCTTCTTCACTCCCTCTTGGCACTTCAGAACCCATTATTCTGCACACCCAGGAAACCTCTGGGCTTGAATTGTAGAAGAATCAACTTCTTGTCTTTTTCCCCCCTGATGCCCATAATGGCATACATGACTGGGCTTGATCTTCTAATTAAAGAGGCTAAATTTAAAAAGAAAAAGAAGAGAGATAGCAGGGGAAGGCATTTTACTTAATCTTCTTCATTATTTCTAGCTATCAAACTATTAGAAAATGTCAGCATAGGGGTAAAGCTGCAAGAAGTTCAGTTCAGAGGCTAGGAAAGATAGAAATCTTGGTGAAAAGCAAAAGTGTTGACAGAAGACTGACAAGCAGACAAGGGTGTCTCTAGGGCCAGTAGAAATAAAGAAAGGGGAGATGTTGAGGTGCAGATCTCAGACACAAACAAGAGACCCTGTCTTTATAGCTCCTTTCACCCTAAACTCTGTATCACCATTCCAGAGACTTCATCTGCATTAAATCCTAACCAACCTGGTACTATCACTGCTGGGCGTCTTGCTCTGATCACTGAAGCCACCACCAGCTGCGACTGCTTAGCAAAGAGAATAGATGAGGGGGGAGGATATTCTTAAACTCAGTGGTAGAAAGAGAGATGTGTTCCCAGCATCCCTAGTTGTGCTCATAACATATTTTTAGAAACACCATCATACATAGTTTAAGTGTTCAAGTTCAGCAATGCTTTCCGAAGTATGTTTCGGTTACATGTTTCTTAAGGGCTCATCTGGGGCCCTAACATGCAAATGACAGTGTTTCTGTATTGCAGTCTATGTACACTACTGGTGACTAGTTCAGGCCACCTTTATAGGGCAGATGGACACATCATCCCCTGCAGCTCTGTGTTTTAGCTACGAACTCCAGCTGCTTCTTTCTCTAGAGAATTGCACTCTGCAAAATACGAGCTTCAATACTCTGCAACACCTCCTCTCCTTACACACCCCTGCAACCTGCAGTCAATGACTGAATAATTATGAGGGTACATAATGCCAGCCACTTTGCCTCAAGGTAAACCAATTCTATGGGGCAAATCCTACTCCAGTCAGTGTTCCTTGTCGGATCAGGCTAAAGCTAGACTCCTTTTGGCTTAGTTGTTTTCCCCCTTGCCCTGTCCTGCTTCCTTCATTTCCCTTTACCTGAGAGCACTTTCTCAATAAATGGACTTGCATAAGAACCACCTCCTCTCAGGCTGTGCTTCAAACAACACTCCCTAAGAGTCCTTCTTATTTTTGGTTTATCAGAGGACTAAGTAAAGAAGACCTTCTGTAGTCCTCCCTTCCCTCCCCCATTCTTGGTATCCATCTCTGGGGAAGCCAGTGATGAGTTAAGATACAGGGCCCCTCAAATCAAACTTGGACCTATGACCTACTTCAGATGAAAATGAGGCCCAACCTATTTTTAATATCTTTTTTTAATATTTTATTTATTAGAGAGAGAGAACGAGAGGGGGGAGGGGCAGAGGGAGAGGTACAAGCAAACTCCCCGCTGAGCAGGGGGCCACCACACAGGGCTGGATCCAAGGACCTGGAGATCATGGCCTGAGCTGAAATTCTTGATTTCAAGTTGGATGCTTAACCAACTGAGCCACCCAGGCGGCCCCCCCACTATCTTTTGTCTTGCTGACATGAACAGACTACATTCTATCAAATCAGAAATAAAGATACATTCGTTCATGCTTCATTGTAATTCTTTCTCACTAAAGAATATGAAAAATTCTTATAATTATTAGAGCTATGTAGCATTTCTTAAAAATTTGGTTAGATTATAATTGTCTTGTGATAGGTATTCTTGCTATAATAGCGTGAATCTTAAATTTATTTATCAGTTGTTGGCTGTTTTATTTCTGTTAACTATAAACTGTTATTGAAGATGGCCAAAGAATGAGCCCAGGTTTGGATACCTGATAAAGAAGTGCTGATTAATCTAGAAGTGTTAAAAAACAGACCAGATTACCAGTTTGCAAATAATAAAAATGTGTCCTAATTTAATAATTCTGCTATGATTCAGAAGACATATCAGGGGTTATTATAAACCTCAAAATTGTAGAAGTGTACAGCTATTAGTTAAGAGTAATGTTCAGATTGAAAATGACCAGATTTTAAAAATCTACATTTGCAAAAATGTAAATTCTATAACATCTGGCATCTTGTTCAATTTTTTCCATATATATATATTTTATACTTATATATATATATCCTATTATATATCCCTTGTATAGCCACCAATACCAATCTCAGTTGACTAAATCCAGTCTACTGGCTTAAAACAAACCAATACCAACCTCAGTTGACTAAATCCAGTCTACTGGCTTAAAACAAAAGTCCCAAGACAATAATTTTCACTGGGATTATCTTCTCAATTAACTTCCACCTAAATTAGGACCCAAATGTAACTGAAAACCTATTTCTGTGTATATTTGAATACATTCCTTTTGGTGTGACTTCTCATAATTGTTCCCTTTTTATTTATTATTTTTTATTTATTTACATATATCTATATATAATTATTTTAATTCTTTTTCATTTGTTATTTAGCAAAATACATTGATCATTTCTTCCCTCTAAAAAATTTAAATTATGGAGGTCTTTTAAATGGTTTCTTTAGATTTGGTAACTGAAATAAACATTCTCTATTTCATAAGAAGAAAATATCATTAATTAAACATTCCCACTGATCTGAGAAATATTTGTTGTTTCTGAAAAGTACTTTCTGCATTAGTCAAATCTCAGTATTTATAGATCTTATATAGTATTTTAGTTGTGTGCAAGATTTGCAATATAGCATAGGAAAGAGTGCTATTCTTACTTGCTTAACACAGACATATACTGAAGAGGAGATATGACTTTCCTAACTTATCTGTAACAGTGGTTAAGTGAAGGTTTGGTAAGAGCAATTGAAGAATGGAGAATTATCCACTCATTAAAACTTTTAAAGTACTTGAACATTAAGATGGAAAGAATTATATAGGAGAAGATTATATCTTATTTCCTTTTCAAAAGTAAGAAGAAAATTATATGAGGGCAACTATGTAAATTTTATTATAATAGTTCCCTTTGTTGGTATTTCTCAAAATATTTCTGGCCATCAACCCTTAAGGGTTTCCATGATTGTATATGATTAATATTACATCATCAATTTCTTTTTTTAAATATTTATTTAGTTATTTGAGAGAGAGCAAGTGCCTAACAGACAGCTACTCATATTCTAAGAGCCCAGGCCAAAAATTGCTCCCTCTGCAAACCACTCAGTGGTTTACTGTTTATTTCCTTCACCTACAGTATGAAGGTTTACTTTGTGTAATCTGCCTGGATAGAAAAGATTCCACATTTTACCAGGATAATTTTTTGTGCTTTATGTTGATTTTATTATATCCTCAATTATTTAAGAAAACAAAGCTTCCTTATTTATTTAAGGGCCATGATTCTTGCCAATCACGTTACCTTCCATATTTATCTTTAAATGTCTTATTGTCCCCTTCATATGAATAGCCAAATATTGTTTCTTAGCACCAACTATTCAATTATAGGTGTTCAAATCTCTTGATAACTTTTGATATTTTTCCTTCCTAAAATTGAATCAAATGAAGTAAAATCACTTTCAGGATATCTTTTGCACCTATAGTTATCTTTGACATTTTCGAAGGGTCCCTGGGCAATCAAAAACTTGTTCTTTTACGTTATAAAAAGAGAGGTGCTAGAAACTGTTAGGTTTAGTCAATGTTACTTTTGATGAGTTGCATGGGAAGAGTTGTCCAATCAGAAGAGATGCTCAGACTTCTCCAGGTTAAATTTGTATGGAGAAAATGTTATTAATATAAAAATTTCAGAAGTTATGTGCTACATGGGAAGTACCTAGAGATTTCTCAATGCCCTCGGTCTCCATGATATTTCTATTTATCAAAGTCCTAGTAGTGCTTTGCCTGAGAATATTAAGTAACAGCAATATAGTGTTATCAGTTATAATTTCAGCTATTATTATAAACTTTTACTTGGCCACATCTTACTTATGAATTTGAATCTAGCATCTCAAGGCAGTGGTTTTTTTAAAAAAGATTTTATTTATTTGAGAGAGAGAGAGTGTGTGAAAGCACGAGTGGGGGGAGGGGCACAGGAAGAGGGAGAAGCAGACTCCCCACTAAGCAGGGAACCAAACGACGTGAGACCCCATCCCAGGACCCCGGAATCATGACTTGAGCTGAAGGCAGACGCTTCACCAACTGAGCCACCTTGGTGCCCCTCAAGGCCAGTGGTACTTAATTGAGGATGCACATCAGACTTAATTATGGAGTTCCATTAAAATATAGATTTTTGAACCTGCTCCAGACTTACTGAATCTCTTTATTTGATATTGTTCATATTCCACCAATATGTATTCTCCTGTATGTTTGGTATATTCATAGTATAGAATGTACATTATATCTCTGTATTACTATATGTTATATCTTAAGTTTTTTTCTTTTTTTTAAGATTTATTTATTTTAATGAGAGAGAGCACAAGTGGGAGAGACAGAGGGAGAGGGAGAGAGAATCTGAAGCAGACTCCATGCTGCATGTGGAGCCCAGTGCAGAGGCTCAATCCCACAACCCTGAGATTACAACCTCAGCCGAAACCAAGAATCAGATGCTTAACCAACTGTGCCACCCAGGAGCCTCAAGTTTTTTCCTTTATAAAAGTTTTCATTAATTTTTTGTAAAGAGGTAATACTCACTATTTTTGCTGAAAATAGGCTCAGTAATTATCCTTATAAATATTTTGTCTAAAACTTTGGGAATTGGCTTTATTATTGGGATTGTCTCTGATATCATACATTTGGGCCCATTGGTTTGTCCTGTAGCAAAAAGGATCTGCAGATAATTTAATTCAAGAAAGAAAAAGAAGTTAGGGGTCTCTGATTTGAGAACTGAAACCCTAACTACTTTAGAGGAATTCTGGATTTCTTTTTTCTCTCCTCAGCCCTCTTGATTTCATGTTTTATAAGAGGTCCAGGAAGTAGAGCAAGTCCTACATGCTGTGGTTTGGAGCATAGCAAGCAGTTTAGACAATACCACTGCAACAGGCTGAATGGTAGTCCCCTAATGATATTTCCACTTCCTCATCCCTGGAACATGTGACTATTACTTAATGTGGCAAAAGAGTGAATGTTACTATATATGGCAAAGAAAAAAATGTGAATAAATTAAGGATTTTGAGAGAAGGACCTTATCCTGCATTATCTGGGTGGGCCCTAAGTCCAAAGACAAATGTCCTTATAAATCAGAGACTGGGTAATTTGGAGAACAACCTCATACCTGGCTTGACAGACTCTTTGGATTGGGGCTGACAGCTATTCCCTTGGTTTAATATGGACACTTGGCTCCTGGCTGAGAAGTGAACCACAAACTGTGATAAGTAATACACTCAAGATTTGTTTTATCAGTAGGTTCTGTTGGTGATCTTTGGGAAGCTAATTTTATATATAAAATTTCATATATCTAGATGTAGATATAGATAGATACAGATATGGATACATAAACACACATATACATATATACACATCAGTCACATGAAAAAATTAACAGGGGTTAGATCATTGGGTCAAGTCTAATATATTTCTATCCAATAGTAACCCAAATGATAAAGACTGGTTGACAATTCTCAATCTTGTTCAGTCTCCACAACCCTCTTACAGCCCATTAGCTCTCTGGGAGGTAAATTATGCTTCTGAAGAATGCAGGTCACCCCAGGGGTTCTTTCCAGGCCCAGACCCTTGGAGAAGTTAGGGAACTACTATATCTGTGTTTTCAGGGAAATAGAAATTAGGAAAGATCTTCGTGGAGAATGGAAGGGAGGGATGAGTTGGGTGAATGCATTCAGACTAGGTACACCCAAGGGACAAACCAAACTAAAGTGGGGCAAGGAGGAAGGATGCACAACAGTCATCAATCAACTCCTAGTTACTAGCTTGGTAAAGATGTATTAGTACATTATTACCTCATATTTAAGTAAACGTTATACACACAGTGCACATATCCTGTTTAGTGCTCTCAGTATTTAATTAGTGTTTTTCAATTGAGAAATATATTGAGGGACCTCTTTTAAAGGAAAAACATTCTCTTAGACTCAAGCATTTATGTAAATTCTTTTTATAATATAATGTAAACAAACATAAAACTAAATAGAAACTCTGCTGTTCATAAAGCTCTTATACAAATTTAACATCAAAGTAAATTTACAAATCGTGCACAAATAAAAAAATGTTAATTTAATGTGGTACATGATGTTTGCTGAGAGAAAACTGCTCTTAGAAACCTAAACAAACTACTGACTGGCCAGCATGTGTTCTTGGTTTTCAACATGCTTGTATGTGAGTCTCGTGAGGACCCTGCTTTCCCATCAATTTCCTTTTCCAAACTACCAATCTTCATCTGTATAGTAAGCCATGAACTAGGAGGTACACCTAATTTATTTCCTTACTAGCTCGTGACAAAGTAGTATTGTTGCTAACTTGTCAAATACATGTCCTAATTATGTGGCAGCTGTTAGTTACCATTGTCATCCAGATACTCCAGGATATGCTTAAAATTAAGTGTAGAAGTAAAATACTTGTAAAAAAACTCACAGACTCTGAATACCTACATTATTATGCAGCACTTGACTCTTGTTAATGGGGACTAAGCCACTGCCCATTCAGGCTCCCTGGGAATGGTGCATTGGGGACCACGAGTCAAACTGTCATCACCCTCACATCCATGATTTTTAAATTAAATGAAAGAAGACAGACACACCCAACAGTCAGGTAACCAAATAACTGAAGCAAGACCATATATACATTTTAAAGAAGTGGTTGAGTTGTTTTCATTATAAGTTGCATTGTAGGACATGGCACAGAGACTAAGACTATTTGGGGCTTGTGTGTGACAACTCCCCATTTCTCCCAGCCTCCTTTCTCCTTCCCTCCTCCCGAGAGTTCTTTCACTTTTCCTCTTTCTTGCACCTACTTTAGTTTTATGTTTCCCTCAAAGTTCAATGTAATGAGTTTTTCCATAAAGCTAAATATATTTAGTGTTATTAGGAGATTATGCCCTTATTATTTTATATAAAAATGTGCTTCCTTTTATAAAGTAGTAGACGTTTAAAAAATAGTCTTCATTTGGCAAAATAAGAAATTGGAAATCTTGTGTTTTCCTCCAAACATTAAAAAAAATTTTACACGTCCAAGATCTGCAACCACTTGTCTGGAAAGCAGAGAAAAGAGAAAGAGACAGGAGGATAGAATGGTATGTGACACCTAGTAAGTTGACTTAAGTTGAACAAGCTAAGAGCCATAATATACTTTCTACTGGAGCACTGGCAGGAATATGTAAGACTCACTTGGGAGTCAGGGAAGGCTTCACAGAGGAGGTAACATTTGAGCTGGGGCTTTAAGGATTAGCAGGGGAGAACCGGCAGGGCATTCCGAGCAGAATGCATAATAGGAGCAAGAGCACAGAGCACAAAAGAGCACTACGTGTCCAGCAGCTTTGAGTAGTCTGGTGGCTGTTATGTAGAATTCTCAGGGTTAGAAGATCAAGGGTGAGGCAGGGACTATTTTTTTTCTTACTTGGCCCATTTCCCCTACAGCTCATTGCACAGTGCTGGGCACACACACTGCAGGGGCTCAATATAAATACTCATTGAATTGGGACAGGGTGGTCGAGTACGTTGGGAACCAGGGCATCTGGATTCTTTCTCACGCACTCGCAGTGTGACCTTGGCCAAGTCCCTTTTCTCAGGGCTGCCTCTTGCGGCTTATTAATCAGCCATGGGTAAAAAAAACAGAGGTGGTTGGCCTGAAGCGCAGGGCCTTTCCAGCGCGGGGAATCCCAGATTCGACCCGTGGAGGGCGGGCGGGTGGCGGTTCAATTCCTCCTCCGCTCCAGCAGGGGGCACAGGGAGCGGCTTCCCACAGCCTTTCTCCTCCCGGCGGGCGCCGGCGGATTGCAGCAGTCGCGAGTGGCGAGCGCGGTGGGCGGGCCGGGCGGCGGCGCTTTGCTGCGCTGCGCTGTGCTTCGCTGACTGGGCTGGGCCAGGCAGCGGCCGCGACGGAGACGGCTGCCGAGGCCACTGAGCCGCTGGTCGGGTGGCCAGTCCGCTGCTGTGCCCTTTAGCAGCCTCGTAGCGCGGCCGGCATTCCCCGGGCGGCATCTGGCCGCGGCGCTCAGCCTGCCAGCGAGCTGCGGTGGGCACACCCCGGCTCGGCGGCGGCAGCGGACAGGTTAGAGTGGGGGAAGGGGCAGGCGCGGGAGCAGCCCTGGGCCAGAGAGGGAGCCCAAAGCCAGGCCATCTCCAGCCATGTCCGACGAGACGTCGGCCACCACTTCGTACGAGAAGTTTCTAACCCCCGAGGAGCCCTTCCCGCTTCTGGGACCCCCTCGAGGGGTGGGCACCTGCCCGAGCGAGGAGCCAGGCTGCCTAGACATCAGCGACTTCGGCTGCCAGCTCTCCTCTTGTCATCGCACGGATCCACTCCACCGCTTCCACACCAACAGGTATGAACCGTCGCTGAGGGCAGGGGCGAACTACCCCCACCCCTGCCTCAAAAGGGAGGACGCTGGGTCCCTCCCGAACCTGGCGCTCCGCCTGGGATCCGCGCTTCCATTCATCCCCTCCCCCACCTTCCTCTGACCAGCGCTCCTTCCCTGTCCACCTCCCTATTTCCACCTCTGCCCTCCGATTTTCCTTTCGGCCGGCATTTTACTTGTTCCCTTTTCCCCATTCATCTTCTGACCATAGCGACGCCTCCCTTTTCCCTTCTGCCTCATCTGTGCCCGGAGAATCCCAAATCTGCACCCTGAATTTTAAGATTCATCCCTGTTTCCACCCATCCGAAAAAGTTTAACCCCTTCCATTTTCCATACGCGCGAGTAGATTTCGGATGACTCAAAACCATCTGTGGTTCTTTTTAAAGATGGCACTTTTAAAGCTAGAATCTTCCTTTTCCCAATTTTTTAATCTGCCTCACAGGCCAATTTCCACTCCCTCCCCATTTTTTTTTTTTTTTTTTTTTTTTTTTTTTTTTTTTGGTGAAGCTCCAGGAAACCAGACGGTCCTTTTTTCCCCCTCCGTATGAACTCTTTGCTTTACCGCTTTAGGCCCTGCCAAAATCTATAAGCTTAGATCTGGAAGGTTCCTTCATGTAGCTTATCCCTTGGTTTGCTCCCCCAGTGGAGGGATGGAGCTAAGCTTAGGATGGGCTTGCTTACACAAATTTACTCAGAGGGTGCATCTCTTAACCGATTTTATTGGAAGCTAGAGTGTTCTGGAGAATTCTCTCATGTAAGCATTTGAGTATTACACCAAATGTGGGGGTTGTGAAGATGTTGTACACATAGCCCCAACCTAGAATATAGGTGGATATTTAAGAGAAATATACCAAGGCCTGGGAAGGTGTGTGGAGAAAAAGGGAGGAGATGGGTTCAGCTATGGAAAATATTGGCATTGAATCAAGGAATCTAGTTCTGATTTCTGGTCCACAATATGAGCATGAACAAATCTTTCCACATTTTAATGTCTTTTGCATGCCCTCCCCCACCTCTTAAATCAGTCTACAGATTTACTGAGTTTCTACCAGGTACAGGCGATGTGTAAGACATGATTCTTACCTAAAAGAAAGTTAGAGTCTGGAAACGAGCTGTTATAGTTAAATAGAACAGCAATATAACACATTTGAAAAGGAAGTAGTAGTAAATTTGTTACTTTTCCAAATCTTCATTGCAAAAATGAGGAAACTGAGGCCCAGAGAGGAAAGACTAAGTTCAAGGTCATAAAACTGAGTTAGGCAAAGCCAAGATTACTTCTTTGGAGCCAGTGATGAAACTTGGAACAGAACTAAGGGCTCAGATGTTATAAATGGTTGTTATAGTTTCTTAGACTGACTCACAGAAGCTTACTTAAACCATGATGTGATTATAACATGAGTGTAATGTATTTATGAAATCAAGTGTGCTTAGGATTATTTGCATTGGAAAACAATAAAAAATAATACTTTTGCACGTATTTGGTATTTAAGTTTTGCAGCATTGGAGCAAGTCCTATTCACAGGAAAGTGAAATGATTTCAGAATTAGCC
The DNA here is from genome assembly GCA_028534135.1 of Potos flavus. Classification (NCBI taxonomy): domain Eukaryota; kingdom Metazoa; phylum Chordata; class Mammalia; order Carnivora; family Procyonidae; genus Potos; species Potos flavus. The sequence continues at coordinate 37,745,838 of CM052901.1, read as the reverse complement.
TGCTTCTATGATGAGGGCAAGGGAGTGGGCAAAGAGGCTAAGGGTAAGCACTGCCAAAATTGGTGGGGCGATGAAGAGTGAAGCAAGGAGAAGAATACTTTCTTACAGCTTGTTCTGTTCCTTTTTCTGCTTCCCATTTTTCTTTTGTGTTTTTCTATTTTCTTAGAGATCGAGGTAAGGCCAAGGTTGTTTTCCAGAATGGGGCAGTTAAGATGGAGGAGGTTCCTGTTCAGCCCCAGTTTTTCCAAGTCAAACATTTTGCTTGCTTTTTAAAAACCTCCCTCTCCTACCCTACTTTTCTGAAGGCTTGGAATGGCACTAGGAGGTCTAATGTATTTTACTTTGTACCCTTTTAACAGAGATTAGGGGAAGCAGAAGTAGCAATATTTACATCAGATGATGTTTCTTTCTTTTTTTTTAAGATTTTATTTATTTATTTGATAGAGAGAGACACAGCAAGAAAAGGAACACAAGCAGGGGGAGAGGGAGAAGTAGGCTTCCCCCTGAGCAGGGAGCCCGATGCGGAGCTCGGTCCCAGGACCCTAGGATCATGACCTGAGCCGAAGGCAGACGCTTAAGGACTGAGCCACCCAGGCGCCCCTCAGATGTTTCTGCCCTAGGTTACCTTGCTTTTTAAATCTTTTCTCATTCCGGAATGTTCCTTCTTTCCTATCCCTCCTCAAGATGGCATTTGAGAGGACCATATACTTCCAGTCAGTTCTTTTCAGGGAGAAGCAAACAGCTAAGTCATGTATGTACGCAAAGTTTAGTTTACAGAATTCTTTTATTTTGGATTTGCATGTTTCACATATTTTCTTCATATCACCAGTTCAAGCAGCAATTCAAAAACCAGATCTCCATAGTTGAGTATTGATGTTCTGCTTAGGGTTTAGTCATTATAAAACATTTTATTGGAAATAAAACCTTGTCAGTTGGTAGATACTTGGTTTACCTTTATTTTGCTTCTTCCTTGTTACCTGATAAGAAAACTGGGGAGATTATTTAATGCCATTGATAAGAGCCTTATGATGATGGCAGTTTTGTGCCTGCTCATTTACTGGACTCTGGGCTATATTTGTTATCTTTGTTAACCAAGGGATTCGGGGGACTCCTAATTTATGAGCCCTAAGTTTGAATTTTTATAATGTTCATATCAGAGTCACCTGTGACTTAGGATGGCATGTCACTACTCTAGGTTCCGTGGAAAATTACATGAACACAGCCACTTTCCCAAGAATTCACACATTCCTAGGAGTATCTTTTAGGATTTTATGACTGAGTTGGGTTTGTCTGGAAGTTTGGTAGAATAACATAAATTTCGATAAACCAAGAAACTTAATTATTTTTTTAAAGATGTATTTATTTTGAGAAAGAGTGCACATGTGCCAGAGGGGGGAAGGGGCAGAAGGAGAAAAAAGAGAGAATCTCAAGCAGACTCTGCACCGAACCCGATGTGGGGCTTGATCTCAACCTGAGATCATGACTTGAGCCAAAACCAAGAGTTGGACACTTAACCGACTGAGCCACCCAGGCGCCCCAATTATTTTTTAATTTAAATGTTGATATGGAATATATATGGTGTTTAAGACATTTTTCTTTGGTTTTGGGACAGGATGTTTCTGATGTAATTGTGGGTTTTCTTTTAGCATTTGTCCATGGCAACCTCTACCATTATCAAAAAGGGAAGTCATTTACCAAATTGAAAAAATTATAATGATATTGGTAAGTTCTGTAATTAAATTGTGAGATGAAGGAGGTTAATAGGAACCATCAGATGTGTTATTTTCTTCATCTTTTAGTAGTACATCAGTACTTTGACATTGAATAATTGTGAAAAGTATGTGAGAGGACAGTGTCTCACTTTTGTACACCCCATTGGCAGAATAGGTTTCATCGTTGTTGTTGTTTGCCTTGTTTAGTTTTTTTCTTTCCAAGAATAGAGATTTTTAGCTCCTTAGAAGCAGCGCTCAGGAAAGGGAGAAATTGAAAATATAAGAGTGTGAGATGACAGGAGATAGCTGGGATGAACTCAGAACATGAATGGAATATATATTCTTAGAAATGACATGGAATGTTTTTTACTTCCAAGACTATAGAGATGGTAAGAGGGATGGATAATGATACCAAGACAATTGAGATCACTAGGAGGGGAGTTGAGAATTTGAGTAGAGTGGAGGGATTGTGTCATCTGCTCTAACTTGGGACTTTGATGGCCTACTGTGCTCCAAAATTGTAGCAGAGGTTGGGGGTGGCTATATAGGGGTTTTGGCAGATAAGCTTTGCAGATAAATGTTCTCGGCTTTACTTTTTTTTTAAATTAAAATTTGGGCAGCAAGCCTAGTTATTGCATTAAACTCCATGTCATTAGAATTCTTTTCAACATTTTTCTTTTAAGGTAGACAGTCTCCTTTGCGAATAATTTTATGGTTATAGCTAGGGTCTTAGTGTCAGGTAGCTTTCTCCTACTGGAATAAGATGTAAGGGCTTTGCAGATTTGAATAGTTCAGTGCTGAGCACATGCACACAGTGGTCATTCATGACATATTTGAAACAAACAGAACAGTCTAAAAGAATCACACTTAAATTTTTATTACAAAAGCTCACTTTAGAAAATTGGCATTACAGGGGCTCCTGGGTGGCTCAGTCTTTATGTGTCTGCCTTCGGCTCAGGTCATTGGGATCAAGCCCCACATCAGCAGGGAGCCTGCTTCTCCCTCTCCCACTCCCCTTGCTTGTATTTCCTCTCTTGTCTCTCTTTCTCTCTCTCTGTCAAATAAATAAATAAAACATTTAAAGAAAAAAGAAAATTGGCATATACAAAACTGTAAAGATCACTCATGATCCCTTTCAGTAAAGATAACAACTGTCAACATTTTGATGTTACTTTTATGCTCTTTTTATGTTCATATATAATTTTTAAAAATCAGGATCAGGTTATATATAATTTGTGACCGGGTTTTTACACTTACATTTTGAGTGTTTTTCTTTTCAAAAAATAGTCTGAAAATAAAATTTTTAATTTTTTAAATTTTTAAAAAAAATTTTAAGGATTTTATTTATTTGAGTGAGAGAACACGAGTGGGGGGTGTGGGGGCTCGATCCCAGGACCCTGGGATCCTGACCTGAGCTGAAGGCAGATGCTTAATGGACTGAGCCACCCAGGCGCCCCTGAAAATATATTTTTTTAAAAAAAGATTTCATTTATTCTGGAGAGAGAGTGCAAGAGAATGCATGAGTGGGGAAGGGGCAGAGGGAGAGAATCTCAAGCAGTCTCCACAGGGAGTGAGTGCACAGAACCCCACGGGGTGTGGGGGGGGGCATCCTCCATCTCACAACCCTGAGATCATGGCTTGAGCTGAAATTAAGAGTCGAGTGCCCAACCGACTGAGCCACCCAGGTGCCCCCTGTAAATATAATTTTTAATGATTAAAAAACACCATTATTTAGATATGTTATTTAATTATTCCCCATATTTGGAGGGCATTTCTTTTCCCTTCATTGGCTACTATAAATGATATTGTTTGGACATACATTTTTTTCCCAATTTCTATCTGGGGAAGTGATAGATTCCTGAAATGGCAATTACTCTGTCCAAAGGAATGAACTTTTTTTGAAGCTCTTGATATATATATATATATATATATATATATTATATACAGTATCAAATTGCTTTTCAGGAAGATTATGCCAATTTAACACTCTCACTGGCAGTGGATAAAAGTACTACCTACTTTGTTTTTGTTCACATTGCCTTAAAGTAATAATAATAATATTTGGAAATTAGAAGATAATAGATTTTTTTTAAATCTCTAGTAATAAAAATATTTTTCTATTTTGTAAATGATTGGTTTGAATGATGGCATGAACCCAGTATTTTTACCCCTGTTAATTTAAAAAAAAAAGGAAAAAGAAAAAGAAGCAAAAGCTTCTAAGAATACCCAGAATCCTGTTAAATCTGTTATCAAGTCATGGACCTAGAAAACTGAGAAACATACTGATTTTGCTCTACATTAAGAGCACAAAACCAAGCAAATTCCTGTCTTGTCAGTGATCTAGTCTTTTGAAAAGGAAAGTCATTATTACTAACGGAGGGAAGCACATTTCTACTGAACTTTTGCAAGCTCAGAAAAAAATTCTCATAAAAAAAATTACCTAACAGCTTTTCCTACCACATAACACAGTACTTGGCCCATAGCAGATACTAAATGTTTGTTGAGTGGGTCAATGAATAAAGATTAAAAAAGCTCACATGCAATTTGAAGACACAAGAGAAAAAATAATTTGCACAGAATACAGCATAGATAATGGTTTACTAGATCTAGGAGAGTAATTGCCATTTTTTAGCTTTTATATTCCCTTATTGTACATCCTGAACAATTTGGTTAATTCTACTAGATTTGTTGATTTTTTTAAAAATGAGGATACTGCCTGCCTAGGAAGCATGTGATGAAACTAGGTAATATTAAAAAAAAAAAAAAAAAGAAAAGAAACTAGGTAATATTACAAAGTATTCTAAGATGTGAGATGAATTTTAGATATTTACCTATTTAACAAAACTTGTTGACATCTGTATTGATAATTACTGAACCATAATAGCTTAGTGTGTATGTGTGTGTTTTGATCCTTTAAAATATTCTACATTTAGCTCAAAGGAAAAAGTGCCACAAAATTGTCAGACTGCCTAAATTTTGTAAATCAAGAACTTTGAAGTTAAGATTAATAATACAAAATAAGGGGGGAGTTAAAAAATGAAAAACATGGTTTAAGAAAAAAATGGATTTAATGAAGGATGAGAAACAACCTAATAATAGGTAAGTAACAGGCTTTTCTTCAGGAAGTCATTATTTCAGTATCTTATTAGTATCGGATATACTAAATCATTGTCTTAAGGATTAGTTCCCTAGACTACTGCCTAAGCAATGAAGATTATCTTGTTAATAGTATGAGGCTAGTGGAAATTTACAAAAGAAAACAGATTTGTAGATTTCAAGACAAAAGTAACCCTGCAACAAATATCACAAGCAAAATGTTAATATTCTTTTTTTTTTTTTTAAGATTTTATTTATTTATTTGACAGAGAGAGACAGTGAGAGAGGGAACACAAGCAGGGGGAGTGGGAGAGGGAGAAGCAGGCTTCCCGCCAAGCAGAGAGCCCAATGCTAGGCTCTATCCCAGGACCCTGGGATCATGACCCAAGCCGAAGGCAGACGCTTAACCGACTGAGCCACCCAGGCGCCCCAAATGTTAATATTCTTAATGTATCAAGAACTCATAAAATCAGTAAAGAAAACATTAACACATAGAAAAACACAAGAACAAAATAACTGATAAATATTTTAAAATTTGATCTTGCCAGTAATTGAAGAAATAAAAATTGATATAAAAATGTTTTTTGGGGGGATGCCTGGGTGGCTCAGTCAGTTAGGCATCTGCCTTCAGCTCAGGTCATGATCCAGGGTCCTGGGATTGAGTCCTGTGTTGGGCTCCTTGCTCAGTAGGAGGCCTGCTTCTCCCTCTGTCTGCTTCTCCCCCTGCCCGTTCTCTCTCTCTCTCTCTCTAACAAATAAATAAAATCTTTTTAAAAAATGTTTTCTCCCCCCTATCAGATAGGTCAAACTTTAAAAATGAAAATTCTGCTGTTAAGGTTGTGGTGAAATGAACATGTTTTATATACCGCTTCAGGAGTGTAAATGGTGCAGCCTTTCAGAAAGGCATTTAACGCAGTATGATATGACCTTTAGAAGTGTTCATTTTCTTTGACTCAGTACTTTCAAGTAATCTATCTTGAAAGATTATATATTTTGATAAATAATTGTAAACAAAAATGTTCATCTTGGTATTATTTGTAATACCAAAAAAAAAATGGAAACACCCTAAGTATTATTGAAAGAGTAAGGTTAAATAAATCATGAGACTTTTTAATTAGTGGAATATTATATAGGCATCAAATGGTTTCAAGTAATAGTCATAGGGAAATGTTTAATATATAATGTTAAGTGAAGAAAGCAGGATACTAAGATATGTGTATATGTGTGTATGTGTGCACACACATGTGTTCAGAATGCTGATTCTATAAAAGATATATATGCATGTACCAAAATATTATGGATTAGTTATTGTTGGGTAATGGAATTGTTGGTTTATCACTCCTTTCTTATTCCGACCTCTTTGCAATGATCTTATATAGCATTGATAAGTAAAAGTTATTTGAACATGTTTTGAACTTCTGTATACTTTTTGCTTTTCTCTGCCCTGCTGTAGCTACCCTTTTCTTTTAATAATAATAATAATAATAATAGCTAACATGTATTGAGCACTTTTTATGTCTAAGAGTTCTGTATGCATTCCTGTGTAATCTTCATAATTTCTTGAAGATGAGAACACAGGCTTGAAGAGGGTATGTTTTGCTTAAGATCAAGCAGCAAATGACAGCAAAAATTCGAACTCAAGTCTGACTTCAGTGTATTCATAATCACTATGCTATATGCGTTGTTTATAGATGAAGGTTTTACTTATTCTTAATTTAGACACAATTTTCTTTTTGTAAAGATTTTATTTATTTGTCAGAGAGAGAGTGCACAAGGAGGGGGAAAGGCAGACAGAGGGAGAAGCAGACTCCCCGCTGAGCAAGGAGCCTAATGCAGGACTCCATCCCAGGACTCTGGGATCACGACCTGAGCTGAAGGCAGATGCTTAACTGACTGAGCCACCCAGGCAGCCCTAGATACAATTTTCTTTTAAAATATTTTATTATAGGGGCGCCTGGGTGGCTCAGTGGGTTAAAGCCTCTGCCTTCGGCTCAGGTCATGATCTCAGGGTCCTGAGATCAAGCCCCACATTGGGCTCTCTGCTCAGCGGGGAGCCTGCTTCTCTCTCGCTCTCTGTCTGCCTCTCTGCCTACTTGCGATCTGTCTCTCTGTCAAATAAATAAATAAAATCTTTAAAAAAATAAAATAAAAAAATAAAATATTTTATTATAAAAATTTTTAGACAAATACAAAAGTAAAGGGAATAGTGTAATGAACTTAATATATCCATCACCCAGCTTTAGCAATTATTCACATATGGCAATGTGTTTTATAGCACAGTTCATTCCTCAAATCCTTATTATTTTGTGAAAAATCCCAAATATATATCATTCATAAATGTTTTAGTATATATCTTTAAAAGATAAGGGCTTCTTTGAAAATAATCACAATATCATTGTCATACCTAAAAATATATTTACATTCTTCATAAGTGTCTTGAATGTATTTCCTATTAATATCTTAAAATTGTGTGGATTCCGGAGTTCTTGTTGTGATTTCTTTTGTGTTGTGTTTTTAAGGTGGAATTTAACTTCTTGTGGAACAAGTGTTGCCAGCTCAGAATGCAGTGAGGAGCTATTTTCATCAGTTTCTGTTGGAGATCAAGATGATTGCTATTCTCTGTTAGATGATCAAGACTTCACTTCTTTTGATTTATTCCCTGAGGGGAGTGTCTGCAGTGATGTCTCTTCTTCTATTAGCACATACTGGGATTGGTCAGATAGTGAGTTTGAATGGCAGGTAGGTTTGGTTTTTTCCCCCTTATATTACCATGATTACTCCATAAATAGAATAATGAATTTGTATTTTGATATTTTCATCTCCGACAACATTAAGAATTAGATGAAATATGTATCCTTTATTTTTGCTAATGTACCATTTAGGCTTCTGATGCTACAGATACCCTTTTGTGGATTTTCATGTAATTTAATACTTGTATAATGTTCCCATTATTATATATCATTAGTATTTTTCTACGCATGCATCCAAGCAACTGTATTCTTCCTACATTATAGTAAATAGCCGTTGTGTCCTTATGGGCACAATATCCTTGCATCAGGGTTATGTTCTATATATTTAAGATCACAAACCACTGTTATCATAAAAACATAAGTTTTGGTTCTATTGTCAGAAATATAATTTTTCATTTTGTAATCTCTTCATATGTAGAGCTGTTTTTTGCCCTACAGTGTTTGTGTGTGTGTGTGTAGCATATATGCCATGTAAAATGGCTTTGTGGCAAATTGTTTGGAAATTCTGCCTTATGATGAGTGCAGTCTATCAGAAAATGTAAATCATGTTATTACAACATCCATTTTCTGATTGTAAAAGAGAGTAACATTTGAGGAAGCTTTCCTTGCATATAGCAAATGTTATATTCAATAGATACTTGAATGCCTGCTATGTTTGAAAGCCATACAAGTCTTTGAAGTTATATTCCAAAAGAGGAACCAAATATTATTTTATTTCAAACATTTTCTTATTAAAATATGAAGACAGACTGGCATGAAGTTCAAAATAATTCTCCAAGTCCCACTCTGCTGTGGTTACCACTGTTAAGAGCTTGTGCAGATACAAGTATGTTTGCACAGTATTAAAAACACACAAATGGGATCATACTTCAGCCACTGTTTGGCCCTTTGCTTTTTTGCAACTAACATCTCATTCTTTTCTGTAGCTATATCATAATTTATTTAATCTATTCCCTAATAATGAATATTTATTTATTTATTTATTTTTCCCCCAGATACTTTTATTTTATTTTTTCAGTGTTACAAGATTCATTGTTTATGTACCACACCCAGTGCTCCATGCAATACGTGCCCTCCTCAATACCCACCACCAGGCTCGCCCATCCCCCCACCCCCTCCCCTCCAAAACTCTCAGTCCCTTGTTCTGAGTGTTGGTTTCAGTTTTTTCTTGTTGCAACACTGAAAATTAAGAGTTTTGTGTTTTTTTTTTAAAGATTTTATTTATTTATTTGAGAGAGAGAGAGTGAGAGAGAACATGAGAAGGGAGAAGGTCAGAGGGAGAAGCAGACTCCCCATGGAGCTGGGAGCCCGATGCGGGACTCGATCCCGGGACTCCGGGATCATGACCTGAGCCGAAGGCAGTTGCTTAACCACCCAGGTGCCCTGAAAATTAAGAGTTTTTAAAGAGGAAAAAATAATCTAAAACACCTCTTTTTATATTTTATATTATTTCAGATGTTTCTGTTTTATGTACAGCTGTAAATATGATTTGCACAAAAAATTAAAATATTTTTAGCTTTTAAAAAATTGAGATAAAATTTGCCATTTTGATAATTTTAAAGTGTATAATTCAGTGATTTTTAATATATTCACAATGTCGTCCAGCCATCACAACTTTCTAATTCAGGGACATTTCCATCATTCTAAAAAGAAATCCATACCTGTTAGCAAATACTACCAGTTCCCCCCCTGCCCCCATCATCACCTGGCATCCACAAATCTACTTTCTCTATGGGTGTGCCTTCCTGGACATTTCATATAAACGTACTCATATAATATGTGGCCTTTGTGTCTGGCTTCTCTCACTTGGCATGTTTTCAAGGTTCATCCATGTCATAGTGTATGACAGTACTTCATTTCTGTTTTAGCTTAAACTGCTATAACAAATACTGTAGACAGGGTGGCTTAAACAACAAACATCTATTTCTCACAGTTCTGGAGGCTGAAAGTCCAAGGTCAGAATGCCATTACGGTCAGGTTCTCATGAGGATCCTTTTCCTGCTTTGCATACGGCTGCTTTTTGCTTTATCTTCACATGGAGAGAGGAGAGAGAGCAAGCTGCGCTCTCTTCATCCCCTTATAATTATGGTCACCAATCCCATCATGGGGGTCTACCCTCATGTAAATGTAATTATCACCCAAAGCCCTACTCCCAGATCCTCCAAATTGGGGATTAGAGCTTCAAGATAGGGATTTGGTGGCGGTGGTGAAGGGAGGGTACACACATTCAGTCCACACCAATTCCTTTTCATTGCTGAATAGATATGGACACATCACATTTTGTTTATCCATTCATCTGCTGATGGGTGGTTTCCAGTTTGGGGCTATTATGAATATACTGCTGTGAACATTCAGATATAAGTTTTTATATGGATGTATCTTTTTTATTATCGAAGTATAGTTGACATACTATGGATGTATATTTGTAATTCTTTTGGACATACACTTAGGAGTGGAATTGCTGGGTCATATGATAACTTTATGTTTAACTTTTTGAGGAACTTCCAAAATGTTTTCCAAAGTGGCTGTACCATTTTACATTTCCACCAGCAATATATGAAACTTCTAATTTCTCCATGTCCTTGCCAAAACTTGGTATTGTGTGTCTTTTTGATTATAACCATCCTACTATGTGTAAAGGGGTATTTCATTTTTTTTTTTAAAGACTTTATTTATTTGACAGAGAGATCACAAGTAGGCAGAGAGGCAGGCAGAGAGAGAGGGGGAAGCAGGCTCCCTGCTGAGCAGAGAGCCCGATGCGGGGCTCGATCCCAGGACCCTGAGATCACGACCTGAGCCGAAGGCAGAGGCCTAACCCACTGAGCCACCCAGGCGCCCCTCATTTTGGTTTTAATTTGCATTTCCCTAATGACTAATGTTGTGCTTACTTTTCATATGCTTACTGGTGATTGGTGTTCTTTTTTGAAAAGATGTCTATTCAAATCCTTTGCCCATTTTTAATTTGTGTTGTCTTTTATTGTTGAATTGTAAGAGTTATTTATATGTTATGGCTACTAGACCCTTATACATGATTTGCAAAAGATCTTTCCCTTCCTGTGAGTTGTCTTTTTACTTGATACTGTCCTTTGACACACAAAAGATTTTAATTTTAGTAAACTTCAGTTTATTTTTCCTTTGAATTCTGTGCTTATGATGTCATATTTTAAAAAACCATTGCTTAATCCAAGGTCATGCAGATTTTCACCTGTTTCCTTCTTAGAGTTTTATAGATTTAGTTTTTACATCTAGTCTTTGATCCATTTTGAGTTACTTTTTGTAAATGGGATAAGATGGGGGTACATTATTCTTTTGCATGTAAATATTCATTTGTGCCAATATCATTTGTTGAAAAGACTATATTCGTTGCTTATTGAATGTCCTGGTACCCTTGTGGAAATGAATTGGTCATAGATGTGTAGGTTTAGTTCTGGACTGTCGATTCTATCCCATTAATATGTACGTCTGTCCTTATGCCAGTACCGCACTGTTTTAATTGCTCTAGCTTTGTAGTAAAGTTTGAAATCAGGAAGCACGAGGTTCTTTGTTCTTCTTTATTAACATTGTTTTGGCTATTGGGGATCCCTTCTGCAATTCCACATGAGTTTTAGGATCAGGTTGTCCATTTCTGCAAAAAGGGCAGTTAGAATTTTGGTAGGGATTGCATCAAATCTGTTATTTTTAGTGTCCAAGTCTTGTGTTGAAAATGGAGTTGTTTTCTTAATTTCATTTTTGCATTGTTCATTGCTAGTGTGTAGAAATAAAACTGATTTTTGTATATTGATTTTTTTATCCTACCACTTTGCTAAACTCATTTGTTAGCTTAAATGATTATTTTTCTCTGTGTGGATTCTTTAGAGTTTCTGTGTTTAAAATCTTGTCATCTGTGAATAGAGATAGGTTTTCTTCTTCCTGTCTAGTCTGGGTAGCTCTTTCCTTGCTCAGTTGCCCTGGCTAGATGGCCAATGCAATGTTGAATGGAAGTTGCAAAAATGGGCATCCTTGTCTTTTCTAATCTTAAGAGAGAAGCATTCAGGTTTTCACCATTGAGCATAATGGTAGCTGTAGGTTTTTCATAAATGCCCTTTATCATATTAAGGAATTTCCCTTCTATTCCTAGTTTGTTCAGTATTTTTAGCTGAACTATTTAGATTTTGTCAAAACGTTTTTTCTGCATTTATTGAGATGATCATCCAGTTTCTTTCCTTCATTCTATTAATATGATGTACTACATTGATTTTTGTACGTTGACCCACCCTTGTGTTCCTGGAATAAATCCGAATTGGTCATGGTATATGTTCTTTTTAATATGCTGCTGGATTTCATTTGTTAGTATTTTGTTGAGAATTTTTGCATCTGCATTCATAAGGGATATTGGTCTGTAGTTTTCTTGTGATGTCTTTGTATTGCTTTGGCCTCATAGAATGGGTTAGGAAGTATTCCCTTCTCTTCTGGATAATGTACTGTAATACAATGATCTCATTTAACATATAAACTTTTTCATGATCTTCATAACGACTCTTTTAATGACTATAATATTCCTGGTACTATAATATTCCTGGTGCCAGAACTTGTGAGACCATTCTCCTTTTACATCTGTTTCAAAATTTTTTCTACTATTGGTAACACAGCAGTAAACATCTTTGTGTGGGTACCTTTTTATTCTGTGCCTCATTTTTTAAGTGCATGCTTTGTAGTTAAAATCAGACTACAAGGATTCTTAATAAAGTATAATTAGATGGAATTCTGATAATTCTGAGAATTATTTTTTCTGATTATTTTATTTGATTTAGAGTTCTTATCCATAATGTTGCGAAGTGACAGATTTTTTTTAATTTTAATTGCTGACTTCTTTACTCATGAGTAGTTAGAGTGGAAAACTATACCCAACCACTCACTGTTAATGTACATGACTGACTAGAACATTGGAACAAAAACGAGGCCTGCCTTAGTAATGTGTTTCCCCACTTCTGAAAGTGGAGTGTGGGTACTTTGTTACCATGGATATTTGCTATTTAAATATTCTGAAAGGTTTAAAATGCTCTCTTGTCTTTGTGAGACCTTGTAATGATGAGCAGTAAATTATCCAAGAAGATAATTACAAATTATGTGTTAGGATTAATATAGATTAAAATTGTTAACTGTAACTTAAAAATTCCTATTACCTCTGTTGTGATTAAAAGCTACATTTAAATCTTTTTAACAGATGTTTCAGATACTACTAAAGTAAATGTAAAGGATTTATAGATTCTCTGGGAAGAGAAATACTAACTACTTGATAAGGCAGGGTTTTAACCTTACAATGAAGTAGCATCAAAGCATTTTGCTTTTCTAATAGTCTTCTTTGCTTACAGTCCTTTTATTATTAAAGCTTTATTTGACTAGCGTTAGAGCTTGAGAAATTATTTTACTGTTGAGCAGGGAACCATAGAAAATTTAAAAAGTGAGTAATTCAGCTGTCACACTTCAAACCTAAAGGTGCAATTTGAAATTACACATCAGTTGTTACAGAAATGAGCTTACTCATAAAATTTTGCTGCATACTGCAGAAAATATGGCAGAGGTTTGATTTAATTCTCCCTACTTGTCATAATTACTGATTATAATATAAATATGTTAAATATCATTGTCCATGAAAAATATAGAATAAGAATTATTAAGCATTTTTAGCGTGAGATATAAAATGGAAAATTGCTCGTCTAATAAATATACAGGAGCTCATACAGTTAATTCTGATGTACATCTACAGCTCTGATCGCGTATCTCCAGTTGACTACTTGACATTTCCACTTGAATGACCTTATTATTTAATGTACCTATTATCTGATGCCGAGTCCTTGATCAGTAATGTAACTTCCAATTACAGTGTTTCCATGGAAAAAAATAGACTCTGCTTTGTGACATGTCTTACAGTGTACTGAAAATGAAAAATGACTATTGTCATTTTGAAGGACATTTGCACTTGCTTCTTTCATTATCACTACAAACTTTCCATATCCAAATTGTGTTCTTCTCTCATTCCAAACTACCTACAAGGCAAGACAGCCCACCATAGTTGAAAGCACAGGACTTGTGTCCCACTTTGGGTACTGGCAGTAGGCATATGACCCTCCCTAGACATCATTTTTCCTTATTTATAAAATGAGGGTGTTGAACTAGAAGATCTATAATATTGTCTCAGTTCTCTTGCTATAAAAAAATTGAGGTCTTTTAAGTTCATTACCCTGAATGGGTTGTATGACTGAAATGTGGCCAGTTTTCTTCTGGTTTCAACAAATGGTCATCTGACTATCATCCATTCAGTTATCAAACAGTCCTGTAGGGGCATCTGGCTGTCTCAGTCAGAAAAGCATGCGACTCTTGATCCCAGAGTTGTGAGTTTGAGCACCATGTTGTGTGTAGAGATGACTTAAAAATAAAATCTTAAAAAGCCTTGTAAATTGTTTTTCATTTGAAATTCTCCCTATTTATTCCCATTTTTCTTTGCATTTTTGTTTATCTTAGTCCAAGTATAGATCAAATAAGAACTTCCTTGTCTGATTCCAGTCTTTCCTCCTATTTTGTCCCTACACTGCTTTTTAACTCATCTTCCCTCAAGATTAGTTTCATCAAGTTACTTCTACTTAGAAAATGTTAGTGGCCTACTTCTGCATATCATATAACAGCTTGTTCATCCACTGAGCTTTCAAACCCCTAGCACTGATTTTCTGTTTTAATTATATTAGTCTCCTTATCCTATTTTTTTTAAATCTGTGGTTTTACCAAGTTATTCTCCTTACTTGAATGCCTTCTCCTTTTGCACATTCTGTGATTCTGAGAGTACCTTGTGAAACTTCAGCTACTTTAGCAACATGTGGCATTCTCTGATGGCTTATGCTACCTTTTATAAGGATACAAAACCCTGGAAAGAGATGGAAAAAGGAAGACACATCTGTTTATTGAGTGTTGACTTATGCCAGGCCTGTCACCTCATTTAAATTTCTCAACAATCCTTTGAGATGGGTGGCATTAACCATAACTCTGGGGCTCAAAGAAGCAAACTGACCTCCACAAGATCACATGGCTAGTGAGCAGCAGAACTGGGATTTGAACTCTGGCTTCTTTTTCTCCCTGAAAAAAAACAGCCGAAGAACCACTAGTTGCCCTCTTTACCCCACCCCTACCCCCAGCAAACACATAAACAGAACCAAAGGTACAAATTTAAGTGTTTAACATATACTCTGTTACCTAGCAGATGTTCACTAAAGATTTAGATGGAAATTGTTCTTAAATTTTGAGAGTATACATATTTTGATAGTTTCATTACCTAATATATCAAAGGAGCTTGAAGTAGGGGAGGCCTTTCATCTGATATGGACTGTTTCATTTTGTTTTAGGAACCCCAGGGAGCTCTTTAATGTAGTGATGTTGTGATTTGAAGTCTTTCAAAGGGAAAATAGGAAAATACTTTCTTTTTTGACATACTGAAAGATGGCCTTCATCTATACATTCAGCAATCATGCTTTCGTGACACTGACTAGATAATAGATAACATCAAGGCTAAGGGTGAATGAACAATTAAAGCAGTGTTAGTTAATGAGATTTTTTAATGGAGGTCATACAAATTGTCAGTAGTCATTTATGTGCTTCGACTCATCAGTGACTGTTAAAAAGAAAATGTGGTTTTTAACAGTAGTAGCTTAGACAGTTTCATTCTAAGCATCATGGTCACCTTGCATGGTGATCAACCCCATTTTTGTATCTTCTTTAGTCTCTTCTGTACAATTGACTCCCCATTGCTATCCCCATGTAGCTCTCCTAAGCTTTAACTCACTGCTAGATATTTCTACTGATGACCTGTCATTTCAAACCTAGCATTTGTCATTTGCTATTTTGTGTAATTGTGTGTTTGTATTATGATATTATCTTCCCCAGTAGAGTATAGTTTTGTATAAGGACCATGACTTAAAATCCTTTGAATCCCCTGTACCTGTTAGAGTGCTCCAGGGATAGTAGAAGGCCAGATGTGTGTGATTGCAATAATCTTCATGGGTAAAGTAGCTTTTCTCTTTTAGTAACTTCAAAAGCCTAGTAATCATCCAGCATTCAGTGCAATTGCAAAGACAACAACAACAAAAAAGTATTTTGTACCTTGTAAAAATGAAAGCATTATCTTTGAAAATTATGTACTTCTTGTAGAAGAAATTATCTTTCTGATGAATGACTTAAACTTATTTATTTGTTTATTTTTAAAAGTTTAAGTATCTCTCTACACCCAATGTGGGGCTCAAACTCACCACCCTGAGATCAAATATTGCGTGTTCCTTCAACCGAGCCACCCAGGTGTCCCTAAACACATTTATTTAAAATTAAATCCATTCTGACTTTTAGAGGTGATAGATATGTTTATTACCCTGATTGTGGTCATGGTTTCATGGGTATATGCATATGTCCAAAGTCTTCAAATTATATATATTAGATATGTACTATTTTTTTTATCACTTACAACTCAAGATAGATGTTAAAAAAATGAAATCCATTCTAACTGGTTTTTATTAGGCAATGTAAAATTGTAGCACTTTTTTGGTGTTCATCTCACTTTAGATTTTCTGTGTATCAGGCTTGCTTGCTTTTCTCCTTTGTCTACACATCATCTCAGCATTTTTCTGATTTTTCTTTTACAATACTTCTGATCTTTAAAGTGGTTTGCTCTATATTAATAGCGTATTTTAAATTATTTTAATTGCCTTGTTGTTAATATTGACTTGAGCACAAGGACCATGGCTTATTTGTCTTTATATTGACAGTGTGTCCAGCATAGTGTTGGGCAAAGAGCCAGGTCATGGCAGATCACTCTATCTCCTGAGATGGAGACCAGTGTTCCTTATTCATCATGCTGTGTGAGCCCTAGCCTACATTCACACTGTGAATTAAAAAGCCTAAGGATGATTTGACTCTTAAGTTAGCATTTTATTAACAAGTCTTGATTATGATTTTCAGCTTTTGGAAAATATCTCATTGAATAAGTATATACAAAGAATATGTTGATGTTGCTGCTTTGTCTAAAATAGGAATGAATCAGAATTAATGTCTTCTCATTCTGTATTTGTCATTAAAATGTCACTTTAATCAATATGAAATATGTTGTGGTATTTAAAATGTATTTTTGAAATATTTTGCTTTTCCTACTCCCTTCTTATTTTTATAAAGTTACCAGGCAGTGACATTGCCAGTGGGAGTGATGTACTCTCTGATGTCATACCCAGTATTCCGAGTTCACCTTGCCTGCTTCCTAAAAAGAAAAATAAGCACCGGAATTTAGATGAACTTCCTTGGAGTGCAATGACAAACGATGAGCAGGTAGTGATCTTGACGTTCTTAATTGAAAGCATATATGTAGAGACTCTGTGAAGCTCAATGTATTGCCTATTTAAAGCTACTGGGTAAATGTGGATTGCTTAGTACAATCTGAGGGGGGCTTTAACCATTTGTAGGGAACAAATATCATGTTAAATGCTTTTGATATTTGAAACACATTATAAATGGCACACTAAAATATCAGAGGTTTTGGCATTGATCTTGTTTATTATAATTTTTCATCACATAGGTGGAATATATTGAGTATCTGAGTCGTAAAGTCAGTACGGAGATGGGTCTTCGGGAGCAACTTGATATTATAAAAATAATTGATCCTTCTGCTCAAATTTCCCCTACAGACAGTGAGTTTATTATTGAACTTAACTGTCTCACAGATGAAAAACTGAAGCAGGTATGTAAAGAAAATACAGATTGTACAGCTATTAAGAAAACTATTATTTTATAATATGTAGACTTAAGTAATCATATTTTAAAATACACAAATAATTAAGGTCCAAATCGCTGCTGTGAAATGTAATATTGGAAAAAATGATGGCAGTATTTGAGAGCACATGGTTGTAAGGTTTTAGGTACATCTCACCTGGCAGTGCCTTTCTGGGATCATGTGGATCTAGAACTTCTTGTTTAGTTGTGTAGGCTTTGCAACTTAATTTTATCACTTAAGGGGTGGTTATGCTATTTATTTATTCTAACTCGCCTTAAAAAAGAGTGATTGACAGAATCAAAATACTGATTATTGAGAGCTATCTATATGATTATTGAGGGCTATCTATACTTGAGTGAACATCTGATTTGGGGGATTTGAGTAGTCTTATGGAGTAATTGAGCCTGGCTAGGGTAAAATGTAATTTTCCTTCTGCTATTCTGAAATACACATTTCTGGTGTCTTCTAAATAGTCTATACTGCTCTACTTTTTTTTTTTTTTTGGTACATAGTTGAATGAATACTTAAGTTCTCTTCATTTTTTAAAAGTTTGTTTTTGCATTTATCATCACTTATAAAAATTTTTTTATTTCAATATTTCTCTCAACAGACATACTATAATTTTCTACATTCCAGCTCATTTTTCATTAGTATTAAAATTAGGCCTTGCATTTGAAGACAGTTACCATACAGTTACCATGGGCCCCTAGCTAAGATTTAGGAAACACTCTAATCTTAGATATAATCAGCAACTTACTTAAATCATATTGAGACCTTTAAAAAATGCCTAATCTGATTTGTTTTAAGGTTAAGTTCTCTGAGTGTTCTTTTCTTTTTTTTTTTAAGATTTATTTATTTATTTGAGAGAGAGCAAGTGAGCAGTGGGAGGGGCAGTGGGAGAAGGAAAAAGAAACCAGCAGACGGCATGCTCAGTGCAGAGCCCAACTCGAGACTTGATCACAACCTGAGCTGAATCCAAGAGTTGGACACTTAACCGACTGTGCCACCCAGGCACCCCCGAGTGTTATTTTCTTATAATCCTAAATTCTGGAGGCCTGTAGCCTTCCATTTGCTGATTATATTTTATATGTGTTAAAATATAGCTCCGTAATATATATTCTAGAATTTTGAACATTGTCAATTTTTCTGGTACTTGTTTCTACATTTAGAGATTTCTCTCATCCTTATAGTCTACTTATGTATATGTCTAGCACTTTTTTATTTGATTTATTTATTTAACAATATTAAGTGTCTATTAAATATTAAGATACAAAACAGTTTAAAATGATCTTTGTCTTCCTAGAGCCTACAAGTCAAGAAAGAACCAAACAAATCAACCTAGATTATAATCCAAGTTCACAAATCTGTATTAAATAAATGTTATTTTTATTTCTTTATAATTACTGTCTTACTGTCACTATTTGTTAAGCATCTATTACAGTCCAAGTTCTTTTTTTGGTATATTCATCAAAAGCAAGAAATTAACATAGATACAGTACTATTAAATAATCTACAGACCGTATTTAAGTTACACCAGTTTTTCAACTAATGTCTTGTTTTATCCTAGGATCCAATCCAACATTTTTTTAAAGTTTTTATTTAAATCCCAGTTAGTTAACATACAGTGTAATATTAGTTTCAGGTGTACAGTTTAGTGATTCACCACCTACATACAATACCCGGTGCTCCTCAAAAGTGCCCTCCTTAATCCCCATCACCTATTTAACTCATCCCCTCACCCTCCTCCCCTCTAGTAACCATCAGGGTATTCTCTATAGTTAAGAGTCTGTTTCTTGGTTTGCCTCTCTCACTCTTTTATTCCCTATGCTCATTTGTTTTGTTTCTTAAATTCATGTATGAGTGAAATCATGTGGTATTTATCTTCCTCTGACTTACTTCACTTAGCATAATACTCTTTAGCTCCATCCACGTCATTGCAAATGGCAAGATTTCATTCTTTTTGTTGGCTGAGTAATATTTTATTATATATATACATACTCCATCTTCTTTATCCATTCATTAGTTGATGGACATTTGGGCTCTTTCTGTAATTTAGCTGCTGGTTTCCGTAATTTAGATGCTGGTTTAAACATGGGGGGGAGCATGTATCTCTTCAAATTAGTATTTTTGTATTCTTTGGATAAATACCTAGTAGTGCAATTGCTGGATCGTGGGGTAGCTCTATTTTTAGCTTTTTGCAGAGCCTCCGTACTATCTTCCAGAGTGGCTGCATCAGTTTGCATTCCCACCAACAGTGTAAGAGGGTTCCCCTTTCTCCATATCCTCACCAACACTTGGTGTTTCTTGTGTTGTTGATTTTAGCCATTCTGACAGGTGTGAGGCGATACCTCGTTGTAGTTTTTTTTTTTAAGATTTTTATTTATTTGAGGGAGATATTTGAGTGAAAGAGAGTGAGTGAAGGAGAGAGAGAGAACATGGCAAGGGGAAGGAGCAGAGGGAGAAGTAGACTCCCCACTGAGTAGGGAGCCCAACTCAGTGCTCGATCCCAAGACTCCAGGATCATGACCTGAGCCAAAGGCTGACGGTTAATGGACTGAGCCACCCAGATGCCCTTCATTGTAGTTTTTATTTGCATTTCCCTGAAGATGAGTACATCTGTAGCACTTCTGATAATGTCTTATATTATCTACAATATTCTTTTCGCCAGTATTTTGAGGGAGAATGTCAGGGAACGACACTGACCAGTTTTTGTCTGTGTGTTCAAGGTCAGAAACTATATCAAGGAGCATAGCCCTCGCCAACGGCCTGCAAGAGAGGCCTGGAAGAGAAGCAACTTTAGTTGTGCAAGCACCAGTGGAGTGAGCGGGGCCAGTGCCAGTGCCAGCAGCAGCAGTGCCAGCATGGTCAGTTCTGCAAGCAGCAGTGGGTCCAGTGTTGGAAACTCTGCTTCAAACTCCAGTGCCAACATGAGTCGAGCACACAGTGACAGCAACTTGTCTGCAAGTGCAGCAGAGCGGATTCGGGATTCAAAAGTAAAATGTCTAATCAATACAAAACTTTACCTTTCAATATTAACATTAGTACTCTTTCATATAAATTTCTTGAAGAGTTAAAATTATCTTGCTCTCTGGATACCTGTGGGTTTTGGCTTTAATTGAACAAGCAGAATACTCTGCTATTGAGTAAAAGCCCTTTAGGCTGTGTGCTTTGAAATACTGTTTTGACCCACAGCCATATCACATTCAATTTTACCTGATTTTTGTGTTTGTTTTAAGTAAGATAAATTGATGGAAATAGTGAATGAGTCTCAAGATTGCAGTATTGACTGCAACTCACTACTGAGCGGATCTCACTATGTTGCTGATGTTGCTGTCTATTAGCTCCAATGAATGTTCTGCATGTCTTGTGTGTGTGTGTGTGTGTATGTATTAATGTTTTCTTAATGTTTTAATCTTATGTTCTTAGATCTTTTAAAAATATAATAACACCTCTAATTTCTGTCTTTTCACAGTTGAAGAATTCTTTGTAATACTTTTGGGCATATAAAAAAATAGGGAGGTGTAAGTGTTTTTAGAGTGGTTTTGTGATGCTTAGGTAAGTTCGGTTCCTTGCAGTGGTGACAGTTTGGAGCCAACTTAAGGATGAAAAGGGTATCTCTATAACTCTTTGGGAACCCAGTGGGTGACTAGAAGATACACAGTGATTCCTTCCCTGGCTCTTACCAAAGTAGCAGAAACATAGCCAGCTTTGTTGGTTGCCAGGGGATTCCTGTAGATATGTGGTCATTCCTTTTTTGCATCAGTTCACCACTGACAAAGAATGGAGTACCCACTGGGTTTCTAATGGGCTTTTAAGATTGTATTTGCCTAATATGGAAAAGACATGACTCTTTCCCAGCCATTGCAAAATTGCTAGTGCTTTTGGATGAAAGACACCTTAAAAGCGTAAGCATTAGAGATTTTGGCAATGTTCTCTACATTGGTATTCAGTATTGTTTATTATGTGTTCACTCTTCAGTGACATCAATGTACCTTAATTTGTTAAAAAAAAAAAAAGGCTTTGAAATGATCGATTATCCAGAACTAGGCAAAATGATCAGGTTTCAATTCTTCCTAAGATTCACGGGTCAAATACATAAAAATAGTATCCTGAAGAATCATTTTCTTCTAAGTCTAAGCCAATGGCTCACTTACTGGAACCAGGATCATCCTGCAGAGGAATTTGGACATCTCCAGAGATTCTGAAAATACAGAATTTGATCCATAAAATATTCTGGGGTGGATATGCCAGAACTGAACCTTACTGATTTAGAAATTTTTATTTTGACAGAAGCGATCCAAGCAGCGGAAGTTACAGCAGAAGGCTTTACGCAAGAGGCAGCTGAAAGAGCAGAGGCAGGCTCGGAAGGAGAGGCTGAGTGGGCTCTTCCTTAATGAAGAAGTGCTGTCCTTGAAAGTGACTGAGGAAGACCACGAAGCAGATGTAGATGTTTTGATGTAATAAGGGTGAATTTATCAGCGTTCTTTCTAAGTATTTAAGTATTCTACCCTTTTATTTGTTTACATGTATCTTGACCAAACTTTTGGTTAGGGCTGTGCTGATGTACTATTAATAATTTAGACCAGTGGTTCTCAGCAGGTGGTCCCCGGACCAGCAGCTTCAGCATCCTGAGAAGTTGTTAGAAAGGCTACTACCAGGCCCCATTCCAGATGCAGTGAATCAGAAACCCTGGGGGAGGGGCCCAGCATTGTGTTTTAACAAGCACCAGGTTATTTAGCTGCATGCAGCTCTTGTTTTAAGAACCACTAATTTAGTAAATGTTTTGACTATTTAGACTTTAGGGTGGTTTAAGTGGCTTTTTCAAGAACTAGTACTTTTACAGTTTAGAGGATTTCAAGGTACTGCTGGCAAGTAGTTTATGTCAGTATAGGTACATACATAGCGATCATAATTCAGTTTCCTTTTTAATGTTACAGTTCCTTAGTTTGCTTTTTCTAAAGGGCCATAGTATAATTCTCAATTCCTAGTGAAAATGTTTTTTTGAGGTTGTGGGGGTGGAGTGTGGATTGCTGTTTACAATAGTGCCTTCATTAGGTTTAGTTCTGTTTTCATTTGTTATTAACTTAAAGGTGTAATAACAGGCCCTAATGTCTTCCGTGTTAGGTTTGTTTGTTTTTCACTTTATGTAGATTCAGAATCCTGTTGTGATGACTACTGAGGAAATAATGTTACTAGTAGTTGAACTTTAGACTTGATGCTATATTGATTAATATTCAAATGGGAGGGCAATTAAGCAAAACAACCAATTCTGCTTTTCCACTGCTTTTTGAAATTTTAGGCTGTGAAGCGGTCTCAAAAGCAGAAACTGTGTCTCAAGTTCTTTTTGTAGGTCATTTTTTTTTCCAGCACAGCTCTAATTTTTAAATATTTGGTATAACAGCTTCTGGCATGTGAACAGGTTAATGTTCAAAATTAACTAAAGAAAACCCTTACAGTTCTCCTAAACTTCTCTATAAATCACTTAGAAATACACAGAGCAGTGAGATATAGAAAAGAAACCATAGGTTGTTGCCTATTAATAGAAGTCTAATTTTAGATGTGAAATCATGGAGTTTCTTTAAATGTTTTTATGGAGAGTTTGTTATCATGAACATTAGAAGTAGTGTGATTCCTTTTCTTCTACCACATGTTAAACGTCTTTAAACATTCATGTGGGTTAAAGAAGATGGAAACTGATACTACTGACAATCAAGCTGCTTTCTGACTTTCATGATTTTCTTTTTATTGTGGATAACTTGGGAGGTAATCATGAGTCTGTAGAAGGAGTTGTAATCAATATTTTTTTAAATTCTAGAGTCAGAGGTTGATAGGATTTTTACTTTTTTTAACTTTATCATATCAAGTGATTCATTAAGAAAGGATGGACTTAAATTCTTAATTCTCAGTTGATATAAAGGCTTAACCTTTGCTTACAATCATGTGTTTTGAAAACTTGATTTACTTTAGTTCCTTGAAGGTTAAAGAATTGAAACTGAGGATAAAAACTGATGTATTGCAGCTTTGCTGAGGTCTGTGGTATGGTAGATTTTGAAGACTACTAAACTCATACTTAAAAATTTTACTAAAATGAAATTATGTGTATATGGTTATCAGTTGGAGTACTCCCTCTGAATTTCCTCTTACCCTTTCTTTAATACTCCTAACCAGCCTTAGAGGGCCCAAAGGGAGCTTGGGGTTAGACCCCAGAATACTTTGAGGAAGGTGGAAAGGGTCAACCTTGTTGTGTTTTTCCCTTCCAAGTATAGGAGGAGTAAAAGGAGAGAAGAGCAAATACAGCTGAATTTTCTGCCTGCTCTTAGCAAAAGCAAAATCCCAGAGAATGACATGTATGTTCTCTTTACCTACTCTTCCAGGGAAACAGGCCACTTTTGGAGACCATAGAGCAGCATTTATCTGTTAAATACTTGGAAACAATTGACAATAACCAGTAAAAGAAAATCCTAACAGGGTCATGATAGAATAAGACCAATTTTTCCACTCTTCCAACAATCACATAGTCTTATTACCTTAGATTTAACTTAAGTCACTATTAAACAAGTTTACCAAAGCACCACAAAGCCAATTTTAAAAGTTTATAAAGATTCGAGTGTTTATAGTAAAGTATGCCGTGAAATTTTGTGTAAATCTGGATGCACTGTCTTTACAGTACTATAAATTAGAGATTGCTCATAAAGTTGCTTTAGAGGAGATTGAAAGTAATTCCTCTGATTAAAAGAAAAAAATAAAAACAACTTGGGTTTGCTTGTGATGTGGAAGAGGGAGATTACAAAGTCTTTTGCCATCTCTTCCCCCATTAAAAAAAACCCAACAGTAAAAGACAAAAAGTTCTCTTATTTTTGTAAATGTGCTATACTGTGTTTTTTCTGTTTTAATATCTCATGTAGATAATTCAAGTTGGAATTCTTCCTTTCTTGGAATAAGTAATAATTTATTCAGTCTGGTATATCTCCGAGTTTAAGACAAATCCAACTCAGTATTTTTTCTTTTTAAATATAAATCTAAACTAATCAGTTAATAAAAATGTGAGCCTTATTTGCTCCAGTGTCAGTTGTCATCTGTAGAGAATTGACACTGGAGCAAATAAGTTTCTCCACCCCTTTAAACATAACCTTTATTAACTTTAGGGCATGATAAATTTCCCTCAAATTTATCAAAAAACATTTTATTAGAGACCTTTTTTTTTAAGATTTTATTTATTTACTTGACAGAGAAAGACACAGGGAGAGAGGGAACACAAGCAGGGGGAGTGGGAGGGGAAGAAGCAGGCTCCCCGCTGAGCAGGGAGCCTGATGTGGGGCTTGATCCCAAGACCCTGGGATCATGACCCAAGCTGAAGGCAGACGCTTAACTACTGAGCCACCCAGGTGCCCCTATTAGAGATCTTATAGAAGTTTAATTATATCTCAGTGAAACTAGAAAAAAGGAGCTCTTTTAGAAGTCAGTGCCCACCACAGGTATGAACTTAGAGTTAAACAAAATGGCATGTCTTTTTCTACAGTTTTACAACTGAATTAAAGTAAGGCACTGTAGAATAATGTTTAGTAGACTATAAAGGGCTATATCATTCTGCCCTAACAAGAACATAGAATAAAATAACACTTTTTTTCATGAGAGAGACTTGTCTCATTTTTTCTTAGGCTGGGGCAGTTTTGTCCATTTCCTTAGACCTTTGGGTTAACTATAGATAAATATTGCTGAATTAATCCCAGAAACTGACTTATAATTTAATGACTTTATGAATTGGATGGACATCTCCTTTTAATTAGCTCCTAAAAGTGCTAATTCCCTCTTAAAGGAAAAATTCCTGGAAACTACTGTATAAAGGTATCCAGATTCTGATGAGCTTTAAAAATTGTGAAATTTATCAGATATCTTCATATTTAAGCCAAAAATGTTAGTTCATGGCAAATGTAGAAGTCTTGTTTCCAGATTCTCTAGCAGAGATTTTTGTTCATGGTTACTTTATAGCCTCATGTGCCTTAAAGGTGAACTCTGTACTTTTTCTCAATATCAGGCTTTTCAAACTCAAAAATAATCTAAATATTGTAATTTGTTTGATAAAATCCCCATGCTGTTGGATTATCAGTAAGCAAAAACACTAAATTGAACCAATTAGTGGTAATAGTGTATAACAAAACAGTGACCTTTCAGATCTTAAATTTCATTACATAACTTTATTTTTGGCCCAGCTAAGTCATTGAAGAACACTGAAAGTTATCTAAAGTAGAGCTTAATGTATTCTCTCATTTTTTTCCCCCTGAAAATGGTCATAAGCCAGAATGCTTTTTTAAAGCTAGGTAATTCTTAGTATCTGGAAAGATAATTTTCAAGACAAAAGTACTTCAAGAATAGAGATTATATAGCAGCTTGATTCTCTTGTTATAACTTTAGGGATTCTTTGCATTCATTTGTGTAATAGCTGGAACACTCCCCTCCCCTTTAACAAATTACCTTTTAGCTCTTCTATCTTCAAGAAATGTTTGCTTAGAATTGGGAGGGGGTTACTTAAAGTCAGTTTATAGTTTGAGACAGTTGATAGGAAAATTCCCAGTTGTATTCAAATATGGTATTGATGTTGAGCACACTGACATTCAACATGTCTAAACTTAGAGGTAAATCTAATCCTTAAAAGGACTATTAGAAAATAAATATTTGTATACACATGTATTGTGGTAACTTTGGATTCATTTTAAGTCTGACAAAGTAAGATAAATTCTATCTTTACAATGAAATTATGCTAAGTGAGTGAGAAACATCTGAGAGATATTTAGACCTAGGCATCTCTGTCAGCATAGTATCTTGGAACATAGCTCCTTAGAATTCTAGCTTAATTCTCTTTACTTTGGAAAATAATTTACTTATTCCAAAGGCTTAGAAGGAACTCTGAAAATTCCTCTGATTTACTGGCTATTAATAGAGTACAGAAGTTGCATGCTATAGCTGCAGATTGGAGTTGACTCACTAAAATCTTATTTTCATATTTTTTATAATATTAAAATTATTTTAAGCCCCCTCACAATTTTATTTTAAAGTTATTAATGTTTTAACCTAGATCACATGATAGTAAGTTAATTTTTAATTTGACATTCATACTGAACTCTGAAAAACTGGTTTAGTCTTCTCTGATTTCAATATATAGTATTTTTTCTTTATTGTCAAGTTTGTTACATCTGTGTGGTCAGTGGAACCTGTGGAAGTCTGTGTTCTTTTTTTGTGGTGAGGGCTAGGGGTAGAAAAGAGGAGAGTTGCTCTAATTATACATATGCATTTTGACTATATAAAGGTAGTTGTAGAATTAATATGTATAAATGACAAGTTAACACTTACCTACTCTGATTTGTTCTAAGGAACAGTGGCCTGAAGCCATGGCTTGTTTTCTGGAGCTGCTTGCTCTTCAATAGTAGCTGACCAGTTGGATTTAAGTTTGGACTTTGGGGTTAGGTTGTCTAGCTGAGGCTTTCAGGAATGGGTCAGACTATGTCTGTTCCTGTAGTGGATCAATTTAATTTCCTCTTTGAATACTCTAATTTAGGTATAGTTACTATCCATTCTAAATCTTTGTGTTGAGAGTTTAATAGGACTAAGACTATTGTCAAAAGCTATTAAAGATAAACACAAGTAGATGTAAAACATTTCATTTCACGGCTGGTTAAAAATTTCACTTTTTTTCAGTTTCAGAGGTTAGATATGTAGCATCAGTATCATAACCAAAGCAAGTAGGAAGTTGACTGGTTTGGAGAATCTTCAAGTAGTCTTAAATACTGTAACGTATCAAGATTGTTAACCAGGATTTTTTTCCTGTATTTCTGCTAAATGTATTACTATATTAATGCACTTTTGTATATATAACTGTCTTCTGTACATTCTGTACTTACTACAGTGTATATAAAAGCTGTTTTTCCTGAAAGCTGTAAGGGAAAGACAATAGCTGTAACACAAGTCGTTCTATTTTGAGTTCGTTCTTGTACTTGAAAGTAGTAGTTCTGTAGTTAAATCTAAATGTGTATGTATGGTTGTAATTAAAACTGGCATTGTGGCACATATGTCTTTTGAAGCTGAATATCAGACTGGACAGTGTTGTTTTCGGTATTAATATCTCTTGTAATATTTTAATATTTTCTTTTGATGTATGGTGAGTTTTTACAAACCCCACTGCTGCTTACTACTTTATACTTCAGAATTCACTCCTTTACACTTTCCATCCCAGAACATTTATCAACAGAGAATAATTATGTCTCCTCTCTTTTGCTCACAGTTTGGATAAGGCTTCATAAACTTTTGTTGAAAGCCACGATTTCCCAAATGTCATTGGCAAATCATTTTTTCTGGAGAGATCAGATTTCTAGAGAGATTAGCATTCATAGCAAGTGAAAATTAGGTCTAATTTTTGTTTACAAAAAATCATACCTATTTTCCTTACATATTAATCTAGAGTCTTTTTAGGTTATAATTATATAAAAGAAATGTCTGTGAGCAGTTTTATATAGTTTCAGAAGCAATTCAGCTTTCAACAGCAACTTTATCTCTTGCCACTAGAGGGAGGTCTGTGGTTGCTCTCCTTCTGAAAATGTCTTAGCTGCTTTTGTTTTTAATCTCAGAGGTTGAAATCAACCTCATTTTCAAAATTCCTTTTGCGATATTAAATACTTTCATTGATTAGTGGAAGGTAAGTTAATTGAGCTTCTTTAATAAAGCAAATCTTATTCATGCTTTTCTGTAATCTTCAATTTTTAATAAATGTGAGTTAGCTATTAAGTGAAACGTGTGTGTGTGTTTTTCTTCTCTTTGGTACTTTAGAACTGTACTGTCCCCTGTGGTAGCCACTAGCCACATGTGGCTATTTAAATGAATTAAATTTAAAATTTAGTTCCTTGGTCCCATTAACAATACTTCAAGTGCGCAGTAGCTACATATGGCAGGAGGCTATTACATTGGAAACCCCAGGATACAGAATACCTCCACCATCACAGGAAGTTCTACTGGACAGTATGATCTAGAGAGTTGATGGTTCATGTAGTGACCACTGTCGTCATCTTACCAGTGAACAGTAATCAGTGATTCAGAACTGCTGCCCACAGTTAACTGTTGTAGGTGATTGGTGTGAGGGGGGAAGCAAGGTGGGTTTCATTTTTCTACTTAATTAAAGCCACTATCAAAGTAGGGACTTCGGTGGTTTAATGCAGAAATTTCTCAAATACTGAGTATTTCACTTGACTATGAATAAGATTTCTTAAAGACTCCATTTTTCAGAACTGCTTAGAGTGTTTCTTTATTCTTGTGATGTGACGACCTTAATAGGGTCACTTACTTAGGACTGACAGTCCTCTGCCTTCTCCCAATCAGTTTGAATCTCATGGTTAAGTGGTATTTTTATATTACATTATCTCTGTTTCTTAGTAATACGTTGATAGATACTAGATTTAGGAACAATGATATTTCCCTTTGTAATGGGTAAATAACATTTTTAACATTCCAGTTTATTCATTTGGTTGCCAGGATCTCATTATATGCTTTTTTCTTTTAAAAACAGCAGATAACTGAATTTATATATTTTTAGGTTTGTCTTACAAAGATTGTCAAGTAACACAATAAAATGAATCCCCACATACCCATATCTACTTCTGCTCTTCTCTTGTGGCCAATCTTGTTTCTTTTAACCTCCACCCCCAGACACCTTACCTGAACTCCCAGTGATACGCAGGCTAACCCTAGGTGATATTTCATTTTTAAATGTTTCAGTATCAGATTTTTAAAAGATAAGGACACTCCTATTTTATATATAAATATGACCATATACCACCACAAATAAAAATAATTCCTTAATGTCAAATATCTGGTTTACTTGCTTGAAATCAAAACCATAACCATTAGTCTTTTTAATTTCAAAATCATTCTGCATTATACTAAGGTATAAGAATAATTTTTTTTATTGCTTGGGTAAGTCCTGATAGTATGTCTTGAGCACATTTTTATTGAAAGTGAGATATCTGTTGCTTTTAGATAAAAATGAACCCCAGCTGTTTTCCTTACTATTTTGTTAAGCCATGAAATAATTTGGGTAGCAGGAAGGGAGGGAAATAACTGTTAAAGATGAGTTGAACCATTATTTTGTCTCACCTGTCTTTGGGTTCAAGAATGCTCTTTGTGGGGCACCTGGGTGGCTCAGTCATTAAGTGTCTGCCTTCGGCTCAGGTAATGATCCCAGGGTCCTGGGATCCAGCCTCATATCGGGCTCCCTGCTCAGCGGGAGGCCTGCTTCTCCCTCTCCCACTTCCCGTGCTTGTGTTCCTTCTTTTGCTGTGTCTCTGTCTGTCAAATAAATAAATAAAATATTTAAAAAAAAAAAAAAGAATACTCCTTGTTAGCCAAAATTGGCACACATGGTAAGGATCTGAATACCTACTATTTATTTTTATTTTTTTAAAAAAATTTTAAATTAATAGATTTTATTTTTTATTTAAATTCAATTAACCAACATATAGTACATTATTAGTTTCAGATGTAGAGAACAGTAATTCATCAATTGCACATAACACCCAGTGCTCATCACATCGCATGCCCTCCTTAATGACATCACCCGATTACTCCATTCCCCCAACTACCTCCCCTCCAGCAACCCTCAGTTTCTTTCCCATAGTTAAGAGTCTCTTGAGGTTTGTCTCCCTCTCTGATTTCTCCCCATTCAGTTTTCCTTCCCTTCCGCTATGATCCTCTCCACTGTTCCTTATATTCCACATATGAGTTAAAGCATATAATTGTCTTTCTCTGATTGACTTATTTCGCTCAGCGTAATACCCTCCAGTAACATCCATGTATATGTAAATGGTAAGTATTCATTCTTTCTGATGGCTGAGTAATATTCCATTGCATATATATACACCACATCTTTTTTTAATTTATTTTTTTATTTTTTTAAATTTTATTTGAGAGAGAGCATGAGAAGGGAGAGGGTCAGAGGGAGAAGCAGACTCCCTGCTGAGCAGGGAGCCTGATGCAGGGCTTAATCCTGGGACTCCAGGATCATGACGTGAGCCGAAGGCAATCGCTTAACCAACTGAGGCACCCAGGTGCCCAAATTTTATATTTTGAGCGCATGAGTGAGGGGTGGGGGCAGAGGGAGAAGCAGACTCCCCACTGAGCAGGGAGCCTGATGCGGGACTCGATCTCAGGACCCTGGGATCATGACCTGAGCCGAAGGCAGATGCTTAACCAACTGAGCCACCCCGGCACCCATACCACAACTTTATTCATCTGTCGATAGACATCTTGTCTCTTTGATAGTTTGCCTCTTCTGGACATTTTTGCTATAAACATTGGGGTGCATGTGCCCCTTTGTATCACTACATTTGTATCTGGGTAAATACCTAGTTGTGCAATTGCTAGGTTGTAGGGTAGCTCTATTCTTAGCTTCTTGAGGAACCTCCATACTGTTCTCCAGAGTGGCTGCACCAGCTTGCCTTCTCACCAATAGTGTAAGAGGGTTCCCCTTTCTCCACATCCTCACCAATATTTGTTATTTCCTGACTTGTTAATTTTAGCCATTCTGACTGGTGTGATGCAGTATCTTACTGTGGTTTTGATTTGTATTTTCATGATGAAAAGTGGTATTAAGCATTTTTCATGTGTCTGTTGGCTATTTGTATGTCTTCTTTGGAGAAATGTCTGTTCATGTCTCCTGCCCATTTCTTGACTGGATTATTTGTTTTTTGGGTGTTGAGTTTGAGAAGTTCTTTATAGATCTTGGATACCAGCCCTTTATCTGATATGTCATTTTTGCAAATATCTTTTCTTATTCCATAGGTTGCCTTTTAGTTTTGTTGACTGTTTCCCCTTTGCTCTGCAGAAGCCTTTTAATGAAATCCCAATAGTTCATTTTTCTTTTGTTTCCCTTGCCTTTAGAGACATGTTTAGCAAGAAGTTGCTGCAGCCAAGCTTAAAGAGGTTGCTGCCTGTGTTCTCTAGGATTTCGATGGATTCCAATCTCACATTGAGGTCTTTCATCCATTTTGAGTTTGTCTTGTGTGTGGTGTAAGCAAATGGTCCAGTTTCATTCTTCTACATGTAGCTGTACAATTTTCCCAACACAATTTGTTGAAGAGACTCTTTTTTCCATTAGATCTTCTTTCCTGCTTTGTGGAAGATCAGTTGACCATAGAGTTGAGGATCCATTTCTGGGTTCTCTATTCTGTCCCATTGATCTATGTGTCTGTTTTTGCACCAGTACCATATTGTCTTGATGAGTACAGCTTTGTAATATAGCTTGAAATTTGGCATTGTGATGCCCCCAGCTTTGGTTTTCTTTTTCAACACTCCTCTGGCTATTGGGGTCTTTTCTGGTTCCATACAAAGTTTAGGATTATTTGTTACAGCTCTGTGAAAAACGTCAATGGTATTTTGATAGGGATTGCATTGAATGTGTAGATTGCTCTGGGTAGCATAGACATTTTAACAATATTTATTCTTCCATTCCACGAGCATGTAATGTTTTTCCATTTCTTTGTGTCTTCCTCAATTTCTTTCATAAGTGTTCTGTAGTTTTTAGAGTACAGATCCTTTACCTTTTTGGTTAGGTTTATTCCTAGGTATCTTGTTTTTTGTGCAATTGTAAATGGGATCAATTCCTTAATTTCTCTTTCTTCTGTCTCATTGTTATTGTGCAGAAATGCAACTTATTTCTGTGCATCGATTTTATAACCTGCCACGTGACTGAATTCTTGTATGACTTCTAGCAATTTTAGGGTGGAGTTTTTTGGGTTTTCCACATAGAGTATCATGTCATCTGTGAAGAGTGAGAGTTTGACTTCTTCTTTGCCAATTTGAATGGCTTTTATTTCTTTTTGTTGTCTGATTGCTGAGGCTAGGACTTCTAGTACTATGTTGAACAACAGTGGTGAGAGTGGACATCCCTGTCATGTTCCTGACCTTAGGGGGAAGCTCTCAGTTTTTCCCCATTGAGAATATTTGCTGTGGGCTTTTCATATATGGCTTTTATGATATTGAGGTATGTTCCCTCTATCCCTACACTGCAGAGAGTTTTAATCAAGAAAGGATGCTGTACTTGGTCAAATGCTCTCTCTGCATCAATTGAGAGGATCGTATGTTTCTTGTCCTTTCTTTTGTTAATGTGATGTATCCCATTGATTTGTGGATGTTGAACCACCCTTACAGCCCAGGAATAAATCCCACCTGGTCATGCTGAATAACCTTTCAATGTACCGTTGGGTCCTATTGGCTAGTATCCTGGTGAGAATTTTGGCATCTGTGTTCATCAGGGATATTGGTCTGTAATTCTCCTTTTTGGTGGGGTCTGTCTGGTTTTGGGATCAAGGTCATGCTGGCCTCATAGAACGAGTTTGGAAGTTTTCCTTCCTTTCTATTTTTTCAAACAGCTTCAGAAGAATAGGTATTATTTCTTCTTTAAATGTTTGGTAGAATGCTCCTGGGAAGCCATCCGGCCCTGGACTCTTGTTTGTTGGGAGATAGATTTTTGATTACTGCTTCAATTTCCTGTTCAGGTTTTCCATTTCTCCCTGTTTCAGTTTTGGTAGGTTCTAGGAATGCATCCATTTCTTCCAGGTTGTTTAATTTGTTGGCATATAGTTGCTCATAATATGTTCTTAAAATTGTATTTCCTCAGTGTCAGTTGTAATCTCTTTCATTCATGATCTTATTAATTTGGGCCCTTTCTCCTTTCTTTTTGATAAGCCTGGCTAGGGGTTTATCGATCTTATTAGTTCTTTCAAAGAACCAGCTTCTAATCTGTTCTACTGTTCTTTTGGTTTCCATTTCATTGATTTCTGCTCTAATCTTTATTATTTCTCATCTTCTGTTTGGTTTAGGCTCTATTTGCTGTTCTTTCTCCAGCTTCTTTAGGTGTAAGGTTGGCTTGTGTATTTGAGATTTATAGTTTCTTGAGAAAAGCTTGTATTGCTATGTTCTTCCCTTTTAGGACCACGTTTGCTGCATCCCAAACGTTTTGAACAGTTGTGTTTTCATTTTCACTTGTTTCTATTAATTTTTTTAATTCTTTAATTTCATGGTTGACCCATTCATTCTTTAGTAGGACGTTCTTAAGCCTCCAAGTATTTGAATTCCTTTCAAATTTCCTCTTGTGATTGAGTTCCAGTTTCAAAGCACTGTGGTCTGAAAAGTCTTTTGGTACTGGTTGAGACCTGATTTGTGACCCAGTAAGTGATCTATTCTGGAATATGTTCCATGTGCACTCAAGAAGTATGTATAGTCTGTTGTTTTTGATGGCATGCTCTGTATATATCTGTGAAGTCCATCTGGTCCAGTGTGTCATTCAAAGCCCTTGTTTCTTTGTTGATCCTCTGCTTAAATGATCTGTCCATTGCTGTGAGGGGGGCATTAAAGTCCCCTACTGTTATTGTAGTATTATCGATGTGTCTCTTTAATTTTGTTATTATTTATTTGTTTATATAACTGGCTGCTCCCAAGTTAGGAGCATAAATATTTACAATTGTTAGATCTTCTTGTTGGATAAACCCTGTAAGTATGCTATAGTGTCCCTCTTCATCTCTTACTAGAGTCCTTGGTTTAAAATCTAATTTGTCTGATATTAGGATTGCTACCCCAGCTTTCTTTTGATATCCATTAGCATGATACATGATTCTCCACCCCTCACTCTGAATCTGGAGGTGTCTTTGGGTCTAAAATGTGTCTCTTGTAGACAGTATATGGATGGGTCTTGCTTTTTTATCCAGTCTGATGATACTGTGTCTTTTGATTGGATCATTTAGCCCATTTACATTCAGAGTAACTATTGAAAGATATGAATTATTACCTGTAATGTCCCTGTTTCTGTATATTGTCTCTGTTCCTTTCTGGTCTGTTACTTTTGGGCTCTCTCTTAGCTTACAGGGATCCCCTTTAATATTTCTTGCAGGGCTGGTTTAGTGATCACAAATTCCTTAAGTTTCTGTTTGTCCTTGAATCTCTTTATCTCTCCTTCCATTCTGAATGACAGCCTTGCTGGATAAAGTATTCTTGCCTGCATGTTTTTCTCAGTTAGCACCCTGAATATATCATGTCAGCCCTTTCTGGCCTGCCAGGTCTCTGTGGATAGGTCTTCTGCCAGTCTAATGTTTCTACCTTTTTAGGTTAAGGACTTCTTGTCTTGAGCTGCTTTTAGGATTTTCTCTTTATCTCAGAGTTTGCAAGCTTCACTATTATATGTTGGGGTGTTGATCTATTTTTGTTGATTTTTTTTGTTCCCTGAAGGCTTTCTGCACCACATTAGGGGATGAAAATAAAAATGGTGGCACCCCCATCTCCAGCCCCAGAGCTGAAAGAACGTGGCCCTCTCTCTTCAGTAAACCCTCAGGGAAAAGCAATCTTCACTTGTGTGTGAGCCAAACTCTGCAGACTCCTGAGGTGTGCACCTGAGGGACCCCTCCCGGGGGAGGGAGGAGGGTCTCCAGGGGGTCTGCTGCTTGGAGGCCCCCACACGGACAGTGATCACCCGATTGTGGGCTTTCCTGAAAATGGGCACACCTGCACTGCCCCTCCCAGGGGAAGGTGGAGGGTTGCTGTGTTTCTGCCCTTTGAAGGGCCCTCACACAGAGAGCAGTCACCCATTGTGCCAGAATTTGTGGTTTATGGCAAACGGAGCTGAGAGCCCACTCCCAGCTTGCTGACTGTAGTTGGTTCCCCCTCTCCAATGCTTGGGAACTCTGCCGGCTCAGACACCCCTGTTTTTTCCATGACCCTGGGGATCCTGAGACCACACTGTCCCACCTAAGATTCTGCCCACTTTGCCACCTGAGCACCTTTCAGGCAGGGACGTCTCTTACTGGACCATAGTCCTAAAAGTTCCAATTTTGCCCTCTGGGGCTATATCACTTTCTGCTAGCCAGCTTAGGCAGGCTCCTCCCACCCCCTTACCCCCTTTTTATCTTCCAACATATACCCTTAGATTCACTTCTCCATACCTCCTACTTTGCAAAAAGTGGTCGCTTTTCTATTTGTAGAATTCTGGCAATTCTTTTTTTACATCTCCAGTTGGAATCACAGCGTTTAGAATGATTTGATAAATACCTAGCTAAATTCAAGGGACCAGATGAAATGAGGTCCCCTATTCTTCTGCCATCTCTCCCCTCCCCCACTATTTATTTATAAAGAGTTTTGCAAGGATGTTCTGGGGGACATAAGGAAAAATAGAGATTCTTATTTTACCCCTTAGAAATTATTTTCAGGAAATATTTAATAGCTGTGACTGAGGCTATTGGTTTTGGTTTTCCATTTTAACTTACTGAAGTTTAGACTTTCCAAATTGTAGAATTTCAAAGCTTGAAGGGACTTTGGAGATCATTTAGCTTGGTGGTTCTTAAACTTGAGTGTGTATACGAATCCCCTGGAGGGCTTGTTAAAACATAGGTTACCAGGCCTCACTCCCAAAGTTTCTGATTCAGTAAGTCTCAGGTGGGCCCTGAGAATTTGCATTTTTAATGAGTTCCTAGGTGATGCTGATGCTGCTGGTCCAGTGAACACGCAGAGAACCATCGATGTAGTTCAATCCCTTTTTCTCTTGCCTCTATTTTTACAAATGAGGAAATTTACACTAAATGGAAAGTGACTTCTTTGCCCAAAACTGGTTAGTGACATGGCCAAATCAGAATCCAAATCTTGAGGTTCCTTATTCACACTAGAAAAGTCCAGTGCTTTTCCTATTGTGCTTTGTTTCCTTCACAGTAGTTGACTCCAGGGACGCCTGGGTGGCTCAGTTGGTTGAGCGGCTGCCTTCGGCTCAGGTCATGATCCCAGGGTCCTGGGATCGAGTCCCGACGGGGAGCCTGCTTCTTCCTCTGCCTCTGCCTGCCACTCTGCCTGCTTGTGCTCTCTCTCTCTCTGACAAATAAATAAATAAAATCTTTAAAAAAAAAAAAAAAAGAATAGCAGTTGACTCCAAATGCTTCCTTCCAAGTCTTTTCTGAACATTTGGGTTTTCTTGATACTGGTAAATCTTTTATCTCCCTAGATCGGGAGTTTCTCAGTTGGTGTCAGGATTAAAATTGTTGGCAATTCTTTTTTATATGCCAATGTATTTTTCTGAGGAGGGTTCAATATCTTTTATCAAGTTCTCAAATGAGTTTTCTTCCCCTTAATGGCTAAGATTCTGTCCTTTTAAGGCAGTTTTGGTTTTTGGAAATAACCAAGGGTCATTTGGGAGGTTTATGTGTGTGAGAAACCTGGAAATTGCTACATTTGGTCAATGAGGTATGATTTTAAAAGTAAGGACTGGTTTTTCTCATGTGGCTTAAAAACTAGGGCTTTGATGTATATTAAAGAAAAGAGTTCTAAAAACATTTTGGGCAATGACAGCATCATTGGATTAGGTGTATGGTGATGACATGGAATGGGAATGGTATTAACTTGGATGTATTAGCCCTGGATTGTTGATTAAAATAGTCATTTTCTCATAATCATAACTTGCATTCTAGAGAAAAATCTTCCACTAATGTTTTAGAAATATCGGGTTAGATTTCACAGACTTGTTCATCAAATCTGAGATAATAAAACTAGATGGTAATCTGAAAACTTGAGAGAGGTATAGACTTTTTGACATAATGGTCATTAAACCAGTCTCTTTATTTTGCAAGTGAGAAGCTTGAGGCCAAGAGAAGTGAAGTGATTCATTCAGGTCCTATAGCTGAATGATGACACATTAAGGACTAGAATCCAAGTCTCTTGAGCTATAGACTAGTGCTTTTTCCACCATATCACACTGCTTTATATCATGCTACTACTTTTCACAGTGTTTCGTGAAAAACACCTTAAGATTTGGTATAGAGCAATGGGATAAAGTGTGGGCCCCATACCAGCAAAATCAGCATCATCTGAGAACTTTTAAGAGGTGCAAATTCTCAGGCTCCACCCCAGACTATGGTATCAGAAACTCTGGGAGTGAAGCCTGGAAATCTGTGTTTTAACAAGCTTCCCCAGAGGATTCTGATGCACACTTAAGTTTGAGAACCACTGGTATAGAGTAATGATTTTCTACTCTGGCTGAACATCAGAATTATCTCGGGGAACTTTTAGAAAATAATGGCTCTTAACCATTACTACTTTCCTTACTCACCCAGACAAATCAAGCTCAGAGGTGAGGCCTGGGCATCTATTGTTTGGTAATAAACACTGAAGTTTGGAATAATTTTAGGTTTATAGAAAAATTGTAAAGATATTATAGAGAGTTCCTGTGTACCTGTTACAGACCTCTAATGTTCTGTCTTTCATAACTATGGTACATTTGTCAAAACTAAGAAATTAACATTGGCACATTACTGTTAACTACAGATTTATTCAGATTTCCTTATTTATTCTTTATTCAGATTTCACTGATTTTACCGCTAACACCCCTTTTCTATTCCAGAATCCAGTCCAAGATTCCTCATTGTATTTCATCATCATGTCTCCTTAGCCTCCTCTGGTCTGTGACAGTTTCTCAGTCTCTCCTTGTTTTTCATGATCTTGACAAACATAAGGAAACTTGGTCAGTTATTTTGTGGAATGTCATCCTCAGTTTGGGTTTGCCCAATGTTTTTCTCACAATTAGACTGGTGTTTTGAGATTTAGGGGGGATTACCAGAAAGGTGAGGTGCCATTCTTATCACATTATCTTGAGGGTACATACTGTCAATATGACTTAACCCTAGTTAACTTTAACTTTGACTTGTGGTTGCCACGCTCTTCATTGCAAAACGACTATTTTTCCCTTTCCATACTCTTTGGGAGCAAGTCATGCAGTCCAGCTCACATTCAAGGAAGAGAGTGAAAATAGACTTTGCTTCCTGGAGCAAGAAGTATCTACATATATTATTGAGATTTCTCTATGGAAGATTTGCCTCTTCCCCATGTATTTATCTACCTGGCCATTAATATCAGTATGGATTCATGGATATTTATTTTATACTTTGGCCTATAGCCTACTACTAAGTTCTTGCTCAAAATTTTCCAGATTTGAACATTGGAAACTCTTGAAGGTTGCTTCTAGTGTCCATTTGACCTATCCACATCCATTTGTCTTTTGAGCACTTTATTTTATGGCACTACACAATGCTCCAGCCCTAGAATCAGCATTTCTTCAAGAAGCTGGACACTTCTTTTTAAAAGCTCCTCAGGTTATTCTAATGAAGAATAAGTGTGGGAACCACTGATGTTGAGGATGAACCATATTCTTCTGTAAATCTCCTAATGCTTTGAACAGACCAGATCCTATTTTGCATTCTCATAAAATGTAGTCATCTTTGATTCATTCCTCCTCCTTTTCTTTTCATGTTCAATCCTTTCACCAAAGCTGTTGTTTCCTCAGCAACTAGAGTAGCACTTTTTAACCTTTAATGTACACAGGATCTTGTTAAAATGCAGATTCTGATTCAACTGGTCTGGAGTAGAGGCTTGACTTTTTGTATTTGTAGCAGGTATCCAGGTAATATGAGCACTGCTGAACCATGAACTACATTTTGAGTAGCGAGTATTAGAACAAAATGCAGACAACCTATGACATTTCAAGAGCCTCCGTGTTCTGCCTGACCCCAGTCTGCTTTTCAGCTTCATCTTCCATGCATTTCTCCATTTACCTTACACTCAAACCAACCAGTCTACTCAGCATTTGTAGTAGTCACCTTCTGATGTGGCCCCCAAAGGTTGTGGTGAGTCACTTCTTTGTTTAATTCCTTTCCCTTGGGTGTGGGGTGGACCTAGCAACTTGTTTCTGATAGAATAGAGCAAAAGTGATGGGATGTCACTTCTGTGATTATATTACAAAAGACTGTGACTTCTGTCTCACTTTTACTCTTGTCCTCTCAGTTGCTCACTCTGATGAAGCAAGTTGCTAGGCTGTGACATGCTCTGTGAAGAGGCCCACATGGCAAGGAACAGAGGGACAGAGGCCTTTGTATAACAGCCCATGAGGAACTGAATTCTGACAATTGTGAATGAGCTGGGAAGTGGTTCCTTCCCAGTAGAGCCTTGAGATGACTGCAGCCTTGTGACAGATACAAGGCTGAGGTCAAGCATCCAGGTAAGCCATGTCCAGATTCCTGCCCACAGAAATTGGGAGATAATAAATGTGTTATTTTTAGCTGATAAATTTTGAGGTAATTTGTTAAGCAGCAATTGATAACTAATACATTACTTACTTAATGTGCAATGAAATGACTTCCTGTTGCATCTTTCTCAGCCTCAGATGCTCCTTCCTCATTCATTTATTCAACAATATTTGCTGGATGCCTACTATATGCTAGGTACTGTGTTTAGCACTAGGGGATAAGTGGTAAATAAGCAGGCACAGTCTCTGCCCTTACATCACTTGCATTCTTTTGCACTGATTTTCAAAGTCTCACAGAAGAGGAAACCAAGGGGTGTCTGGGTGGCTTAGTCAGTTAAACGTCTGCCTTTGGCTCAGGTCATGATCTCAGGATCCTGGGGTCCAGTCCCATGTGGGTTCCCTGCTCAACGGGGATACTGCTTCTTCCTCTCCCTCTGCCCCTCCACCACTCATGCTTTCTCTCTCTCCCTCACCCCCAAATAAATAAATAAAATCTTTTTATTTTAAGAGACTAAGATGCATTTCATTAAAGGAAAGCTATTTTTTTTTAATGTAGGCTCCAGGCCCAGCATGGAGCTTAACACAGGGCTTGAACCATGACCCTGAGATCAAGACATGAGCTGAGATCAAGAGCCAGCCACCTAAGTGACTAAGTCGCCCAGGTACCCCAAAGGAAAGCTATTTTTAATGCCAAGAAAATAGGAAGGAAATAATCTAAAGAAGCGTTTCTACATTGTAATTTTTGTCATTTTGCTACAGACCAATTAAGACTTCATTATGAACTAGTATAGGTCACGTTCAGGCATTTCTGAAGTCCTAGTTCTAGTGCATTTTAAGTCAACCCTAATTCCTCCCAAGTAGGATGTATTACTTTTTCTAAGCACTACTAAAATTCTTATTGTACCTTTATTTTGCTTGTATGCTATTCTGCCTTACAATTAGGGAGGTTTATTTGTTTTCCCCACTGGTTCTCATTTTCATTTTTACAACTCCATGGTTTCTTGCACATGTGTGAAGAACTTTGTTAATTTAATATTAGTAGTTGCTGTGTTAATCTGAGATTAATGGAGATTTCATGCAAACAGAGTTATTTGAAAAATCTAATAAGCACCATTATTCTTCATTTTCTCTTGTTTTAAGAGAGTATTTATTGAAAGCACAAATACTGTTTGTTTCTTTGTAAATCCCTGTTCCTTTTTAAATGATTTAGATTGTGATAGTGCTTATTAAGGCTGCAAGTTCTAGTCATTGTAAAATAAAGCAAAGCCATTTACAGGCTGATGAAATGAAGATGATTCATGACTAGTTCTCTTGGTATTATATTAGCCAAAATTTACCTGTAGTTGATTTCATTTTATATATTTGTACAATACTCTTAAGTGGTTCAAAAAATATGCCAAAATATAAGGTAGTCATCATCTTAGGTAATTTCACACAAATTTCGGAATACTCAAATGCTTGTGTCTGTTTATAGCCAGAATAAAAACATTAGCTTATAGATGTAGACCTTCTAACTGCTTTGCAAGGGAAGAATAGTCACTCAGAGAACCTAGTAATATTGATTTGTCATTAATCATTTTACTTGATGACTCATCTATGATCACAGTACAACAAAAATGTCATGTTTGCTTAGTGGTATTACCTCCATTTATCTCATGTACATTCAGAAAATTGCCTTGTCATCAGTGCACTATGAGTATATCTAAATAAGACAGTTATTAAAAAGATTTATTTCCACAGGGAGTATGACCAGTTAAAAACCTACAAAAATAATTCATATTGAGTAAATACATTATTATAACATTTAAAACATCATCATTTGTAGCAAAGGAGTTTGACACCTAACTTTTCCCAAATTTTTGGTAGAAATATGTTTTTCAGTTAAAAATTTCAAATTCTCGAGGATGGCGTTGGGTTCTCTGATCAGCAGGGAGCTTGCTTCTCCCTCTCCCTCTGCAGCTCCCCCTGCTTGTGCTTTCTCTCTCTCTCTCTCAGTCAAATAAATAAATAAAATCTTTAAAAAATTTTTCAAATTCTCCATCTACCCTTCCCCATGTTAATGCTATGTTAATACTACATATCAAAACTCATTGTATGCAGGTAATTATTACTCATGGGAAATTTACAGCTTTAAATGCTTATATTAAAAAAGAAGAAAAGCTTAAAAATTAATTCATTAGGTGTACAAGTTACGAATTCAGAGACAGGGGGTGCCTGGGTGGCTCAGTCATTAAGTGTCTGCCTTAGGCTCAGGTCATGATCCCAGGGTTCCAGGATCCAGCCCCACATCGGGCTCTCTGCTCGGCGGGAAGCCTGCTTCTCCCTCTCCCACTCCCCCTGCTTGTATTCTTTCTCTTGCTGTCTCTCTCTCCATCAAATAAATAAATGAAATCTTAAAAAAAAAAAAAAAGAATTCAGAGACAGAATCTTTTTGTCTATTTTTTTCATTGTTTGTTTCTTAAATTCTACATATGAGTGAAATCATATGATATTTATCTTTCTCTGACTTAAACATTATACCCTCTAGGTCCATCCATGTTGTTGCAAATGGCAAATCTCATTCTTTTTTATGATGGAATAATATTCCATTCCACTGTGTGTGTGTGTGTGTGTGTGTGTGTGTGTGTGTGTGTACCAATTCTTCTTTATCCATTCATCTATCAGAGGATGCTTGGGTCTCTTCAATATCTTGGTTATTGTAAATAATGCTGCAATAAACATAGGGCTGCATATATCTTTTGAGATTAGTGTATTTGTTTTCTTTGGATAAATACCCAGTAGTGGAATTAGATTAATTTTTTGGTGTTAAATTGTATAAATTCTTTATATATTTTGGGTATTAACCCCTTATTGGAGATATCATTTGCAAATATCTTCTGCCATTCAGTAGTTGCCTTTTTGTTTTATTGATGGTTTCCTTCAATGTGCAAAAGGTTTCAGGGAGGTAGGCAGGGGAATGGATGAGTGAAATAGATAAAGGGAATCAAGAGTACACTTACCTTGATGAGCACTGAGTAATGCATAGAATTGGTGAATCATTATATTGTATACCTGAAACTAATGTATGTTAATTTTACTTCAATAAAAAAGAGAAAAAGACAAAAAAGAATTCAGAGCCAGAACAATAGCATACAACTAAAGAGCACAGAAGACAAGGAATAATAAAAATAGCAGAAATGGATGAACTAGAAAGCAAAGCTATAATAGATAGAATCATCTATAATATCATCCCTGAAAACTTTAACTCACAACTTACACTCAATCTATCTGTGAACCTTGTTGGCTCTACCTGCAAAATTTGTCCAGACAAATCTGACCGCTTCTCACCACCACCATTGCTACTACTGAGGTCCATGCTGCTGTCACATCACTTGTCTAAACTAGGAGGCAGGTCTGACACCTGTGAAAGCAAAGAGGGAAGGAAGGAGGATTGGGGAGGAAGGGTCTTAGATTGCAGAGCAGCTTTGAAAAAATCTTGGCCAGCTGAATGGGGAATTCTGCAAAGATTATCTTGTGCTGGCCATATCATGCTCAGTCATAGGCTACAACCTGCCTGGGAAGCACGTGGCCTCAATTCAAAAACAGCAGGCTCTACAGGAGCCTGTAACGGGAACCTGTCAGATAATTACACTCCTTGGGGCAGATTCTCTCTGAAAGGGATAACTGAGTGGTGTGCTTTCATGTCTACCACAGTATCATTTCTCTTTGATGGTGTCAGGGTGGGACTTAGGACACAGCACAGGGCTCAGCAAACCAGGGCCCATAGGCCAAATTGAGTCTGCCACCTGCTTTTGCAAATAAAGTTTTATTGGAACTTAACCATACACATTTATTTCTTGTTCATAGCTGCTTTTATGCTACAATGGCAGAGATGAGTAATTATGATAAGACTATATTGCCTATAAATCCTAACAAACAGCCCTTTGCACAAAATATTTGCAGACCCCTGACTTAGTATATATTTAGTAATATGCAAGGCACAATGGAGTCTTTGAAGTTTTATAAGTTGGTCATCTTTCATGAAGAGTAAGACATAGGCACGAATACTTTTGCTAGGGATATCTTACAATTTATATTCTTCATACTACATGTAAACACTTTGGGTGTGTAGAAGAAGGATTTAAGAAGGGCAGTTCTATGTTGTTATTTAGGCTTTTAAAGGTTTATTCTGGCTGCTCTGTGCAGACTATATTATCGAAACATAAAAGATAAAAGCAGGGATACCTGCCAGGAAGCAACTGGTGTAGTCTAGGCAAGAAACGATGGTAGTTT
The DNA here is from genome assembly GCA_028534135.1 of Potos flavus. NCBI lineage: Eukaryota > Metazoa > Chordata > Mammalia > Carnivora > Procyonidae > Potos > Potos flavus. Next base: position 37,702,143 of record CM052901.1, on the reverse strand, counting down.
GGGCTAGGATGATAGTGGTAGAAAGAGAAGGATGACATTTTCTGAGATGAAAACTAGAGAGGGATTGAGTAGTGTTTACAATCAAAAGTTTTGCTTTTGGGGCACCTGGGTGGCTCAGTTGGTTAAGCGTCTGTCTTTGGCTCAGGTCATGATCCTGGGGTCCTGGGGTAGAGCCCTGTGTCCATCTTCCTGCTCATCGGGGAGACTGCTTCTCCCTCTCTGTCTGCTGTTCCCCCTGCTTGTACTCTCTCTCTCTCTCTCTCTCTCTCTCTCTGTCAAATAAATAAATAAAACCTTTAAAAAATTATCAAATGTCTATTTTTTAAAAAAAGTTTTACTTTTGACATGTTGAATTTGAGGTATCTAAGTGGAAATATCAAATAAAATGTTAGATAAATGAAACTAAAGTTCAGAGATGGTCCAGTTGATGATGTGAATTTGGGAAATAGTATTTAGGTAGTATTTCAAGCTAGGAGTAGATGGAATCATATAGGAAGAGAATATAGGTAGAGAGCTGTTTCTTACAATCAAGGCTTGAGACACCAACATTTAGATGTTGGAGAGAGGCAGATAAGTCAGAAGAGGAGTCTAGTATAGTGTTTCTACAAACAGGCAGTGGACGACTATGTGGAATGCTGCTGAGACCAAGATGAGGTAGGAAAATGGACCATGGACTTTGGAAACATGGAGATCACTGGTGACCTAAAAAATAAGTAGGATTTTTTTTTTTTAATGTTCAGGAGCCGAAGCTAGAACGAAATGGGTGTAAGAGAGAATGGGAAGTAAGGAAATAAAGATAGCCAGTGTAGACAACTGTTTTGAAGCACTTTACTGTGAAAGGCAGCAGAGAAATGGGGGGTAGTTGGAGGAGATGTGGAGTCAAAGGAAATACTAGAGCCTGCTTGAAGGTTTTTAAGCAGGGTGGTGACCTCATTAGTGCTTTAGGAAGACTGATCATCCTTATCTTCTACTGCAGAATAGAACTTACAGGGAGAGATCCAGATAAACGACAATTACAGTCTCAACAAGGTAATGGTAATGAGAACGGAAAGGGGTGGGGGAGACAAATGCATTTTCCTATCGTGTAGAATTGTTACTTTGACTTATTTCTTCAGAGATTTATATATGTTAGCCACCCTTCTCTTGATGCATTTCTTTCTCAAATATATAACTCACTTAAAGAGATTTTTGTCTTTTCCTATGATACTTGAAATAGCACTAAATGTTTAGAGATGGAATGAAATTAATAAAACTAGTCAGTTCTAATCATGCACCACGTAGGCTGCTACATTGCCCTTTGTTTTGTTATTTATACCCTGGAATCATAGAGACTGGGTTACTGTTGTTGTCCCTCCTACTGTGTTATCCTGAGAAAATCATCTGGGTTATTATGGGGACTATTTGAGGTAATATTTTGTTTTTAAAGTTTTAAGCAGGATTTCCATTCTGGCAATGATGAACTAGAACAATCCTCCTGTTGAGGAGAATCATGAAAAGTGGTGTGTGTGTGTGTGTGTGTGTGTGTGTGTGTGTGTGCATGTGTGTGTGTAATATTCTTGCTTCAAAGCAATGAATAATTTTGGAAGTCAAGATCTAAAGGTCCAAGAAAATGCAGAAACTCAGAGAGGTAAGTCTGGCATTTGGGGGCAATTTTTCCCATAAGGCTTCTGTTGATTCCAGAAAATACTGCTAAATGACTGAGAAGCCAGGCAGTGCTTTAATGGTTTCAAGGGACAAGGGGGTACAAAAGCTGCAGTCTGGGGCTCACCAAGGAGAAGAGGGCCTGGCAACTCCACCCAAAGCTCTTAGTTGGCACTTCAAAAGGCTACATCCTAGGAATAACGGAAAACTAGATATAGACCAACCTTTGCAAGATTTAAAGCCCAGCTTCCAATAATCTCAGTCTATGAAATTGTATTAAGATAATATCAGATGGCTAGAAACTCTAGCCACTTGCAAGAAGGCTCTCTTGGCAGGGCAACTTCATTCTAGGTTTCAAATTATCTTTTGTAATTGTTCATATGTTTACCATTCATTCAAAAATAACCACATATAAAAGAAAACAAAATATTGTGAACAAAAACCAAGAAAAGCAACAGACAACAGAAACAGGCTCACAGATACTTCATATAATGGAATTACCAGGCACAGACTTTAAAATAACTATCCCTGGGGCACCTGGCTGGCTCAGTCAATGAAGCATGTGGCTCTTGATCTCAGGGTTGTAAGTTCAAGCCCCACTCAGGGTGTAGAGATTACTTAAAAATAAAATCTTTAGGAAGAATAACTATCCTTAATACGTTAAAGGAGATAAGTGGCAAAATTCAGAATTTAGGAAAAAGACTAGAAATTGAGCAAGAGTCTTGAACAGGTGCTTCACAAAATCTTCACATGGCCAATGAGCATATGAAAAGGTGCTCTACCTCATCTGCAATTAGGAAAATGTAAATTAAAATGATGAGATACTACTATGTAGTCTTCCAAATGGGTAAAATTAAAAAACTGAAAAAACCAAGTGTTGGTGAAGGATGTGGAGCAATAGGAACTTCCATGCACTGCTTGTGAAAGGGTATTTTTGTGCAACCATGTTATTTTTATTTTTTATTTTTTAAAAAAATATTTAATTTATTTATTTGACACAGAGAGAGAGAGAGAGAGAGGGAGAGAGCATAAGCAGGGGGATGGGCAGAGGGAGAAGCAGGCTCCCCCACTGAGCAAGGAAAAATTACAAATGCATTATCTTCAGATAATAGTATACTATACCATGTCATATGCACATAACTACATGGATCGATCTCACATTTACAATGTGGAACAAAAGAATTAGACAAAAAAAAGAGCACCTGTTGTATGGTTCTGTTTACATGAAGTTCAGAAACAGGCAAAATAGTCTGCTGTTAAAAGTGAAGGTGACGTGAGGGGGGGCGCCTGGGTGGCTCAGTCAGTTAGGCATAATATTCCATTGTATATATGGACCACATCTTCTTTATCCATTTGTCTGTTGAAGGGCATCTTGGCTCTTTTCACAGTTTGGCAATTGTGGCCATTGCTGCTATGAACATTGGGGTATATATGGCCCTTCTTTTCACTACATCTGTATCTTTGGGGGAAATCGGAGGGGGAGATGAAGCATGAGAGACTGTGGGCTCTGAGAAACAAACTGAGGATTTTGGAGGGGACAGGATGGCGGGATGGGTGAGCCTGGTGGTGGGTATTGAGGAGGGCATGTATTGCATGGAGCACTGGGTGTGGTGCATGGACAATGAATCTTGGAACACTGAAAAAATAAAATAAAAGAATTCCTTTAAAAAAAAAGTGAAGGTGATGGGGGCTGCCTGGGTGTTTCAGTCAGTTAAGCGCCTTTGGCTCAGGTCAGGCTCCCAAGGTCTGAGGATCGAGCCCCTGTCGACTCTCTGCTTAGTGGGGAGCCTCCTTCTCCATCTGCCTGCCGCTCCCCTTGCTTGTGAGTACTCTCTGTCTGTCAAATAAATAAATAGAATCTTCTTTAAAAAACTGAAGGTGATGGTAGCCTTTGGAGAAAGAGGAAGTAGTGTAATAAGGAGAGGGCATGGAGCAGCATCTGGCTCTAATGAGGTGCTATTTCTTGACCTGTGGGGTACTTATACATTTATAGTGACTTTGTGAAAATACATTGAGCTGTACATTTACTTCCTGTGCACCTTTCTATATGTGTTACACTTTATAATAAAAAATTAAATCTCTATACATCATTTTCCATTTCTAACCTACTTTCACTCATTGTTCATTTTGATGCTCTAGAACATATCTTGTTCAGCTCTCACAACTTGCTCATCTCCTCTATGAAGACTTTCCTAACTCCTCTACATAGAATTGTAGACTCCTTTCTCTGAGTCCTTACTGTAACATAATACTTGTAATAATATATTATTCTTATGTGTTTGTTGTCTCCTATTACAAAGTTGTAAACCCCTTAAGGGCAAAGATTATTCATTTTTTAATGTTGAAACTGAGTGGAGCACCTAGTACCACAGGCATTTAATACATATTTGTTGAATGTAGCATGGGTGGCACAGTTGGTTAAGCCCCCGACTCTTGGTTTCAGCTCAGGTTGTGATCTCATGGGTCATGAGATCAAGCCTTGCGTGGGGCTCTGTGCTTAGTACAGAGTCAGCTTGAGTTTCTCTCTCCCTCTCCCTCTGCTCCTTGCCACACCCTCCCCAGCTCACATGCTCGCTTTCTCTCTTTCTCTGAAATAAATAAAAATCTTAAAAAAATACATATTTGTTGGAAGAATGAGTTGTGAATATTATCTGTCCCATTTTACACATATGGAAATCAGTACTCAGAAAGGTAAATTATCCTGCCCAAGGTCACACAGCTAGCTTTGCGCCCAGATCTATCTTATTCTAAAGCTGGTGCTTTTGTTCTCTGCAGTGGCAGGTTACATTTGTTACCTTACTTAATCTTTTTTTTTTAAATATTTTATTTATTTATGACAGAGAGAGACAGAGAGAAAGGGAACATAAGCATGGGGGAACTGGAGAGGAAGAAGCAGGCGCCCCACTGAGCAGGGAGCCCGATGTGGTGTTCGATCCCAGAAGGCCAGGATCATGACTTGAGCTGAAGACAGACACCTAACAACTGAGCCACCCAGGTGCCCCTAGCTTACTTAATCTTTACTACATCTTCATGACCTCAGTACTAGTACCATCCTCATTTTGTAGATGAAGGAACTGAAGCTCAGAGGGGTGCAGTAACCTGTTCAAGATCATACCCCTGGGAAGTAGTCAAGCTGTGATTGAAATTTAGGTGTCCCTAATTCTTAAAGCCCTTGCTCTTAACACTACATCATAATACACTTGTGATGTACCTCATAACACATTTAGAGTACACAGTATTTCATAATCATTTAGATTGCTTCCTATCAGAGCAGAGTACAAATATAGCATTGCCATTTCAGGGTTTGGTGTCCAGAAATCTCCTATTCTAATATTCATTTATTACCTATTCATTTTGCTTTTTTTAAGGTGGTATCTTTTCCCAATAAGTATACAAATGGAATTTTTTATCTTTGAAACCTCCATGTTACAGATGGTGGTTAATAGAATTCTGGACCAGATCTGGGTTTGAATTTGGGCTAATTATGTAATCTCCTCTCCGAAACTCTATTTCTTCATCTTTAAAATGGGACTAATAATAGTACTTACCTCATAAGGCTGTTGTATGGATTAGTGCCTGATGACGGAATTATTATTGTATCATTATTACTGATTATGTTGGTTAAATTCCTATTTTATAAAAAGGAAAAGAGAAGCATGAGAAGGGTAAGGCATTTATCTGTTTTAGGTTGTGTTCTCCAACAAGATTTTACTTGAAGAAAAAGTGCACTTGTGGAACATAACTCGATTTTGCTCTAGTTTGTTCTTTTAGGATAAACTGTTGAACACTATTTTCATCATTTCTTCCTACTCAGTAACCAAACAGTTTTTCTCACTGCTTTTTGGATCACGTACATTCTCATCCTAGCATCTGTGGCTTTGCAGCCTACCCACTATTTCGTATTCCCTCCAAAGCTTCTCATTCCTCCAATGACACCACTCATTGTTCCCCTACCTAGTCCCTGGGCTATAAGGTGGTTGCTCCCCTCCAGCCACCGGTCAACTCAGGCCATTGATCCTTCTACTCTAGTTTCCTTACCTGGAAAGCTGGTTTCTTTTCTTATCCATGGTCATGCCCTTTAAGACCTGGCCAAAGATTCCTATCTTCCAAGTGTCTCACTCATTTATTCAACAAATATGATTTAAGTGACTACTCACTGGGGTTATTGAAATGAAACATACAGCCAAGACCTGCTTTCTTTCCTGGAGCTTACATTCTAGGGGATGAGGGAGAAAGGGAGGGAGTGGGGAGGGAAGAAGGGAGAGAGGGAGAGAAACAGAGGGAGAAAGGAAATAGGATCATTTCAGGTACTCAAAAGCACCACGAAGAAGATAAAATCAGGCAATGTGATGGACAGTGATCAGTGAATGGGTCACTTAGGACTGGGGAAGATCGAGGAGGAAAAATTTAAGCTTTGTGTTAAAAGACAAGATTAGGAGGCTGTCATGCATTCCTGGCAAAGGGACACACTAGGGCAAAGAGACAGCACAGCACAGTACTGCATATAAAATAGGTGCTTTGCAGGTTCCTGTTGAACACATAAGGCTAGTTGCTTATTACCATTGCTTTTTTAGGTTAAAATGTGATGACTCTTTCTTTTTTTTTTTTTTTTAAGATTTTATTTATTTATTTGACAGAGAGAGATGGAGAGCAAGCACAAGCAGGGGGAATGGCAGACAGGGGAGAAGCAGGCTCCCTACTGAGCAAGGAGCCCAATATGGGGCTTGATCCCAGGACCCCAGGATCACAATCCGAGATGAAGGCAGATGCTTAACCGACTGAGCCACCCTGGCGCCCTGATGACTCTTTGTTTAGGCAAAACAGTTCATGGCTTTAAAAAAATCCTTTCCATATAAACACCATAACTGATCACGATAGATTTAACTTAATACCCATCAAGACAAGAGAAGGGAGAACTGCTAAGACCCCCAAGTAGGTCTGGCTGGCCACCAGCCACTTTTGCTAACCAAGTCTTGTGGCTCTGCCAAGGTCCAGCTGGACTCCTGGAGGCATAATCATATGCACAATGCATTTTACAGCGGCTCCCATTACCTAGGGACGACATGCTCTTTAGGCCAGGGGTTTCAGGCTAAACAAGAATGCTACCCAGTGGTACCCAGTGATTTCCTAAGGGGGTTGTTTCCAGGGAGCGACATAGAAAATAAGTCCCTTTTTTGAGTTAGTTGCCAATGTGATACATCAGCAGAATTGCTCCAGTTCTCATTATCTTCTCTATGTCTCCACCTTTCAGTAGCTCCCTCTCCTTTTTACCAGTCTGCTGCAGGATTGAAATTCAATCATAGGGCCACTCCTCCGTTTAAGATTTATTTTCTAGAAACAAACTGAGGGTTGCTGGGGGATGGGGGGGAGGAATAAGGTGGCTGGGTTATGGACATTGGGGAGGGTATGTGCTATGGTGAGTGCTATGAACTGTATAAGACTGATAAATCACATGCCTGTACCCCTGAAACAAATAATACATTATATGTTAATAAAAAAATTAAAATTAAAAAAAGATTTATTTCCTAGAATCCCTGTTAAAAAGCATATAGTCATAGGAAGGGGAACATGCCATTCCATTACTTTCTCTTAATACAGTACTATAACTTGATCAAATTGTCCTCAGATTATACAACCTGGGCATGGGACCAGACTTCCCAGTAAGCTTTGAAATGCAGAGTCAGAAAAACCAGCAACATTTCTGCTACTACCTAAGCTCTGCCCTTCATGGCTGAGGGGGAAAAGAAGAGTAATAAGTAAAAAAGAGTGAGATAAGCAACTTTTTTCTTTGACACTACCACCTTTTTATTCTATAGACTCTTTCGTGTTCTCATTACCCTTCCTTCCATCCCCAAGCAAACGTGCAATTGAGAGTTACTTAGAAAAAGAAAAAAGTCAGATACCCAGGCTCCTTGCTTGAAGATTATGATCTAGCAGGTCTAGGTGGGAGCTAGGAATCTATATTTTAACACTCCAAGTGACTCTGATTCTTGTCTTCCTCAGACCATGCTGAGAACACCTGACTTAAGGTCATACAAACAACTGGAGGGCAATTAGGCCTGGAATCTGGATAAACCTTCTCTAACAAAATACACAAAACTGGGTACTCACTGGTCAGAGCAATGATTTCAACAACTTGGCAACCATTTTGAGAAAGAGCACTGCAAGTCCTGTCAGGGCAGGAGACTGGGAGGAAAGTTAGACAAAACAGCTGTCACAAGGCAATGGCACACATATAAAAGGCAGAGATGTGGGACACAGGGATGGTTGTCAGTCTCACAGGGGCTTTTCCTGCCCAGAGATAAAGGAGCATAGGCACCTACCTGAGCAGGTGCAGATACTAAAGTAGTGCTATAGAGCAGAAAAGACTGGAGGGATGCTGGGGTTAGAGGGGTGGTCATGGAGCAAAAAGGGCAGGACTAGAGTGTAAACCTATGACCCTCTCATTCCAAAATTTCATGCTTTGAATCTCCCACAGTAAGTTACATCTTTGCTGAAACTGTTGCCTCTTTCTGTCGTCTCTGCCTGAGGAAATCCTACTCACTTCAAATGCAGCCCCCTCTGTGAAGCCTTCCCTGATTTCATGCCCCCTATCTCTAACAGATGTCAGCCCTCCTGCTGCTATGAGATGGGGAATATGGGAGAACCAGGCCTTAGATGGGTCAGAGCAGTGAATTTAGACTTTCAACCATACAGCCACCATGTTTGGGAGGAGGGGAGTTGAGTGGAGGTGAGAGAACCCCAATGAAGAGGAAAGGGGCCTTTTGTGCCTAGAGACCAAGGACAATAGGCCACTCTCTGAGCATGTGCAGTTGAAAGAGTGTTGTTACATGACACAGTAGCTAGAGAGCTGTGTGTCTGGGGACAGGTAGCAAGAATACCAGAAAGGCAAAATCATGTGAGAAACTTATTGTAAAGGTGTACTGGTGGTTCGTGCTCCCGGATATTGTTGATTGATGCTTGCAATATAGCCTGGGAACCTGCCTTTTAAAGAAGGGCTGCAGATATTTCTGATGAAACTGGTCTATGGAACACTCTGAGAAAAGGGCTCGGAGGTGATCTGGGTTACCTTGGCTGCACATCACCTGGGAGTTTTAAAACTAACAATGGCCCAGCCCTACGCAAGGCCAATGAAATCAGAATCTCTGGAGAGTGGACCCAGGTAACAGATTTTAGAACTCCTCAGGTGATTCCAATATGCAGCCAAGGTTGATAAGCTGTGATCTGAGTGATAGCAGGTCCTTTCCCTTGGGACCAGAGAATTTGAGGGGCTGAAAAAAAATACATTATTAAAAAGACAAGTATATCTCACTGTGATTTCGTACTTTAATACACCACATACATTCAGGCTAATTTTTTAAGCATTATTTTTTAATCGTTCTTCTCTTTGAGGAACTCTGAGCAGAATTCAGTTCAATTCAAGAAATATGTATTAGTTGGCAACTCTGGATGCTCTCTGGACCCGGCAGTAACTAGGAAGATGATGATACTAGTAACGACACTTTCTTGTGTGCTGCAAAGCTCTCTACTCACATTTTCTCATGTAATCTTCATTGCAATTCTATGAGGTAAGTAATTTTATTGGTCCCATTTTACAGATACTCACATTGAGGCACAGAGGGGTTAAGCAATTAGCTCAGATCACTATAAGCTACAGAGCTTATAGCTCTGTATTTGAACCCTGGCAACAAGACACCTGAACTTCACCATTCAATGTAATAGCTACTAGCCTTATGGGGATATAGGCACTTGAAATGTAGCTAGTCCAAATTGAGAGGTGCTGTAAACTTAAAATACACACCTGATTTCAAGAATTTTATAAAATATCTCAATAATATGTCTATATTGCCACATGTTGAAATGCTAATATTTTGATATGAATTAAAATATATGATTATAATTGATTTTACTTATGTTTTTTACTTTTTAAATACAGCTCCTAGAAAATTAAAAGTCACATATGTGAACCACATATTTTCATTGCATGGATCTGCTCCTGCGGCTGCATGCTAAACCATGATTTTTGCTTGAACCAGAGATTAAGCAGATGTTTCACATTGTCAAGAAGCTTGTAGTTTGAGTAGGTAGGATGTAAGAATCAAATATTTCTTTCTAAAAGCATATTGTAATCAAATGCTATGAAAGAGAATGGAGACTTTCTGGTGTGTTCTGTGTCAGGGGGACACTTAACCTTGTCCTTAGATTAATAGTGAAGGTGAGAAAAAGGGAAAACATGGGTACATTTGGAAAAATCTATGGTCTAGTTTGGAGAATATGGTAACAGCAAGGAGAATAGAAGAGCTTGGATAATTAAGCGAAGACCAATTCTAACAGGCCTTGAATACCAGACCAAGAAGTTGGGACTTTCTGTTGTTCGTTCTAGGGAGCCATTGATAAGTTTCAAGGAAAGATGCCATAAAATGACTTGGCTTTAGGAATGTTAGCCTTCTAGCTGTATGGAGTGGAGGTGGGGTTGGAGTGGAGATGAGGTCAGAGCAGGGAATTGTAGTGGGGAAGAGTTAAGAGGCTTGTGATAATAATTCAGGGGAGAGGGGCATCTGGGTGGCTCAGTCGGTTAAGCGACTGCCTTCGGCTTGGCTCATGATCCTGGAATTCCGGGATCGGGTCCTGCAACGGGCTCCCTGTTCAGTGAGGAGTCTGCTGTTCCCTCTGCCTCTCACCCTGCTCGTGCTCTCTCTCACTCACTCTCTCTCTCTCTCAAATAAATAAATAAGTAAAAACAATTCATGTTAGAGGCAATGAACACCTGAACTTGATTGTTGGCTGTAGGAATTAGGAAAGCATAGGTTTAATTTGGACAATACTACTGAAGTGGAATTACTAGAATAAGCAGTAGGTTGGTGCAAATCCTAGAGGTGAGTCAAATATGATTCAGTAAAAGCAAACAAGTGGGGTTCCCCAGTTTTGAGGACTGATAAAGCAGGTCAAATGGATTGGGGGTCCTGGGTTCTAGACATAACGTGATTTAAATGGCTAACCTTAGGATCTAGGCTGGTCCAGAGACAACTGAAGGCCAGTGGGAAGGAAGAGCAGGGGGAAGAAGAAAGGCAATGCTTCAATCTTTGGGACCTGGAGAAGCCACTTCCCTCTTTGGCTTTAATTCTCCGATCTGAAAAGGGGAGATTGAACCAGATGATTCTTAAATGTCCTTCAAAGACAAATATTCATTCTAAGATCTACGTTGATAGTAGAGGATGTCAATAGGACATAATAAAATTACCTTAATTATCAGCCCTACTTTGTTCTTGAGATCTGTTTCTATTAGCTTCATTTCCCCCCTTGAGTCTGTGATCAACTCTCTCCAAAGTTTCCCCTCTCTAAATCTGATGAAAGAGAGGGGAAACAAGAGAGAAATTGTGAAAGACTTAAAGAACATATAAATAAAAATATTTAGTTGCCAATGACTGATACTGAGGGGAAAATATATAACTTAACTGTAAGGAATTACCGAATCAAACGTGATTAGCATTAGCTTAAAGCTTTCAGGACTTTCCTTCTTACTGAATCTAAACAGAATAAATCTGTAAATGATAATATGCTCAATTTAAATTACTTCCAGCAAGTGCCACTATTCAGGGCTTGTCAGACATCATGCTGCTCTTTCAACTGCACTTTGCATGTACAAAGCAAATTAGTGTGGATAGAAAGAGTTGTAATTTAGGACAATTTACCAGTGTATCTTTTCACTGCATACAATTGCTTTCACTTAAATGGTGTTAATTACATATATATGTGGTCTATGGTTTTCTACACAGATAGCCCTGCTGAAAAAAAAAAAAAAGATAATCCCAACAGCAGGTGCCACTCTATCAGACTCCTTCCGAAGTTGAGGAGAGAAGGTACAGGCCAAGAAAGTGGAGAAGCAGAAGCAAATATGATTTCAGCAGGGATTGAGCCACAAAATGCCTCTTCCTCTGGGAATTTCACAGGTCTCAATAGAGAACCAGTCCTTATCAAAATCGTCAAGTGGGCAGCCAGAGCAAAGGGAGGAAGCCTACCATAGTATTTATCCAATGGAGTCTAGGAACCACCTGTGTCAGGATCAGGGATTGGGGGAAACTTTTTTAAAACATGGGTTCTCTGACTCCCAGGCTCCATTCTAGATCTACTGATAGAATTTTTGGAGGTGGAGCCTAAGAATATGAACTTTAATAAGCTCCCAGGTGACTTGCATGCGTACCAGAGTTTGAGAACTACTGCCTCACTATAGCAGAAATCCTTGAGGTACATATCGTGTCATGTGTCATGCTTGGCACAGTTATGCTTAGTGAATTATTGGAGAATAAGCAATACTATTGATTGGCCTCTACATTACTTGCCCAAAGCCAAGTTTTCTTTTCCTCCTTTGTTAGTTCTTCAATATTCATGAACAAAATCAGAATGATAGACTGAGAAGACTAGGCATAGGCAGAGAACATTACCTACTTTACAGAGAAAACTGAGACAATAGGTTCAACTCCTTCAACTTCTTGTCTTTTTCCCATTCTTTTTTTTCTGTAGATTTTTTTAAAATTTATTTTTAAAAAATATTGTATTTATTTACTTGAGAGAGAAAGAGAGAAAGAGTGAGTGGAGGGAGGGGTAGAGGGAGAGAATCTTTAAGCAGACACCACACTGAGTGTGGAGCCTGACATGGGGCTGAATCCCACAACCCATGAGATCATGACCTGAGCCTAAACCAAGAGTCAGACGCTCAACTGACTGACCCATCCAGGCGCCCCTAGATTTTATTTTTATGTAATCTCTATATCCAACATAGGGCTCTAACTCACAACCCTGAGATCAAGAGTCACATGCTCTACTGACTGAGCCAGCCAGGTGCTCCACCTTGTTCCCATTCTTTTTTTTTTTTTTTTAAGATTTTATTTATTTATTTTAGAGAAAGAGAGAGAGGGTATGAGCAGAGGGTGGGGGGAAGAGGGAGAAGTAGATTCCCCGCTGAGCAGGGAGCCTGATGTGGGACTCGATCCCAGGACCCTGGGATCATGACCTGAGCCAAAGACAGATGCTTAATCCACTGAGCCACCCAGGCACTCCCTTCTTCCCATTCTTAAGTGGAAGACATTCAGTTTATTACCATTGCAATATTAACTGCAGATTTTTCATAGCTGCCCTTTCACAGATCAAGGAAATTTCTCTCTATTCCTAGATTGCTAAGAGTTTTTTTTTTTTTTAATTCAGAAATGGAAGTTGAGTTTTGTCAAATGCTTTTTCTGCATCTATTGAAATGATCAAATGGTTTTGCTTTTTTAATCTGTTAACATGGTAATTACACTGATTTTTGAATGCTTAAACTTTGTGTTTCAGAAACTCATGAAAGATTCCAAAAGTTGGCACAAAATATTCTCAACCTCAGATAATGGCTTCACTCTGGACCTAACTTATTTGCTGAAGTCATCCCAAAAGTTAAAGATTTTTTTTTGTTTGTTTTGTTGTTGATGGTGATTGTTTTTTTTTCCAAAGGTTTAGTTTTTTTTTTAAAGATTTTCTTTATTTATTTGAGAGAGAGAGAGAGCGAGAGAGAGCATGAGAGGGGAGAAGGTCAGAGGGAGAAGCAGACTCCCCATGGAGCTGGGAGCCCAATGTGGGACTCGATCCGGGGACTCCGGGATCATGACCTGAGCTGAAGGCAGTCGCTTAACCAACTGAGCCACCCAGGTGCCCGGTGGTGATTGTTTTTTAATGAGTAACATTCCTTGTAATTTTTAAAGATTTATTTATTTATTTGAGAGAGAGAGAGTGCACAAGCAGGAGGAAGTGTAGAGGGAGAGGGAAAGAATCCCAAGCAGATTGAACCTACTCGGGGTTCAATCCTACAACCCCCGAGATCATGACCTGAGCCCAAATCAAGAATCTGACGTTTAACCAACTGAGCCACCCAGGCGCCCCCCTTATATTAATAGACTGAAAAGCTAACATGATTTGGGGCAGTATAAAAAACATAAATTCTTTTTTTTATGTATAAAACATAAATTCTTTGGGGAACTGTTTATTATATATCTTGTAATGTGTGTCTATTGTATTTCTATTTTGTAATTCTATTTTAAGAGTGATAATGTCATGCCCATTTTGTGTTAGGCAGCTTTATTTGTCTGTGCTACAGGAGGCAGGTGATCTTAGGACCAAAAGAAATGATCTCTTAGTAAATTAACCCATTACTAAATTCTAAGTACCATCCCTGTTTACTGAGTATGTAAGGAAATAATGTTGCAATTTATTTATTTGCTTTATCCTGTGCTTGTAGGTGACATCCAGCTCTTAGCCAAAGAGGTGATAAAGTGATAGACATACCAGATCACTTGCTCTTAGAAAACTGACTTTGATTATGTAGTGTCCCGCTGTACAGTAGCTGATGTCTGTCTGTCCACTCTATTTAATGGCTCCTCTCATGGTTTGTTGGGCCTCAATTTTAGGCTAATAAGTAAAGCTAGCAGTAAAGATAGCTTCAGAGTAGCTCCTCCCACTGAAAGAAGACTCCATTTGTGAACTTATTTTTTAAATTAATCTGGCTTGCTTCTTTTATTATTCTCCATCCCTCTCCTCAGCTCTCCTGTTTATTCAATGCATGTGCCAAGGGGAGGATATTTGGCAATGACTTGCTATAAATACCCAGAATTTCTGACTATGAAAATCATATTCAAATTCTTTAACTATTTGTATTTTTCTTGATTAGTGGAAACATCCCAGAACACTTAGTAGTAAGGAGCAAAGGAGGGAAAGTGACATTTTTCTTAGCTGGGATCTTTTTTTTTTGCTTTTTGGTGGGGTTGGAGTGCTAAGTCACAAGGGTGAATGGGTAGAAGGAAGACATAATTAAGTACTAATAGTATTATAAAAAGATAGATTATTACCGTATACTCAGGGGCACCTGGCTTGCTCAGTTGGTAGAGCATGTGACTCTTAATCTCAGGGTTTGTGAGTTTGAGACCTAGGTTGGGTGTAGAGATCACTTAAAAAATAAAATCTTTTTAAAAAAACATTACTACTGTATATTTAGATGACTTAAATTTTTCTATTATAGAATTAGTTTTATTCTTTAGGAACTTATTAAAAGGAAATACTAGCAATGCAGTAATAAGTGTGGGGTGAGATAATTTGAAAAGTACCTAGAGACTGTCAGAAAATATGCTAAGGGTAGAGGGTATGTACCTGCTTTATTTTTGGAAGCAGAGGGGAGGTAGGAGGCAAAGAAAGATATTGCCATCTGTAATTAGTATAATGTCACCTATTTTTTCTTCCTGCATCAGTCAAGTTTTGCTGAGTAACAATGCAAGCACAAAATCTCAGTGGGGTGCAATAATAAGTATTTATATCTTATATATCAATTAGGGGTTGTCTGATCTAGGCAGCTGGTTTTGGACACTATGCTTCAAGCTATAGGTCTGACTGGGGTTGGTTCATTGCTGCTGGTTGGTCCTTATCTGCTCCAAGTGTGTTCATTCTGGGGGTACTGGCTACCCAGGGCCGGCTGTTCTTCTGGCTGTGGCAGAGGCATAAGAAGTAAGTGGACAAAGGTTCTGTATAGATACTTCTCCAAAGATGATATACAAATCATCAATAAAGACGTGAAAATTGCTTATCAATAGTCATTAGGGAAATGCAAATCAAAACCACAGTGAGATGCTACCTCACACACACTAGAATGGCCAAAATCAACAAGTTAGATAATAACAAGTGTAGGTGAGGATATGAAACAATGGTGCATTGCTGGTGGGAATGTAAAATGGTGCAGCCACTTTAGAAAACATTTTGGCACTTCCCTAAATGGGTCAACAGAGTTACTCCATGATCTGGTGATTCCGTTCCTAGATATATACCCGAGAGATTTGAAAACCTCTGTCCACACAAAATCTTATACACAAATGTTCCTTGAAGCATTATTTATTATAGTTGTGAAAATGTGGAAACAACCCAAATGTCTGTCAACTGGTGAATGGATAAATAAATGTGAAATATACACATAATGAAATATTGTTTAGGCATAAATAGGAATGAAGGACTAATTCACATTACAACATGGATGAACCTATGCTAAGTCTAAGAAAGCCTGTCGCAAAGGACCGCATATTATATGATTCCATTTATTTGGAATGGCCAGAGTAGGCAAATCCATAGAGGCAGAAAGTAGACTAACAGTGGCCAGGGTATGGGGAAGGAGGATAGGGAGAAGGGGGAATGACTGCTAAAGCATACAGGGTTTCTTTCTGGAGTGTTGAAAATATTCTAAAATTGATTATGGGGATCATTGTATAACTGTGTTTTGCCAAACACCATTAAATTAATTGAACTGTATACTTTACGTTGGTGAATTGTACATTATGTGAATTACATCTCAATAAAGAGTATATACATACACACACACACACACAGAGTGAAACACGCATTGCCTTTTAAAGTCTAGGCTCTGAACTGACACGGTATCACTTCTATCTATATTCCACTAGCCAAAGCAAGTCATATGCCCAGGGTCAAGGGGTATGGAATTACACTTGGCCTTTACTAGGAGGAACTTCAAAATCACATGGCAAAGGACACGGATGCAACGTGGAGTAAAGAATTTGTGTCAATAATTTAATCTACTACACTTCTCTAACATTTCCTCCTTTTCTTCTTACTCATATTCTCTATTCATATTCTAGGGCTAATTCAAAGAACAACTGGCCATTACTGTTACCCTATTGCGATACTCAATATGGATACCTGAAAACAACACTTAGATAACTTTACCTTTTTTGCCTTTCCTTTTAAAGACTGCATAAAGATGTATGCTCCTGGGTGCCTGGGTGGCTCAGTGGGTTAAGCGTCTGCCTTTGACTCAGATCATGATCCCAGGGTCCTGGGATAGAGCCTTGCATTGGGCTTCCTGCTCAGCAGGGAGCCTGCCTCTCCCTCTGCCTGGTGCTCCCCCTGCTTGTGCTCTCACTCTCTCTGACAAATAAATAAAATAAAAACCTTAAAAAAAAAAAGATGCATGCACCTTTAAATTTTTTTAGACATTATTTTCCCACACTTGGATTTGCTCTGCAACATCTGGCTAAAACGGGCTAAGAATCATGTTCTCAAGACAAATCCTTCAGTGCAATACCAGTTTTCAAGAAATAAAAACAGGTGGAAGCTACCTGCTGTACAATACTTAGGATAACTTGACTGCAGTATTTCTCACTGTAATAATTCAACTGAGACTTTCAACTGATACTCCAAATAAAGAATGTAAATGCCCTTGCTTGATAGTAAGAGTGGATTTCAGAGCAACCCAAACTCTGGTTGCAGTAAGATTTTGGTGAAAATGGTATTTTTTTTTAAAGATTTTATTTATTTATTTGACAGAGAGAGAGAGATCACAAGTAGGCAGAGAGGTAGGCAGAAAGGGGGGGGGGAAGCAGGCTCCCTGCTGAGCAGAAAGCCCGATGCGGGGCTCGATCCCAGTACCCTGAGATCATGACCTGAGCCGAAGGCAGAGGCTTTAACCCACTGAGCCACCCAGGCGCCCCAGAAAATGGTTATTGTTTTGAAGTAAGTGTATGAGACTTAAAAGCTTTTCATGAGAGCTTCTTTTTACTTTATAAAACACATACACTTTATTTTTGTCATGGTAAGCAACTGTTCAAACATTAGATGAATACACCTTATACTAGTTAATCTGTATTTCTCTCTACAATACCATAAAGAGCTTCTTGTGATAACAAAGAAGAGATGCTTCAGAAAAAGAAGTAATAAAGGGCAATTCTGAATCTGGTAATATGTGTCAAGCTCTTGAAATGTGCATATCTTCTCTCCCAGTAATTCTATTTCTAGAAATTATTCGACATAATACATACAACACAATGGGTCTATGCCAAAATCTGGGAAACAAACTGAGGGTTTCAGAAGGGAGGGGAGTGGATGGGGTAGCTGGGTGATGGGTATTAAGGAGGGCACATGTTGTGAGGAGCACTGGGTGTTATACACAACTACTGAATCATTGAACACTACATCAAAAACTAATGATGTACTACATGTTAGCTAACTGAACATAATAAAAAAATTATAATGATTTAAATGTTTTTTTATTGTCACCAAATGATTACATTCAGGATATATTAAGAAAAAATGATATTATAAAACAGAACTTATAATATGATTTAATTTCATTAAAATTATATATGTCTGTATGTATATATGTATATTTAGAAGTGACTGAAATAATATATACCAACATGTTCACAGCCATTATCTCTTGGTTGTAGGACTGTATTGTTATTTTAATTTTTATAGTCTACTTTTTGGTTATTTTCTAACTTTTGATGATAGGGCATAATTTTAAATTATGTAGAAATCAATTCTGTAAGAAAATCATAAGTCATGATCATCTATGGTAGGAAAAGACACAAACAATTTTGGAACGTATTTGGTCGAACCCAGCATTATTTTAAAGCATCATGCACAATAATAATAATAAAAAAAAAAATTGGCATTTAGGAAACCCTATTTCCAGCCTGTAGTATTTAAAACAAGTTGATGGTGCACATATAGATTTTATGAGGTATCCCTGAGCTACTCTGCTTGATCTGGTGAAAATATATTTGCCATTATTTTTATAATGGTTTCATTATAGCATAAAGATTAGAGAGCAATTCATTCACTGTATATTCCATTTGGGGAGAAATATAGCATATAGATAGTTGATCCAATAAATAACCTAAAACCTTCTGAATACAGCCCTTCCATTTACTACCCATATACATATTCAAACCCCTCCCCCATATTTAAAGAGAGCAAGGGGTGCCTGGGTGACTCAGTAGGTTGGGTGTCCGACTCTTGATTCGGCATGGGTTGTGATCTCGGAGTCCTGGGATTGAGCCATGTCAGGCTCCTTGCTCAGTGGGGAGTCTGCTGGAGGATTCTCTCCCTTTCCCTCTGCCCCTCCCCCTGCTCTCTCTCTCTCTCTCAATTAAATACATAAATCTTTAAAAAAAATAAAAAGAGCAGCTAACTTTCTTATCAGGAACTATTATATTTTTATAATTAAATCAGTCCATACGATTGGGACTAAAAGGGGAAGACTTTTTTTTCTACTGAATATAATATTATGTTGGATAATATCACAATAGAAAAAATATTTTAAAACATATTAATTAGTCTTTGACTTATGCTTCAATTTCAAAAGAAAAATATTTATTAAATTATTTCCACATTGATCTTAATACATTTTGGAAGGCAGCTATGCTCACTACTATACCACCAACACTTGTTTTAATACATTTTGACCTGAATTTTACTTATAAAATTCAAGAAGACCTGAAAAATCCAAAATGGATTCATTATTATCACTAATGAGATGTAACAAATTTTTGTTCATAGAGAAAATGTTTGTCAACGTAAACGAGAAAATAAATACATTTGTTGATTCTTCCTATAGAATTAATATTCCTCACAGTATTGGTTTCAGGTGCATATGTCTGGGTGTATATGTGTGTATATAAATCTGTATGTTTATGTGTGTAAATATCTACATTTAGATCTATCTGCCTATATGTTTGTGTAGATTTGTGTGCATGCATACATATGTGTATGATTGTAGGTAGATGTATGTTCATGCATGTGTAGATATACATATATATATATATATATATATATATATATATATATCATGTTTATATGTATATGTTGTATATATACGCATATCAGTCCAAGGTGGAGAATACTTTAGGACCGTTCAAAACCAACTTAAATGTCAATATACTCAGAAAGAATTCTATAAGTAATGGAAACATAAAGTTACTTCTGATTTTTGATAAGCAGGATAAATAAAATAACGAGCCCATTATAGTTATAGTATACTTGTGAGGCACTGAAGCTTTATAAACTTGCTTTATATATAAACTTTATATATAAACTTGTTTTATATATAAACTTGCTAGGCAGAGAAAAGTAGAATTAGTTCCTATTTAAGCTGAAGTGTGTTTATTCTTCACATCTCACATTAGAACTACTAGCTCTATTAAATTTGGGGGCCCTAAGTGTTTTTCCATCTTCCTTTGGGCAGAACCAAGTCAACCATTTGAAGATAGACTTGTCCTTTACAACCCAACAGGTGGATTTCATGTGTTATGGCTGCAACATAAACATGAATGACAATGACAACCTGACACCTAAATAGGTACATGTTGGCTGGATATCTGCCAGTACCAACAAGAAATTGCCAATAAGGAAGGCCATAAGTGACCTTTCAGAAACCTAGGGCTAACAGGAATCAGGGGATATCGTACTGCATGTTTATGAAGCTCCAGGTAAGACTATACTACCCTCCAGGTTAATTTCCTCTGCCGGCATCTTACATTGAAGGTGGTTGGGCAGGGCCCTGGAGGAATGATCATCTTTTATACCAGCCATTGACTCATTACAGGAGTCAACAACTGCTCCATTGTAGGAGTCATTATTGTCTCTCAAAAAACTAGCAAACTGTAGGGGGTTTTCAAACCTAGACCCCCAACCCTTAGGTGAGCTTGATAGGCTTAGGCTCAAACTTGGAAACAGTCAAGTTCTGTGTTACAAGATGCCATCTTCGAAAGGAAGGTGAACCAATAGGTTTCTCTTGCTTGGCTGGTCTGGAGAGCTGGGAGAACACAGAATCGTGTCTCTGGTGGGAGGAGCCCTCCGGGACTTCTGCTGACCACATGTGAGTTTGTGGGTTCCTCTCAGGTGTGCTGGGGAGGATTCTCCTATCTTTGGTTCCTTTGGGAGCTGGTTTCCTCACTATCAACTCCCTTTCCTCCTCCAGAAGGACCATGTTGGCTCAGCTCAATTATTGGAAGAGCTTGGTTTCAGTTCCCCATTTTTTTTCAGCATTTGCTATACTCTGATATCCCTGGACTTCTTGCCCACTTCACATTTCAAGAATCCTAGAGTTGGGAGAGGCCCCTCTGAGATCATCTAACCCCATCTTCCAGCTAGGGCAGATGTCCTTGTGAAAGTCAGGCAAATTATTCTTTTTTTGTGACACGGGGTAAAATAAGACTCTCATTCTCTCTCCAGTCTCTCTGCCCCCCTCTACCCCACAAATTACTGTCACTTGTACTGAACAGACTGTGTTCTGTCACTATATTCCATTATTTAGGAACCACCCCCCTCCACTTCCCCAAACCGGGCCATTGAAAACAGTCACAAAAAGTATTCTCTTCCCCCAAGGTGTCACTAGATCTAGACCTCTTTTGGGTAGTTTCTATTGCCTATTGCTAGCCAAGCCTAGGCATTGTTACATTGCTAGGAAAGCCCTGAGGCTGTGGCTTCCCTCCCTGACCACACTGCTGCCAGAGAGTTTCCTAAACCTCCTCTACTCAGAAGCCTTCAGTAACTCTCCATTACCAAGAGAATGAAAACAAAATGTCTTAGCTAGGCATTCAAGGCCTCCTCAAAGTTGTGTTGTATGATAGTGTTATTTCTCAAATATTGTTCCCACCCACAACTTGGCTCTCTTTTCCCAAAGCTGCTCTGAACTGCCTTGAAATCCCATTTATACTTCAAGGGGCATGTAACTCTCCCCTCTGCTCTGAAGCCTCCCTCTCTCAGTCCCTCCATTCAAAGTAATCACATCCTCCTCAGTACCTTCTAATAACATTCTTTGGCAACTCCAGTGGCACTTGCCTAATATCTTGCTGGTTACTGTCTGCTACTGGAGGGCAGGGACTAAGTCTGCATTGTGTCCGTAGCCTCCATAGTGTCCAGCATGGTGTCATGGAACACTGGCCCTCCATTTCAGGCCTGACAAGGCTCTGCATGATCTGGCTTTTGCCTGATTCCTTAGCCATATCTCCAGCCACTTTCCTTCTTTCTACAGGTGTACTGGCTTTCTATTGATTCTTCAAAAGCTCCAAGTGCTTTCCTACCTTGGGACTTCTGTCCATGCTGTCCTCTGTGCCTGAAATGCTTTTCCACCCATTCTTCATCTGGTTAACTCCTACTCATCTTTCTCACCTCAGCTTAAAACATAAGTTCTCAAGGAAGCCTGCCCTGACCTCCCAGAAAAAAAAACTGTACATTCATCACCCTGTCAGACATCCTGTAAGCTTGTAGTCATACAGGGATGTCTGGGTGGCTCAGTCGGTTAAGCATCTGTCTTCAGCTCAGGCCATGATCCTGGGGTCCGGGGATCGGAGTCCTGGGCTCCTTGCTCAGCAGGGAACCAGCTTCTCCCTCTGCCTGCCGCTCCCCCTGCTTGTGCTCTCTGTCCCTCTCTCTCTGACATATAAATAAATAAAATCTTAAAAAAAAGCTTGTAGTCATAGAAAAAGGAGTAAATGATCGAGAGTGGAGGTTTCAGAACAGACCCGCCCTTTCCCTTCCACCCTGTGACTAGGAAATGCACACCAACCACCTGCCCTGTGGGCTGTCAGTCAGGAGTGACTACTTTGGGTTTAAAGGATAACACAAGATCTTTTCCTTCACTAGGGTGCCCTGTACTTCCCAGCCTATTTCCTTGCCCCTTTGGGCATTATGTTTCTTAAGACTCTCCCAAGCTACCTGCTTATCATTGAGAAGAGCAGCAAAATGTGTCAGAAAGAAGGGTCAGGTCAGGTGGAATCTAAAGCTTCGTTTGTTATCATGAGGCCTCTTGTCTTGGAACCTTGTGACGTCTTGGTCCTCAGTGGTCATGGATTTGAGATCAGACCTATGTAATAAGAGTAAACGATAAAGTTAGAGAACCTCAGGTAGGGATGGAAGGTGGAGAACAAAGCATATTTGGAAGCAGGACTTATAATGAGACAGATCAGAGCAGAATGATGGCATTATAATTTTGTTGATTTGGGAAGGGCTTTCCATCTCTTTCCAGTGCTTCTGAGTTGTGAAAATTTCCTAAAATTAGCCTTTTAGGCAAAGGTTACAAATTGGCAGTTGCAGGCTGAATCTGGTTCTCAGACTTGTTTTAGTTGGCCACTGGAGTGTTGATAAAACACATCTGAATTAGTTGCCAACTTTTAAGGTTTGGAAGATTTCATATAAAATTTTTTATTTTTGGCTTCTCTGAAAAAACTGGAAAATCTGGCAGCCCAGCCCCACATTTCCATCCAGCAACAGTCAGCTGGAGCTGAGTATGGCCATCCCCTGTGGACGAGACATATTCTTTCTTGGTTCTTCATGGTCCCCATCTGGTTTGCTCCCCTCATTTATGTTACCTGCTTGGTTCTGTAGGCATTTGAGTTTGCAACCCTTGATATTTTTTGAAACGTTTTTAATGGAAAACAGCAAACACATACAAAAGTAGAGAGAGTCATAAGAGGAACCTCATGCACACATTACCCAGTTTCAACAACTGTCATTCACAGCCAATCTTATTACATCAATGCCCTCACCCATTATCCAACACTCCCACCCCCAGTACCCTGGATTATTTTGAAGCAAATCCAGATATATCATTTTATCACTAAATATTTCAATATGTATCTCTAAAAGACAGTCTCTTTTTATAAACAGGACCACAGTATCATTGTCACAGCCAAAATATTAAATTCTTTATTATCATCAAATATCCACTCTGCTAACTTTTTAATTCTTCTCTGCATCATTCACCTCATCTGATTTCCTCTATATTTCTTTGGGGGAGTAATAAGAATGGGAAGGGTTTGGGACTCCTGAGTGGCTCAGTCAGTTAAGCATCTGCCTTTGGCTCAGGTCATGATCCCAGGGTCCTGGGATCAAGTCCCACATCAGGCTCCCTGCTCAGTGGGGACTCTACTTCTCCCCCTGCTTGTGCGCGCTCTCTCTCTCTCTCTGGCAAATAAATAAATAAAATCTTTAAACAAAAAACAAACAAAAAAGAACAGGAAGGATTGGTCTGGGAAAGGGAGATAGGAATAGAAATATGAATATGATATTCTGGTCTCCAGAAAATAATAGATGGAATGATTCCTTATGTCTGCATAACACAATTATCTCTTTATATAGGGTTTTGCTGCCATAATTTTATATGAAACAACATAGATACAGAAGGTTAAGTGGCTTGTTCAATTACAGAGATAGTAAAAGAGCTGTGACAAGAACTCGGACCACCTGACTGCTAGTTCTTTCTGTTGTGCCACATAGGAAAGGTGACTTGACAGGTTATAAGGTGATGATAGGAGACAATATGGAGAAACAACAGTGAACATTTTCTGAGTGCTTACTCTGAAGCTAGGGGTTGTACTAGGAACATAAGTTATATTATTATTATTTACTCCTCTCATCAGTTCTCTATTCTTCCAGTCTTACAGAAAAAGCTGCTAAAGAATAGGCATTAGGTAATTTCCCAGAAACAAACATTTGGAACAAACAATTGGCAGAGCTAGAATTGGAAGCCAGAACACTAGCATCGCAGTGCTTTACCACTGTATTCAAACTTGACAGGGCGAGGGCTTTGGAGTTGGACAAACTTGACTTTGAATGCTAGCTTTTATTCACTTTGTGACTGTGGGCAACAACTTCCTCATCTTTTTTTTTTTCTTTTGAAGAGACTTTTTTTAAAAACATTTTATTTATTTATTTATTTATTTATTTATTTGACAGAGAGAGATCACAAGTAGACAGAGAGGCAGGCAGAGAGAGAGGAGGAAGCAGGCTCCCCATTAAGCAGACAGCCTGATGCGGGGCTCGATCCCAGGACCCTGAAATCATGACCTGAGCTGAAGGCAGAGGCCCAACCCACTGAGCCACCCAGGCGCCCCTCCTCATCTTTTTTTTTTTTAAGATTTTATTTATTTGACAGAGAGAGACAGCGAGAGAGGGAATACAAGCAGGAGTGTGGGAGAGGGAGAAGCAGGCTTCCCACCGAGCAGGGAGCCTGATGCAGGGCTCAATCCCAGGACCCTGGGATCATGACCTGAGCCAAAGGCAGACACTTAATGATTGAGCACCCAGGCATCCCAACAACTTCCTCATCTTTTAAGTAAGGATATTAGTATCTAACTCTTAGTGTTAATGTGATGACCAAATAAGATCTTCCATTTAAATTATTTAGTACGTCACTTGGCACAGAGTAAAGGCTCAATAAATGAAAGCCACTAAGAGGGTGTGGTTTATAATAGTACTATCTCCACCAATGTGCCTCAGCAAAAGGAAATTTTATTTCCTCTCTGACCAGCCCCTTAGACTAGTTCCATTTTATGTAATCCCAGCAATATGTGGTTCATACATTGTGTTTTTGTACAGTTTTATATGTGAAATAGAATGAAAGTTTACTTTATGCTTTGAAATGAAAGAGCATTCTAATATTAAAGATTTTAGTGGTGCCTGGGTGGCTCAGTCAGGTAAGCATCTTCCTTCGGCTCAGGTCATGATCCCGGGGTCCTGGGACTGAGTCCCACATTGGGCTCCTTGTTTAGCCTGCTTCTCCCTCTGCCTGCTGATCTCCCTGCTTGTGCTCTCTCTCTGACAAGTAAATAAATAAATAAAATCTTTTTTTTTTTTAAGATTTTAATTGTCAGAGAGGCACAATAGGTTTGATGTGGAAATTCCAAATTCAGTCTGCCATGAGGTGAATGGACTCTTGGCTTTCA
Source organism: Potos flavus (assembly GCA_028534135.1). Lineage (NCBI taxonomy): Eukaryota > Metazoa > Chordata > Mammalia > Carnivora > Procyonidae > Potos > Potos flavus. The sequence goes on along the minus strand of CM052901.1, from coordinate 37,676,974 downwards.
TCCTAAGAGCTAACTTATCACATACTTGAAACCAAGCACCTAGTGATGCCAGGAAATCTTTTCTGGACTTTAAGGGAAGAATGTATGTTTGAGAAAGTCTTTGGATGGTGTGAAAATTTTACAAATCTGATCAACCTGAGGTGAGACTATAATGGGAGTGTGATTTCAAGCTCCCCTGTCCCCCTTCCCCTATTTCTGAGTACCTACAGGTTCCCAAGTATTTTAGGTGTGAAGACAGAATGACGAAAGTGGGCAGGCAGGACTAAACAAAGTGGTCCAGAATCGACCAAGCAGAGCAACCGATTTCTGGAAAGATATCTCCTATGTTCTGGGAGCCAGAAAGGGCAGGGGCCAGGGCCAGGTCTGCTAACTTTTACTGGCCTCAAAGAAAGAAAAATAAGGGCAAAGAAGAGACTCTCTCGAAGAACTTTCATTTAGCTAATGTTTTAGATTCCTACGGCTGCTATAATGTATTCTCACAAACTGTGGCTCAGAACACATTATTTTACAGCTCTGTAGGTTAGAAGTCCAGTAAGTGTCTCACTAGGCTAAAATCAAGGTGACAGCAGGGTTGTGTTCCCCTGTGGAGGCTCTGGGGACTAGTATGTTTCCTTGTCGTTTCCAGCCTACATTCTTTGACTCATGACCCCTTTCCTCCATCTTCGAAGCCAACAATGGCCATTTGAGTCCCTTTCATATCTCATCACTCTGATCTTCTCTTCTGCTTTCTTCTTTTACTTTTAAGGACCCCTGTGCTTACATTGGGCCCATCCAGATAAATCAGATCATCTCCCTATTTTAAAGTCAGCTGATTAACAATCTTAATCTTATCTTCTACCTTATTTCTCTTTTGCCATGTAACACAGCATATTCGAAAATTCTGGGGAATAAGACATGGACATCCTCGGGTATGTATTACTCTGCTTACCACAGCTACTGAATGTTATAGAGAGAATTGGCCCTTATTGTTAAAGACAAAATAGATTGGGGCAGTTGTGAGTTTTTGGCAATACTGATAGAATATTTACGATTTGGGTGTTATTTGTAAAATGGCCTATTATGGATCTGTTCTTGAACAGAAAGACAACCTATTTGTAAATATGGCAATTTGCTCCCAATGATTTTTGAAATTTAACACAATTTCAATTAAAAACGAAAAATATGCAAGAAATCAAAAAAGAATAGGCTGAAGACTAATAAGTAAAGATTAGTCTCATCACACATTAGAACAATGTACAAAGCAGTAATCTTTAAGACTGTGATGCTGGGGGGTGCCTGGGTGGCTCAGTCGGTTACGTGTCTGCCTTCTGCTCAGGTCATGATCTCAGGGTCCTGGGACTGAGCCCTGAATCAGGCTCCCTGCTCAGCGGTGTGTATGCTTCTCCTTCTGCCTCTGTTCTCTCTCTCTCTCAAATAAATAAATAAGATTTTTTTTAAAAAAGCCTTATTTGAAAAAAAAAGACTGTGATGCTGGCTCAAAAGTGAAATATTTATCAATGGAACAGAGGAGAGAGGTTGGAAGTAGCTTTTAGCATACTTAACATGGACAGATGTCAGATATGCACCCTAAAACAATGATCAAAATATTTTATATTTAGTAAGCACTTTGAAACAACTGGATAGTGAAGAGAAAAATTAACTTAGGATTGTGCATCTCCTACTATGGGGCACAAATGATCTCAGCTGGGATTTTAACTGAGTTAAAATCAGGTAAAATCAAATCTAAACACTAGAATAGACTATTCTTCTTGAGCACAATTATTTGATAAAATATAATCGTAACTGTGGGGAAGAGGACTGCAGAACAAAAAGCACGTAGAATAAGTCAATACTTATACAACATGTAAACCTCTTTATGTGCCAAGTAAATACGCATACAACAAAGTACCATTTTATACCTATTTAATCAACCAAAAATTGTTTCGAGAGATAAAACCCCAATATTCGTGAGGCTGTGGGGAAATACATATGTTGGCAGTGGTGATCATAGTAACAAGAGTAGCCAACATTTATTATGTCCACATTCCCCATAATATTTCTGTGCAGAAGGAAATCTCCCATTTCATAACTGAGGCAACTGTGATTCAGGGAGATGGAGTAACTAGTCTATCCCCACAAAGCTAGTATAGGCAGAACCAGCCTAACAACATTTTGTTGAAGTCCGAATCCTGTGTTCTCTTTTTTTAAGATTTTATTTATTTATTTGACAGAGAGAGAGAGAGAGAAGCAGGCTCTCAGCTGAGCAGGGAGCCCAATGTGGGGCTCAGTCCCAGGACCCTGGGATCATGACCTGAACCAAAGGCAGATGTTTAACTGACTGAGCCCACCAGGCGCCCCCCCCCCTGTGTTCTTAACCAAAACTCTGTGTACACTGCTTTCCATGCCAATATGTAGCCAGAGCAATGAAAAAATTCTTACCCTCTGACTATTGTATTCTAAGCCCAGAAATTTAGCTTGAGAAAAAAGTTTCAAAGAGAAAAACTGTATCTCTGTCTCTACCTCTGTACACAAAGATGCTGAGCATTTCAACAAATAGCTATTGATTGCTCATTATGTTCTAGAAAAAAACTACTAACAAGTTACGAAATATGAACCCAAACATTAAAACGACCAATGTGAAGAATATGATAAAATGTGGAAAAATATTTATGAAATATTGTTAAACAAAAAATAGAGCACACTACTGATTATCCTCTACGTAGAAACAAACAATTGGTTATAGGAGGAGATTAAGAGGTAAATTAGGAGATTATGAGATTTGGGATGGGAACTGGGGGAAATTTAGGGTAGGAACGTTTTCAGCTGGGAACCCTACTGCTCGACTTTTGTGAAACCAGGCCGTACAATTTTCTATTGATTGTAACAGCCAGCTTTGCAAAAGTGGTTGGTCTAGGCGCCCCAAGGTTGGTGGGTAAACGCTTTAATCTCAGAGAACACCCCCTTTCCCCGCCCTCCGAGTGGCCGGATGCTACTCTTACCTGGTTTCCTGGGAGCCCCCGGTGCTGTTCAAATGGGAAGTTAGGGGAGGCCAGGGCCCACAGGCAGGCAGGTGCCAGCGGTCAGTGGCGTCGCGCTTGCGGAGGGCGGTTCCTGTGAAAGCTCAGCTCAGCCCAACCCGAACGAAGGAATCATTTTCATTTACAAGTCACTACACTGATCCCTTTTAGGCTGGCGTTAAATCGTAGGTGGTGGACTAGGGGGGCGTTCACCTTCTATTCACTACCCCTCTTTGCAAGCAGAGACCCTCTAGTGGCCGCCGCAGGTACTGAGAGCTGAGCCTGAGCTGAGTTCTAGGGAGATGGGGGTGGGACTGGCGGGAGGAGGGGTTGGAATGGGAGGGGGACCTTTTTATGGTCGGTGTCCATTTGAATTTGTAGGCTCTTTCCAATTATGGCACTAATTGTTTAAGAGATTGCAAGACTGAAAAAGTTTTTAATCACTAATTTTTTTAAGATTATTTATTTGAGAGAGAGAGCGCGCGCGCCCGCACGGGAACACGAGCTGGGGGAGGGGCAGAAAGAGAGAGAGAGAAGCAGACTCCCCGTTGAGCAGGGACCCCACTGTGGGCTCCATCCGAGGACCCTGGGATCATGACCTGAGCCAAAGGCAGCAGCTTAAGGACTGAGCCACCCAGGTGCCCATCACTAATTTTTTTTTGAAAGTATTTTAAAAAAGTAATTTCTGGGGCGCCTGGGTGGCTCAGTGAGTTAAAGCCTCTGCCTTTGTCTCAGGTCATGATCTCAGGATCCTAGGATCAAGCTGTGCATCCGGCTCTCCGCTCAGCGGGGAGCCTGCTTCCCCCCTCTCTCTCTGCCTGCCTCTCTGCCTACTTGTGATCTCTCTCTCTGTCAAATAAATAAAATCTTTTTTTTAGAAAAGTAATTTCTTCCTGAATACTTTTTAGTACAGACTTGAGTCCTGACACCTTCCCGGGGCGCTGGCTTTGTCCGTCTAACACCTGGCTCACCAGGCTTTCTTCTCTGATGATGAACTGTTCTTTTTTGTGGGGAGGAGTTTGTCAAATTATTAGGACACTAGATCTACCAAATATTTCCGAAACTCCTGGGCTAGCCAATTGGAATTCCACATTGGAAAAATTCTACCATAAGTGGACAACTTTTTCTCATTTGACCTCACTGGGAGCAACTCGGCAGCTAGTGGGGACAGTCTAATGTCCAAAAGAAGCACTGAGTGAGATGGATTGATGTGACCACTCCAGGATAGTTTCAATCTAAAGATCTCATGTGCGTGTGAATGCGAGAGAGAGAGAGAGAGAGAGAGAGAGAGAGAGAGAGAGAGAGAGAAGAGCCAATAATGCAGAGCCCAGTGCATGAATAAAGCATTTGAGTGCTCTGTTGTACACCCGGCCCCTTGGGGAAAAGGTTACTTAGGCTTCTGATCCATTCTGAGGTAATTTTTGCAGCTTGTGTAAGGTAAGGGTCCACTTTCATTCTTTTGCATGTGGATATACAGCTTTCCCAGCACAATTTGTTGAAGAGACTGCCCTTTCCATATTGACTGGTCTTGGCACCCCTGTTGAAAACAATTTGACTATACAATATATGTGATGCATGAACTACTTTTATAACTATTGCCAGATAAACTACACTAATAAACTAAAAAAAAACCCACTAAAATAAGCACAATTTAAAAACATAGATTCATAGGAGGAGTTGGCCACATTCATGTTCTGATCTTGCCTTGCTTTTTAAAGTATGACACGTCCAGATTCCAATGATATCCTGTGTTCACAGACAGTTTATCATTCACCCAGAGAAAAGGAAAGCTTAAAAGAGGAAAAAAAGGGAACCCATTTGAATGGTGCAAGTAGAGCAAATTTAAAAACACAGGTCAATACCTAATAAATTTGTATGATTGATTTTTATGCAGAAATATTGCATGATTGGGGCGCCTGGGTGGCTCAGTGGGTTAAAGCCTCTGCCTTCGGCTCCGGTCATGATCTCAGAGTCCTGGGGTCCATGATCTCAGAGTCCTGGGGTCGAGCCCCACATCGGGCTCTCTGCTCAGCAGGGAGCCTGCTTCCCCCCTCTCTCTGCCTATTTGTGATCTCTCTCTCTCTCTCTCTGTCAAATAAATAAATAAAATCTTTAAAAAAAAAAAGAAATATTGCATGATGATACATTGAAGTAAATCCTTAAAGCATCAGAATGCCCAAGAAATGGGGTTATTCCTCTTAATGGAACTTGCTGATGAGTTGAAATTTAACAAGAAACCCATGTTTTTGTGTACTTCTGTTGAACAAAATGTGAAAACATTCATTAGTCTGTTTTCTTCTCAAATTTAAGAGAGGAATTCAATGAATTCAATGTTCAATTCAATGATTATGTATATATCAAAGTGACAAAGACTTTTTGGTTTGAAGTCTATCATAGTCACTTTTCAGCTGTGTCATTTTGGGCAGGTTTCTTTAATTTACTTTTTAAATTAAAAAAACTTTTTAAATCTAAATTCCAGTTAGTTAATATATGGTGTAATACTAGTTTCAGTTGTACAACACAGTGATTCAAGGGGGTCCCTGGCTGGCTCATTCGGATGAACATGCAACTCTTGATCTCGGAATTGTGATTTCGAGCCTATGAGCCCATTGGGTGTAGAGATTACTTACATAAAAACACAACAATATAGTGATTCAGCAAGTGCTTATCACAACAAGTGCCCTCCTTAATCCCCATCACCTATTTTACCCAATCCCCATCACCTCTTTTACCCAATCCCCCACCCACCTTCCATCTGGTAACCAGCAGTTTGTTCTCTGTAGTTCAGAGTCTGTTTCTTGGTTTTAGGCCGATTGTTTAACCTCTTTGTGTCTTAGTTTCCTCATCTGTAGAATAGCAATAATTGCAATCCAGGCATATTGCTCAGCATAGTATTTGGCACATTGTAAACCCTCAGAAAATTTTAGCTGTTACCATTATCACCCTTTATTATTGTTAAATGTAAAGCACTAGCCTGAGTGCAACGAGGGATCAAGAAAATAGAAGAGACCCAGTGGGAAGCTTCAGGTACTACTGTGCAGGTAAAGGCATCAAGAATTGTATCTACAAATGGTTTCAGTGGGATGCCATAAGTTATGAAGGTTCTTGTCAAATGAGTGATCCATGCCTCAGGTCTATAGGGATTTCAGGAGGGGAGGTAACAGCAGGATAAGCAGCATTGAGAAAGGGAGGAACGATGAAAGGCAGAGGAAAAGGCAAGAGAGAAGTGGTCAAGCACTGAAAGACTCAGCTAGAAGAGGAAGGAGTGCAGGGCTCCTGGGTGGCTCTGTTGGTTAAGTGTCTGCCTTCAGCTCAGATCATGATCTCAGGGTCCTAGGATCGAGTCCCTCCCCCCTCAAATTGGGCTCCCTGCTCAGTGGGGGGGTCTGCTTCTCCCTGTCCCTCTGCTTCCTCCCCCCTGCTCATGCTCTGTCTCTCTCTCTCTTTCAAATAAATAAAATCTTAAAAAAAAATAGAACAGGAAGGGGTACAAGGGCACGGCAAAAGCAAAAAAAAAAAAAAGTGTTAGACTTGAGCACAAGACGGTTCTGGGTTTCTGCTGTGAGGTTGTAGTGACTCAGACTCATCATTCCAGAGATCAAAATTCCTTGCTAAGACGTTAATAGACAATTACACTGAATGTGTGCGGATCCCTAGATCCCTAGGGCTTTCTCTGAATAGTTATACAAAACACGACACAATGAAAACAACAGGGGAAAAAAAAACCCCTGAAATTCAAAAAAAAAGAATAAAAAGGAGAAAGGGGGAACACTTTCCTGGCAGTTGGCTTTATTCCTGCAATAAATATACAATCCTGATAAACTGAAGCTCCCTCCGGATGTGATTTTGTTTAATTGAGATATTGGTGTATAATATTATAAAGCTTATCAGTTACGTGGGAGGACAAGCTACACTTGTACAGAGGTCCCTGAAATGTTGTGGGGAAGCTATTAATAGAGTTATTAAAAATACCATTTGAATTTTGCCTGTGGATTGAAGCTTTCTCAGGGTTTCCTGGGGGAGGAGATGATAAGGAGGAGTAGGGTGAGGTGAAGGAACCTTGATTTCTGGCCTTGGCTTTGCTCGTTACTCTTTGACAGTGACCTCATGACTTGTAAAGATGACTTCCTCATCTTTTCATCCCACATATTTACTAGAATCACAGCTTGTAACCAGCCTCCTTACTTTCTGTTTGGAATGAATGAATTGACGACCCTCTAAAACAGTGTTAAGCAGAGTTGTGAGGCTATACAATGTGTTCACCGAGGGATGACCAGACTTGACCATGGGATGCCTGAAGTCTAAGCCTCTGTGTTAAATTAACAGAAGAACCAGTTTAGCACCTTGCAATACCTTTCTGACTCCTTGTTGGAGCTGAGGTTTTGAAACGGTAGGTGGGGCCATGGCATTCACTGGACATCCTTGGAAGTTCCCTCTGGTTAACATGAAGAAATTGAATCCTAGGTGTTTTTTCAGGTGCTGGGGCTAGGGACCTGGGTTGGGGGCAGTCATATAGTAGGACCCCCTCTCTGTCCTGCCTTTCTCTCTTCCCTCTTGAATATTTCAATCCTGGGGAGACCCCTTAAGGTGATCAGTTGAGTTAAAGGAAAGTAGAGATGAGAGGAAAAGAGAGAGAGCAGCCCCACTACTTTACCTTGTGATGGGGACTATGGAAGGAGATATTAGGGACTGATTTGCATATCAACCTGAGTTCTGTTCTTCCTTTCTTCTTTTTTGTAAAGCCCAGCTGGCAAGGGCCACCACCTTGGGCCCCACTGGCTACCTCCCAGAGACACTACCCAATTGCCAGTGTCTACTCACTACCCAGCTTCCTACCCTGCAGTGACATCTCGGGGACCCAGCCATGGACACGGGTTTCTTTCTCCCCCCAGGTCCCCAGAGCCTCCTATTCCACTCCTGACTTAAAAACTTCTTTTGCTTCATCGTTTTGTCTCCCTTGTTCAAGGGGAACTGGTCAGAGACTATTCCTTGGCCCTTACCCTGCCTCTTGTTTTTTCCCCAAGCCAAGATTCTTGGGCCAAGAATAGAGAAATTGTGTTCCAAATCTGTAGTTCTCAGAGGCCCTAGTTTTGTCTGGGGCCTGTGCGTCAGAAGGATCCAGGTGTATCAATTATGCTGCCCCTGCCTGTATGCTGCCTCTTCAATCACTTGTGTCCCCTTGTTTGTGAAGCACAACAGAGTGTGCTTTCAGAAGGCGCCTTTTGTCTTCCTAGAGTCTAAAAATATTTGCATGTAAATGTTGTGAATCCAGTCTCCTTAAGATCTAACACTTAGCATGGGGAGGCGTACAGACCACCGGGGGCATTTGCAAACTAGATTTATACCATTGCACCTTGTGTCCCTGCCTCATAGCATTGTGGTGACATCTGAGAAGGAGAGAGTGTGACATTGATCAAGGCAAAGCATAAATAACCACATTTCAAAATGAATACTAATTGCGTAATGACAGTTTCCAAACTATTAGCCTACTTTACAAAAAAAGTTAATTCAACACAAGCCCAGAGCTGGCTGTTTCTTATGTGTGGTGCTGCCAGTTGGCAGGCACCGCTTTGCAAGGGGATTGGGGGAAATGAGGGTTATTGTTGTGGAAGCTCACTCGGCCTTTTGTGAGGAGGGTACAAACTGCATCACTCTCTCAAGCCCCTGCTGTTCAGTGTTCAAGAGTGGACACCAGGATCCTGCGTGCTTTCAGGGGGAGTTGCTTACTTTTCCTAGAGGTAAAATGGCCCAGTGCCGAGACTTGGGGAGGAGTCTTGAGTTTGTAGCCCCTTGGTGGAAAGAGTTCTGGGAAGATAGAAGTGAACAGCACTCAGTAGCTGAACCTGGGCTGATGTGTGCCCGCCCCCCAAGCTGGGAAATCCTGGGCCCCGGGGAGAGGGCATGGCCACACGGAGCCTGGCCTTCTCTGGGGTGAACTGGGCATGCTACCTCAGGCAGGCCATTCCACCGCTCCTAAAGGCCTATGTTCCCTCAACTATAAAATGGAGGGAGTGGGCTGGGTTACCGTGAAAGCTCCCTTCAGTTCAGGGAGAATACCAGCGTCTGTCTCTTTCTTTAAGCTGAGTGTCCCCCAAAATAAAGGCACTTTGCTTGGGAAAGTGCCGTGACATGATGGGACTGGTTCCCCTGTCACAGCCATCTTTTTACTGCAGGAATTGTAAACGAGTTTGTCTCCCTTGCCAAATTGACGGGATCTTGTGTGAAAATACTCTGAAGGAAAATGAAAAAGTGCCTCTGAAGAAGAGGAGCTATCTGAAGCCAGGGTTCATTCTCTTTGGGACATCCTATTGTATTGACTAAGTGGGAAGGAGCATGAGAAAAGCCCCCAAGAAGAATCACCTAGATCAGCATTCTTAGAAAGAAGGGTATGGGGTGAGGGTTATGTTTTGGTATCATTTGCCCTCACCAAGTGTCCACTCAAGGTTAGAGAACCCCAGTTTATGTACTACTTTGTACTGACTCCCCCACCTCCACCAATAGGAGGCCCTCATTTATGGGATTCAAATTAGATGAAGTTGAATTTACCAATCAGGAGATTCGGGGAATAACTCTATTATTGTACACCATTATTTTACTTTTAGATTTTCACCAATTCATAGAGTCACACCGGCACTGAATGGCTGGGTGGGAAAACAGTATATCTGTATGTGCTCAGAGAGTGCCCAATTTTAGGTATAGCACCCAACGAACACAATTTGGGCAAAAGTCTGATTTCTTTTGAAAACAACTCAGGTCAAACTCCATTCCTTTATTTTTTACACATTTACAGTAAGTAATTCTTCTCTTTGTTTAAAAAGTCACTTTCCATACCTATTTCAAGGGACAATCCTTGTATGCTCAGCTGAAGAACTAGTTTTAGTCCCTTCCTTCTTGCCTTTTTTTTCATAAGTACTTGTTGTCTCAATGATGGCTGAGATTTTGATTTCTCAGGCACTTCCAAGTTAAATCTCCAAGCTTCTGACTAGATTTGTTTGAAACAAGATCCAGTTCGCATATATCTAGTTTTAATCAAAAAGGCTTTATTTCCCCCCCAAATACTTCATATCTTGTTTTATTTGACCATGAAAGGTACTATTGTGAAAGCTCCCTGTCATACGTTCTTCAATAAGAAACAACTTTAGAAAGAGCACATCCAGAATTATTACTGTAAAATGCCAAACCTCCTCTACTCCTCCTGAAATTGTGATTTTCACAGTTTAGCTCAAACCGCCATCTATAAAGACTCTATCTCAGATAAATGTATTTGCTGATAGCCAGTTTCTAAAGATTTTATCAAAATAATGTCCTTATATTAGAACAAATTAATTTCTCATCTATGCCTTAGGAATATTAGAAATGCAACTTAAGAGGAATGCTCTTTGTGGGATTATTTTAAAAAACCTCTCCCTTTTAAAACCTAGACTGGGGGAACCTATTATCTGCAGAAATGTTTTTCATGTTTCCTCTGCTCACATCCCATCCCCCTTCCTTAAATCATCTGGCACCTGAAAGAAGTAGATAAATTTTTTAAAATAGTACATATGACTCTTGAAGACCCCATCTACTTAAGGGAAAGGATGTTCCCTTTTGTGCTTTTGCTTTTTTCAGGCAGCCTGAAGGAAAACATGTTCTGTGTTTGCGTGTGTCAGACTGGATGTGAGAGTTAACGGCAGGATTTGTGTCCTGGGTCCTCACTGTTTGACTTCGAATCCTAGCGTGGCAGGGCTAGATGGGGTCCTGGAACTTTGATTTATTTGTACAGACCCTGTATTTCCAAGAGGACTTAAAGCACTCAGGGACCTGATGTTTAACGAGAAAGAAAGTGGTCAACAATGGGGGAGAGAAGAATGGTTGTTTCAAAACTAGCCAGTAAGAATGGTAATGGGCATGCAGATGCATTTCTGGATGTTTCTTCCTCCCAATGACCTCCACACTGCAGAAGCCCCACATTAGATACAACTGTTTTGCTGATGTTTGGCATCCATATGTGTGAAGGGAGGAAAGAAAGGATTGAAAAGTATTGGACAACACTGCAAAAAATTGTAGGCTTTCCCAAGAAAATAAAGCCTCTCTTCAAACTAGGAACATATAACCTCTGCGAAACTCGTCTTTGGGGTCTCCCCCTTCCCAACCCATCTTCTATGAGAGGAAATTCTGGTGTCACTGTGACACCCTTAAGTCATTGTAGTTATTTCATAGCATGACTGTGGTCAGAAAATGACTGTACATTGATTGATCAAAAGTGGAAGTCCTACTGAAAAGTGATGTTTTAAGAATAGTGGTCCTGGCCTCCTCCTTCTCCCTCCCATTTTAGGTTTTGTTTTCATCCCTTGGCAGCTTGGCATGCAGACAGCATGAAAAAGCAAAGGTGTGCTTCTTTTCAGTGAGTGCTAATTCTGGAACATTGTCCAGGGACCATTTCTTGAATGTTGAAGGGGACAAAATATACCTGAAGGCAGGACTGTCTGCCTCTGAGCTGTGGGGAGACTACTTGGCTCTCTTGGGCTGAGGGTGGGGATGAGAAAACAGAGAAGAGCCCCTTTCTGACCTTCTTGGAGCCCTTCTTGTGTCTGAACCAGAATGATTCCTATTTCCCTATCACTTCCACAAAACGGAGAGCAGTGAACAGAATTCGGCTGTCACATTCGCTTAACAGCCCTGTGAATAGCCTCTTAGGAAGTTTCTCTCACAGTCTATGGCTGTTGAGCTCCTTGGCATGAATGGAACATGGCTCTGCCTGGAAACACACTGCTTTCTCATCAGAGACTCACCCCTTCCCAACTTGCACAGGGATGTGCTCCAAACGGGGCAGGGTGGGGATGAGGACAGGGAGGGGGCAGGGATGTGGAAATTGTGTGGTCCTACAAACCAGCATGGGCACTTGGAAAACTGTGATGTGCATGGCCTCTTGATGGTGACTCAGGACTCAGGGCTATTATGTTATGAAAGGAGGCCTCTTTGACATTCTGTTGGAATGCCATTCCCTTAGTAATTCGCACGCATACCCCATTTATCACATTAGGCACTCAAAACCAATAGGTTATTTATTTGCAACTTTATTGAAAATACAACATGCCCTATCAAGAACAACAGGCAGATTTTGTTCAGTTATTCAATTCATTTAACAGCTATTTGAAGAATTACTTGATGTGCTACGCACAATTTATATCTGGCAGAAAAAAAAATACTTTGGAAAAACTGTCATAAAAACCACACTTCAGAAAATGGGGCCTGCGAAATGACCATTGATGATAGGGGCCCATGCCATGCCTACAGGGGCCAAAGCAAAGGGAGGCATAAGTGGTGGAGGTGGCATTGGCATCATGGGTGGCCCGGGGGGCAGAGGTGGCCCAGGGAGCACAGGTGGCAGTGGAGGCCCAGGAGGCATGAGCCCCCGAGGCACCAGAGGAATATATCTCCACCCCGGTTCTAGAACAGGGATAGCATGATAGGGCCCTTCAAAGATCACCCCCACAGGAGGGCCCAAGGCAATGGGGGCCAGATTTCTAAACATCAGGGCCCTCTGGTGTCTTCTCCACTTGGCTCTTCTGTTCTGAAACCAGACCTTCAATCAGAGGGAAAAAAGGGATTGGTTTAGTACTTGAACAGTCAGTGTCACAACAGAAAACACACAACGTGCAATGCTGCCATTGAACTTTTAAATTGTGTGGGAGGGCAGAGTTAGGTCCTTATTGCTAAAATAACTTGGGAAAGCAAACCACATACCTCTCCCCAGCTAGCCCTTAGTGAGCCATGGCTAGCCCAGACTTGGGCACATTGATTTGTCTCTCTTCCCATTTTTAGTATTCTTTAATGTTTATCCCCCCCGGGTTTTGGATGTAAGTCTACGTGATAAAGTGCACTGGCCCCCTGACGTTAATGCCTATGCCTGGCAACAGGGTAAAGAGACATTGGATCATCAGCTGTCCAGCTGTTCCCACTCCCTCCTCAAGGGGGGGGGGGGGGAGTGTCACCTTGGCTATGGGGGAAGCTGAGCATGGTATAAAGGTGGGCCTGACGTAAAGTCATGCTGATGGGAACCACCCCCTTTTCAAAAAACTCTCAGTCTGAAGTTACTAATCCATAGGAGCACACTGCAGTTTTAGACAGAAAAGTTTCCTTCCGTGATGTTTAAGGGATCATTCTTCTAAACCTCGTGAGAATTAAACAAAAAGGTATGTCAAAGGAGGCCTGATCTTGGGGTCCCACGGACTGCTGGGACATGAGAGTTGCTGAAGCCCCTCAACACTGCCTTGCTATTTTAAAATAGCCTTTAGTATTAAGCAAAGTTTAACCTGACTGAATCCAAATTCAATAAACTGAAAATTTTTTCCCCAGATAAGAGACGGGGAACCCCATTGTCATGACTATCAAATTTGCATGCTCCCATCTACCTTACCCTCCAAGCCTCCCTGGGCTCAGGAGAAGGTCTGCTCATTCAGCTCTAGCTACAGTTCTAGGATCCTGGACAGAAGCTGCTGTGACCCAGAGGGGTGGGGCACCTTAGGTCCTGCCAGCTCCACTCCTTAACTAAGAGACTCCAATCCCATCACTCATTCCTAAGGCCAGAAGGTCCAATTATGCATTTAAGGAAGATGTTCAACAACAATGGGGGTGGGTAGGGCTCACAAAAGAGGCCTCTCCCTGAGTGTTTGCCAGCTATTAACAAACAAACAGACAAAAAAGTTGTCAATTAGACTTTACTGTCCTCTTGGCATACTAGTTAATAGGGTTTACATTGTATTTAATCATTTTGGAAGTTCCCAAACTGCAGTGTTTTAATTGAGACAAAGGGCTTTTTCTCTCTGTGGGCAGCTGCCTTTTCTATCTGTGGGAGGCTACCTTTTCTCTCTTCCATCTTAAGATCTGGGGTCCTGCTGCATGAATATAGTCTGAAAAAAAGCCTGTGTAGTAGAACTTATTTTGGAGAGATTCGAATGTATCAGTGGTGATATCTCCCTAAACATAAATAAAGCCCACATCTGGCAAATTTTGCTATGGGCCAATAATAGGTCCATAGTCCCAATACCGGTTTCATAAAAGAGATCTACTATATTTGTAAAAGGTGGGGGGAAGCATCTTTTATAAAGTTTCTTGGAGGAAATTCATGTTGCAGAGCTTGAAAATATGTGAAAGCATATCTTCTTCCCTACTTGGATTTTCTGGCTCATTTTTCCCTTCAGAAATCCATTGAGAGGACTACATAAACCCAGGGAGGGGGAAAAAGCAACTCAGCAAACTTTCTTTTTATTTCCCTCTGAGATTACTCTGCCTGCCTGAGAAAGTAGAGGACTTGTCCTATTTCTTTGATGTACCCATGATTTTCTATGACCTCAGATAGTCACCTATTTGATCCCATGAACAACAAATTAATAATCACTTCCTGAAAAGTGTTTTAAATTAACACAAGTGGGGCGCCTGGGTGGCTCAGTTGGTTAAAAGCGTCTGCCTTCGGCTCAGGTCATGATCCCAGTGTCCTGGGATCAAGCCCCACATTGGACTCCCTGCTCCAGGGGAGCCTGGTTCTCTTTCCCTCTGCCTGCTGCTCCCCATGCTTGTGCTCTTTCTCTCTGTCAAATAAATAAATAAAATCTTTAAAAAAATAAATTAATACAAGTAAGAATCTGGCCTGAAATGAGAGTACTCTCATAATCAGATTCCTGAAAACCCACTTTTTCAAAATATTACTACCAAAAAAAAGGGAAAAAAAATTCTTAGAGTGTTAAAGATTCCTCATGACAATATTCATTTATACATTTGGTACTTTCATAAAGTTGAATTAGTGTGACATCTGCAATGCATATATTTGAATGTATACAATACTTATCTAAACTTTCGCCTCTTTTTAGGTCCGTGGAACTTTATTAAAATTGGTTCCCTTTTTTGGTTCCATTCTTTAAGACAATTTTCCTTTCCCCGTTACTACCATAATCCTAATAATTTAGCAATGTTTCAGGCAGACATCAAAGTCTTCCAAAAAATTAAAATTTAAGGCTGTCACTCTCTATGCTGCTTTACAAAACACTTACAAAATGGCAGTAGGAAGTAGGACCAGGCACTTGGGACTTTAAAGCTACCCTCCCGCCCCAGTTTCAGTTTACTAAACATATATTAGTTACTCATGCAAGTGTTCTGTGGGTGAATTACTCCTTCACCCCAATGTCTGAATATTCATAAATTCACTCATTTAGCCAAGAGCTTATACCTGGTTTTAAATATTTCAATTAATTTAGTATGGTTAAACCTTCTTTTAACCTAGCTCTTCAGTGCATTAATTTGTATACTTCCCACGTGGGATTGAGCCCCAACATGATTCTACATAGGAATATTCCTTTAGGGAGAACTAACATCCTTCCTGAAAGATACCAGTGTTAAAAGGAAGGGAACTTTATTGGGGAAAAAAGTGTGTGTGTGTGGGGGAGGAGTGTGTTCGATTTTTTTCCGTTGGAAATCATATTTCCTCTGGTAGTGGGAAATTTCCAGAAGCTCCAGCTTACCTATCCCATTTCCCATCCCCAAGGCACCCGATGTTCAAAACTTATTTGTGAAACATGGAAAGGCAACAAACCACATCAACTTCAGAATGTCCAGGACAAAATCTCAAGCATGTTTTAGAATGGCTGCCCTGCACCAAGTGCTCTTTTAAGATTTACTGACCTGCACTCTGGCTTCAGTCAAATTCAGACGTCCAGCAATCTGTTCTCTGAGGGAGGGAAATTGCAAATGTTTAGTATTAGAGTTGCGGATAAAATGAAATATATCATGTACATTATTTCTATCTCCCCTCCCAGTGCAGTTTTCTGTAATACAGCTTGAGGCTTACTTTAGGGAGTTTTCCCACGGACAACTTATCTCTATTAAATAAGATAGAAAAAGGGAATATATATGAAAGTTCCTGATAGTGTGTCTGTTAGTTGACTATGGCTCAATCAATTTTTCTGTTTGTGGAACGGCAAAGAACCCTGGAAATCTTTTCTTGGGAGGTCTCTCTGTGAAAATAAATAAAACGCCAAAAGCCTTTAAAGCGGAGTTCTGAACCAGAGTACTTCCAGGGTTTATTGTAAAGGGAGAGGGGAACTCTCAAGGAGGTACTCCAAACCGTCGGCCAAGCGCTCAAGGGAGATTCTCTTTTTGCTCTTTCGCGGTCGAAGCCTTAATACACCAGAACCAGAAAAAGTGCCGCTAAACCTCACACCGATACGTACTGATCCCCCCAATTCCTGCCGGGCCAGAATAGGCCTGCCCCTCGGTACACTACCGCGATCCGCGATCCGCGATCCCACCACAAGGGTTCCTTGCTCGCCGGCTTTTAAACGCTCGAAACTCTGCCGCCAGGAAATAGCGCTCCACGTGGCAGGGCCGAGACTACGGTGAGGCGAACTCGCCTCGTGTGCAAAATTTTAAACGCGCAAAAAAAAAAAAAAAACCCTGAGCAATCACGATGAATATTCTAATGCAATATTCAAAATACAAAAATTAACGCAAAAAACTCACGATGAATAAAATGCCAAAAATTTTAAATAAAAGCGGGATCAACCCGCCCTCCCTTACTCGCTTCACCCTAGTTCCGCTACTGTCTCACTGCCCCAACCCCTGAGAGCAAAGACGGACCCTGGCGCCCTCGACCCCCTAAGCGGCTTTTGGATCAAGAGAGGAGGAAAGGGGTCCCGGGAGAAAGCCTAAGACTCCAGAGGCCCCTGGAGAAGTGCGCGCCTGAGGCACAAGCCACTTACCTCGCGAACACGTCGGGGTATTGGGTGCGATGGAAAATACCCTCCAGCTCCTGCAGCTGCAGCTGGGTGAACGCGGTGCGGTAGCGGCGCTGCTTCCTCTCCGCGATCAGTGGCCCCTGCAGGGCCGGGGGGGCCGGCTCCTCCTGCTGCTGCGGGGGCTCCAAGCCGCCGCCAAAGCCTCCCTCCCGGTTTTCCTCATTCGGGGAGCTCGGCTCTCCCGCGCCAACGCAGTTTGGCCCCGCCGCTTCGCGCTCAGGTTTGGACCGTGTATCCTCCTCTCCTCCCATTAGAACCAACGAGGTCAAGGTTGGCTTCGCATCTGGGAAAGGAAAAAAGCAAGAGAGGCCGGAGCGCTGGAGCCCACGCTGCGTGGGCTGAGGAGGCATGGGGTTGCGATGGAAGATAGAGGGCGATAGCCGCGCAGGGGCCCGTCCACCCGACCCTCCCAGGGAAGTTCCTCTCCTGGAGTTTGCCAAAGCACCTGTCCCCGTCTAGGCACTGACCATACTGTTCCTCCTCCTCCTCGACCCCCAGGCTGCGGTAGCCCGCGTTGTAGGGGTTGCACCCGAAGTCACGCTCCATGTCCGCAGTGCTGTCGATGAAGCCTCCACAAATTCTTCGCTAGGGTGGGCGGCGATCCCTGGGCGGTGGTGGCGGCGGCGGCGGGAGGTGGGACTAACCGCCCCGTGGGTGCTCTTCTGGCGCCGGGACCTGATCTGGCGCCGAAACTGAGACTTGCGCGCCTTATATAGGGGGTACGTTCAAAGTGTACGCGCTCGCGTCGGTTAGACGCCCTCTATTAGCGTTCGCATTACCGCGAGTTGGTGTCGGTGGGACCTGACGGGGGCGCACCGGCGGTCGGGGCGCGTAAGTAAAATAGGGCGAGTTTTGCAAGAATGGGCATGCTTATGTGGGGAACTGTGACTCCAAATCACAGTTTAACTGACTGGTCCCAACTCGGACGAAATATCTGATTGGAGGATGGGGCTGTGCTGGATCGAGAAAGTCGTTTCTCGTTTCCCGAGAAAGTCGGGAGGGGCAAGACTTCATTCTAGATCCAGGAGTTCGTGGAGGAATGTTTGTAACATATTCCTCCGCGCAACCTTCGATGTTCCCCAGACAGCAAAGGAAGCGGTGTCACTTGCTTCCTCAGAGCGAAAAGACGGAGAGAGAGGGCTGCAGAAAGTGCGGAGCCCTCAGCGGCCCAAGCACGCTAAAGCGAAGTTAGTCTACCCTGCGTGGGGCTCTGAGCGCGGCTTTCCCCTCCTAGAACTTGGTGACTAATGGATAGGATTATCTGGTTCTGTTCTATTCGCACCCAAAGTCCGAGTATCGGGCTAGTGACTAAGACGAAACGATTAGCTCGGAGTCTGCTTGCACTGGGTTTTTGCGATCGGATCCCCGGTGTATTCCGGGAGCGGTGGTTTGTAGTTAGGTTTGTTGAACAGTCCGGGTGCTCACATGCACGCTGCGAGAAACCCAACCTGCCTCTCGAGAAAGCTCCAAGGACTTCAGATTTTTAGTAATGAACCCACGTCAGAGTGCAAGTGTAGAAACCTGCTAAGTACTTAGTGCATCCAAGAATGCCTGTGCTGCATGGGCTCCTTCCTTCAGTTCTTGGGTTTGCTGTGCTTCTTATTGCAGCCCCGCTCTGCAAAGCGCCCAGAGCGCGCCTTATTCCCGGGCCAGTGTTGCAAACCTGGGAAGAGTTCCCGCCTTTCCCACTACTCTCCCCTTCCCTTTTCTACAGTTATCTTCTGAGCTAGTTTTCTCCAAGAATGTGCCAAATAAAAAAGGACTGGGCTACGACTGAAGGCTCTATGGTTCTTTGTCCAAGAAGTGTTTGCAGGTGCTCCAGGACATGTTAATGTCCTTTATATTTAAGAATAACTTCTAATAATGGGCCTTCAGCTTGGCACTGTAGGCAATTTATCCTACTTTTACCTTTACAACCACCATTATTATCCCCATTTTTTTTTCACAGAAAACCGAGCCCTCAGGAAGCCAGGCACTGTGCCCATCCATGGTCATACCAGCAAGTTTGACTAGAAAGTCCGTGCACTTTTCACCTTATTACTGTCCTCTTATTTTAAAAGAGTACATAATGGGGAGGTTCTAGGCAGGAGTAGAGGGGGAAGGTATTTTGGGGAAGAAGATTATTGGGCAGAGTCTTAAGGAATCCTGAGTGCCAGGGGTCTCCTCCTCCTCTTGCTCTGCTTCAGGCCTCTTTCTCCTTGCTGAGTCTCCCGAAGCCAGAAGTCTTGGGATTCAGGAGTGCTGGGTTTTCCAGCCTGTGTCTTCACTTTTGCTCAACACTGGGGGGACACGGATGGGAGCACGGTGCTACATGCATTCGCTGCTGAGCTAGTTACTTGCAGACACAGGAGGGAGAGGTGAGGAGACCCACCCTCGCACTGGGGCCACATTAGGACTTTTCTGGACCCTAGGCATTTTTGCCTTCTTGGGCCCCTTCCTCCATGTATACGTATATGTATATGTATACGTATATGTATATGTATATACATACACACACATATAAGTCATATGTAAATATATAAATATATATTATAATACATAATATAAATATATTTTATAATATATAGATATAAATATATTTCACAGATATAAATATATATTTCACATATATTTAATATATATATTTCACAACTGTGTTGGTATAAAGGTAAATGTAATGTGGCTTGGATTATATTAATTTTTTCTTTTGATTTCAAAAGAAATTAAAACATTTTCCTGGGCTCCTAAAAGTATGGTGGGCTGTGGGTACTGTGACTGCTGTGAGAAATGGAGAAATTCCCCTGCCTCGTGTTCCCAGAAGTGGCAGCTGGGAAACCAGCTAATAGGTGGTTGGCTGACCAGTTCATTTTCAAAAAGAGGTCAAGGGATGGCAACTCCATAGCCCCTCTCTGACTTTATCAAGTCAGAGATATCAAATCAAGATATTTCTTCCTCAGTCTGGCTCTTGCTGAGTTCTGCTGGCCTCCCTCTCTTTGGGCCAGATACCCAAATTGAACAATTTCAGCTTGGGATGAGTTATTACACAGGAGATCTATACAGGTTTTAATCATGGGTGTGCAGTAGCTTACCTAGTACATTGGTAACAGCTCAGGTGTGTTCTCTCACATCTTACATTTCCATGGTTTACTCTAGCATTTTCTAAACCTCATTCATGTGCCCCTTGCTCGATTTTGCCATACCTGGGTACCAGCCATGGTAGTATTTAATTAACATGTTTACTTAAATTGATCCACTTTTTGAATACCTTAAATATCTAATAGGACCTCATGCTAGGCAAAAATAGCTATGACTTCAAGGCTTTGATATACCAGATTTATGCGAGGTAGAATGTGACAGTAGTTGAGAGCTGGAACCCTGAAACCAGAATGCTGGTGTCTGAATCCTAGGTTTGATTGTTACTTGTTAGCTGGATAACCTGGTGAGTTGCTTATTCTAGTGCCTTTATTTTTCTCATCTGTAAAATGGGAATAACTAATAATACCTGCTTCATGGAGTTGTTGTGAGAGTTAGTGGAAATGATCACAATAGCTAACACTTAGCTAATTCCGGCTATGTGGCAAGCACTGTTCAAAGTTTTTTCTATATATTAACATATTTAATTCTCATAACAACCCTATGGAGGTAGATACTGCTATTATCGTCATTTTATGGATAATGTTATTGAGTCACAGAGAGGTTAAGTAACTTGTCTAAAGGCACCTAGCTGGTAAGGTTTTGGACCTTGTATTTGAAATTTCTTAAAATGATGCTTTATAGTGAGAACATGTCTGTCAATAATGGTACTATTATGATTAAAAAAAATACTATTCAGTCATTTCTAGTATATTCAGTGCTGTGCAACTGTCACCATTGTCTAATTCCAGAACATTTTCATCATGCTGTAAAGAAAGTCAGTACCCATTAGCAGTCATTTCCCAGTCCTTACCTCCGTGCAGCCCCTGACAAACACTAACATTTACCTATCTCTATAGATTTTGCTATTCTGGATATTTCGTACAAACGGAGTCATGCAATATGTGACCATTTGGGTCTGGCTTCTTTCATTTAGCATCGTGTTTTTGAAGTTCATGCATTTGTAGCATGTCAATACCTCATTCCTTTTTATGGTTGAATAATATTCCATTCTATAGATAGACTACATTTTGTTTATTTATCAGTTGATGGACATTTGAGTTCTTTCCACCTTATAGTCATTATGTATAGTGCTGCCATGATTGCTATGAACATTTGTGTATAAGTTTTGTTTGAATATGAGTTTTCAGGGTTGGTTTTTTTTTTTTTTTTGGATATATAGGTAGGGATAGAGTTACTAGGTCATATGGTAATTCTATGTTTAACTTTTTGAGGAGTCTTCAAAGAGTTTTCTACAGCAGTTGCACCATTGTACATTCTTATTGGTAGTGTAGGAGGGTTCCAATTTATCCATATCCTTGCCAACACTTGGTATGTTCTGCTTTTTTTTTTTTATTATAGCCATCCTTGCAAGTATGAAGTGGCATTATTGTGGTTTTGATTTGCATTTTTCTAATGACTATCGATATTGAGTACCTTTTAATTTGCTTATTAGCCATTTATATATTTTCTTTGGAGAAATAAATGTCTGTTCGTCTTTTGCCCATTTATGAATTGTTCGTCTTTTTATTGTAGAGTTGTAAGAGTCTGTATATTCTGGTCACTAGACTCCTTATGGTGTGATCCTTTCTGTTTTCTTTTCAGTTTCTTGATAGTGTGCCTCAATTTTGCAATCACAGGCCTGCCCTCATGTGGCTTTAGAGTTCGAATGAACACTATAAGCACAGTCTAATTCATTCCTGGTAGCAAATCCAGACATGTGGCAAAAGCAAATCTAATTTTTTTCCGGAGGACTCTACCCTTAACTGAGGCTTTAACAAAATTCTCACAGACAAAACCCAAACACACATTTTTTTTTTAAAAGCTACCATCAGCACAAATAAACCAAAGATGTAGATCCGCAAAGACTTATTATCATGTGCAAACTATTTAAAAACATGTTTATCATGTTTAAATAAATGAGAGGATATAAAAACACAAGGGAGAAATAACCAAATATAAAAAAGAAGCAAATAGAAGCTCTAGAACAGGAACTAAAAGATTAATGTATTTTTTCTTTTTTATTGGGGTAAAATACACATAATGCAAAAGTTCCCATCTTAACCGTTTTGAAGTGTGCAGTTCAGTAGCATTTAGTACATTCACAATGCTGCAGTCATCACTACTATCTAGTTCCAGAACACTGTCATCACTCCAAAAGGGAACTGGTACCCATTAGGTGCTCACTCCCCATTCCCACTTCCCCCAACCTTGGCAACCATAAATCTACTGTCTGTCTCTATAGATTTGCCTCTTTGGACATTGCATATAAAGGGAATCATACAATATGTGGCCTTTTGTGTCTGGCTTTTTTTACTCTGCATAATGTTGCCTAAATTCATCCATGTGGTGGCGTGAATCAGGTCTTCATTCTTCTTACTTGGAGGTATCAGGTACTAGCCTCCAGAAGCTAGGCGTCAGGATAATCTGGAGCTGGTGTCCCACACAGAGGCTCGGGTGCCTCAGTTGTGGCTCTGGCACTACCACATCAAGGTGACATACTTATCTGCCTTCCCCTTGCTGAAGGGTGGCTGGCTGACACAGCTTAGATTCCCAAGAGGAGTCCGTCTGCCAGGCAATAATCCCTTTGTGAAGGAGCTAATGATCCCTAAATAAAGACTAGAGGTCTTTATTCTGGTCAGATAGTTTTTAAGGACCTTTGCAGTCAAGACAGCTGTAATATTATGGAAGTTTCATGCTCATAGATTATGTTTCTGCTTGCAGGTGAGGTCACCTGTCACAGGTGTGGCTA
Source organism: Potos flavus (assembly GCA_028534135.1). NCBI lineage: Eukaryota > Metazoa > Chordata > Mammalia > Carnivora > Procyonidae > Potos > Potos flavus. The sequence continues at coordinate 37,654,346 of CM052901.1, read as the reverse complement.
GACGTGAGGGCAGGATGGATGGGCTTTCTGTTCTGTAAGGCCTGCAGGAGCCCTTTCATAGCACTGTGCGGTTTCTAATTCTTACTTCTCCCCACAAGAGGACTCTGCAGTTAGGGATTTAAAATGTTTTCTGTCTCTGACCAAAAGGCCTACATATCGACCATTCCTGATAATCTACCCCAGAAAAACTTAATAGGAAGAATGGGGTAGCTTTGATGAAGTAATGCCTGTTTTTATTAAATATCATTTCTATGGAGTACAAAAATATTTAATAAAAAATTTTTAAAAAGAACTTTGGCTTTTTAAAAAAAATTGGGCATTGCTTCTTAGAGATGTAAGGGTCATATGGAGGTTTCTCCTACCTACCTTTGGGGGAACGACAGTTTTCTGTAATTTCTTCGGACTATTGAGACTGTGTCTATGCTCACAAAGTGAGAGGAAAACTCACTGAGGCTATTTGCATATATGGTCCTAGCCCTTAGAGAGTGCAGGAGGGAAGGAAAGACAGCCTGGAGATATGTGTCACTGCGGGTGATTTTATGTGGCAGTAAAAGTGATTGAGTTTTGGCATTTCTTATCCTATTTTGGAACATCCGGGCCCTTCAGGTTTCTTTCATGAAACGGAATCATTTACACGCAAAACCCCAGTCCAGACTCTGGGCTTCTTTGCTGTAACTAAGAGTCAAGGATAAAAATTCCATGATTCTTCTTTAAATTCTAATTTCTTTGGCCATTGTGACCAGAAAGCTTGTAAAAATGACTGTGGCTACAAGCACTGATGCATGAATCAGACACCATCCCTAAGGATTTCTTTACCTAGGGCATCCCAGGCTCAAGCCTCTTAAAAAAGGCCTCCTCCCAACAGCCGCATTCTCAGTAGGAATCCTTCAGAGAGAAGCCTTTCATAACCTTCTTGATCCTTGCTGTGATCTGGGAGAGTAATTTGCATTCAGTCTACCTTATGGTGAAAGAAAAATACGGTGTGCTAATTACCATGGCTTTTAGCTATTTCCATTTCTAGCTCAATTCTCATCTCTGGCAGGATGTCATCCCATTCCACCCATCCACCAGTGCTCTTGTCTTATGAGGTCTCACAGCGCTTGCTATCTGAACTCTTCGTTTGATTCTTATCACACATCCCCTGAGCGTGAGTTACCTCTAAATATATGCAGACATGAATGCACGAATGCGTGGGTATGTATGTATATCAATGTATGTTTCGATTTCTCCATTAGATTGTAAATTCCTTACACTTCACACTTCTTACTGTTCCCCAAAGCAGTGCTGAGGATATAGCAGGCAGTAATCAGTAAGGATTGGTTGGCAAATGTGGAGAATATGAGTGGGGTGGCTAGGCCAAGGCCAAGACCAAGGCTGCAAACTTCTCTAGCTGAGCTTATCCGGAGTTGCCTCTATCCTCTAATTTTCTCCCAGTTCAGCTGGCATTCCCAAGAGACAAACCGAGGTGGCAAAGTACTTCCTAGGAGGGGTCTGGGATTTACTTGATGGTTTTAGATGTAGTTTGGGAAACTAGTTAGCATTACATTCTCTTCTCTGTCTGAGGAAAACTTTGGAACTCCTGTCCACTTTGAAAAGGCTCTTCTGTCCTGTCCCTTTATCCTTCTTCACTGTTATCCTCCTTTTCCTCCCTACTGTGTGTGTGTGCAGTCTATCATTGTCTATCATTCAGAAATTATAGTGACAAATTTCATATTTTAAAGATTTTATTTTTTTGAGATAGAGCAAGCATGAGTGGGGGAGAAGTAGGTTCCCCGCCCCCAGCAGGGAGCCTGATGCGGATGCTGGGTTGGATCCCAGGACTCCGGGATCATGACCTGAGTCCAAGGCAGACGCTTAACGGACTGAGCCACCCAGGCGCCCCAAATTTCATTTTTTTATATTTTTTTACCAGTCCTATTTTCCGTTTAACTATCTGATATTCTATCTTAGTTGTCTAACATTATATCACAAGTATTTCTTATACCTTAAAATTTTTTAAAGCTTTAAATAATAATTACATAATAGTTTGTTATTCAGGGGCACCTGAGTGGCTCAGTCAGTTAAGTGTCGCCTTCAGCTCAGGTCGTGATCCTGGCGTACTGGGATTGAGTCTGGCATTGGGCTCCCTGCCCTGCGGGGAGCCTGTTTCTCCCTCTGCCTCTGCCTCTCTCTCTCTGTCTCTCATGAATAAATAAATAAAACCTTTAAAAAAAAGTCTGTTATTCATTCATCTGTTTTCTTGCTCATTCTATTAGTATTTATTGCCAGCCATGCACACTATTGTATTTCAGTGGCAAGCAAAGTGCCTGACACTTATTGGATGCTCAATAAATATTTGTTAAATCAATGAATGAATGAATGAATAGGTTCCAGCACTATTCTAGATCTGTAACAATTTTTTTTTTTGCTTTTTAAGGTTTTATTTGAATTTTAGTTAATATGCGGTGTTCTATTAGTTTTGGTTGTACAATACAGTGATTCAACAGTTCTCTACATTACTCAGTGGTCATCATGATAAGTGTAATCATAATCTCCATCACCATTCACTTATTTCACCCACCTACCTCCCCCGTGGTAACCATCTGTTACCTGTTTGTTCTCTATAGTTGAGTCTTTTCCTTGGTTTGCCTCTCTCTCTCTCTCTCTCTCTCTCTCTCTCTCTCTTTTTCCTCCTTTGCTCATTTGTGTTGTAACAACTTTCTTTACCATTTTCTCTCATGTGAAACATTTAAGATTTTTCTTCCTCCCCCCTTTCTCTAACCAGTACATTTTTGTGCATGAATTATTTGTGGGTAGAATTTCAATGGGTAGAGTTCAGAGATGGGGGAGAGAGCTAGGCAGATAACCCAACATGAAGATGACACAGAAGGAGTGTATTCCTGGGCCAGCCAATAGTTCAGTTTGGCTGGAGATGAGTTAGGGGGTACTGAGAGCCAGGTCTGAAAAGTGATAATCATTCTTCACATGTGTATAGCAGCTCCTAACTTAAAGAATGTTTTTGTGAACTTAGTTTACATAATCCTTACAGAATTATTATTTCCACTTTATAAATGAGAAAACTGGGAGTTAGTTGCTTAAGTTTGCACAGCCAGTAAGTGGTAGAGATAGAATTGGGTTTTGAAATATAGGTTTAGTGGGACACCTGGGTGGCTCCATAGGTTAAGCGTCTGCCTTCAGCTCAGGTCATGATCCAGGGTCCTGGGATCTAGCCCTGCATCGGGCTCCTGGCTTAGTGGGGAGCCTGCTTCTCCCTCTGCCTGCAGCTCCCCCTGCTTACGCTCTCTGTCTCTCTCTCTGACAAATGAATAAAATCTTAAAAAAAAGAAACATATGTTTAGGAGTTGGGGTTTTATTTTAAGAGCAATGAGGAGTCATTGGAGGGTATTATTATTATTATTATTAGGAGTAGTGTAGTTGTAGTGGTCTTAATTAGTCTAACTTTTTGTTCTGAAATAGTTTGACTCACAAGAATTTGCAAAAATACTAGCACAGAGAATTCCTGTGTACCTTTCATCCAGCTTTTCCCAATGATAGTAACTTCTGTAACTATAGTACTTTGTTAAAATAAAAAAAAATTTATATTGGTATAATGCTATAAACATAGGGTTTGTCACCCTTGGCACTATTATCATTTTGAATTGAAAAATTCTTTATTGTGGGAGCCGTCCTGTGCATTGTAGGGTGTTTAGCAGCATCTCTGATCTCTACCACTAGCTGGCAATAGGAACCCCTCCCCCCACATCAGTTTTCACAACCAAAAATATCTCCAGACAGGGTTAGGGGACACCATTGCCAATAGTTGAGAACCACTGCATTAACTCAAGTACAGAACTAAATCGGATTCAGTGCGTGTGTGTGTGTGTGTGTGTGTGTGTGTGTGTGTGTAGTTCTGTGACATTTTATTGCTTGTATAGATCCATGTAACCATCATGACAATCAGAATACAGAACTGTTCCGTCAACCCCAAAGAAACTCCCTGATATTATGCTTTCATAGTGCCCTAACTCTTGGCACCCACTGATTTATTGTCTATCTCTGTAATTTTGTCACTTTGAGAAGGTTATGTGAATAAAATCATATGTATATAACATTCGACACTGGCTTTTTATCTTCACTCAGCATAATTCCCTTGAGATCTATTTTAGGTTGTTGCTTGTATCAATAGTTTGTTCCTTTTTATACCTTAGTAGTGTTGCTTAATCATTCACCTGTTATGAACATTTGAGTTGTTTCTGGTTTTTTGTTTTTATGAATAAAGCTGCTGTGAACATGCATGTTTAAGTTTTTGTGTAAATGTCAGTTTCATTTCTTTGCTATAAATCCCCAACTATGTGACTTCTGGGTCTTATGGTAGTATACGTTTAGTTTTTAAATAAACTGCCAAACAATTTTTTCAGGGTGCTTTTACAATTTTACATTAATAAAGTTTCTTTGCATCTTTTTTTGTTAACATATAATGTGTTATTTGCCCCAGGGTACATGTTTGTGAATCATCAGGCTTACACATTTCACAGCACTCACCATAGCACATACCCTCCCCAATGTCCATAACCCAGCCACCCTATCCCTACACCCCCTACCCCCCAGCCACCCTCAGTTTGTTTCACGAGTTTAGGAGTCTCTTACGGTTTGTTTCCTTCCTGATCCCATCTTGTTTCATTTTCCTCCCCCCCCCCGCCTCTCAAATTCTTCATATCAGAGAGATCATATGATAATTGTCTTTCTCTAATTGACTTATTTCACTTAGCATAATACCCTCTAGTTCCATCCACGTCGTTGCAAATGGCAAGATTTCGTTTCTCTTGATGGCAGTTTCTTTGCATCTTCCCCAATATTTGATATTATCACTTTTTTTTTCCTTAGTCATTCTAATAGGTGTGCAGTGATATCTCATTGTGGATATCTCATTAAGAAAATTTGCATTTGTGTAACAGCTGATGATATTGAACGTCTTTTCATGTGCTTACTTGCCATCTGTATATCCTCTTTGGTGCATATCTGTGCGTGTCTTTTACCCATATTGTAAATAGATTACTTGTTTTTACTGTTGAGTTTTGAGAGCTCTTTATATATTCTAGATTCTTTGTCAGTTATTTGGTTTGCAAATATTTTCTCCTAGTCTGTAGTTTGTCTTTTAATCCTCTTAGCTGGGTCTTTGGAAGGGCAAAAGTTGTTTTAAAACTTTATTTTTTTCCAGTTTTCTTGAGATATAGTTGATATACAGCCCTGTATTTGTTTAAGGTGTACCGCATAATGACTTGCATACATATATTGCATAATGATTACCACAATATTAACATCTATCTCCTCATATAGTAACAAAAATTTTTTTCCTTGGAGAACTTTTAGGTTCTACTTTCTTAGCAACTTTTGAATATGTCAGATAGCAGTGTTAATAATAGTCATCATGTGTACATTACATCTCCAGTACTTACATATCTTACAGTTGGAAATTTGTACCTTTTGACCACCTTCATCCAATTAAAAGCTTTTAATTTTGATGAGGCCCAATTCATCAATGTTTCCCTGTGTGGATCATGTCATACGTAAGAACTCTGCTTAGCTCCAGATCCTGAAGACCTTCTCCTATTTTTGTCTAAAAGTTTTATAGTTTTATGGTACACAGTTAAGTCAGTGATACATTTTGAGTAAATTTAAAAAAAATTTTAAAAGATTTTATATATTTATTTGAGAGAGAGAGTATGAGAGAGGGAAAGCAAGCACGAGTGTGAGCAGAGGGCAGAAGGAGAGTGAGAAGCAGACTCCCTGATGAGCAGGGAGTCCGATGTGGGCCTCATCCCAGGACCCTGGGATCAGGACCTGAGCTGAAGGCAGACACTTAACCAACTGAGCCACCCAGGTGCCCCTTGAGTTAATTTTTACATGAAGTGTGATGTTTAAGTCAAAGTTCATCATTTTGCCTATGAATATCTAGTTGTTCCAGCACCATTTGAATTCTTTTGCACCTTTGTCAAAAATCACTTAGGCATATTTGTGTGGGTCTATTTCTGGATTCTTTATTCTGTTTCTTTTATTCGTACACATTTGTCCCTCTGCTAATACCCCATAATCCTGATTAATGTAGTTATGTCTTGAACTCAAGTAGATTGATTCCTCCCACTTTATTCTTCTTTTGCAAATCTGTTTAATGTATTACAGTTCCTTTGCCTTTCCATATAAATTTTTGAATAATTTTGTCTATATTTACAAAAAATCTTGTGTGGATCTTGATAGGAATTGTATTAAACCTCTATATCAATCTGGGGAGAATTGGCATCTCTACTGTGTTGAATCTTCCAACTTATGAATAGTATGTCTCTCATTAGGGAGTTTGAAGTAGGGTTGTAACATAATTTGGTAAGCATTTTCTGAAAATCACTCTGGCTGAGATACGGAGAAAGAATTCTTTTTTTTTTTTTTTTTTAATATTTTTATTTATTTGACAGAGAGAGAGAGAGAGATCACAAGTAGGCAGAGAGGCAGGCAGAGGGAGAGGGGGAAGCAGGCTCCCTGCTGAGCAGAGAGCCTGATGATGCGGGGCTCGATCCCAGGACCCTGAGATCATGACCTGAGCCGATGGCAGAGGCTTTAACCCACTGAGCCACTCAGGCGCCCCTGGAGAAAGAATTCTTGAAGGTGGAACCTGTAGAGGCAGAGAAATCAGTTAGGAGGCTGTCGTAGTCAGTTAGGTGAGAGATGATGATAGCTTGGAGCAGGGGATGGAGATGGAGAGAAGAAACGAGATTTGGGACTACTTTTGAAGTGGAAGTAATAGAATTTACTGATGGACTGAATGTGGAGCTTGAGAAAGAGGGAATGTCAGGAATAATTCTGGGGTTTCTGGCTTCGGCCAAAAGATGACACCACTTATTAAGAGGAATAAGGGAAGGACCAAATTTCAGAGAAAGAGGATGAATTCAGTTGTGGATGTTGTGAGTTTGGGGTGTTGGCGGGTCTCTAGATGTTTATTATATCTAATAGGTAGCTGAATATAGAATCAGAAGCTAAGGGTAAATTAGTACTCTAGATACTGATACTTGTATTCAAACTTGCCCTTTTTACAATTTGAATTAAAACTGGCTAACCTTGCCACTCAAGGGTAGAAACTTAAGTTCCAGCCCCCCCCCCCCCCCCAGTTTGCAGAGGTTACTTTCCCTATTGCTTAGCTCATAGGTGGGGGTGCAAGAGGAAAGGGATTTATAACCTGGTTTCTTGAGGGCTGGGCAGTAATTATATGATGGCCGATGCAGATGAACATGAAGAAGGCATACAGAGGATGGACTCAAAATGTACATACACCCCTTTTAAAATATATCACTGAAGTATTTACATTGCATATGCTTAATAGATAGATAGAGCAGTTTTTATTTCTGGTGAGAAGATCAAGAAATTCGTGAACCAGAGTTCTGTTTACACTTTTGGTGATGGTGGCGTTTTGGAGAAGCTAGGGTGGAAATGACAACTGTAACTCATTTTAGCTCTGCTCTTATTTACCCCAAAGGGAAAGATGGGGGAGCTATATTCCTATTCCAGTGGGTTGGGGACAGGCTTCCACTAAGGAGGAACCAGAGCCATGAGTTGAGGTCTATGGATGGTTTGTCACAGGCAGGATGAATTACAGGTTTGGGACTTCTAAAATATGTTCTCTGGTATATTCCAAGTGCACATTTGTTCAGTTGGAACCATTTTAGAATGCTGCCAACTCTGGGGCACTTCTCTAGTGGTGGGAGGGGACCTGTCTGGCATACTAGGATCAGATGGAAGCTTCCCGCATTCTGGTAGCGTTCCCTGGAGTAAGTTCATCATACCTGTAGACACTAATGGGAGGGGTTAGCCTCCATTTCAAGACTGTAATTCCTCCTATTACTCCTTGTACCACTCCAAGTCTGTTAAATATGGTAGTCTTATCGGGAGATTAGCAAGAAACATCTCCTCTTCCCATCCCTACCACTAAAGAAAGCATTTCTTAAGCTAACTAGGCAACCCATTTATTTTAAGTCTTTGTGTTGTGCGATCGGGATCCCCTAGTGCTAATTTAGATACATTATCTGGTTAGCTTTGCAAGGTTGGAGATTTTATTTTTGTTTATTTTTGTTTTTTTAAAAGACTTTATGTATTTATTTGTCAGAGAGAGAGAGAGAGAGCACAAGCAGGGGGAGCAGCAGGCGGAGAGAGAAGCAGGCTCCCCAATGTGCAAGGAGCCTGACAGGGGGGCGGGGGCTCGATCCCAGGACCCTGACATCATGACCTGGGCCAAAGGCAGATGCTTAACCGACTGAGCCTCCCAGGCATCCCAAGGTTGGAGATTTTATAGGAAGGATAAAATGGGGGAAAATATAAAAGAAAAAAAATAAAGGTTTGTTTCAATACTTGAGTGAAACCCATCACACTATCTCTGGGCTGTGGGACACCCAACCCCAAAGCCCTGCTCAGGTTTCTATGGGGCAGGGAGAATTTGGCTCTAGTCCCCCAGTAAGGGTGAGGCACCTTTCCCCTCTTCCTGGCTTCAGAGTATGTGTGTAGTGTTGTCCTTCATTACAGGCAGGCTAGGCTGACTTCTAGGCAATAAAGAGTGCAGGAACAACAGTCTCTCCTAAGATTCTCCCCTGTCTAGCAAGCTTTCCCCAGTGGCTGGGATTTCCACTGTTGCAGTACTTCCCTGAAAGTGTGGGGTCCCCAAATGTGAGTCACTTCAGGGCCACTTTCACCAACTCTTGCCATTTTGAATACCGTCAATACCATTATTTCCTAATAGTTTTCCTTTAAATGATTTTAAACAGAGTCGTATACTAACCCATAATTATCCATGGGGTCCTGAGTTTGATGTACTAGTTATATACTCTTGCCAAGGCAGGCCTTCAAAGCAGTAGCAGTGGGCTTGGCCCGAGGGTCCAAAAGTCAAGCTCCCTCCTTTTTCACAAACGGTGATGGACACAGGGGTGCCTGGAATATGTGTTCCTAGGCAAGGTCTGCTATGGAGACTTTATCTCAGGCTCCACTCCAGAAGAGTTTATCTGGCAGGAATTCATGCTTCTGTGACATATCTCTCTCCAGTCACTCTAAGACAGAAAGTTATACCATCCACATAAACATTTGTGACCCCAGTTATGTTGGCAAATGTCTCAACTGGCAGCTTTCCACTCTGTTGGGTTGCCACATGTCTGCTGGAGTGGCTATGCAAAGCTCACAAGTCACCTCCACAGGGGCTCTGCTTGGGCACATATGGGGTCCTCCTTGTTGGCTTTTTCCTCCATAAGGGGTTGATTGTGAATGGGAACCTGATCTCCTTGGGGTACACATATAGCAATACAGCTACCCTTAAAGACTAGCCAGATGACCAGTATCATAAGGTGATAGTTCACTCAGGACACTTTTCCCTTATGGTATTTTAAAAGCTTCTCTCAGTCTTTGACACCTGCCCTGTGTCCTGTCCTCTTGAAGCTCCATTCATGAAAGCCCATTCATTCCATAAACACTCAGCTCTATTGTAGTCATGGGTGCTAAGTTTATATATTTGCAATGGATCCAGGGAACTTCTGGAGGCAATGCTTTTTTTTTTCAGCTCAGTGTTTCCTAAAGAGTGGTATGAGAGATAATTTTGGGTGGTGCATTGAATAACTTTCTAAAAAAAAAAAATCAACTGTCCAGTAACCAACTCATGTTTTTGTTTCTTCTTTGAGCACATTTCCTGGTCTCAATTTCTTCCCTGAATTATGGCTTTTGGTATCTCTCTATAGAAGGTAGTAGAGTGGAGGAGGGTAGGGGGATAAGGTAGCTGGGTGATGGGTATTAAGGAGGGCACGTGTTGGGATTAGCACTGGGTGTTATACGCAACTAATGAATCGTTGAACACGACATCAAAAACTAATGATGTACTATAGGCTGGCTAACTGAACATAACAAAATAATAATAAGAAAAAAAAGAAGAAACCTGTAGAATGCATTAGATACGGGTGGGGGCTCTGCATTAAGCAAACTGGATTTTGAATTCTGGCTCCACCACTTACTCTTGAAGAGGAAAGTTCCATTAATCTCTTTAAGCCCTAGGTTCTTTATCTGTGAAGTGAGAATGATAATGGTCTCTATCTCATAGGGTTCTTTTGAAGATTAAATGATAAGCAAAGCACTTAGCATAGTTCCTTGGCACACAGTCAGCACCCACATCATGTTATCTACAACAACAAAAACAATAATTTTTATTATTGGGATTTTTTGTGCCTCATTGAGTGCTCATTGCTGATGCTGCTATTCACCTGCTGTTTTAGCTTCCTAAATTAGAAACCAAATGCATCTTTTGTTGGAAGGACCCCTGCGGCTGGCCCTGTACTTCCAGCTTCCATCAATGTCCAGACACTGAGTTGTGCTGGGCTTGATAATAGACAAGTTTCCTGTGCAGGGAGAACGGGGCATTGGAAAAGGTTGACACCAAGGCTGCACTTTGAAGAGGTGATCTGCCAGGCCACCCCAGCACTGACCAGGGGTTTGGGTCTCTCTCTGCTGGACAGCCAAGCTTCTGTCCTAAGATTGGGCTCATGCTTAGTTTGCTCCAACTGTAGAATCAATTACAAGGTTAGAAGAAAAGGAGCCTGCAAGGGGAGTATACAATGCATAATTATGAAAACACACAAATACATGGACACATACTGAGGGCTTATGGAACACCAGGTGCTGAGCTAGGAAGAGGAGCTACAAAGACAACTACAGCCTGACTTTTGGCAAAGGAGACAGATGCATAAGCAGACAAATGCGAAGGGGGTGCTAGGGACTTGGGAGAAGCCCGTAGGGGCACAGCAGGGGATGGGCTGAAGGGAGGACTAGACAAAGCTACTGGCAGAGGGGGAACGTAAAAAGGAAAGGCTCCATAGAGGATGGTGACTCTTGAGCTCAGTCCTGAAAGACAAACAGTGTCCTCCTGGCAGACAGGAAGGAGAGGGCAAGAAAAAGACCTACCAGGTTGGCTTAGCCATAAATGCTGTGATAATTTGCATCCAGTTCTGAGGCACATTGTGGGTGTTTTTGTTAACATCACACTATTAGGCATAAAAGAATATTCACACTGTGAATCGTAAGGGCATACCTGTTGTTTGAAGTTAATTGTCAGTTAATTGGAAGGTATGAGGTGTGTAATATGGAAGATTTTAGGACTTTGGCGGTATTTTAGCTCTTTGCCTTCCTGTATTTTTAGCCAAGTGATTTGGACTGGGACTTCAATAATAAGATGATGTTGTAGAGGTGAGTGTGTGATAGGCTTTTGCCAGCTTCAGGTGGTGTGTTACTTCATAGCTCCTTTAAAAAACATCACAAACTCACAAAACTGTATTTACTCATTCACTTATTCAAAATACACAATGTCAGAGAGGTATGAAGTAGAGGGACCCCAATGACAGCAAGGTACAGGCTCCTTAATGAAAGAGGTTGCCTCCCGCTTTCCAGGAGTTGGTGGTCTAGAACATTTGACCATATAGCTTCACCATTTGGGGTGAACAGAAGCATTGGTATGCCTCACGAGAGGGAAATCTCAACAGATCGTGGTAGAGTGGGCTAGGGAGTAGGGTTTGGAGCAGAGGCAGACCAGCCTGGGGCATAGAATTTGATGGATAATTTATGAAGCTTATTCACAGAGACAACAGGTTAAAACAGACTTGCCTAAATGGAACTTTTAAAAAAAGACATCTAAAATTCAAGTGTATAATTATTAAATGAACGGATAAGTCTACAAGTTTTTAAATTGGTGATTTCAGATATGTCTCAATAATTAGTAGCTCTTAAAACAGATGGTGGACCCTAGATGAACATTATTCTAGGAAATGAATGTTCCCTTTGATAGACTTCATTTCATGACACCACTGATTTCTCCAGAAGTCTTTACTGCCAGGATTGCTCTATCACACCCGGATTTCCTCTCTGCTTTAAAATAAAGGAGGTTTCTGCTTTTAGGAGGTAGAAGAAGGGCAACTACAAAAGGGTCAGCAATCTTTGCTTTACAGTTGTATCACATAATTTTTTTTTAGGTTGTGATAACCCTGGGGATTTGCCAAATTCCCTAGAGGTGACTGTTCTCCTTCACTCCAATTGCCTTTCTGCCTTCCAGCACCCTTCTAGAATCCAGTTTCCAGTCCTCAAACTCAAATGTTCCTCCCGATTCCCACAAACCCCAGGTACGTTGTTTCCTTGCCTAGCTCGATGATAACCAGGCTCCCTTTTAGGCACTCAAGGTATGATTTTTGGTGAGTAATGAAGACTCCTGTGGTTCCCGCCACCCCACCCCCACCATTCTCTTCAACCAGCTTTGAGGCTTGAATTTCTAATCCAAGCCTAATGCTCTAGTTTAAGGCACGGATTCCTGCCAGCATTGAAATCTCTCTTGAGAGGGGCCCCATTCTGCTATCAGGATTATCATCACCGTTATCTGTTTCTTAGGAAGTGACATTCTGCTATTGTGATTACCATCATTATCAGTGTTACACTGAGTGGGAATGAGTGCTTTGGGCAAAACTGTTGGAGTAAGGTGAAAGAGACCAAGAACGCTCTGGATATCCAGAGAAGAGAAAGGGGTTAGGCGTATAGAAAGCACGCTGACAGTAAGTCAAAAGGGAGCCGGTAATGGAGGCAGAAGACAACGAAGCTGAACTCTGAGGACAACACAGTTTTGCTAAGGTCAGAACCACCACGTCTTCTCTTTTCCGCCCCATCAGGAGTCCGCAAAGGGACCTGAAGACACCTGGGACTCACACCTCCCACACACTTCCCGCCTCCGCGCCTGTAAATCCCTGAGTTAGAAAAAGTAATTTTAGCACGCCCTCAGGTGGCCGAATGAAATACTGCGGCAATGGCTTTCGATGGAAGTTGGCGCAGCGGACACTGGTGCTTGGCAAGTTGGTAGGCACCCGGCAGGGCATCCTGTGCGAAGATGGCACTCTTCCCTTTAGGGTGCCAGTTCTCAAGCTTATTGGCGTAGCAACCCAGGAATAATCTTGCCAGGTTTATTTTGGACTGCCTGCATCGCGTCCTCCTCACGTGCTGCGGGATGTGGGTCTATTTTTGAAATTAAAGCTAACTTAAATTATTTCTTAGCTTTAAATATTATTATATGCTCCTTAAATTAACTGGAGCTACCCATAGAGGCACAGAAAATGATTTGTGTATGGATTTTCCGTCCAAATCAGACTGGAGCAACAAGGATGAATGACCACGGATATTGTAAACATTTTTATTTTGGAATAATTTCAGACTTATAGAGAAGTTGCAAAAATAGTACAAATAATTTCCATAAGCTTGTCACCTAGATTCTCTCAAAATTAGCATTTTAGCACATTTTCTCTCTAATTATAAATATGTACATTTTTCTGATCCGATTTGAGAATGTTACAGACATGATGTGCCTTTATCCTTAAATACTTCAGTGTATATTTTCTGAAAACAAGAACATTTGCTTATATAACCACAATTCAATAATCAAAACCAGGAAATTAACACTGATATAATACTGTTTTCTAATCTTCAGACTTGATTCATATTTTCAAATTGTCCCACCAACGTCCTATATAGAAAATATATAGGATCCAATCCAGTATCACTCATAGCATTGCATTTAGTTGTTGTGTCTATTTAGTCTTCTGTAATCTGAAATAGTTCCTTAGTCTTTCTTTGTCTTTCACGACCTTGGCATTTTTAGAGTACAAGCCAATTATTTTATGGAATGTCCCTGAATTTGAATTTGTCTGATGTTTCTTCATGATGAGGTTCAGGTTATGCATTTGGGGCAGGAATATCATAGAAATGATGTTATATCCTTCTCAATGCACATGATGTTCCTTTGTTTTGCCCACAGGTTTTGACACACAGGTGTCAGTGTAATTAATGTTGAAAACTACACATGCAGGTAAGGTCAATTTTCCTACAGGCTCATGGGAATTTCACTTATGGGATGAGAAAAAAAGCAACGAACCTGGAGAAACCATCCCCTCTCCTCTTATCACTCTAGGAACGTTTTATGGAAGGACCGGGATTTCAGGAACTTTGGGCTCGGACAAGATGGTGTTTTTTTTCCCAGGGGAATATTTTGATACATGAGGATTTTGATTATAGAGTGCCCAGGGTTTTTTTTTTTTTTTAATCCTCTTTTGAGAATCAAAAGCCAGGGTTACAGGGTTTTAGTCTCAACTGTAGTTTAGTTGATGTGTCACCCTAAGGACCAGCCAAGTGATCCCTTTTTGGTTTGCCTAACCTGTGAAATGATAGTCACTCACATGCAAGGACAGTATGTTGAAAGCTCTGGCTAGAGAAAGGGGTAGAGGACATGAGTTCATGAGCCAGATTCACGTGGCACCTAACTGAGCTCCTTGTTTCTCTGGAATCTTTTTGGCTACTTCAATTGGACTTACATGTTTCCATATAGTTCTTGGCTTTGGATAGGGGACGCGCAAATACTGGAGAGAAAAAAATCCCATTAGTATTATAGTCATCTATAATGGAAATGTAGATTTGAAACCAATCCCTGAGTATCAGCCACAGATAAGCAAGCTTCAATCTTCCACTGGGTAACTGGAGACATTCTATAGTACTAATATTTACAGTTAGAAATGTGGAGAGAAGCCTTTTAAAATAACAGCAACAGTCATTACTTTCTAAGCTCCAGTGTGTGGCTGCATGTGACATTTTTTTTGTCTTTCTTGTTGAGTTTTGTTGGCTGTTTGGGATCCTGTAAGTTTGAATTCCATTAAAATTTATTTCTTAAGTCTTTTCTGAGCTGTGACTGGTGCTATGGAACTGCATTGACCATTACCTAAAGATGTGGAGTGCTTTTGGCCACTGACCTTTTAAATGTCATAACAGCTTGATTGAATATTTGATTTATTATAAATGGGCTCTCTGGCACTATATTTATAATCTTGAACTTTTAATTTTCTGATGTGCAATGTTTAATCAGGTGCGACTGTCACGTCATAATGAGACGATGTAATTTTCCAGTCTTTGCACAAATGTTTTCATAGTTTAAATGGAGGTTCTTGTCATATCAATCTAGAAAGGAACTTTTTGCATCAAAGAACAGAATAAACCAACAGTAGACTAAAAGAGATTTTTGCTGGACGGACAGTGAATACTACCCTGATAAAAGACCTGGTTTATATATTTACTAAATTTATTTGATATAGTAAATAGTAATATGAAATAAGTTTATTTCTTTAATAAATTTGTTGAGTACTCATTTTGTTCCAAGCATTGTGCCATGGGTTCTTTTTTTAAGATTTTATTTATTTATTTGACAGAGAGAGAGAGATCACAAGTAGGCAGAAAGGTAGGCAGAGAGAGAGGGGGAAGCAGGCTCCCTGCTGAGCAGAGAGCCCGATGTGGGGGCTTGATCCCAGGACCCTGAGATCATGACCTGAGCTGAAGGCAGAGGCTTTAACCCACTGAGCCACCCAGGCGCCCTGTGCCATGGGTTCTGATGTAATGTGATAAGATACAGGTAAGACAGACTAGCAAATGAGTATTTGTAATACAGGGTGTGTAGCAATAGAGTAAACGTGGGGTACTGTGATGCTTAATCTAATACGGGGGGTGGGTGTCTAGGAAAGACTTCGTGGAGGAAGTGATGTCCAGTCTATCCTATCCATTATCTGGGTTTATCAACTCTACCTCCCCTCAAAACACATTCTAAGGGGCGCCTGGGTGGCTTGGTCAGTTAAGCATCTGCCTTTGGCTCAGGTCACAGTCCTGGGGTCCTGAGATAGAGCCCCGCTTCGAAGCCTGATGGGGAGTCTGCTTCTCCCTCTGCCCCTCTCCCCTGCTCATGCTCTCTCTTACTGTCTTACTTGGGCATGCTCTCTCTCTCAAATAAATAAATAAAATCTTAAAACAAAAACAAAACAAAACAACATATCCTAAAATCCAACCACTTCTCCTTATCTCTACAGTCTCACCCCAGTACAAATCATCATCACCTGCAGTAGCTACAAAGCTGGTCCCCGCCAAACCACAAGCTCCAAGAGGATAAAAATTTTAGTCTGTTTTGTTTGCTGAGAAATCCCAAACAGTGCCTGACCTGTAGTGGGTGGGCAATATATATTCTTGAACAAATAAATGGTCTCTCCACTTACACTGTTGCCCCACTACAATTCAGCAGCCAATGTGGTATTTTAAAAAAGTACAATTGTTTCATCTTCCATCACTTCTCATTTCGCTCACCTTACCCTCTTTCTGTATACTCCAACAGTTCTGAAGGACTTAGTTTTTCAGTCCTGGGAACGTTCCCCTTTCTCATGTATCAGTTATGTAAACTCCTTTTATTTTTTATATTTTAAAGGATTTTATTTATTTATTTGACAGACAGAGAGTACAAGCAGGGGGAGCAGCAGAAGAGGGAGAAACAGGCTCCCCGCTGAGCAGGGAGCCCAATGTGGGGCTCAATCCCAGGACGCCAGGATCATGACCTGAGCTGAAGGCAGATGCTTAACCGACTGGGCCACCAAGGCACCCTGGTAAACTCCTTTTAATCCTGAAAGTACAGTTCAAATATTCTTGCCTCCATGGAGCTTGCGATCACATGAGGAAGATAGACATCAAACAACTAAGGAGAGTAATAAAATATTTTCAAAAGTGATGAGTGACACGAAATAATAACACAGGGTTAATTGAAAGAATAATTGGCTCTGAAGTAAAGTAGACATGTGAGCTGACACCTCAATCATTTGAAGGAGCCAGGGAAGCAGAGATCTGGGGGAACATTCCAGGATAGAGGAAACATAAAATGCAAAGACTCTGAAGGAAGGAATAATTTGGCTTATTGAAAAGAGTATGTGAGAATGAAACAAAGTAAGCAAAAAAGATAGTGGTTGGCACAGGCCAAATCTTGGAGGGTCTTTTAGTTAAGGTAAAGAATTGGGATTTTGTTCTAAATGGAATGGGAAGCTTGAAACCATTCCATCACACATAGAACCAAACCCCAATTCTTTACCGTGGCCTGTCAACCCTGCACGATCTTCTTCTTCATCAACTTTTCTTCCTCCCCGCTCTCTCTGTTCAGCCATCTGATGCTATTTCCATTCCTTAAACATGCCAAGCTTGTCCCTGCCTCAGGACCTTTGCACTTGCTGTTCTCTGTCTGGAGTATACTTTCCCCAGATCTTCCCATGTCTGGCTACTTCTCATCATTCAAGGTTCAGCCTAAAAATTATCTCCTTAGGGAAGCCTTCCCTGGCTGTGTTAGTTTCCTAGGGCTGCCATAACAATTGCCTTAAAACAATGGAAGATTATTTTCATAGTACTGGGGCTCAAAGTCCAAAATCTAGGTGTCAGCAGGAGTGAGACAATTCAGCTAGCTAAAGGACATACAAAAGTTCATGATTCGCAGGGCTTAGAGTTTGAAGAATGGAAGTGACAGAAATGAGGCTGGAGAGGTAGGTAGGGGCCAGATCATATAGGCACTTATAAAATATCTTCACCCTTCTTATCAAAAGTGTATAGGTCCTATGTAAATTTAGGCAGATGACTACAACCGTCTCCTGGCAGTTTTATCTGAGATTTGTCTCCTGGGAAGTTTTGCATTGTAAGATTTAGACTGCACTTGATGAATAGTACTTTTTTTCCCCTGTTTTTGTTTGACCTAACGATAGGCGAGAATTAATAGTGCAGTTTAATGAATATTTATTGTGTACCTAGTAAGAACCAGGGATTTTTCTAATGTGCTACTTAAATCAGTGCACATTTACTTTGAATTATCATGCTTGATCTCTAGAAAATCATGAGAATTTTTCATTTTACTCTATAATATTGCTGAGTTTGTTTTTTTAAAGATTTTATTACTGAGAGAGAGAGAGAGAGCGCACAAGCAGGGGGAGCTGCAGGCAGAAGGAGAGGGAGAAACAGGCTTCCGGCTGAGCAGAGACCCCCCCCCCCCCAAGCAGGGCTTGATTCCAGGGCCCCGGGATCATGACCTGAGCTGAAGGCAGATAGTTAACAGACTGAGCCTCGCAGGTGCCCGAGTTTGTTTTGATACATAAAGAATTTTGTCCCCTCTCTTCTCCCTTTTTGAGTAAAATGAATACTTTAGGGAGTTCCATATGCATCTTGTGGCTTCTTGCATCCCATTTGCTTCCTCAAGTTCTAGAATATTCTTGTTCTTATAAAAGTAACTCTCTTACACAGATGAGCCACTTAGAGTCCAGAGATATCCTGAAACTGAGTCAGTGTCATATGCCTACCATGTGCTGAGCCAATATTTGAACTCAGCTCTCTCAAGAATTTTTTCCAATGTATCACAGCCATTCAGGTTTTGGAGACTTCTTTTTAAATTTTTTTTATTTAAATTTAATTTAGTTAACATATAGTGTATTATTAGTTTCAGGGGTAGAATGTAGTGATTCATGAGTTGCACATAACACCCAGTGCTCATTCCATCAAGTGCCCTCCTTAACGCTCATCACCCAGTTACCCTATCCCCCTACCCACCTCCCCTCCAGCAACCCTCAGTTGTTTGTTTCCTAGAGTTAAGAGTCTCTTATGCTTTACCTCCCTCTTTGTTTTTATCTTTTTAAGTTTTTCCTTCCCTTCCCCTATGTTCATCTGTTTTGTTTCTTAAATTCCATGTATGAGTGAAATCATGTGGTATTTGTCTTTCTCTGACTGACTTATTTTACTTAGCATAATATCCTCAAGTTCCATCCATGTTGTCGCAAATGGCATGATTTCTTCCTTTTAATGGCTGCGTAATATTCCTCTATCTCTCTACCTACCCACCTACCACATCTTCTTTATCCATTCATCTGTCAGTGGACATCTGGGCTCTTCCCATATTTTGGCTATTGTGGACATTGCTGCTATAAACATTGGGGCGCTTGTGCCCCTTCAAATCACTGTGTTTGTATCCTTCTGATACATTCCTAGTAGTGCAATTGCTGGATCGTAGGGTAGTCTCCATTTTTAACTTTTTGAGGAACTCCCATCCTGTTTTCCAGAGTGGCTGCACCAGTTTGCATTCAGGTTTTGGTGACTTCTACAGAAAGCAAAGGACACAACTTTAGACTTCCATGAGCTTACAGCATAACTGAAGATGTAAGGTATGATACATGAAAAAATAGCTACCAGTATAGGATTGTTTATATGTGGTCCAGCTAATCAGTAATATTGGGCTGAAAAAACTGTTTTGTCACCATAAATATTTGTTTGGGGAAAACAGCCCCCTGTTTTCACAAATCACCGTGAGAGGAAGGGAAAATATGACCAATATCTTGTTGGGTAAAATATTTTGGGTTGACAAAGCATTCCTCCACTTTAGGAAGTTGGTTTTAGTAAAGGTTTTTTTTCTATTTTTTTTAAAGTAGGCTCCACACCCAGCGTGGAGCCCAATGTAGGGCTTGAACTTACGACCCTGAGATCAAAACCTGAGCTAAGATCAAGAGTCAGATGCTTAACTGACTAGCCACCCAGGCACCCCAGGAAGTCGGTTTTAAATGGTCCATACACTTGAGCCCTTTCTTTGGCCTATGGCAGTACTGTGTCACTGCTGTTTGGGATTACGTTTCTTACCCTTCCCTCCCCTCCCAGGGCCAGGTCATGCCTCAGCACTTTACGGTTTCCTGATAGATCTTTTGTGATCCAAAAGATACCAGGTTAAAGGAACCAAGTGCTCAACAGCTCTGTCTTGGTAGCCGCCAAGAGATGCCACTGAGCTAGGGGAAAGATGCCTTTACCTTGGTGCCTTTATTTGCATGCTGAGCCCAGCTGCCCGTGGGGGAGGAGGGTGGAGGTGAGGGTAGGAATGGGAGGTGGTAGTGGTGGGGGTGGGGGTGGGGGAAATGGTGGGGCTATTTGATCGCCTCTTCAGAGCAGTACAGAAAAGTGGTGGTAAGTGGCCCAGGCTCAGGGTTTGGAGGAGACAAGTGGGCATTTCCAGCCTCTCACAGCTATGGTCTTGTTTTTGCTAAGCCTGTGTGCCCCCTTTCCACATGACCAGTATGCTTGAGAAGTCATTCAACTTTGACTGGCAGTGGCTTGCCATTTCTGGATTTAAATAGATTTAAATAGAGTCTAACAGGGGCAGTTGCATTTCTTTACTTTGGAGAGCTATATTTTCCTTTTGCGGGTTAAAAAAAAATTCACATGAAAAAGCCCTAACTTCATTATGCTTCGGTCACAGCAGGGAATTTATAGCAAGAGCCCAGCTGTTTGCAGCTCATGCCAGAGTTTTTGATCCTAACGTAATTGAGCTTACATTTTTGAATCAGGAAATAATATTCAGAGGAGCCGACTTTGGAGTTTTCAGGTTTCCAGGCCAAGCAACGGGTTCCTGAATCTATTTTGGGTTGTTTTTCCCTTGTACCTTTCCCTCTTCACCCTTAGAGCTCTTTGCTCCTTTCCTGGAACTACAAATCGCTTTTCTGTGCACATGCTGTTCTAACCATCTTTTTGATGGAAAAAGCATCCCCATGATTTTATACCTTAACTCTTGCCTTCACTACTTAAAACTTCCTTCTATTAATTGGGCTTCCATACATTCAAGCAATACCAAGTACAACTCTTGTTTCTTGGGCATGGGGCCAGACATTGTGCTAAGGGCTTTATATGCATTATCTCTTCTGATCCTTCCAACAACCCTCTGAAGAAAGCACTGTTATTGCTCCCATTCCACAGATGAGATCTCTGAGGCTCAGAGAGGTGAACTACCTTCTCAAGGACACACAGTGGTGGAGTTGGGCTTCGAGTCCAGGTCATTGGGATCCAGAGCCAGGAGCTTCAACCCTGTCGCTGTATTGAACTGACCACTTGAAACAGCCTGCCAAGTGCTAGGTTCTACGGGGTTAGCATATAGTTTTTTTTTTTTAAGATTTTTATTTATTTGCTTGACAGAGATAGAGAGAGCCAGAGAGCATAAGCAGGGGGAACAGCAGAGACAGAGGGAGACGTGGGGCTCCATCCCAGGACCCCAGGATCATGACCTGAGCCGAAGGCAGATTCTCAACCTACTGAGCCACCCAGGTGCCACCAAAACACATAATTTTTGTCCCCACAGAGCCTGAGTTGGAGCATAGGAAAGAGCCAGGACCTCACTTCTATCAGCTTTGTGGGGTTCTTGTTATAGTCAGATGAAATGGCAGGTAAAAGCACTCGGTTCAAGGTAGAGTGGTATATGGATGCTGCTTATTGGTATCATACCCACAACAGCCCTGTCCTGAGCCAGTTATCTGCATGTCTGGGAGGGCAGGTATATGGGAGAGTGGCACAGTGCAAACTGGTAATGTCACAGACTTGTAGAATCTCTTGTTGAATGTGGAGCTTCTGCCGCTTCCTGGTTAGCCTGGCATTTCACACTTTCATTTTGGCTGGGAAGATACTAATGATCATAGCAAGCCCCTATATAGCTCTTCTTATGTAGCAGGTGCTGTTGTAAGTACTTTACAAGTATGACCCATTTGCTTTTACCTGAATGATTGTGTTAACATCACAGTCCTAGATTCCCCGTTCTCCATCAGTAACTAAGTCCTGTTGATTCTACTACTTAAATATCTTTTAGACTTGTCCCCTCTTGTCCAGCTGCGCTCCTTTGCCACTGTTTTCATTCATGTTTACATCATTTCTCTCCTCTGGGATCATAGTAGCAGCCTTCCTGTGCTTTGCCACTACTGCTCTTAAGGCCTCACCTTTCCCAAGAGAAGAGAAGGGTTTCTTTTATTGTTGCTATTCTTGCTGGTTTGGTTCTTATTCTCTCTGTTATTCTGTTGTGCTTAATAGAACCATTCCTCCTTTTTAAAACCACCAATCCAGTTTAATCTCTGAAACTTTGCCTTTTGCTGTTACTGATCATATGGAAGGGGGTTATTAATGATTGGGAGGGAAGCATCTAGGTTGGAACTCTCAGTGTGCTGTGAATTATTTCCCCTGTAGCAGTGCAGGAGGGTTTCCTGGGTTTCCCATGCCTCTTCAAAGTCCTCTCTTCCTCGAAATGAGGCTCAGGGCTGCATTCAGGGCAGTTGCAGTTTCTGTGCATTTGTTTACCTATCCCTGCTGCTTTGCAAAGGGGAGATGGGGCATGAGGAAACGATGCCTGCTGTGGAGGAGACTCAGCTTTGTCTCAAGAAGAGCTCAGTGAGTAATGAATCAGGCCCTGAACATCCTGGAACACTAAACTCAGTGCCACTGTCAGCTTCCCCCAAATCTCAGTCATTTCCAGGTAATGGCTCAGTGTAGGCATGGTTTCCCAAACCATCCAGATGGAGAGAGGGACAGGGGAAACCATCCCAAACACCCAGAGTACAGTTTTGCTGAGGAGATTTATTTCCACTTTGATTTGGAACATAAATACTGTAAATATCCTCCACTCTGTTAGCCTTTTTTTTTTTTTTTTCAGAGCTATAGTTAATGGGCTAACTTTCTGGCTTGGCACTTTATCAAGTTGATAGAACTGTTTAATGAAACCCACGGAGATTGGACAATTTAGTCTAACGGTCAGCTGCAACCCTTGATGTAAGTAATTTCCAGCAATACTGTATGCATCAAATGTCCAACCTGCCAGTGGTTATCAATATCCATTATGCTTTTGGTTGGCTTGAACCATTAATAACCTGTCAGATTAAGCAATTAGGCTGTCTCCACTTGCCAGAGGAAATTGTTTTCCCCTAACTGATGATATGGGTTTTGTGGTTGTGCAGATAAGTACTTGGTCAAAATGTTTGGCGCATTCCTAGCTGGGGAGTGAGTCTTTTTGACAGATAAAGAGCAAGAGCTGAAATTCAAGGGGATGAGAGGAACCTGCAGACAATTTCTGGGAAAATGTCATTCCAGTGTACATTATAAAAGTAGCTTAATTATCACTGGTGTTCTTCGGTGAGGGATTTCATTTGATGTGTCACCCAGGTGGGACCACATGTCTCCACAGAGCCCCAGCTAAGCCACAGAATTCAAGTTTGTTTGGAAATGTGAGCTATCCTGGGTTCTTTGGACAGCACATCAGGGGCACTCTTGGGGCTTTGCCATTTTGTACACTTTCAAAAGCAAGATGAAGAAGAGGAAAAAGAGGGGAAAAGTTCAGTGGAAATCATTAATCTTCCTCTATGCTGTTTGCTTCTGGTCTCTCCTGTATTTTTTGGTTTTGTGATTTTCCATTTCCATTTTCATGTAGCAGTACAGGAATACATGTTACTTTCTACCTTTGTGTTTTTGCACATCCTAGTAACCCCGCCTGCTGTGCCCTCTTTCTCCCTTTAACCAGTTTTCATACAACCAACAACTTGAAGACCTGGATTGAAAATTCCTTCCAGAGGAACTTTACCCATTCTGATCACGCATTTGCTCAAAGTCTTCTTATTCTTGGGTCATCATTTCATATTTATCGATGCATTGCTTTTATGCTGTTTTTAAAAATTTGCATTTTGCATTTTTATTTTTCGTAATTGCAAAAGCAATATGAGTGCAGCTCGCAAAACAGAAAACACACTTAAGCACAAAGGAGAAAACCAAAAATCACCCACAGTCCTACCACCTGCAGATAACCATTTGCTGTATGTCATTCATTCATTCATTCATTCAGCAAGGATTTATTGAGCAAGGATTTTTTTGGGTGTCTTGTAAGTTTTGTAGATACCATAGTAAACAACATGGTCACTGTCTTTGTCTCCATGGAGCTTGGAATCTAATGAGGATTTTTCCCATTATCACAAATTAAATATGTAGTTACAAATTGTGTTAAATGTTATATATATATATATAAAAAAGCAGTGTGTTGTGAGAGTGGGAGAGGGACTGATCCTGGTCTAGACATCAAGGAAGGGTTTCCTGCAGAAGTAGCATTTGAGATGAAATCTGAAAGTTGACCAGGAAGTAGTTGGCCAAGGAGGTTTGAGTGGTAGGGGAGTGGGGAGGGAAGGGAAAGGTGAGATGGGAAGATCTTTTCAAGCTGAGGTGATAGCACATGGGAAAAGCAAAATATCAGTGACTAGAGGGACTATGGGATGTTGTAGGACAGGGGTGGGCAAACTAGACTTGCCAGAACACTACCTGTTTTTGGAAACAAAGTTTTATGTGAAGACAGTACACCCATTCACATACATACTGTCTGTGGTTGCTTTTGTGCTACAACCATGGAGTTGAATAGTTCTGACAGATACTGTATGGCCCCTTGTAAAGTCTAAAATATTTGCTCTCTATCCCTTTACAGAAAAAGTTTGCCAACTCCTGTTCTGGGATCTAAAAGAAGACTGAGGTGACAGGAAAGGAGGAATGTGGGGGATGATAAGGCTGAATCTAAGGTAAGGACCAGACAACCTACAGGTTAAGGGTTTTAAACTTCATTCTAAGAACAATGGAAAGCACTGAGCCATTTTTTTTAAAAGATTTTATTTGACAGAGAAAGAGAGAGAGAGAGTGAGAGTACAAGCAGGGAGAGGGGCAGGCAGAGGGAGAGGGAGAAGCAGGCTCCCTGTGGGGAGCCTGATGTGGGTCTCCATCCCAGGACCCTGGAATCATGACCTGAGCTGAAGGCAGGTGCTTAACCGACTGAACCATCCAGGCGCCCCAGCACTGAACCATTTTAAGCCGGTGCTTGAAAAGGCCTGTCCTTCTAACACATACTGGTTTTTAACAGTTTGTAATTCGGCAGATCATCTTGTATATTTTCCCATTCTTCAGTTATATAATCTTTAATGGTGTGTCTACGGTTTCATCATATGGATGCTGAAATTATGTGTACTCAGCAGTGAACATCCTGTGCATATTGTTGCTAATTTCCTTATAATTTCTTAGAAATGGAATTGTTAGATCAATGGGTATGTGCATTTTAAAGGCTTTTACTTCTCCTGTATTTCCATTGCTCTTGAAGTGATGTTTATTATGACCATCAAGGTAGGAGGATACCTGGTTCCCCCACTCTAGTTAGAAATTTAATATGTTTGCCAGTTTACACAAGAAAAACTATATCATAGCATTGCTTTTATGAGCGTTTCTGTGATTACTGGAGAGGGTATTTATTTCCCATAAATGTTACATTTCTTCTTCTGTGAAATGCTTATTGATATAGTTTCCTTATTTTTCTATTAGGATATTTATCTTTTATTATTGATTTTTTATGAACTCATTATATAGTAGGTATATTAACTCTTTGACATCCATATTGTAAATATTTTTTTCAAGCTTGTCTTTTGCCTTTCCATTTTATTTATGGCATTTTGAGGACAATTTATGAATATTTATTTAGTTAATAAGTCAATTTTTTCTTTTGGATTTTCTGCTCTTGAGGTTACATTTGGAAACACTTTCTCCATGCTGAGATTATATAACACGCATACATATTTTCTACTAATTTTAAACTAGTTTTTCTTTATATTTTAATCTGTAATCCATTTGGTATTTATTTTGGTAGTGGCATGGGATAGAGATTTAACAGATTTTTAAAGAAGGGAATCTCATTTTAGGGGACAAGAAGAAATATCTCTTAGAAAAATGGGGAACTGTGATTAGGAATCTCAAACACTGTATCTGGAAGAAAAATTTTTTTTTCAAGATTTTATTTATTTGACTGAGAGAGAGAGAGAGAGAAAGAACAAGCAGGGGGAGCAGCAGGCAGTGGGAGAGGGAGAAGCAGACTCCCCGCTGAGCAGGGACCCTGATGTGGGGCTTGATTCCAGGACCCTGGGATCATGACCTGAGTTGAAGACAGACACTTAACCGACTGAGCCACCCAGGGGCCCCAGAAAAAATGGTTTCTGGATGAGATGCAGGCATTTGAGATATTCCAAAACCAAACAAGTTTATTTATTGTAGAACAGAATTGTCACATACGTTTTCTGAAAAAATCAGTCCCCCCACTCCAAAGTTGATATCCCCAAACAACTTCCACCTCTAAACACCTACTACCTTAAAGCCTCAAGCCTCATTACGTCAAGGACTCTTAAAAATGACTTTTTTTTGTGTGGAAGGTGTTTATGCAATCTTTTGCTCATTTATCTTGTATGCATTATGAGGCATGCTTTTCCAAATAGAACGGTATTTGTGACTTTAAGTGTTTTCCTTACTTTTACTTATTCTTTGTTTTGTAGAGGACTCATTGTTTTAATTATTTCACAAACATATATAATATTTACTATGTTGTAGACACTGTTTTAAGTGTCTTAAAAATATTAACTCGTTTACTTCTCATAACAGCCTTACGTCTTCATTTTGCACATGTGGGAACTGAGGAACACTGAGGTTCAGTGACTTGTTTGCGATCACACAGGTAGCAAGTCACCACCATATTCGGTTTTCCTTTATGGTGGTGGGAAGTATTATGGAGGAGGGAAGGATTATTTTAGGGGATGGAAAATTCCCTCTGAGGGGCAGAAACAAATACCACCATAGGAACAAATTGAAGTCGAAAATCATAGACGTCATTATTCCATCTTGAAACATGAATCACATAAGCCTTTTCAGTTCTATTATATGTCTACTCTAACAGTCCGATCAATGTCTATGCATATATTGTATGTGTGCTTTCATTGTAAGTCATTTAGAATCTCTTTAGATGTAGGCAGCGTATAAATTAGATTAAAAGTCTGAAATGTGCTCAAAGCATTTCAACTGAAAAAAACTTAAGGAAAGATAAATTAATTTATAACCTTAAAACAAATGAAATTAATTTGTACAAATGTTAGTGGGAGTTCAATAACCATTAAAAGCTGGAAACAACTGAATAGTGAGAGGTGGGTGGCTAAAGAAAACCATGCGTGTCAGTGAGATGGAATACCCCATGGATATTAACAAAAACAAATATGGGGACTATATTGATTTATAGACACTTGTATTTGAAGTAATATTAAATGCAAAAGGCAGAATAAAAATAATAAGTACACCTATAAATATGTGACAACATATGAATACATATGGCACTAAGGGGAATATAATTTGGATTAATTCTGTAGCTAAACGCAGCACTGTTAGGGGTTTGGGGATAGGGTATTTAAAGACATAATTAAAAAACACATTTTTTTCAGGCAGAAAAGGGTTGCCCCCCCCGATAATCATTGTTGTGCTTGGGCCTAGGAAGTAGTCTCAAGAATATTTCCGGGTGGTATGGAAAGGGACTTCTTCTCTGACATTTTCCTATGAGGGCTTGCCATTCTCTGTGTTCAGGAAGTGCGTAGTGGGCTGCCATTTGGAAAAGATCCAGTTCAGTGTCTTGGCATCATCAGTTGGGCATGAGGAGGACAATTTAGTGGAAAGCTTGGCAAGAATGCTGAGGGGAAGGCCAAGGTAGCAGATGTGGCTCTGATGGAAGCTGTACAGTTAGAAATGAAATTTAAACTGAAGCATGGTGAATCCCATCCAGTTCTGACGGGTGTGGGGAATATGGTCTGGGAGTGTCCTATTCATTCTACCACGGATATACAGGATAAATATAGCAACATCTCAAATGTAGATCAGGTAAATCCAAGGGACACCCTTAGACTAGGGAGTGGCAGAATCAGGGCCAACCTATGGGAAGTGGTGCCAACAGCAAATGAGGCAGGTAGCTAGAACCCACAAGTTGGCTGAAATGCAGGATAAGGCTTTCCTTACCACTAGGCACCAAAGCTCTGTGGAGAATGGAGCTGCTCCGAGTGTCCAATAGAAGTGGGCAGAAGGGGGCCAGAGAAATTCTTGTTCCCTCTTCCAGAGGTGTTTAATGGTCATGGTGCTTTTAATTATATGTGCTCCAATTCTGCGATATTCCTCCCTTCAGGAGGCGGAGTCTGATTTCCTTCCCTCGAATGTGGCTGGTCTTAGTGTTTTGCTTCTAATGAGCAGAAATGATATAATATCACTTCCAAAATCAGGTTATGAAAAGATTGCGGCTTCCATCCTGGGGACTCTCCTAGACCACCCACTCTGGGGGAATCCAGCTGTTATGTCATTGAATAGCCTTGTGGAGAGGCTCCTGTGGGGAGGAACTGAAGCCTCCTTCCTGAAGCCACAAGTGTGAACTTCTCCAGCTCCCTCAGATGACTGTAGCCTTGGCCTACAGCTGCAATCTCCTCACAGACCCTGAGCCAGAACCATCCAGCTAAGCAGCTCCAGGATTCTTGACCCTCAGAAACTTGCTATGTTTATTGTTTAAGCTGCTAAGAGTTTGGATTATTTGTTATGCAGCAGTAGATAATTAATAGAGTGGTGGCCTCGTGCCTGATTATATTGTGGAAATGTCTAGCACCTCTTGCTAGTGCTAGGAAATAGCCAAGATAGAATGGGGCAGTATGTCGGCCGCTGAATACTTACTCTGAACATCTAGGATGGGGCTGAGATGGGGCAGCCACTGACAGTCCTGGATGGTAAGTGTTCAGTGAGATATTGGCCTGTGTAATGCTGATGAGAGGTGTCTATTTTTCTTCTCCGTGTGGGGAAGTGGTGCAGGAAACATTTCAACTGGTTGGTCCCAGTGTACCAGGGTCAGAAGCCCCAGAGTATGCTGCATGATGCTTAGTGCCAAGTGAAGAACTGTAGTTGGGGCTGAAGGGAACAGAGGGAGAGTGCCATTGAGCCAAAAAGGCAAGTCCAGAACAGACTGTTAAATGAGAGAGCCTAAGGAAGTTGAATCTGGTGGCAAAGCTGAGCAAAGGACCAGAAATACTAGTGTGAAGAGTAGAGTGACCCAGCAAGAGGTGGACTGGCCTGCATTCCTTCCACAGATGTGGGGGCAGAGGGCGCACACAGTGGCACACACCAGGAGCAAGGCTCTTATAGTTCTGACTCAAGGTTATAATGAGTGAATTAGATCTACTTGGGCCAGGTACGTTGAGAAATAGAACTTGACTCTTCTTCTTTCAATGACTTGAGGGGAGTTGGGGAGGTTGTTGAGTCTGGGTTGATAGTCCATTTCTATTTCACCCCTTCACTTCAAATATTGTTCATTCACTGGACTTTGGAGGAGTAAGGATCTATAATAAGGGCTCCATTGGTTGCACTGTTTCCTGCAACATTGGAAATATGTCACATGTCACTAGGCTATCCTTGGCTCTGGCTTCTGTTGAGGCTCTGATGGTGCTTCCTGAGAAACTTACATCTGGATATGTTAAATATCGCTAGAGGGCCTCGCAGCTGGTGCTAAAATATGTGTTCAAGTGTCTGCTAATTCTATTGACTGAATGCCGCGTGTTCCTCTCAGCAGGATGACATTTCACAGCTTTCAGCTGCTATAAATCATTGACCTCAAGAGCCTCAGGGTTCAGTACCTAATCCATCAGGCTAGCCAGGCACTTGAGGCACTTTAGGACTTCGAATAGAAATAGACCCAGAGACATGCTGTCCCCGAAAGCCATTCCATTCCAGAATGATTAAATGTCTGTGCCCCCAGAGGTTTTCTATGATAGTTTAGAAGATTGGCACAAATATACTCAATTTTTTTTTTACCTGTATGTTCAGGCAGCAAAACCTTGGTGGAGATGAATTTGTGCCATTGCAGCTTTCTAGGGGTATCTCTGAGATATAAACTCTTTGTCTTAGCTGCACTGTCATTTGGGCATTAAATCCCCGCCCCCCCTAGAAGAGGGATTTGGAATTTTGAGATCAAAAGCCTATATTTGAAAATAATGGTACTTTCTGTTTTAGGTGAGTTTGCCAAAAAGGAGATGCAGAGCAAGCTAGGAGAGGTGAGCCAATTGGCACCTTTAGCTCATCTGGCTTTTGGTTCCATTCCTAGCTAAGCTCCTCGGGGACATTCTGTACTATAAAACAACTGCATATTCCTTCTGGCACAGTTGAACAGTGTAGCCAATCTCTGAAATGGAAATTATTTTGTAATTTGTCTCTAAGGTTAAAGTTCAATTAAATATACTCGGTAAGTGGATTTGCAGAGTCAGCTTACCAGTTTATGTGGTATGACAAACATGGCCACTTAATCACTAAGAAATTCATATTCCTCATCTCTATGGAGTTGTCACTGGGATTGTATTTCTGAGCTCCCTTTGCATCTAGATGGTGCCATAGGACTAATACTTGCTAATGGAATGTGAGCAGAAGTGATTGGTGTCACTTTTAGAGGAAGGTGTTCATTTTAAAATCTCTTTCCATTTCAGACAACCATACTAGCCTTGGTGTTAAGTGTGTTTAAGATGGATGAGTCAAAAGATATAAAGAGGCTGGGTCCCTATATTTCCATCTGAAAAGTCAGCTGCTGACTGGAATCATCCACATTGGACTGCTAGGTGAGCAAGAAGTACATTTCTGTTATTTTGAGCAAACAGGTTTATTTGTTATGGCAGCTAGCCATAATCAATATGGCATATTGATTACCTTAATCAATATACATGCAGTTTTGAGATTCTTGGGTAAAACGTGCTTTGTAGGGTTATGATTAGATAAGTTGTATCCTTGGCTAAACTGAGTTTTTTAACTGAATGTCAGTAAGATATGTACAACTCTGTCCTGAATATTTTCCTGCTAGCTCCTCGTCCTAGTTCATTCATTTATTCCACAAAAATGTATGGAAGGCTTACAATATGCCAGGTGCCATGCTAGGTAGGCACTGGGGATATAATAGTGATCAAGACAGACATAGTCCCTACTCTTATGAACCTTAAAGTCTATAGAAGAGAGATAATGAATTCTTGAACTAAGATAATGGAAGGGGGCCTGGAGAGGAGGGGATAGATTAGACCAGTGATTCTCAAAGCTTGATTCTTGGATCATCAACCTTCTAATCACCTGGAGAGCTTATAAAAATGTAGACTTCAGATCCTGTTCCTATAAAATCTGAGTTAGTGGCACTGGAGTGGAGTCCAAGCAATTGCATTTTTAACACTCTCTCCCCAGGTGATTCTGGTACAGAATTCCTGTTGAGAGCAGGGGAGGGAAAGAGAATAGAGGTGGGGGGAAGGGAGGGAGAAGAAGAAAGTGAGAGAGAGAGACTGAAATTTAGAAGGTAGAGTTGACAGGCCTTTAATGACTGCTTGGAAGTGGTAGGTGAAAGAGAAGGAACACTCAAGAGAAGAAGCACTCCCAGGTTTCTGGCATGAACCACTGGGTTGGGGTGATGGTATGGGCTTGGGATAGGCAATATAAGAAGAGGGGCAGGTCATTTTGGGGTGGGGATATAAGTTCAGCTTTAGACTTGGTGAGTTTGAAGCACCCATGTGCAGTCCAGGTGGAGATGCAGTACGTTTGGCATGTATGGTGGGGGTAGAAAGTGAGATGATTGGAAAGGTAGGAGACCAGCAGAATTGAGCCTGGTAGCTGTTAGGTATAGAATTGAGATGTAGTCCCTGCTTTCAAGGAGCTCACGGTCAAGTGATGATGTATAAGGCTGATCTCAAGGTGTACTGGGTGGCTTATCGCTATTCCATCTCTCTACTACAGACACAATATACTGGGTTGCTGAATACAACGGAAGCAGTGGGGGTGAATTTAACAAAAACCACCTGGCCCTTCATTTATTTATTTTTTTAAAAAAAGAGTTATTTGGTTCTTTCTTTGAGAGAGAGAGAAAGATAGCGCGAGAGAGAGAAAGATAGCAAGAGAGAGAGAGAGCACAAGCAGGGAGAGCAGCAGGCAGTGGGAGAGGGAGAAGCAGACTCCCCGGTGAGTGGGAAGCCCGATGCGGGGCTTGATCCCAGGACCCTGGGATCATGACCTGAGCCGAAGGCAGACACTTAACCAACCGACTGAGCCACCCAGGTGCTTGGCTCTGGCCCTTTAAACCCAGCCATGAATACAGCACTTTTCCTAGTCATTCATTCAGGTCCAGGTCCTCCTTTTCCATTATTGTCCCCATTATTTCCATTATTGACACCCCACTCTCATATTACTGGTCCTCAAATTTCTGGCATTGCTTTTTTTTTTTTTTAATTATTCAGCTTTGTAGGTTTTAGTGATCTTTCCTAGATTCTCTTGGCTTAAAAGGCACGGCTCGCCACCTAATTCTCAACTCTGCTTGCACCTTGGAGTGCGGCATCTCTTAATGTTTTGGGTGACAGGCTGTACCAGCAAAGGTTTCCCTGAACCCCTGCAGGGGAGATGGAGGCAGACAAAGATCATATATGTGAAAGCACGCCATACATGTACGCTTTTATTCAGAATTTTTTCATAAGTAAATCAAGGTTCCAAATGATGGTGCAAGGGGGCTTATAAAAGGGACTTATGAAAGTGGTCAGAATGCTATCCTTTCCGTTCTTCATGCCTTTCTGTCATCTCTGTGAAAATTTTCCTGAAAAGCAAATAGCTTCTATCTTGTGTAAGTGAACTCACAAAGCTATGGAAAAGCTTGATGAAAACCGATGGAGAAATCTCCAAAGAGAACAATTTGGTGATTTCCTGTCCAAACCAAGTTCAAATTTGAAATTTTCCTCGGGCCTCACTTTCAGCTAAAATCACTTCATACCTAGAATATCAAAGTTTGGGCATAGTTATCGGGGCTGATCTAAATTTGCTGTATCCAGCACTTTAAGCATCGAGGCTCTCGGCTTGAAAGCACTCAGAGTGTGAGTTACTTTGTTTAGGGTCAAATTTGAACTCCAGTGGGTAATTTAGATAAAAGGACACTATTAAGCTCAGGGAGAAGGGAAGCAACTTTTTGTGAACTCTTATTATGTGCTAGGTACTGTATTATGGACTATGTATTTGTGTTACTTTATTTAACTCACACAACAAACTTGTTACCTCCAACATGTAGATGAGAGCACCGAGGCTTAGAGAAGTGAAGAAATATGGTCAAAGACACAGTTTATTAGCAGCAAGCTAGGTATTTGAACCCTGGCCTCTTGACTTCAGAGCCTATGTGCACTTGACATGAGTTTAGTGCCTCTAAAATTCAGTCGTTTGTGATTTAGGTACCGCCTCTACTATTGTACCTGATATTTTCCCTTTTAATTATCTTTTTTTTTTTTTTTTTTTTTTTGCTATGTTAGCCTCCTTAAACAAAGAAATCTTGAAAATCATGGTGTGTGTGTGTGTGTGTGTGTGTGTATACATATATTATTCATCTGGCTGCCATCTCAGATCAATTCCTATACTACTTATGGAACACACAGCATTCTTTGGAAACATTGCACATCCATCGGTGGAAGAGTGAAGTGGAGACAGGTAGGTGCTTGCATCACCCTGCATCTCCATCAGCCTTTCCCCAAGCAACCTCAAATTAAAAAAAAAAATCAATACATACCAAGAAAATATCAGCTTAGTATGTGTATAAAGCCTTCAGGCTGATGGTAACATAACTTTTAGGAGAGACAAAAATGAGTACATATTATAATTCAGTGTTTCCTGAGTTTATACTGTCATAGGAGATATTTGGAAGGCTCAATGAGGTCGATGGGTGAGGTTGCTTCCAGCTCCAGGCTCCACCCAGCCTGTCATGAGAGTAGATGGGACTGTTACCTCAGCAAAACCATAACACTGTTGTGGCATACCAAGTCCCTACAACTCATAGGGTTGGGGAGTTCTGCCATAATCTACCATCAGAGTATTTGACTTTTAGGAAGGAAAACAATCCACACTGATATAACCCAGTTAAGTACTGTGCATGTGTTCTTGTGTGCATGTGTGTGTGTGTGAGTGTGTGATCATGTGTGTTTGCACGTATGTTGGTAATTATGCCCTTGTTTTTGTTTCATTTCTGTGGATCCATCGCTGTCAGTTGATTACATCACTCACACTCAGGTAAATGTGCCTTTAGGACATGTCTCAGTGTTCCTCTTTTCTTCTCACAGTCTTTTATTATAGAAATTACAGAGTTGTCATGCCATTCCATTCAGAGTCTTCAGGTTATTATAATTAATAATTATACACATATATAATTAATTAAAAACATATCAATAATGAAAAGAAATTACTAGCAAAACGTGCTTAAGACTAGCATACACTGATACCCAAGACATTATTACTTAGGTAGTCTCTGCTCTTACCCTGTGTCCGTGTTGAAGCCCAAGTGCTATCACCAGTGTATGTATACATTCATTCGGGTTATGCTTGTGCCTTTGTCATTGCTTTGCATCTCTGGAGATCAGTTTTAGCCTCAGAATTCAAGGTTTGTAGACATACACCTCATAATCTAAGCTGCTAGTTGACTTCTGTTTGGGATCTCTTTCCCAAATGGAACATTAAGCACCATGACCTACAACCCTAACCCAACTTGCTCTGTCCTGTAGACATCTGTGATCTCGACATGCCTAGTGGGCACACTCTGACAGCTCAGGATACAACTGGCCTTGGCTTAGTTAACTATTGCAGCAGTATCAGCCTGGCAAGGGCAGAAACCTGGGAGTAGATCGAAATACTGTTTCCATGGCCACTAGGAGAGTGTTGAGAGTAGGAGGCAAATATAGTCCGAAGACCCAGTTTCTGGTCCAGGCAAATGGTTGGTGGCAGGAATGAATAGTATCTCAAACATATACTTTCAGTTTCAAACCTCTCTTTTCTGAGTTCCATCCCTTTATATTCACCTGTATACTTGGAGTCCCACAGTCACCTCAAACTCAACATGTTCCAGATTGTACTTGTGATATACATCTGCCCCATCTCATTTTCCTTCTAGTGTCTTCTCTATCAGTAGAACACCTCATGATCTATCCAGTTGCACCAAGAAACTCGGGGGTGCTGGTGGGGTTATTCTTGGTCTCTTTCCTCTCCCACCCACATTAAACCCCTTACTAAGTCCTGTCAATTTTACCTTCTAGATGATCTCTCAAATCTTTCCATCCTCACTGATGTCACCGTAGACCACAACACTAACATCTCTCACCTGGACGACTGCAGCAGGCTACCAACTGGTCCTTCTACCTCTACTCTTGCCTCCCTTCAGTCCATTTTCTTTATAGCAGCCAGAGTAAATCAAACCATGTCATTACCATCTTTCTCTGCCCTTCAGATTAAGATGCAGCAATAGCTTCCATTGCCCTTAGGATAAAGACATTCACTCCTATGATCCGCAAGCGCCTGAATGGTCTGCTCTGGCCCTGCCTGTATTTTTAGACATGTTTCATAGCACTTTTTGCCCCACTCAGGGTTGGTACAAAGTTTCCTGCGCAGCTTTCAGTAAATGAGACTGAAGCTCTGGCTTAATTACGTTTTTAATTAAGAAGTCCATGAAATGCAACATAAGATGAGTTGCAAGTCAACAGAGAAACTTGTCATTTTAAGATGATTGATGGAGTTAACAGGGGAGGGGGGATGGTGCTGATTCATGCTGGGTTGACTGTTTTATTAAATTGTTTGTCATGAGAATATGATTGCTAGAAGCCAAGCAACAATACTCCTTACAATCTGACATTCCAATTACCTTTTTTTCCAAAGCTTTGCACAATTAGTTTTGCTCTCACTACATACTGGTGAGGTGAATAGAGCAGGGATTTGTATTCCTTGCTTATAGATAAAGCAACTGAAACCCAGAGTAGTAAGATGAATGTCACATAGCAAGTCAGGGGCCCATTTCAGTTGAAAAGCACTGAAAAATAATAGTAAGAGTAGTAACAGATACCACTAAAAAGCCCTCACTGGTAGATTCAGCTAAGTACATTTATGTATTGTCTTATTTAATCCTCACAACAACTCTGTGAAGTAGGGAATATAACTATATTTATTTGAGAGGTTAGGAAACAAGCTAGGAATGTCACTCAGGTGGTCAATGCTACTTGGACTTCAATGTATCTTGAATCCATCTGGTTTTCAAGTCACTTCCAGTCACCTACTGCTACTGCTTTTGTTCTGCTAGGGCCCTATGTGACATAAAGCACAGAGGGGGCACCATAGGAAAATGCATGTCCCTCACTAATTGCTGGGGTTTTAGTCCCCAAATTCCTGTACTCTATGACTCTAGGAAGGCTGGCCTAAACCATTCTTGAGCCTTGAGAACTCTTCTATTGCTTGATTATGAGACTGGAGACAGAGTACTCTGGGTCTCTTTTTCCCTTAACATCCACTTGGTCCTGTCCATTTAACTTTTTGGTTCCTATCATACCAGAATGGGGGGAGGGAAGAAAGAAAAACAGAGAGAGAGAGAGAGAGAGAGAGAGAGAGAGAGAGAGATTCTCCTGAAGATTAAGAGCAAAGAAAACGTAAGCCACTTATGCCTTTCTTCCTTTCTCTTGTACCCTACCCTCTTCCTCTTGGCCTTCGAAAGGCCTCCAGCAGGATTGTCTAGGCCCAGTCTTCCCATACCAATCACATGAGACTTAAAAGAAAAGGTGAATACTAATCCCCTTAACTCCTCTCACCAGACATCTTTGCATTTGGGATTTCTGCTAAAGTAGATTTTTGTGGTGCTGAGAACACCTTGATATACTGAGGGATTCTTCTCCTTGGTAGGAGAAAAAGTAGCCCCGAGTGCCCCTAGAAGTTAAAGTGTTTGACTCACATTCAGCACTGGGCATGCCAGATAGCAGGTAGTAGCACATCAGTTACTAAGCTGCAAATCAGAGTCAGAAACCTCAGTCCTTGTGTGGGTCTGACATCAGCAAAGCAGGACTTCCTTTATACATGGTTGGGATATTAGATTCCAAGGATCAGGAATGAAGACTAAGATAAAAACTGATTCACCAGCTCAACTTAGAGCTAATGCCCAGGCTACTGATGTGGGAAGCACTTTAATTATGTCCTTCTTGCTCATAGTCAAGATTTGTCATTTACATAGTAGGACTGAGCCTGCAGGTATGAAGCAGAGAAGCCACGAAGCAGGTAGAGCCCCCAGCCCATATGTGATGTCAGGATAAACTTCAGCTAGAGCCTTCTCACCTTCTCCATCTCTTCTAACTAGAAGTTGTCAATTATCTCACATCTTCATGGATAGATCAGAGCTTTGCCACTTATCCGGAATCTCACATGGCATTGGTTCTCAAAGTGGTTCCAGGACCTTCAGTATTAGCATCACTTGGAAACTGGTCTGAAATACAATTTCTTGGGTGCCACCAAAGACGTAGTGAATCAGAGACTCTGGGGTATGGGCTCAGCAACCCGTGCTGTGTGACACATCTCCCAGGGGATTCTGAGGCCCACTAAAGTTTGAGAACCATTGCTTTCTGTTGCTCTGCTGGTCCAGGCCATGGGTTCATACTACCATCAGTTCATTTGTCCCAGAATCCTTATGTGCTATGAGCTCTGACTTTTAGTGACTGCATAGCTATCTCTTCTGGTCCCCTGTCTGGTGATCTTGGCTCTGCAGCTATCCAGAGTGGCAGATAATACTCACTCTCTCTTGTCTGATACTAGTATAACCAGTTTAGTGTACAAACATGAGCTCGAATCATCTATGCCTACATAAAACCAAATCACAAGTATAGCATAGTGCTTAAGGGCCCTGGCTTTGGGGGCAGGCATATCTGAGTTAATATTCAGTCTCTGTCTCTTAACTAGCTCTATATCTTGAACTCTATAAGCCTCTATTTCCTCATCTAAACATGGAGATAATAACACAACCTCAGAGGGTTGTTGTAAGGACTAAAAGAGGTAATACACATGAAGTGCTCAGTACTTGGCATTTAACAAGTGCTCCTTAACGGCAGTACTTATTGCTAGACTCCCCCCCACCCTTTACAGTTGTCATGGCATTGTGTAGTCATATTATAACTTTAGAGAGTTGGTTTTTCTCATTTGTTTTATCACTGAAAATATTTTGTCTTCCCCTTTGGAGGACAGGTGACATACATACCACTGAGGATCAATGTGAAGGTTTGGAGGCACAATAGCAGAGCAGTTAAAAGTGTGGGCTCTAGAACCAGACAGCTTGGATTTGCACCTTGATTCTGTCACTTATTAGCTGTGTGATCCTCAACAAGTTATTTACCACTCTGAGCCTCAGCTTTCACATCTGTAAAGTGGAGCTAATAGTCGTACCTGCCTTAGTGTAGGGATGAAATGAATTAACATATGTAAAGTGCTCAGAACAGAGCCCCACACATTTTATTTTAAAACTGATGAAAAGCATTGCGTGCACAGTTTACAGAAGAAGGGAATGTCATGGGAGTGGGGGACACTTGTATAAACCTGGCTGGAAACCCGGCCCCAGTATGTAAGGGCTATCTTGAGTGAGTACCTGATCGAATCACATGTGTTTTGGCATTGTGTACGCCCAGCTTTCTGTTTAGTGCCACCCAGGTGTACTTTGCTTTGATAATATGTAGAAAAGTCAGTAAAGAAATAATGAACATCTGCCAGGAGACTCTCAGCGTAATGCCAGGGACTATGGAAATACAAGTGAAGAAGAAGAAATGCTCCCTTCCCCTTGGAAACCTACAGTCTGGCTGGACAGATGAGATTAGCAGCATGAAACACTGCAGAAGAGTACACTGCAGAAGAGTACAAGAGAGTATTAAGTGCTAGATGGTGTAGTGGAGATGAGAAGTGCTGCAAGAATCCAGACAAGAGGGAGGGGAGAGGCTACAGAGAGGAAAGGCTTCTCAGAAGTGTTGTTTTGAGCTGCTCTTTTAAGGATAGGGAAGATCTGGCTCAGTAGAGAGAAAGATAAATGAGAGGTGTTTATCACATTGCAAAATGACTCATTAAAGATTCTTTTAAGTAGTTGACACCCTTAGGACATTTAGTATCAACCTTAATTTACAAAGTTCTGTTTACACACAAATATTTTTACTCATACTGGGCTGGGGGAGAAATATCTGGGGTCTTGCTTCATCCTTCCACTAAGTAGTTGTGTCCATTTGTTCAAACATTCTTCTATTTCCTAGGCCTCCGTTTCCTTATCTATAAAAGCAAGAGGGCTGAACACAGTGACCTCTAAGATGCACTGCTACTCTGAATATAGCCATACTAATTGCTAATGTTTATTGAGTGCTTACTCTGGACCAGGTATCATAAACTCTGTATACTTATTAATTCACTTGACACCCATTTGAGTGGATACTCTCATATCACCCCTTTTATGGATGAGAGAACCAAAGCACAGAAAGGTTAAGTAACATGTTCAAGGTTTGCCATGCAAGGGGGGCATGAACACATACCGTTAGGACCACACAGTACAGACACAACATAGGGTTTCTTTGTGGGCAGTATTGACAGAGAAGTAGCAGAGCGTATGCAGTCCCCTAAACTCTCATCATGCCACAGCACAGGCCAGGTATAGATCTTCTGTGTGCACCATGGCCAAAGTTCCAACAGGGGTGGGGTCTGCCTGGGCCAGCACATTAGACGTGGGACAGAGAGCGCTCCAGATATGCGAGTGAACCCTGTCCCCAACGCACATTACATATTCATAGGCTACTTTAAGAGGAGCTAGAGAACACCTATTTTTTTTTAAGAGACAAGAAATAAAGGCTCTCCCAGCCTAGGGGCCACACCAGGGAACAGACATATGGAACACTAGGATCTGCATACTGAAGGTGCTAGGAATAGCCTTATCTACTAGGAATGGTTACATTAGCCCACAGTCTTGTCTCTCTGCACTCAGGTTCTACGCACTCTATCTAGGTCTTGGTCAGATCACCAAAATGGGGAGGAAATGAGCCACGAGGGTCATCTGTATACGTTTCCTGTCAAGGATATTCAACAGAATTGGAATCAAGCTCAAGTAGTATAGCGCCAGAACCCCCACTCTTAACCACTAAACTATACAGTATCAGTTATCATACACCTGCTAAATACAGTGGTGGTTTTATAACATAAGGAAAGCAAGTTAACTTTCAAGCAAGTAAAGCTTAAATTTGAATTCTGGCTCTTCCACTTACCAGATGTGAGGTTTTGGATATGTTATTTAATCTCTCTGACCCTCAGTTTCTCTGTCTGCATAATGAGAAAAAATAATCCCTACTTCCTGGGTTTACTCTGAGCATTAAGTGAGACAATCAGTGTAAAGTTCCTGGTACTGTGCCTGGCATAAAGAAAGTGCTTAGAAGGGTGGCTGCTGTTATCATCCGTGGTGCCGTTCCTATTACTGGCTTGCCTTCCAGAAACACTCAGTTCTGAGATCATCCACAAGATGTCCCCCTCTCAATAGAAAGTTCTGTAGCACTGGCATATGTATAAATATGTATATCAGAGGATCTGAGTTCTTGAAAAATGACTTTCACGTCCATGCCTGCTTGTGCAAAAACATATATTGAACCATGTGCCCAGGAGGAAATCATAGCTGGCTTTGCAACCGATGCACATATGGCTCTCGAGGCAGTTCTAAGGCGAGTCGGTCGCTTTCCAGGCTGTGTGTGGGCGGTGACTACATCCCCACAGTATAGCCCAAGCATGATGCAGTGGAAGGAGTTTGAGAATCTGTAATTATGTTCCTTTCTCAAGTCCTGAGGGAACTAAATGGCTCTTGAGGAGTGTGTGTGTGTGTGCGTGCCATGTGCATAGTGGGGGGCATAGAGAGGTTGGGGACATAGCCTTCCCCTCTAAAAATTTTGTACCAGATACGGAAGCATCCTTTCACTTCCTGCGATTCTGTGGATTTTATTTTTGGTAGGTTCTTGTAGTATAGGACAAAAGTTCAGAAAGGTACTCTGCTGTTTGTGTGGAACAGATAAACCAGACCTAGAATAATTACATGTATTCAGGACGATGGAACAATATGAAATCTAAGTGTGGAGGCTGCCTTTGCAGCAGGAGCAATAGAGCTGTAGACTCATTTTTTTTTAACCACTTGAAAAATCGTTTCCTCCTGGTCAACACAGGAAGAAAGAAAACAGGACAGCTGTTTTTGATTTTTTTCTTCCCTTCGATTCAACTCATTTGCATACTGAGTAAAAGGCCTACAACCTGGCAAATATTTTGACCATTAGTCTATTGTACACGGGCTTGTGTCTCCTAAGGATAATTTCCTTTGTTGTTTCTGAATGAAGGATGACAGTGTCTCGGCTGCTGTTGCTGCATCGCATTGCTTTGTTCCAGGAAAAGAAAATGGCCTTTTTGTTGCAAACCTCAGTATTCTGGATATTATAGGCAAAGCTTGTGCCCTTGCTTGGGGCAGAGCAGGCTTGAATTGGGAATGCTGAAAGATCTTTCTGCCCCAGAGAAACTGAGAAATTGGGAGTCCCAAGAACGGTCTTTGGCACCCTCTGACCAATTCTCTCTTCCCAGGCACAGAGTGCCCTTATGCGGCCTCCACCCTGCCCCAGTTATTTTAGCTAGACTAGTCTTTTCTGGAAAATACTCCAAGATCCAGATTTTTCTCAGATTTCTTCCCTTTGCCTGAGTTTCTGTTCCTCAGTGTCTTTCCCTTTATTTCCCAAGGTCGTCCTTGGCTTCATGCTTTTCAAACTATAGGTGTACATGGCGGTGTGGCAGTAGGTATGTGTAGCCTCCTCCTGGATTGTCACTTTTTCTTGGTGGCAACTAATTTTTTTAAAGGTTTCATTTATTTATTTGATAGAGACACAGTGAGAGAGGGAACACAAGCAGGGGAAGTGGGAGAAGGAGAAGCAGGCCTCCCGCCAAGCAAGGAGCCTGATGCGGAGCTCGATCCCAGGACCCTGGGATCATGACCTGAGCCGAAGGCAGACGCTCAACGACTGAGCCACCCAGGTGCCCTGATGGCAACTAATTTGAATACATTCTGGAGTAGAATGCAAAATTCCCTCAGATCTTTGAGATAAGATAATAACTAGCGACCATCGAGTGCTTACTGTGTACAGAGCTCTGTTTTAAGTGCTTGGTACGTATTAATTAGATTAATCTTCACAACAACCCTAGGAAGCAGGTTACTATATCTCACCCAGTTTTATGGATGGGAAAATTGAGGCTTAGGGAAGGTTAAATGACTTATTTAAGGTCAGATAGCTGGGCAAGTTGCAGTCTGGCTGAGAGTCCCCGCTCTTACTGTATTTCCTGTCAAGGAGCCTTCTCTGTGCCATTAGGGGTAAAGTGCAGCTCTTCTGTTTATTGGATTTATAGTTTAACCTCGATCTTTGAGTGAGGTAATCTTCATTTAAAGGAATAATTCTGATATTGGGTTTTGGGGGTGAGTGGCAGGTCAGTGGAGGAGATTGAGTGAGATAAAGTACCCTTTTATGTCCTCACATCAGGCCAGAAGTCAGTCATCTTTTCATAAGATCAGGGATATAAATGGGTGCAGCACTTACGAGTTTTAGTCCACATCACCGCGGGCAATGTATGCACTGAACTGTGCCCATCCCCAATTCATATGTCAAAGTCCTAATCCTCAAAACTCTGTATTTGGAGATAGAACCTATGAGGAAGCAATTAAAGTAAATGAGGTCATAATGGTAGGACCGGGCTTGATAGGATTAGTGTCCTTATAAGAAGAGACACCAGAGCGTGCTCTTGCACTCCCGTGCTTGCTTACCAGTGCTCTCTCACTCTTGTGCTCTCTCTCTCTCTCTCTGCCCCTCCCTCCCTCCTTCCACCTCCCCTCCTTCCCCTCCCTCCCCTCTTTTTACAGGTGAGCACACAGCCCAGATGGAGATTAGTCTATAAGCCAAAAGAAGTCGCAGCATAAAACCTACCTTTCTGGCACCTTAATCTTAGAGTTTCCAGTCTCCGGAACTGTGAGAAATGAGTCTATGATATTTGGTTTTAGCAGCCCCAGTAAACGAACACAGGCACGATATATCCTGTTCCTTTATTTTTATAAATTAAATGTAATCTTTGGGTCCCCAACATGTTATATGGGCAGGAAATTAAATCTTGATGATTTTAGGGGGTTTCCTACACTCCTCCATTTGATCACTGAAGAGTCCTGGCCTTTGGTTGTGCCAGAAAATCGGGCGAGGGCTGGGTCCTTATTTCTTAGTGGTTTTGGCTTACTCTTTGCTCCTTGGGCTCCCAGAGGTTGCCGTCAACAGGTTTCTGTTGACTGTCTTTGTCCGAGTGGGCCCTGAGATACCGTTCGTTCACTGAGGTCTTCCCTTTTGACTGCTGCCATGTCTGGGGCACTCTGCCTTCACTCAGTGCACTGGATTTGTCACTCAGTTCTGACTTCTCCCAGTGTCTGTGGGAGGGACTACAATCTGTCTTTCAGGCTCACAGGGTTCCCTCCGTGCAACTCAAAGCCCTTCTCTCCATGCAATGATACAGCATAATCCTCTTTATTAGTCCTTCAGACCTGGGTTAACAGAACTTTTTCTGTAAAGGTCCAGATATTTTAGGTTTGTGGGTTGTATGGTCTAGGTTGCAATTACTTACCTGAGCTAGAAAGCAGCCATACACAATATGTAAATGAATGGACATGCTGTGTTCCAATAAAACTTCATTTATGGACACTGAAATTTGCATTTAACATAATTTTTACATGTCACAGAATATTCTTCTTTTGATTTTTTCCCCCTCAATCATTTAAAAAAAATCTAAAAATCATTCTTAGCTCACAAGCTATACAACGGTTGGTAGTGGGCCAGATTTCGTTTGTGGGCTCTAGGTTGCTGGTCTCTGGCTTAGACTTTTGCTACTCAAAGTGTGGGTACATGGACCAGCAGTGTGTGTCATCTGCAAGCTTGTTAGAAATGCAGAACCTCAGGTCTCACTACAGACTTACCCAATTGGAATTGGAATTTTAATAAGATCCCCAGGTGATGCTCATTAAAGTTTGAGAAGTGCCAATTGAGAAATCCAGTGCTGCTTCTCGTTTTTGGACACTGGGGAGGGGAAAGCAGATGCTAACATTAGTTTCCAACATTTTTCTTCTGAATACCATCA
Source organism: Potos flavus (assembly GCA_028534135.1). Lineage (NCBI taxonomy): Eukaryota > Metazoa > Chordata > Mammalia > Carnivora > Procyonidae > Potos > Potos flavus. Next base: position 37,610,822 of record CM052901.1, on the reverse strand, counting down.
TCCATTGCTATCTCAATGGTGACCTTCCTATCTGATTTCCACTGTTGCCCTTTCCTGAATGTGGCAGCACTTAATAATGTGAGTTACAGCCAGCTGCCCATTAGTCATGCTAATCCACAGATCATTAGCACCTGACCTCGAATGAATCATTTGATGATTGTGGCAGATCTACTTTCCAAGTTCTGGTTTACTTCTTTCAAAGTTGAAATTCCCAGTTGTAGAATGGAGCAGCAACTGAGTATTAAGGAAGAGATGCCCTTGGGGCATTCTCAGAAACAAGGTGGAAAATAGCCTGGAATTAAAATTTTGTTGTGACAAACCAATTCCCTCAGCATATGCAAATTCAGTAATACAAGGCATGGACCATTACTGTGGAAAATATCAACAAAACTGGCAGAATTCTTTTTTTAGAACTGAACGTGGTTTTAGATACCATATTAGTTTTTGTCTTGTAGGCTTTTTCTTTTTTTAAAAAAATGTTTATTTTTTAGAGAGCGTGAGAGAGTGCGCGAGCACATGCGTTCAAGTTGGGGGAAGTGCAGGAGGAGACAATCTCAAGCAGACTCCCTGCTGAGCGTGGAGCCCCATTTGGGGCTCGATCTCATAACCCGTGAGATCATGACCTGAGCCAAAACCGGGAGTCGGATGCTTAACTGGCTGAGCCACCCAGGCATCCCTGTAGGCTTTTTTTAAATGTATTTTTTCCTAGACTAATATAAGAATGACTTTGTATTCCATGGGTACACATCTGTGGATGTAGGAAGCTCAGAAGCATGGGCAGAGGGTGTGGAGGAAAGTCTCCCTGAGATTAAAATTGTCCTTTAGATAATCTGTGAGATGATGTGCAACAGCCTTGTGAGGTGAGAGTGTATCCGTAATGAAGACATGCTGTAACCTGCTTTGGGCTCTTCACAATCACACTGTTTCCCAAGTTTCCTTAGTGAGTTGTAGACCAACCCTCTCATCACTAATTATCAGTGATTCCTGCCTGGGATTCCGAGGAGCCCAGTTGTAGGGAAGTGGGAGACAGACTCCTGCTTTTCTCTTCTTTCCAAATCTTGCTATCATTGAAATTTGATTTCCATTAATGCATGAATGTCGCCACCCCAATGAAAATGCAACTCTACTGTGTATGTTTTGATTACCTTGTCAGAGGCCAGGCAAGGAGAGCTTGAGCAGCAGTGTTGCTCCTGCACTCTGTTATTTCTGCTTCCATTACTTGTCACATCTGTCAGTTTCAGGAACATTCATATCTATGGAGCCATTATTTTTAGTACTTTAATTATCTTGGATGTCTAAGGACACAATTAATGTATCATGTTGGTCACATTGTTGGGTTGCAAAGATGGTAGGTAGCCCTGCGAGGCATTTGGACTTAGAGAGTGGGTTTCCAAAGTGCTTGGGCATGTGGCATATTAAGTGGGTAAATTCCCTTGGCTCTTAGTCTCTGGAGAGTCAGCCTCAGAAGCAAATCCCTAACCCTTGTTTTTGTCTTCAAAAATACTTTAAGACTTTCTTATTGTCTCCTGCTCCTCAGTCTTTTTAGTCTACACACCACCTAACTTGACTTACTTGATCTTCCTCACCAGGATCCTGTGTGTTAATCTCCTTTTCCTGATAGATTGGAATAACAATGCTAGCTAACGTTTATTGAGTGTTTACTCTGTGCCAGGCACTGTGCAAACATGATCGCATTTAGTCCTTTCACAGCAGCCTACAAGGTAGGAACTGTTGTTATCCCCAATTTACAGATGAGGAAACTGAAGAATAGTGACTTGTAACTACTGTGTTATGCTGTACTCAGCTTGTAACAATAGCTCATGATTACAGAGTGCTTACCTTTTGGGCAAGCATGGTGCTAAGCTCTTCATATGTATTAAATCACTTACTAATCCTCTTAACAATTCTGTAAAGTAGGTTTTATTATTATTCCTGACTTTCAGAAGGAGAAACTAGGGCACAGAGAGTTTAATTAAGTTACCAAGTCACACCATTAAACAATCATAGATAGAAGTGGTTCTTGGATACAAAGTAGTTTGACTCTAGAGTCTATATTCTTTTTTTTTCCTGGGGAAGAGGCATAATTGTGTCACCTGGTCTGGGCCCAATAAAAGAAAGGATGGACCCTCTTTTAGAGCCCAAGGCCAGCAGAGCCCAGTTGACTCCGGAGTGTATATTTTTCACCACTTTACTATACTGCTTCCGGATTCTTGCTCAGGCAAAGGCAGAGGATGTCAAAGGGTGAAGCATGTCCATTTGGGGAAACAAGGAGGTAGAAGTGGGAGCCACTATTCACTTTCTGGTGATTGTTACCATGTGGAAAGGTAAGCACACTCTCATCCAACCTACCAATTTGTAGACGAGAACCTCCTGATCTGGATCTTTATATAAACTTTCCTTATTTTAAATATTGGCAACAAATGCCAGTTTTTTACAAAGCACTTTGCTAGCTTACAAAAAAATCTGTTGATAGGAAGCATTAAATTATAGATAAGGATGTTTAATTCACATACTTACAAAATATTTACGAAGTGCTTCTTATGAACACTGCTAATTCTAGATACTGTTGTTGAATGTAAGCCTATGGAATCCCCTTTTTCTGTGTTGATTCTCAGTGTTGTTAATAAGAAATTGACTCTTTCCCTGATTTCACTGATAGTAAATCAGTTTAAATGATGGTTTGTGTATATTTTAGAGTTTAATTCCTCAGTGAAGTTATGACTATTGGAAGAAAAATGTGAATTTTAACTGTTTAATATGCCAAGGATGCATGTTATCCTTTTTTCCAAATGTGAATAAGTTGTATATAAAAATATTTATTTGTGTAAACTTTGCAAAGAACAGAACACACATATATGCTCATATATATATATATATATATACGCACACACACACACATGTACACAATGCGCCTGTGAGCCACATCTGACCCATGGGCTGCCAGTTTCCAACCTCTGTCCTGGGGGGCGTAGCTTTTTTTTTTCCCCTCGCTGCAGTTCCTAGCCCATTACCAGTTTTATAGCAGGCACAGACTGAACGCATATTGACTTCGTGTGCTCTTGTTCTGACCCAGATATGTCTCAAACCTGATGCCCTCTCTCAGGTCACCTCTGTCTGTTTCCACTAAGAGACTTCCCTTGCTGTTTTGCAAAGCTGGCGTCCATTTCCTTCTCCTTCACAGAGCATTTCCAAATCAGTTAGAAGGGGCTTTCAACCTATCCTAAGCAGAAACTGTTTCCATATAACATTTCTCAAAAAAGCAAGTGAGAGAGGAAGAATGGGTCAGCCCAGGGGTTTTCAATCCTGGCTATTCATTAAAACCACCTAGAGATCTTTTAAAAATGCTGATTCTAGAGCTCCAGCCTCAGAAATTCTGATTTAAATAGTCTGTGGTGGGACCCTGGGCGTCAGTACTTTTTTTAAAAAAGCTCCCCAGGCATTCTAATCTGCAGCCAGAGTTGAAAACTGGCCCAATTGATGAATGTGTGTTTGTCAGAAGGTCCCAAATGTCCACTTCGGGCCTTGACTAACTGCTTTCTCCTTTACTAAAATCAGACGTTTGTAAGGTAAAGAGTCAGACTGCGGTAATCATATCTTTATGCATTGTTTTCTTGTGAACCAGACTATTGTTTCTGGTTCTTGTGTAGTGGCTGGGTAAATACGCAAGAACACGGGCTAAAAGGTGTGTATTGATGTTGAAGAGGGAGTAGCAGGTGGCTTTTGAAATGGCTCCCAGCGATTCCCCACCTCTTGGTATTCACATACTGTGTAATTCTCTCCCCTTTTATGTGGGCTGGACCTAGTGACTTCTTTCTAACAAGTGTAATTCAGCAAAAGTGATGAGATGTCCCTTTCATGATTAGGTTACAAAAGATTGTGACTTCTGTCTTGCTGGCTCTCTTCCTCTCTGGCTCTCTATGCCTGCTTGCTCTGATGAAGTAAGGTATTATGTTGTTAACTGACCTAGGAGAGGTCTACCTGGCAAGAAAATGAGGACAGCTACTGGTCAACAGCCAGTGAGAAACGGAGGCCTTCCATCCAATAGCCCATGAAATACTAAATCAGGCCAGATGAGTGAACTTGGAAGCAGATCTTTCCCTAGTTGAGTCCTGAGATAACTGCAGCCTTAACCCGTATTTTGATGGCAGCCTTTGGAGAGATTTTGAGCCAAAAGATCCGTCTAGGTTATGTCTGTGTTTCTGGCCCACAGAAACAGTGAGGTAATAAATATGTGTTGTTTTAAGCCACTATGTTTGGTGGTAATTTGTTACATAGCAATAGATAACATACAGAGGGGGTGATGCTGGGTTCTGCTTATGGTAGGAGGCTAGAGAAGTGGTTCCCCAACTATAGCATGCATTGAATTTCCTTGGGAAGCTTGATAAAATGCATATTCCTGGGCTCCCCTTACAGAGGCTTTGCATTTGGTATGTCTGAAGTGGGACTCAGAATTATGTGTCTTTATCACACATCCCAGGCACTTCTGAGGCAGGTGTTGTTTGGGAGTGCATTTCTACAACTGTCAGCTAGGAGGTAGACTCAACCTTTGGAGAAGCAGGGAGTGTTGGTGGACCAGTGATTGTTGAGTTGTGCAGGCTCAGTGGGGCAGGATTTATGGAAGGCTTTTGGATTAATCAGGTGACCTGTTGGAAGGCATACCAAACTTTGAACTGGAAGAAGTCTTGGAGGTCAGAAGAGTAGCCTGGTGGCAGTGTGCTGGGTGGGTTGGAAGGGAGGGAGACTGGAGTCAGGGACCAGGTTAGCAAGAGATGTTGAGAGCCTGTACTAGAATGTTGTAATTGGAGACAGGAAGGAAAAGCATTTTATTATTTTATTTTTTAAAAGATTTCATTTATTTAATTGACAGAGTGAGAGCGCACACATGCAGGGGGAGGGCAGAGGCAGAGGGAGAAGCAGGCTCCCTGCTCAGGGTCCTGGAATCATGACCTGAGCCGAAGGCAGATACCCAACCAACTGAGCCACCCAGGTGCTCCATGAGAGGCATTTTAACGGAAATTTTGGAAGGACTTGATGACCGACTATATAGACAGGATCTGAATAAGAGAGAGAGATTTCAAGCCTAGGTGATTGGAAAAGAGGTAGTGCCATTGGGAGAGCTGAGAATTTGGGAGGGAAGCTGGTTTAGGGGGTATATCTCTCCTAGAACAATTTCATGCTCAGTTACTTTTGGTTAATAAGCTCTGATCTGGGAAGCTGGGTTGATTTGCAAAGGATACAAATGGAGACAAAGTTCTAATGGAGACCTGTGGTCCTCAGTGTGTGGTCCTGCATCAGGAGCATCAGTGTCATCTGGGAGCTTGTTAGATATGTTAATACTGCAAAGGTTTATAACCTGGCTGAACTTAGAGATCTATGTGCCCAGAGGCCTTGAATAGACCATCCCAGAGGTTGGGAAGGAAATGTAAGTAGAAGTATAGGTGACCCCTCCTCACTGATGGAGTCAGTGTCATCACCTGTTGCTGATGGGAGACTGGCCTGGACGTAGTCCTGCTGTCCTCTGCTCTGAGCCCAGCCCTAAGCTGAGACAGCATTCTGGCTGCCCATTGAACCGCAGGAACTTGGGACTCATCTGTTTGTTAGCCAAGCCACAGAGCTGCCCTGAGCTGGTACAACCTGAATGGACAACATGGACAAAGGCCAACTCTACAAGGAGTGAAGCGTGATACTGGGCTTCCTTCACTGCAAGAACCTCCTTAGGGAAGTGAGGCTGGAGATCATGTGGAATGGATTCTTATTCTCCTACTCTGCATATTCCCACTTGGCCCTGTCCTTACAAAGCTGGCCTAGTGAATGAAGGGTTGCTGAGAGTGAGAATCGATCCATACCAGTATTCCTGTACACCTGTGTAATGGTCAGAGGAAATCTGGTTCAAGTCATTCTGTAAGAGAAAATAAAGGCATAAGATGCCACTGCCAGACATTTCAGTGGGTGAGACCTGAGGAGCTGCTTTGTGCAAGTCACCAACACAATCCTACTGTGTGAGCCTCAAGGGGACTGCTGCCTCAGATGCTGTGGCTCTTCCATCACAGGAATTCTGATTGAGGAGCCCTCACACTGCCTCGTGGGGGTGAAAATGTGGCCATCCCAGTCACAGACTACGATTGAATGAAATATTCTGGACCTCAACCTACAATGAATTGATCACGTTCCTCTGAGATACTGTTAGAACTCATCTCATTGTACCTTACCTCCAAGCCTCTCTGGCGATTGCTAACCCTCCATACTTCCCTCTTTATTGTCCAATTAGACGAAAGTCACTTCCTCTACTTCTTCCCAAGGCCTTACTGTACCCTCTAGAAAGGCCTGTTTGTGAAGGCCAAAGTTCTTATATCCTTAACTTTTTTTTTTTTAATCAGGACATGTCCCCTGCCTCCTGCTGTAAGTGGAACCTTGACTGACTCTTAACCACGTTGCCCAGGAGATGAGGTTGGGGTTCTCAGTTCCCACCCCCAGATACCTTTAGTATCATTGCACTCTCTCCCTCCTCCAAAAGCCCCACTCCTCTACCCTCCTCATTACTGTCTCCTACCAGCCTCCTGATCATTTCCCCTCCTTTCTTACAGATCTAGTTCATGGTTTATCTCTTCCTTTCGTTTCTTCTCATCATTCTTGAGGACATCAACATCTTTGTGTCAAGGATAGCAGAGTTTTATGTGCCCCAGAAGGCCCGTGTTGTAAAAAAATTCTGAGTTGTTGAAAATTTAGAGATGAGTTATCTGATAGTGGAGGACTTTGAGAGTAGGGGGAGAGGAAAGGAGACCAGCTGTGGGGTGTACTGGATCCCCTGAACTTGGGTACAGGACGAAGAGGGAGGTGGGGGTTCCACAGTGGCTGGGATCTGTGCCCTGATTCCCCCAACTTCCCAGCAGCTGGAGGAATGTAACAGAAATTCTCCTTTGGGGGTGGAGGGGGTGGCTGTACCTTTAGGTTTTGTTGCTGTTTCCACCCTGACTCTGGCCATTATTCTTGGTGACTTCAACACTCATGTGAATGACCCATCTCTCATCATGGCTTTTTCATTTCCTTGATCCCTTTACTTCAGTGATCTTTCCCTCTATGCACCTCAACTACCCACTGGCTTGGTCACACACTAGCCCTTTTCACCACCAGTAACTGCATTATTTAGTAAATCTTGACCTCCATTGCTGCAGTTCTTCAACCTTACCAGGTTAGACCTCCAATCCATTGTTTCCCACTACATTTTCTCTCTCCATCAGCCCATCATCTTCTGTTTGCCTCCTACCACAGCTTAGAACCCATTTACAGTATTAACATAATTTTTCCCTTCCCTTTCTATCTTTCATACCCAGTGAGCTCTTATACCCTGACTCTTAAGTATCCCATCTTTCTTCCCCCTCACCTCTTTTTCCTTGCAGCTGGGACTTTCACAACTTGGCTATCTGTCATCACTCATCATGAACTTCAGATGGACACTCGACACTGTACATCACTTTCATTACCTTTCTTTAGTGAGGGTTTCTGGATTGTAATTCTCTGAGCTGACTTCTTCCTCCTCCGGCATCAGACCTCCCTCCTCTACCCTTCTTTCTTTCTCATGCTCACTGATGACCTCACTCCATATGGCACTGAATAAACAGAACCCAGAAAATGGGAATATTCTCATCTTCTCACCACTTAATCTACCCTTCTAACTACAACTGTAACTATTGTCTTTCCCCCTTTTATGATGGAGAATGTGTCCATTTTCCTGATAGGAGGAGATGCTCCTCTCAGAGGCCAGTCCTTCCTAGATTCTGTACAATCTTGTCTCCACTGGGACTTGGGTTCTTCAGTTATCCCTTCTCTTTCTTGCTTATCAAAATCTCCCTCTCTTCTGGGTCTTTTGCATAGAAAATCAACCATGTCCTATGACCTCATTCAAAAACACAAAACAAAACAATACAACAATGTACTTTCCCTTTGACGCCATATACTCCTCTAGCTAGCATCTCATTTCCTTATTTTTCTTTACAGCCAACTTCTTAAAAGCTTAAGCTGTTAAGTCTCCCCTAACCTCTAACTTATGCCTCCTTGAACCCTCTCCAATCTTGTTTTAATTCCCAACTGACTATATTTTGCATCTATGGAAGTTTGAGAATCAAGCCTATAGGTAGTTCAGACTGTAGCTTCAGAATCTATTATGACGAGAATACATGAGGAAACTGAGGCTCAGAGAGATTAAGTAGGTGTTTGATAAATGCTTGTTGAGCGAATGAAGAAATGCTGTGATCTGAGCTCATTTGTTCTTTTTTTTTTTTTTTTTTTGTCCTCCGTAGTGATGGATCACTGCTGGTCACCACTTTCCCTTTAATATAATCATAGAATCATGAAATTTTAGAGCTGCGAGGGACCTTGGAGATCAGGAAATTAAGATCCGTAGAGGTTAAGTAACATATCCAAGGTCACTTGGCTGGTTAGTTGCAGTCCAGTGCTCTTCCCATGCCATCTTCAATAGATGTTAGTGCTCCCTTCCTCCATCCATGTTCTCTTTTCCAACTTAAATAATTCCAATGCCAGGCAGCACGTAGATGGCAGAAAGTCAGTAAAAGGACACGTTGTGAATGTGATGGGCAGACAGTGCAATGCTTTTTAGTGTTAACGAACACTTTCCTTCTTGGTTTAAGCAGGTGCCTGCTAGCTACTTCAGTTCTAGTTTAAAATACCCTTTTCAGGAGCTCCTGTCTTACATTATATTCCTCTTAGTGCTTTGGTTATTTTAATGAGTTTTTCTTATCTCCTATTTATAAAACCAGACCTACTTTCTAATGTTTTGTTGTTGTTGTTTTTTAATAAGTCAAATTCCCAAGTCTTGTTCCTTTTCCATCGCTCTTTTTCCTTTATACTCTTTATGTTCGTGTGCTTAGAGTTGTGCAGTGCATTTTTAAATTCAATCTTGTTGGTTGCTAATACAGTGCTAGAACAGTCAATTTTTCTATAGGGAAGAACAAGCTAACTGGAATTCTCAACTAACCAGAACCCACAGCCTGAAGTAAAAGTAGCACAGTTTCTGAAAGCAGGCATGGTTGAGTTTAAATCTTAGCTTTACTACTTATTTTTTATTAATTAATTATTTAATTTTACTGTTGGTCTCCCCCTTACTCTTTTTTAAAATTAGGGTATAACTGATCTAACATTATATTAATTTCAGGTGTATAACATGATGATTTGATATTTGTGTATATTGCAAAATGGTCTCCACAATAAGTACAGTTAGCATTTTACTATTTATCTTGTGGCTTCGGGCAGATTGTTTAACCTCCCTGTACATGTTTCCTCATCTTTAAAATTAAATCAGTAATACTATGTCTATCTCATTGAGCAAAGATTAAATGAAATATACATAGTTCTAGGTTTAAAATTCTCATTCTGCCACATACTGGCTATAGAATGACCTCAGTAAATTTATTTAGCTTCTTTGAGCCTCAGTTTCCTTCTCTGTAAAATGGGAATTATTATCAGCATTTGCTGCATTACATACCACCTCAAAATGTAGTGGTTTAAAACAACAACCATTTATTTGCTGGTGATTCTGTGGGTTGGTAGTTTGGACTGCACTCAACTGGGACTGTCTCTGCTTCCTGTGTGTCAGCTGGGTTCACTCATCCATTTATGTCAACTGGCCTAACTCCTATGTCTGGCAGTTGTCTGGTTGTCAACAGGGGTAATGGAAGCAATTGGACTATGTGGTATTCATCACCCAGTGGGCGCACCTGGGCTCATTTACCTGGTGAATGAGGGTTACTAAGAGCATCAAGAGAGAGTAAGACCCATTACATACGCACTTTTTGAGTCTGAGCTTGTTCATATTTACTATTGTCCCATTGGTCAAAGTAAGTCATATGACCAAGACCAGTATAGATGTGGGAAGGGACTACCCAAGGGCATGGATGTAGGGAAGGTAATTGTGCAGCCATTTTTTTTTCAGAAAATCTATCATGTTCATGTACCACACCCAGTGCTCCATGCAATACGTGGTACATGAACAATGAATCTTGTAACGCTGAAAAAATAAAATAAACGTATTTGGGGAAAAAAATAAATAAAAAATAAAAAAAAAGAAAATCTATCATGGACTTGGTATTACTTGTTTTCCAGGATTGTTCTGAGAATTAGAGATAATACATATCAAGAACTGAGTGAAGTGAATGGTATAATAAGTGCTCAGCAAATGACAGCTGAAGCATATTATATTGTACCTGACCTACAGTAGGTATTTAGTTAAGGAATGTTCTCTTTTCTGCCTACTCTCCTTCCCTCATTACTTTGCTAATAGAAGAAAACTGTAATTCAAAACAAACAAGAGGGACAAAAACAAACAACCAAACCCACATCAGTGATTTTTAGTTTAATTTTTAAAATATTTATTTATTTATTTTTGTTAAGTTATGTTAGTGGCCATACAGTACTTCATTAGTTTCTAATGTAGTGTTCTATGATTCATTATTTGCATATAACACCCAGTGTTTATTGCAATACATGCCCTCCTTAACACCCATCACTGGGCTAACCCATCCACCCACCTCCCTCCCCTCTGAAACCCTCAGTTTGTTTCCCGGTGTCCATAGTCTCTCATGGTTCATCTCCCCCTCTGATTCCCTCCCCCCCCTTTAGTTTTCCCTTCCTTCTCCTCATGTCCTCCATTGCTGCTCCTTATGTTCCACATATGAGTGAAACCATATGAAAATTCTTTCTCTGCTTGACTTGTTTCACTTAGCATAACCCCCTCCTCCAGTTCTATCCATGTCGATGCAAAGGGTGGGTATTCATCCTTTCTGATGGATGAGTAATATTCCATTATAATTTTTATAAATGAAATATCTACAAAACACCAAGTAAAAAAAAATCTCCAAACCAAAACTAATAAGATGTTGGGACAGAGCATACTTTATTAGTGTATTTTCTTTATCCCTAGCCCTAGGGTCTGATGACCCTGAAGCCATACAGGATACTGGGTTTTCAAAGAAAAATCCCATTATAGTGAGCAAGGCAGTGAAGAGGGCACAGGCGTTTAACAAAGAATTTCCACACCTGATAGTTTAACCAAAACAAGTTTTGGGGTTAACTCTGTTTTTTGAAAAATTCTATTGAAATCCTTGAATCTTTAAGTTGGAAGGGATTTCATAGGCCTTTGAATTTTAAATCCTCCATTTATCTTTAACAGTGGTTCTCAAACTTTTTGATTTTAGGAACATTTTACACTATTAAGGATCCCAATGTGATTTTTGTTTCCGTATTTTTGTATCTGTCAATATTTACTATATGAAAAATTCAAACTAAGAAAAATTAAACAAAAGAATATATAGCATACATACCATTAGGGTGCCTGAGTGCTTCAGTTGGTTAAGTGTCTGCCTTCGGCTCAGATTGGGATTGAGCCCCACATCAGGCTCCCTGCTCAGCAGAGAGCCCACTTCTCCCTCTCCCTCCACCTGCCACTCTGCCTACTTCTGCTTTCTATCTCTCTGTCAAATAAATAAATAAAATCTTTTTAAAAAAAGAATATATAGCATACATTTCATTATCTGTCAGAGAGCAATGACTCATCAATATCATTATACCCTCTGGAAAACTCCACTGTACATTCTTAAGAGAATGAGAGTGAAAGCAAACTGTCTCTTAGTATTATATAAATGGTTTTGACCTCACTAAACACCTGAAAGAGTTTTGGGGACTCCCAGGGGTCTGTGGACCACATTTTGCAAATTGCTACTCTTATAGTCTCTCTGTCAAATAGGAGTTGCTCAACTAAAGTAGCTGGAGGCAGTATGATATAGAAAACAATCTCCATTTTGGACACATGAAATTAATTTTCTAATCTATAAAATGGGGGGTGATAATGAAATCTACCTTGTATAGTTGTGAAGATTAAACAAAATGAGGTGATGTGTCTAACCTATATTAGGGGAGGGAGGAGCAAGATGGCGGAGAAGTAGGAAGCGGAGATAGTGACTGATCCCAGAAGTTCAGCTAGATAGTTATCAAACCACTTTAAACAACTACAAACTTAGCAGGAGATAGAAGAGAAGAAGAACAGCAACTCTAGGAACAGAAAATCGACCACTTTCCGGAAGGTAGGACGTGCGGAAAGTGAATCCAAAGCGACGGGAAGACAGACCGCGGAGGGAGGGACCGGCTCCCAGCTAGCCGCAGAGCGGCGGAGCACAAAATCGGGACTTTTAGAAATCTGCTCCACGGCCTGGAGGCTGTCAGAGCGCGGCGTCGGGGCCTCCAGACACAAAGAGCAGCGGGCGGGAGGAGCGCTGTGTTCTCCGCCCGCTTAGCGCCGACGGCTCGCGCCCTGTGCCCCGCGCGAGGGGGAGAGAACCGAAGGCGCCCTCCGCCCAGAGGCTGGAGAGAACGCGGCCGCTTGGGGCAGGAATCTGAGCGCACCAGTGCAGACAGGAAGCCCGGACAGCAGTCGCGGCACCGGCAGCCACCAGGAACCAGTTTCCTAGACCTCGCGGCTTTGGTCGCGCGAGGGTGCAGAGGCTACTGAGGGCCTCTCGGGGACACTGGGATGGTGGCTGGGGTGCGCACTGCCTGTGGCGGGCTGCGGTGAGAACGGTGCTCGAAGAAGGGAGCAGACTGAGGCTTTGTGACGTGGAGGTCTGGGTCCGGGCAGACTCCTTGCTTGGACTCTCTGAAAAGGCGAAAAAACTGCAAAAGAGCGAAAACCTCCAGAGAGCAGAAGCCTGAAAAAATGTTTTCCACAGAGCCCAGCCCCTTGACTGGGGGGCAGGGCGACTCAACCCAAGCAAGATTGAC